>CM069927.1:23194171-23794171 GCA_036172225.1 Cryptocoryne crispatula var. balansae | reverse complement strand
CCTCCTAGTCAAGACTTTGGTATGGAAGAACTTGGTACAACGATCGCCGTCTGTATGCCAGTAAACCTTAGCCCGTTGCCTCCAATAAATATTATCCAATTCTTCTAGCCAATGTAATTTAGAAAGAAGAGATTGTTCAACTGATAACAGTTCAGCAGAGAGGGGTTGGGCTTGTAAATCAGCCAATTGAGCTTGAGTATGGTGCAGCTGATGCTTGAGACTACCAAATACTGTCCTGCGCCAAAAAGACATATGTGCTGACAGCATTTTCATCTTATCAGAATAATGGGAAGATAATGAAGGGGACTTCTGCCAAATAGAATGCACCAGATCAAGAAATGAAGGAAATTTCAACCAGGTAGCTTCCAGCCGAAACCAAGAAGAATTAAATTTCTTCTTAGGCGGATTAGTATTAAGATACAAGGGGCTATGATCACTCATATAGCTCGGGAGAACATGTAATTGAGCCATGGGATATAAAAAAAACCAATCCGAGGAAGCCAAACACCTATCAAGTTTTTCCCTAATATGGAAGGCATAAGACCTTCGATTAGACCAGGTAAAAACAGGCCCCTCGTTTCTGAGGTCAACCAGCAGATTTGTTTGAATAAAGTGGTCGAAATGGGCCAGATGAGAACGGATAGGAGATAATCCTCCATGCTTCTCAGAAGGGTACCGGATACAATTCCAATCACCAATGAGACAAACGGGAACAGACAGCTCCTGAATTAACTTAGACATCTGAGACCACATATGACATCGACCTCCATCCAGAATCGGGGCATGTGTGACAATCAAAAGCCAGTGTTTATCAGTTTCAACATCATTAACAATAGCCCCAATCCAAAAGGTGTCAGAAAATAGAATTTGCAAATGAACGGAGTCATTCCACCAAAGCCATAGGCCCCCCTATGATTCTGCGCCGGAACTATATGATAATTAGAAATAGACCTCTTAGAGAAAAAACTCTCACTCGTAAGTTGAGCACATTTTGTTTCAGAAATGAAAAATATATGAGGATTTACAGAATGGGCCAAAAGATCCATATGTCGAATTGTCGGGGCCCCATTCCCACCCCGACAATTCCATGCAACCAGCTTCATGATGCCCCTGGCAGCTGTGAGGGGCTAGCTGCCTCGCCCAGAGAAGAAATAATAACCTGATGAGGAGACTCTTCTTGTTGGACTGCAGGAATCGGTGTAGTAGGAAAGCCAGAAAGATGAACAACTTGATTCAAATTCCGCCATTTATGTTTATCCTTAAGACCCGATTTTTTCATGGAAGATTTAGACGGTGAGTTCAAGAATTTGGAAGCCATACTTGAAAGACCCAAGGAACCAGAATTGGGAGCAGAAGAAATACCCAAAGAGCAAGACACTAACTCATGTTTAATCGGAGCAGGCGGCGGGACCGGCATAGAAATAACTGAAGATTCAACTCTGTTAGTATCTGGAGAGACTATGTGACCATCATCAAATCTAACTGGAACAGTAATCAGTGAGGGGATATCCGGTACCTCTGAAAGTGGGGGTGGAAGAGCCAATATTTGAGAAGACCTGGTAACCGAATCAGCCGCAGGTATATGTTGAGTGGTGAACTCAGTCGGAAGCCAAACGTCGACTGGAACCTGCAAAACAGAGGGTCTCTTACCTCCAATCGCTTCTCGGCCCGCAGTAGAAAGCCAAGCCCCATAATTGAGATGAAGTTTATTGCGCAATTCTGATTGCATTCCTGAAGATAAAGTTGGAACTATAAAGGATTTTAAATGACCCAGCTTAAGGCAATCACCATATTCATGACCCAGGCATCCACAAAAATAGCAAAATCTAGAAAGACGTTCATATGCTAGCTCAAAGGTTCGAAGAATCCCTCCAGGAAGAAGAACAGAGGCATCAATAACCAAAGGATGTTCCACATTAATCCTGACTTTAATTCGCGCGTAGTGGCTCCAAGAAGCTACAATATCTGGAGGTGGATCCCACGGGATACCAATTTGAGAGGCGATCTGCATAACCAGGGCTTTATTTAGCAGTTCCGAGGGCAAATAAAAAATACGTACCCATAAATCCCCCTGATTAAGCTAGTATTCAGAAGGAGCTGTGAATGGCCGGGCTTTTTCCAGAAGCACCAAATCATTGTTGTAGAACCATGGAGCCCTCCGACAGATCTTATCAACCTCTTGTTCTGTCTGCACCTGTAGAATAAACGCATCATTTGGATAGTCCAAAAAACACCATGGTGTAGACGGGTTCCACATCTTGCGTATCCACTCTTTGAGGCCGGCTGGCCTAGGTTTAGTGGAAGAACAGACTTTCAGGATGAGGGCTTTATGCCAAGGATGGACAGCTGAAAGTTGCGAGGAATCAATGGATATAGGAGGCGGAGGTGAAGGCTCACACAACAACTGCTGAAACTGAGACAGGATATGATCTTCTTCCGTCGAACGAGAGGAATCCATACTATCAGGAAGAAGGCCCCTAGACGAGAGAACAAAGAGGAGCAAAGAAGATCCAGAGGAATGAGGTCGCCGACACATGAGAAAGGAAATCGCTGGAAAGTCGAAAGAAGCTACCGGAAGAGACCAGAAGAACCAGTCGATGTGTCGGGAAATGAAGCGGACCTCGGGTTAAGTTAGATGAGTGGCCGATGGCACAGAAAACGGAAATGAAACAACCCGTAAAATCCGTAGGGCGGAGATGCAGGTACTGTAGCAAACCGGAAAGAAAAGAAATGCAGAGACGGGAACAGGATCGAAATCTGAAATGGCGGAAAAGAGAGATGACCAACGATCTATACAAGTGCAGGAAGTATAGTATGAAGAAGGAGGAGAGACTAACAGAAAAGAAGGAAAACGCCTAATCAAGGTAGCAGCGGGAAGCCTTAAGTAGAAACGAAAAAGAAACCTAAAAAACAACAGAGAGAACACGCCAAAGAACCTACTATATAGAGAAGGTCATAGACCAAAGAGCGATGGAAAAAGGAAGCGAAAGAAGCAGAAAATTACGAAATAGAAGAGGTTCGAACCAAAGATCGATGGATAGAGGAAGCAAAGAGAAAAAAATACGAAAAAGAAGAGGGTCGAGACAAAAGGAACAGAAAAGAAACGGAGCAAAAGCTCGAGACAAAACTCGTAGAGAAAAACCAGAAACAACGGAGAGGAAGAGGAGAAAACCGTCCAGAAACCACCTAGAAAGAGGGAAAGCAAGCAACTTCCGCGGAGACGACACTCGTAACCGCGCCGGATTCCTCCTAGGGCACGGCGGTGCCTGAGGAGAAGGAGAGAACCATTGCCAAAAGAGCAAATCTGGTATGAGTGTTGTTCACACCCGAGTTGACCGCTTCAAGGCGTGTAATGTCGTGTCGTAACAACATTTCTCTATCACTACTCTTGACAATCATGTAGTCATCATCAATAATATAAATTAAATAAAACATTTTATTAAAAAAATTTAAATGCATGAATTTGTACAACATTTGTAAGCTTACAAATTAAAATATGTCCAAAATGTGTAATTTGTACATTTTATTCAAAATACATGTGCATTTCATTCAAATACAAGCTTTCTTCTCCATCCCAGTAGGAGGTAGGCTCCACTTCAATCCTGATACGAGTCCTACTCCTTCTCCATCCTCCGAGACTTTCTCTTCTTCACCTTCCTAGTTCTACTTCAACTATCAATCCCTTCCTAGTTTGGCTATATCACATTTGGCAGGCTTCTTAGCATCGCAACATCCCCGGTTGTGCAATATGACTATGCAACTTCACCAATTGACAATCATAATCTACCTCCTCTCTGATCTATAGATTGACGAAGATGAAGTGGGATCTTATGAAGATTAGACACACAACATTGATCACTTTGACAATCCAGTCACTCTTATGATCCCTGGCCAACGACAACAATTGGCATAATCTCCCATGGTAGAGCCATCCAATGATCTCTGGGCTCTTCTAGTCAACTACTCATCTAGCTCCGATGGCTCAGTCCAATTCTCCTTGACTAAGCTAGAACTCCACACATCTCCTCAATCAACAGATCACGAGTCTACTTCCATTGTTCTAGCTTCCGATTCTAGTCCTATCTGCTTACCAACTTCAAGCCTCCTTCACCATCACCCAATCTCCTTTGCTATTCCTACAGCCGCATCATGCCCTACCATCATCACCTCTAATGTCCACTACCTCCCCTGTTGCACCCTACTATCTAGATGAACAAGTGCAATGAAGATGCCTAAGTGCCCATCTTCTGCTCATGTACATCACATAGCCACGGTCGCTACCATCTTCACCTAAATGAGCCACCCATGCGAGCCACCATCACTCCCTAGCAGGGACCATATTAGACTCCCCTACGAGATACAATGACACCACCACCCAACAACCTAACACAAGTCCCTGGGCTAACTAGCACATCAAACCAAGCCAGCCAGTCCAGCCAGCTAGTGGCCCAGCTGGTCGGGCCAGTTGGCTCATAGCCTTAATCACAAGTTTCAGTGTTTCCATGAATAGAGTGAACAGTACCTGACATCATCGAAGCTTCAGTGTTTCTACCTTTTTTTGTAATTTGATAACTTCACGTAAAGCCTTGGCGCCATCAGGTCCAATGACATTGTAGCCCAATTCTAACTGATGAAGTATTGAAATGATACTTAAGTATTAAAACATGAAGGGTCAATACGCTATGGACCTAGCTTATTACGGAGATAGCGGCATAAACACGTACGTGGACCTTGGACCGTACCAACCCAATCGAGGTTATCTTCGTGAATCTCTGAGATGGTCATCAGTGTGGGCAGGAACTGTATCCTTGGTATAGGGCTCTATTAGAGTAATGACAAGAATGTTACGTACTTGTTCTAAGGAAACTATTTTGTTTATAACTTTTGCTATTGGCCCAGCCGAATGCCATTTTTGGTACGAATCGTGAGTCATCCAACACTAAAATTTTCTCATACTCGGCATTTGTTGTTCCTTCGTTGATAAATCATTAATGTAATGGTTGCTGAAAATGCTCAATCTGCTCTCTTGCGCGTTCTCATATTTGTTAGTGATTTGTTGTTACGTACTTACAAACATATATATAGTTACCGATTACAGGGTGAGCTACTCAATGACATAAAATTATTATGTTTGACAAGATATAATAAATAAAAGGAGTGGATACCATATATGACTAAACAAGGAGAAGGATCACAAGATAAAAAAGAAGTGAAACCCTCATTTTTGTTGTAGAAGAAAAACTCTTTCAAAATATAAAATTATAATGGTTGACAAACATCACTTTTAACAAGTTTTGTTACAAAAACATAAAAGTATAAAAAATCAAATTTATCATGCAACCAAACACCTTTAGTGTCGATGTGCATCTCAAATCACCATGACGGCTTAATACATCAGGTCACATGTACTAAAACATCAAAAAAGATGAAACTCTTATGGGGTGTTTGGTTGCATGATAATTTTTTGTACATTTTCATGATAAAAAATTGTATTAAAATAAAAAGTGAACCAACTCATGACATAAAATTATCATGTTTGGAGGGATGTGATTACAAAAAAGAGTAACTACCACACATGACCAAACAAAGTGGGGGACCACAAGAAAAAAGAAAGAGGTGAGACCCTCTTTTTTTGTTTAAGAAGAAAATCACTTTTAAAATATAAAATTGTCATGGTTACCAAACACCTCTTTTAACAAGTTTTCTTATAATTTTTAAAAATTAAAACAAAAACCTTCATTATCATGCAACCAAACACCCCATTAAATATCTACAATATCTACAAACATAATTAGTTCCCAAATGACAACATAATCAATTGTTTGTTTCCTAGTGTAGAAAGAAGAGAGAGAAAGTGTAGAGAAGCTAGAGATAAAAAGTGTATGGAAAGTATGAGTGTAAAAAAAATCCGATATTCCAAAATTTTGATTCAATTTCTGTAAAAAATAATAGGTTTGAAAACTATTTTTGTATCTCATGAGCTATCGGAATCAAAATCAGATATTTCGTTAGCTTATCAGAATCGGAATCGGAATCGGATGATTCCATTTCCGTTTATTGGATTTCAATAAAATATGAATATATATAAGTAAAATTAATTCTAATAAATTTAAATAAATATAAAATATGATATATAAATTGATAAAATAATAAAAATATAATTTTAAAAATATTATATCAAAATTTAGTAATTATATGTAAATTATTAACTTATTTTTTAAAAAATTTAATATTTAATATCGATATCAAAAGTTATCAGATTCGACTCTAATTTCGATAATGAAATCAGAATTGGATCAAAATTGGAATATAGTGATTCCAAGATTATTGTAATCAAAATTGGAATACCTTAATCCTTATAGGAATTGGAATCAAACCCTAATGATTTTGCTACCGAATCTGACCGGTTTACATCCCTATTAGAAAGAAGAGAGAAAGTGTATAGATTATAGAGATAGTACATAGAAAGTAGAGAGAGAAAATACATAGAAGGTAGAAATTGAAAGTATATAGAAGGTAGAGAGTGTAGAGAAAGTTGAACCAGTATAAATAAAGACTTGAGAGAAAAGTATAAATAAAAAGTAGAGAGAGAAAGTGTAAAGAAAGTAGAGAAATAAAATGTAGAGAAGTTAGATAGAGAAAGTGTACAGAAGGTAAAGAGCAAGTATAAATACAGAGTAGAGTTATAAAGTAATAAGGAGTAGGAAGAGAAAGTGAATAAAAAGATGAGAAAGAAAGTGTAGAGATAGAGAGAGAAAGTATAAATAAAGAGTATAGAGAAAGTGTAGAAAGAGTAGAAAGAGAGTGTCTAGAAAGTAAAGGGACAAAGTATAGAAAGAGTAGAGAGAGAAAGTGTAAAAAAGTAGGGAGAGAAAGTATAAATAATGAGTATAAAGATAAAGTGTATATAAAGTAGAGAAAATAGAGAGAGAAAGTATAGAGAGAGTAAATAGACAAAGTGTAGAGTAGAGAGAGAAAGTGTATGGGAAGTAGACAATGAAAATATAGAGAGTAAAGAGAGAATCTATACGAAGAGTAGAGAGAGAAAGTAGAGAGTAAAAATATCAATAAATAAAAGCAAGACTATTTATAGAAAGTAGAGAGAGAAAGTGTGGAGAAGGTAGAGATAGAAAGTTGTGACAAAACCTTTAGTAGACTTCTTTTCTCCATAGTTAACCTATACATTGAGACAGTAGGAATTAACAAAAATAGAAAGTGTATTTATATGACACGATAGAATGAACAAAAATAAAATTTAATATTGTAGGAACAAGATTATTCTTGTTTAAAACACTAAGAGCACCAACCTTTAAAAATAGTTGGAAAATTACAAAATACTAGAGACGAAAAGGTATGTATGTGTACAGTGTGAGAGGCAGATAATCTCCATCAGGTCTTCTATTCCTGGATGAGACAATGGATTGCGCCTCTGTATGCCCTATCCCGATCACTATAGAGTTTTTGGTGGCACTCTTGAACTTCTCAAGTGTGATGGAGTGCAAACCAACTTCAAATTCTTCTGAGGCCTCCAAATCCTTCCTTCTTTGGTGGGAAGAAGATTGGAAGTGAGTATTAGTCATGTTGAACAACATTGGTTATGGGAGGCGGCGGCTGCAAATAGTGCGGTAGCCAAGGGACCTCCATGGAAAGGACGTCACTATGGAAACGGTGGTCGTTCACTATAGCATCCCAGCTATAGTGCCGTTAGACTTGGGTGAGGATAAAAGAGAGGTAGGATGAAGAAGATCTTGTGCTTCTGTCGATGCCTAGCCAAGAATGTTGAGTAAAAAAATGCAGGATGTGAGTACACAAGAGTAGAGAGAAAACATAGAAAGTAGAGAACAATGTACAAAATGTAGGGAGAGAAAGTATAAATAAAGAGCAGAGAAATAAAGTGTACATAAAGTAGAGAAAGAAATTGTAGAAAAAATAAAGAGAAATTGTAGAGAGAGTATTCTTAGAAACTTATGAACAATCTAGAAAATTTTCAAAGAAAATATCCAAAACCTTCCACACATACCTCTTCATGTTTAGTGCGGGTTCCATCCACTGTGGTAAAGAGAACTCTCTTCACCGCCCTCACAAAGGTTTCATCAAAAGAGATGATTTGACATTGATTTGATCGATAAGACTTACGAGATTTGACCCTTCTGATGGAACTTTTGTGAGAGTGGTGAGAGAGTTCCCTTCACTGCCCATGGAGGGAATCCTCACTCCTTTTGTTGGATGGTATTGAGATGGGGTCCACCATCTCTTCTTTAGAATTTCACATTTTTTTTATTTTTCTCAAAAGAATTCTAGAAAAATAATTTTGATCTTAAAAAACAATATTGAGTTAAAAATACTTTGTATACACGATATTATTTTTAATGGTTCACAAATATTCTCTAAATAACCATTTTTTTAGCCCAAAAATACTTTCTTTTTGACATTTGTGGGTATTTTTTATTAGAAAATCCATAAAATGTAAAATATAAATCTTAGAAATTTGTGAATAATACAAAAATTATTAAAGAAAATATCCAAAACCCTCCACACTTACCTCTTCATGTTGGATAGCCTTGTGGTGGGGGGGGGTCCACCACCTCTTCTTCCTAATTACGTATTTTTCATAATTTTTTCTAAAAGAATCCTACAAAATTATTTACGCTCTCCAAACAAATAAATATCAAGTTAAAAATAAAATTTATACCCTATTTTATATATCAAGGCTCTGGAATATTATATAAAATTTCCAAATTTTTTGGGCTGTAAAATACCTTGTTTTTATGATTTTTGGGCATTTTATCATTGGAAAATCCAGAAAAAGTTAAAAAAAATTTAAAAGTTCGTGGATAATCTATAATTTTTTAAGAAAATATCCAAAATCCCCTGCTCTTACCTATTCACATTATATGATTTTAAAGTGGGGGATCCACCACCTTTTCTTCCGAATTCTATACTTTTTTCATAATTTTCATCAAACAAAATTCTTAAAAAATATTTTTCCTTTCTAAAAAACCAATATATATTGAGTTATAAATACTTTTAAACCTGATATTATTTTTCAAGGCTCAATAACATTCCTTGAAATTTTATATTTTGGGGTGCCAAAAATGCCTTCTTTTCTCATTGTAAAATCAAGAAAATGAGAAAGATAAATACCAGAAGTTCGTGGATAATCAAGAAGTTTTTCAAGTAAATGTCCAAAACCCCCACACTTACCCCTTCACGTTGGATGGCCTTGAGGTGGGGGGTCCACCATCTCTTCTTCCTAATTCCATATTTTTCAAAATTTTCCTAAAAAGAATTATAGAAAAATATTTTTCTCTTCAAAAAAATATAGTCAATTAAAAATATTTTTATACCTGATATTATTTTTCAAGGTTCTCAAACATTTTTAAAAGGTTTTATATTTTTTTGCTAGAAAATACCTTCTTTTTCATCTGTTTTGGTTATTTCTCATTGGAAAATACGGAAAAGTGAAAAATAAATTCTAGAAATTTGTGAATAATCCAAAAAAATTTCAAAAAAATATTGAAAACCCCCAATAGTTAATAAATGTGAATACAATATGAAACAATGAGGGATCATACACTGACTCTTTAAAACCCATAGTTAATAAATGTGAATATAATATGAAAAACCATGCACTAGGAGCATGTTTCAGTCCATGAAGGGCCTTATGCAATTTGAAACAAAAATGAGGAGCATTAGCTTCAACAAAACCAGGAAATGCTTCATATTTATATAAATATCTTCTTCTAATTGACCATGAAAGAATTCATTATTAACTTCCAATTGTTTCAATTCCCAACCATAAGTGACAACCATAGATAGAATAAGTATCATTATAATCCAAGCCATATTCTTAGTGTAACCTTTGGCCACTAACCTTGCTTTATATCTAGCAATGGAACCATCATATTTTTTTCTTTAGTTTAAATATCCATTTACATCCCACAATATTAACATTGTTAGGAGGAGGAACTAAAGACCAAGTGTCATTAGCTTGGAGGGCAGAAAACTCTTGGGACATGGCCTCCGTCCAACACGTGCTGATTAGCCACCATTTTGAAATTGGTAGGTTCAACAATCTGTTATTTTTGAACCACTAGAGCATATTGAGAATGTGTAGGATGATCTACAGAACTAGTTTGTTGTAAGATTTCTTTTAAAGGCCTGCATTTCTAAACTAGTTTAGAATTGTGATCTATAGAATTGGATGATATTGGACTAGTAGAAGTAGACTGAGGAGAAAAATCTTGTGGATAAACAACAATTGGAGAATGTTGCTGATCAGGTAGAGCTGAAGCAAGTGAATGTTGCTGTGAGAACCTTGAAATCTTTTATGTTTGAAAAGAAGTTGTTTTGAATGTTTAAAATATAGACATTCGAATTTTCTAGTAAAATAGGTGATAGACCATAAAAGTACTATATAGTTTGGCGATATTATAAGAGTATAGAACCAAGGTTTAGTTTTTGTGGAAATTTATTTCGACCTCTTTCCGTCGGATAGTGTGAATATCCGACGTTCTTTTACATCAACCAAGGACTTGAATACCCTTGATTAAATGCGATAGTGAACTTGTATAAGAGCATGCATATCCAACATCGATCAAATGCGATACTAGAAAATGGTCTATCACCTATTTTCTAGTAAAATAGGTGATAGACCATAAAATTACTAGGTAGTTTGGCGATATTATAAGAGTATAGAACCAAGGTTTAGTTTTTGTGGAAATCTATTTCGACCTCTTTCCGTCGGATAGTGTGAATATCCGACGTTCTTTTACATCAACCAAGGACTTGAATACCCTTGATTAAATGCGATAGTGAACTTGTATAAGAGCATGCATATCCACAGAATGAAAAGAACACAAAGGGCTCCGGCCTTTCGAGACCAATGAGATGCGAACAAATTTCTTTAAGTTTAAATTTGTTACAAGTTTGATTTTTTATTGTTTAGAGTTAAGTTTAATTTTTGTTTTGAAGTGTTGATTTCAAGTTTGAGTTTTGAATGTTGGTTTTAACTGAGTTCAAATTTTGTTTTGGTTGTTTGAAGTTGTTTTGTTTAAGTGTTGATGAACTTTAGATGTGTTAAACATTCTAATCTATTTAAGTTTGGTTTACATGTGTAAAGTCGTTTTTTATCATTTTTCATGTTGGTTGATGTGTTTTGGTACTAATTTGAATGTGTTCAGTATGTTTTATGTATTTTTAAGCTTTGGTTTGATTTGAGATTCAGATAGTTAAGCAACCTCATTTTTTACGTTTTGAGATATATTCTAAGTGTTTTGAAGTGTTTTTTATGTGTTTTGCTTTTTAGTTTCGATCCAATTGATTTCCACTTGTTTAGGAGATTAAGTTTTGTTAGTTTAAGTGTTTTGACTTAAAACTTCCAGATTGTTTAAGTTATGACTAAGTACTTTCATGTTTGATTAAGTGTTCTTTCATATTTGTTTAAGTGTATTTAGATTTGGTTAAATGTTCGATCAGTATCTCATCTAGTTTGTCAGGCTAGCATCGATGCCTGATGACACCAAGTCAAGTCGAGTTGACACTTGAAATATTCAATTCATTGCAAGTCCATGTCAGAATACATAGCTCATAGGCTGTTCATATGCCATGTCATCAAATGTCCAAGTATGAATGTGTGTACGTTCAAGTATATATTTTCTCCCATGGTGTAAACTCTCACGAGATTAGGAAAATTTCGATGGTATGCCACCTTAATTTTCAATCAGTGAATAAATTTATCCATCCTACATAGTTAAGTCTTTCAACTTTTCCATGTGGTGGGAAGGTTTCGTCCACATAGGAAGTAGGTCCCATGTGTACACTTGGGTCAGCATACCGGAAGTGTGTCTGAACTAGCTACCCAATTGTGGAGCATCTAGTTGTGAATTAACTCCTTAACTTAGTTTATTTTTTTGAAGTTTGAGGAAGCATCCAGTGGTGGACTAACTCCTTAGACTTAGTTTTTTTGTTGAAGTCTAAGGAAGCATCCAATGGTGGACTAACTCCCCAGACTTAGTCTTTTCTTGTTGTTTTGTGTCTAAAACCCAATGAGCTAGTTAAAGTCTCATCGGCATAGTGAGCTGGTCTTCAAGTTCTCAATAGTGCAATGGGTTGGTCTTCAAATCCATGGGCCAGGGGCTTGTTTTGTGCTTCAAAAGTTAGCAAGGATTGTTTGCAACTTGATGAACTTAGTTTTTCTTACTCTTCTTGTTGCAACAGTGGATAACATGGGTTACAACATCACTAAAATCAGCTTTAAAGGCCAGCAAGGCTTGTTTATCAACCTGCAGGCCCTATTTTGCATGCTCTATTTTCCTTGCTGTAGAAAAAAAGAAAATGGGGCCTTAGAGGGGCTGTTTTGGACATGTGGAGGTGCTGTTTAGATGAGTTGGAAAGGGCATTGAACAAGGGGTAGATGTTGGACATGCTTGGAAGGATTGCACAAGGTGGACCTTAAGATTGGTTTGAGACTGAGTAGGCGTTGCACATTTAAGGAATCATCCTATAAAATTTGATGCTGCGGAAGTGACGATTCTTATGGGTTCATTTAAAACATGTCTTAGTTGGAACTGAACGACAAAATCTAAGAACTGATCACAATGGGTTCATTGTTTGTGTAGACTCCTAAGAGGGCACATTACTCATGTAGCACGCTCCTGCCAGGGCTAAGGAGTACAATGCTCGTGCTTGCTCTAGGCCTTACTTTCCTTGTTGATCTTGTTTCAACATTGGCAACACCATCAAAGAATAGTTGTTAGTGCTTGACATTGATTTGATGAGCTTCTTTTGTTTCCCTCAAAGTCTTCTCATCTTGCAAGTGGAGATTGAGAGGGAAGTCCTCTATAATAGGGTGCACAACAGGGAAATCTACCATCTCCTTACCTTTGATTGCCTTCTTGGGGACATGTTGGATGACAAACTCCATGAGCATAAGAGCCTATTTTCCTAGACATTCGATAGGTACAGGCTGCTTCAACATGTACTTGAGAGAATCAAACTTGGATATCAAGCTGACCTCATGCACCAAAAGATAGAGCCTCAATTTCTTAGCCGCAAAGACTAGGGCGAGGTACATCTTCTCCATGGGAGAATACTTGTGTTCAGGACCCACCAACCTTATGTTAAGATAGTAAAGTGGCTACTCCTTCCCTTTGTCATTCAATTTAGCAAGCATTGTCCCGAGGGAGGCATTAAGTTTTGTGATATAAAGAATCAAAAGACAACCTTTAACAAGTGCCCCTAGCATTGGCGAGTTTAAAAGATAATGTTTAAGCCCATCAAGGGCGGCTTGGCAATTGTCATCCGAAATGAAAGGGGTTCCCTTCTTGGCTAGTCTAGAGAAGGGTTGGCACCTGTTGAAGAGGTTGGTAAAAAAGTGTCGTACATAGGCAATCTTGCCCTATAGAGACCTCAACTCCCGTGTGTTCCAAAGTAGAGGCAATTCTATAATAGCTTTGATTTTGTTGGAGTAGATCTCAAAGCCCCGATACCTGACAATGAACCCTAGAAATTTGTCATTGGAAATGTCGAAAGCACATTTCATTGGATTCATTTTCAATTTATAAAGGTAGAGTTTTTCAAAAATTGTTTTCAAATGGCCAAGGTAGTCAGCATACATTTTAGTTTTAGGGATGAGGTTGTCTACATAGCACTCGACCAGATCATGTAACATCTAATCAAAGATCATGGTCATGGCTCGTTGATAAGTTACCCCCACATTCTTCAATTCAAATGGCGTCCGCTTTTAGTTAAAGATACCCTTGGGAGTGTGGAATGCGGTGAAGTTATTGTCCTCCTCAGACAACAAAATCTGATTGTAACCAAATGATTCATCCATGAAGGACAAAGCCTCATGTCCTATAGCCATGTCCACCATGTTCTCCATGATCGGCAAAGAAAAGTCATCCTTTGGGCAAGCCTTGTTTTGGTCCTAATAGTCTATGCACAACCAGATTTGCCCATTCTTCTTTTTAACAAGGATGATGTTGGCGAGCAAGACATGATAAGTGTAGGTCTTGATGATGTCCACGTCTTTGAGCTTGTTGACCTCTGCATTGACCTTGAGTTCCAAATCAAAGAGCATCCGTCGTTGAGCTTGTTTGACTGGTTTGATAGTTGGGAGGATAGCAAGATTGTACACTACCACCTCAGGGGCTAACCCTAGCATTTCATCATAAGACTGCACAAAGTAGTCCTTGTATTCTTGGAGTAGGGCTTTGTGCTAATCCCTTTCTTCCTCAGTGAGAAGAGTGCTAACAAAGGTCGACTTGGGGTCGTTTGGAGTACCCAAGTTAATTTCTAAGAGGTCATCGAGCGTGGCTTGGTTGTTGTCTTCAATTTCCTCAGGTGTTGGCTAGAGGTCCATGAATTCTATGTCGTCATCTTCGTTCTCATTAAGAGGGGCTTCAACCTGCTCAGGGGAGGTAGAGGCTTTCTGGTGGGATAGTTCAACATCAAACATATGGCTGCTACCAAGGCCCTAGATCAAAATTTCTTCATCCTTGGATGATTCCTCAAAGATGGGTGTTGAGCTATTGGGCTGATCACCACCGTGTCAGATGCTGATCATGTCCATAGCATAATGCACTAGCACCTCATAGTTAGAGTTGTACACCAGGCAAGGATGCTTGCAAGTCACGTCCTGGTCATCCTATGGATAACGCATCTGGTGAAAGGTCCGGGCCTTCTTCTATGACTGCCTCTAGGGAATTTCCATCTTCTATGGAGTATGCCAAGGAAGATTTCGGGTGATGGCTGAATTGTCACATAATGGGAATTGAAGCACTCGGGCCAACCAAAGTCATCCTCCCGAGCCCACTTCTTCATCACCTTAGCCTTAGACAATAAGAAGTCTTGGCCAAGTGGGTAGGAGACTTTGAACATTGTGAGCTTTTCAATAGTTTGCAGCACATGGTCCCTTGTCAATCACAATAGATCTTAGGGCATGTAGTTGCTATCCTCGATCTCCCTCATGACAGAATTTGTAAGGAATCGTTTTTAAAAATTTGATGCAGTGGAAGCGACGATTCCTATGGATTCATTTAAAATTTGTCTCAATCAGAATCAAACAATGAAAATTGAAAAATGATCAAAACAGGTTCGAATATACTTGATTGGGATTCATCTAATCCCATAGAGAGGAAGGATATAAGCTTCTTAATCTTTTAAAATTGTTCAAGTGTTCGATCCCCTGCAGTATCCACACTAACTTCATTCATAGCAGATTCTCCCTTCGCGCTAGCCTCGAGAAGTCTTCTCTAACAGAGCTCCATTGCCCATTGATGCCTTCTAGAAAGAGAAAGAGGTAGGGAGAAGGATTAGGACGTGGTTTTTACCCTTGTCTTGATAGGGTTTAGTTGAAACCATTAGTATTTATAGAGAATTTTGAAATTTTTTATAAAAACCCAAAATCATTATAAATTACACCCTTGTCCTTGTACTTATGGATAAGTTCTTATGTGTGTGACCCACTAGGCCCAATAGCCTATTTGGTTGAGGTCTAATTAAAATAGAACACTTCTATTTAACTTAATTAAATCTGATTGCAGATTAATCGGCCTATCAATCATGAAGGGTATAAGACACATCCCATGATCCCAAATAGCTATAAAAATAATCTTATCTCCATTGAGCCTTTTTATCATCAGTTATCGCATAGATATAAACACTTGTCCATTTAATGTCCCTTTCAGAAAGGAGTACATTATCGACTGTCAATTTCTTAGTATATCGACTCTATAGGATCTTGTACTTGGAATTGGATCAGTTGGAAAACTCTTTTTTTAATCATCCTATCTACCATGGCCAGAGATTTAGAGTAATATCCCATAGGACAATCACTCTCACTTATCGAGAGTGGATGATCACTTGTTGTCTGCTCGATTGCCTCCATCGAGTTTTCTTTGTACCTGATCCATCACTATATTGAACCATCTAAATGGTGATACATAAGTCAATAGTCAAAGCACAAATTCCCCAATAAGGCATCTTTGGCAACTCATGTCAAAGGTCCAACTATGCAACCATGATGA
Organism: Cryptocoryne crispatula var. balansae; assembly: GCA_036172225.1. Lineage (NCBI taxonomy): Eukaryota > Viridiplantae > Streptophyta > Magnoliopsida > Alismatales > Araceae > Cryptocoryne > Cryptocoryne crispatula. Next base: position 23,778,140 of record CM069927.1, on the reverse strand, counting down.
TAAAAAACCCTAATTAACAGTTCGATAAGATACCATTCATGATTTCTAATTTGGTCAGTTCAGTGAACTCATTCAACTAATGAGCACATGTATGTGTATCTCAGTGTCTCCACACTAATGACCAATGAGATTAGTCATCCTCATCATATACACTAGTCTATCTAGATCCTTGATGTCCCGTTTCAAGGATCCTCTGACTTGGAATATTTATATCATATATCTCTAGATGATCAATCTCATTATCATGATTTAATCATCATTGCATAACACCAAAGACTTCATTACGATATTCGTATTTAATAAGAGATTGAAATGACGATTTGCCAAGTTAATTGAATGAGATATTTTTAAAAATGTCAAATTGTATCATATATGATTGGTTTGTAAGGCATACATTTCTATCAGAATTTGCGTTGAAGCTAACTAGGTGCTACTCTTAAAAATACACTTGGGTTGCGAGACCTTGGGACCTCAACGAAAGCTGGAGCATCTTGACTTTGATTTCATCCACTTGGATCTCATCATATTGAGAGTCTTTAGCCTCCATTTTCTCCTAACCCTTGTTGATCACTAGTTTCAGCGACCTTGTCTAGAAGTAAGGAATAGTGTTAGCAATGTGACACTCTGCAACCTCAAAGTTGAATTGGTCAGCATCACTTTGTACTACATCTCTTTCTTGTTGTACTTTATACTTTAGTGGAACGTGGATAGCATAACACAGTTGGCTTGAATCCAAGGGAATCCCATTAATGCCTTGTAAGTTCTGTCAGCATTAATAATGTAGAAGGTGGTCTTGGCTATGAGACCTTCTAAGGTATAAATAAATCACTAAAGAATAGATTGAAGTGGATTAGAAGGTAAAGACCTTCAAGATAAGGATAGTTAAAAGGGATATCATCTAAGTTCAATGGTTGACTATGATAAGACCTTTTACCTATGCCATGGATTTAATATATTTGGATTTTGATTGTTACATACTATGACTATAGGATATGTCAATTGGATGTTTAGGTTGTGTTTCTCTATGGTACTTAGAGAAATAGGTGTATATGATACAACCTTTGGGAATTAGGTTCCAATAACATCTAAATAGTGTGCGTATAAAGTCCATTTATAGAATAAAGTAAAACCTCCCATAGATAGTAGATAAGGTTTAATGAGATTAAATCTTATGACTTCGTTGGGAACAAAGAGGTGCCTTGTGTATTTGTATAAGATAAGTGGGAGTGCTATTATATTCTTGACATTATATGTAGATGAGATACTACTCATTAAGAATGTAGAAGGTATGTTATTATAAGTAAGACTGGCTATCAATTTAAATACTCCAAACTAAATATGGGTTTTAGGATCTATAGAGATAGATCTAAAAGGTTTCTTGACCTAACCCAGTTAATGTACATACACCATAGTCAAAGAGTTTGACATGATAAACTCCAAGATAGACTTCTTACCTATGCAATGTGGAGTTGATCTCATTAAAGAGATACTTTTGTAAACTTCTTGAGAGATAACAAGATATTACATGAGTAGTGCCCTTATGCTTTTGCAATAGGGTCTATCACATTTGTGATGCTACATACATGACTTGATAATGCTTTAAGTGATATGAGCATTCATCAAGTAAATTCATGTGAAAGTTACTGGATAATTAAGAGATGTATCATTGAGTACTTGAGAAGCACTAAGGATGTATCTCTAAAGTATGGAGAATAAGACTTGAAGCCTTATAGTTTTATGGACAACAAGCTTCTAGTCAAATAAGTCTAAACAATGGTGGTGTAGTGAGCTGGAAGAGTTCCGTGCAATAGAACACTATTGATTCTACAACTAATCTGAAGTAAATTGCATAATGTTTGTTTACTGCTTTAGAATCTTGTAGATGAAAATGTTCATCTAAATGTGGGATTGTCCCAACCTTCTCTAAAAAACTATCATTGTTTTGGGAAAACAATAGGGTAGAACCAAAGTCTCATCAGAAGTTTAAAACTTCTCTGGCAATACCATAAAATCAGAGAGATTAAAACACAGAGATATAATTAACGATAGAGTATCTTTCACTAATAACATTGCAGATCCACTGACTAAAGCAGTTACTCAAAGAGTGTTTGAGCTTCACCTTGAGCTGATAGATATCAGCTAGATGGGTGATTAGCTTTAGTGCAACTGAGAGATTGATAGAAATGTATGCTTTACAAGTTAATCATATATGATATGATACGACATTTCTAGAAATATCTCATTCAAATAATTAAGCAAATATTAATTACTAACTCTCATTAAATGCACATATCATAATGAAATCCTTGATCACACATAATAAATATTAAATCATGATAAGATCATGATAATGAGATTGATCATCTAAAGGCATGTGATCTAAATGTTCCTAGTCATAGGATCCTTGAGACGGGACATCAAGGATCCGGCGGATAGACTAGTATATGTGATGTCTTCTCATGTGATAAGGATGACCGATTTTATTGGCCATTAGTGTGGAGACACTGAGATACACATACAGGTGCTCATTAGTCAAATGTGTTCACTAAAGTGACCAATTTAGGAAAACTTGATCGGTATCTTACCGAATTGTGTATCAGGTCATTCTTACACCTCAATAACACGGTTAAATCTTTGACCATAGTCTCCAAAGATTTCTTACCAGATATATCTTGTACTTTGATTGGCTTATGGATCACCATCTTGATGGTCTAGAATAGTTGATATATTGGGTGCAAGAGAAACCCAGTGAAGGCAATTGAGCAGACAACAAGGGATCATTTACCCTCGATAGGAGAGAGAGAATGTCCTATGTGATACTACTCTAAATCCTTGGCCAAGGTACTTAGGATAATTTAAAATTGAGTTTTCCAATTGATCCGAAACCGAATATAGGATCCCATAGTCATATTATTTAAGGGTTGACAATTGGTGCCGAACCTCTAACCGACTGGGACATTGTATGAACAAGGATTTAAATTCGTGTGGTAATTGATGTTGGAAATACCCAATAGATGTTATTTAACTCTTCAAAGTCATTTGAGATCGTAAGATGTGGCTTGAACCGTTTATGATCAGAAAGCCATAAAAACTATTATTGGATAATAGTTTTGATTTAATTTAAAAAAATTATTCTTTTAAATTAATCAAGGCTTCAAACAAATTGACTATTAGGCCTAGTGGGTCACACACATTAGATTTGGTCAATAAGATGAGGGATGTGCGTAATTTTATAGAAGTTTTGGGTTCTTGTGAAAAGGTCTATATTCTATAAAATAAATAGCTTATGAAGCCAAAAGTCATAGGGTTGGAGCACATCCCAAGCAGCCTCCCTTACTCCTCTCTTCTCAAGAAGATAATCTTCCACAGTCAAGCTTGGATCTCGAGGCTGGAAGGAAGGAAGAACTCGTCTATTGAAGCAAATCATGTGGATACCGTTAGAGACCGTCCACTTGAACGGCTTTCAGCAAAGAAGAATGTCATCTCTTCATCAATATTGAGGTATTTTGAAAATCTCATGAGGTACTCTCGTTCTACTTTATATTCGGTTCCTAGTTTTACTAGTTTGGCATTGACCAAGGTAAAGATCATGGTTTTAAGAAATCAATTTTTTTTTGCTACAATAGAATGATTCCTTACACTTCTATATCTAGTTCCACATCAACCCGGCCTAAAACCTCCTCGAAGTCTTGGTTAAAACTAGAGATAGTTACTTCAAGAGCCTTATGCAAGTCAGGTGTCAAGAACAGAGCACTGAATGTCATGATGGGCATGAGATTATAGGCTAAACCAGCATTGATAATTTTGTGATTCATCTCATACCCATTTATGGAGCATTTCATATACAGTGCCCTATTGTGAACGACACTTGGAAACACTGTATCTTCATTTCTAAAGGATATGGAGGCTACATAAGTGTCAAACTATGTGAGCTCAGTGATATGGGCTTCATACACCTCTGGTTGCTACAAAATTGTAATGAGGGTGTTGCAAAGTTTTTTGTTGAGGGAGAGGATTTCCCACCGAGTCAGTCGTTTAGAAAAGAGTTTCATCCTCCGAAGGACTTGATCATCAATTCTTTGTTTAATGCAGGTAGAAAATAGAAGCCTCTCCGATTCATCTTCTTGGGAACTTGATGCCTCCAAGGGTTGAGAAGGGCTTGGGCCCTTGCCTTTGTTCACTGGCTGTTTACTTGAGAGGGACCAAACTGGTCGGTCTCTCCAGTGTCGGCATGGTCATGAACGTGGGCTGATGTCGTTGGCACGACTGAGTTGATGCTTGGCATGTCTGAACCACCTATGGGTCCATTGGCGTTGATGTCTTGCCCAAGGGTTGTTTGACGATCAGAGCAGGCACTAGGTCAGGCTTTTCATCACCAAGGTAAATAACCTTGCCCTAATGTTGGATCTGACCGCCACACTTCTTTTGGGATAACCAGTTCCATCTCCTTGGGATTGTAAGGTTAACCTGAGGACCTTGACCAGCCCGTCCGCAACCACTGTACGAGCTTGGAGGAGGGTAATTCATCATGTTGCAAAAAAAGGTCAGAAACTGGGCCATGAGCTCCTACACATTAGGCTCATCTGGGCCATCTTTCTAGAAGCTTGCTATCCAAATCACTGTCCTCTACCTAAGGTTGAGTAGGTAGTTGGTGAATCTCTAGCACTTGTCCCATTCACCCCAAGGGATGAAGTCATCGAGAGTCAGGGGTCTCGACGGCTACTTTAGAACATACTCTTCAAGTTAGTCAATCAACCTTTGGAGATTCTGTACTGGAGTTAGATTTTGAAGCTAAGCTTCAATCTCCCGCAGGTGTTCTTCCTAGTGCTGCACTCTTCTCTTCTTGGCCTTTCTTTTATTCTTCATCTGCTTTCTCCAGTTTACCTAGTTGTGTAGGACATCGGAATGTGAGGATGTAGCTGCTTGCTCTTTAGCCCTGCGTCGGGCTACTTCAACTCAAACTCGAGTCTTCTCTTCCCGAGTGAGGACAACCTGCCAAGGCCCCAATATTTTTCTGGCCCCTGATCCTCGGCCTCAATATTCTTTTGTACAAGCTCACAGGGGAGCTTTTGATAGCTGGAGAAGAATTGGGGGCACACATAACTTTGCAAGGTGCCCTCAGTCTTGAGTCTCTTTTGCAAGACAATGTTAGGGGTGGTGTAAATCACATAAGAGGAGTTGGCTAGGCCCAAGTTGATATGGGGCCATGGCGGCTGAATGAGATAATGTCCAATTTTGAGGACCTCATTCTTGATCAAGTCCTCGATATGCTTCTTGACTGCTCGGAAATCCTTGATGGCATGTGCTTATGTATAATGATATCCACAACCACCTTTAGAAAAATATGTGAAGAGTAATTCTCTATCTGGATGTGGTTCCATCAGGCCTTCCCTCACAGCCCTCTCGTAGAGATGGCATGTTATTGCCTAAGGAAATGAATACCATGAATAAATGTTGTATCGGCAACACTTCCTAGACCTCTCCAGTTGTGATGCTTTAGCTGGTGCCATTGGGGAGCATGCAGAAGAGGCTTCAAACTCATCTCATACTCATCAACGCTTCCCCAGAGATTGTTGGGCTAGTTGACAGTTCGCCCCAATGGCTAAGGTGAACAAGCAAAAGATCTCTCCTGGGCTTGCAAAGGAGGTGGGCAAGCCTCTTCATATGTCATCTCTCCAGTGAGTGGTGACATTGGCCATGGTGTCCGTAATGTTTGCCTCCAGGTGCTCTCACCTGACTCAAAATTTCTCCAGGATGGAGCAGACTTGGGAGGCCATTTGATAGACCGTGGGATGCTGGAGTTGCTTCATGCCTAGCCATTGCCATTGTTGTTAAGGAGAAGGAGGCCCATGAACTGGATGCTCTGGCCTATAGTGAATAGCATTGTCTGCGAAGTTGGTTGATGGTCGGGGCTTGATATGCGGTAGCAGGGGATACACTAGTTGGCTTCCCAAATTGAGGACTTGGTCTTGGATCAATTTTTCAGCCAACTCCTTAAATTGATAATAGTCTTCTATCACATGCCCTATCAGCCTATGGTACATGCAGAAGTTTGACTTTTGGTTCTTGGCAGCATCCTCTGTGTGTTAGCTAGTTGGTAGGCTAATCAAGCCATCTTCATGCAAGTGTCAAATAGCTTTCTCGTGTAATCATGTGCGAAAAAGTATGGCTATAAAGCACATTCCTCCCAAGTGGGCCTCGGTGTGGGATTGGTGATAGTTCTTTGAGGGGGTGCCATGACAGCACTTTTGCCCCCGATGTTGTTGTAGGGTCTTGACGAAGATGAGGAGACGTCCATTGTATTGACATCTCTGGAAGCCCGCTATTTATCCTTCATTGGCTTCGGTTGGGCAGTTGCCATCAATGGGTTGTTCATATAGAACTGTTCTATGTTAGCAACCATAATGCTCTAGTCATTGAAGGACTAGATTCTTGTTCCTAGAACCTTCTCCTGGATTTTAGCGACCCCTATTGCACAAAGCCACTGCCTCCTCATGTAATGGCGGGTTGGTGCACTTCATGCACATGTTTCTTTAGCAGTGAATGTAGTCGCAATTCATTCATCTTTGGAACATAGTGGTCAGCTTCACCAAGGTATGTGGCCACTAAAAGAAGTTGAACCTTTTTTAACATCTTTATTCATCTCTCTTATTTCACATTGAAGACAATTCCAAAGGGGTAGATGTTATATACCCATGGGGTTGCATGAGATGACGATGAGGCCCCTTTTTAATTTTTGTCATTTGTTGTTTTCATTTCATGATTTCAGTTCAGATGTTCAACACAAGCAGCTACAATATGTCATAATCTAACAGTTCATCGTATTTTCATGTTGCATGGTGTTTATGATTTCTATAGACATTTGAAGCATCCTTGGTAGATGGCGATGCCCCCAAGCTGCTATTTTTTCACCATTCTGGAATAGTTACATGAAATATGTGCTTTTTACATGTTTTTCTAGAGGTTTATTCTTTTCCAATTTGTGCTTATTTGTCTTGACTTATTTTTTAGTCTTACACAAGGTAAATAAGGTCGGTTAGGATTGGGTCAGTGAACCGATCAATTTAGATTCAAACTTTGAATAATTTGAAGAAAAAAATAAATCAATAAAACAAAAAATATAATAAATTAAAAAATAGAAATAAATGTTTATTTTTAATTTCATTAATGTTTGAGTCCTATTTAAAATAGGACATTAGTCTTGTTTATATGGGTGTATGTTGATTACGAACAACATGAAAGATTGAATAAAGATTTGAGCATTGTCTTTTGGAGGATTTCAACCCCCCCTCTCTCGGGCAAAGGAACAACACCTGCTTCCCTACTTCTCCTCCTCCTACTTCTGGTGGATGCCAAAACTCATTTTTTTTCTTTGATGCATGTTGGTTTTCTTTTCACTCGACTTCACTAGTTCTTGTGTGGCATTTGCATCTACCATTGTCATGTCGTAGTCTTACGTCATAGGCTACAATTAGAACCCCACTTATATATAAAACTTTTGAGTCTAAATTATAAGTGGGGATTTGATTATTGGGTAGGATAAAAAGAAATTGAGACTTTGGAGAAAGCGATGGTAAATTTTTTTAGATGAAGCCATGTTGGATAAAGAAAACTTCAACACCCACAAAAAAAGAAAATTCTATCACATTGGATGATAGTATGATTAAAATTTTCATTTACTCGTTGGCTCGATAGATATGTGACACTCTTCATGGTTATATTTTTCTTTGGATCGATGGTGAGAGAGTGAGAGAATTAGGAAGGGAGAGTGGGAAGGCCCCTTGGTGGGGGTGCTTGAAGCATCCGAAATTTCTAGCCCATGTGGTTAGCTATATGCGACCCACCTAACCCGGATGACTGGGTCATTTGGGTTGGGTGCCCGTGATCAAGGTTGATGTGGTCAACCCAAAAACGACCAGGTTGAGCAAGGTCTCACGACCCTACCCTGACCCGGCCTTCCATGGTCATACACATGCTATGGTTTTCAAGTATCCAAAGTTAGGTTCTTTAAGTTCTATACCTTTTAACCCTCTGATGTGATTCTTCTTTATATATGGTGACATCACAACAATAAATGCTATTTTGCTATTTTAAGTGTTTCTTTTTCCCAAGAATATAATATATATATCAATTTCTTTATTCCTGATTGGTAAGATAGTCCAATTTATGGTGGATAAAGTCAAGAACAACATGATCATATTTTGCCACTCAAAAGTCAAAAAAACATAGAATATTAGAGAACTCAAGTAACAATTTGATTAAATAACTGAAAAGTTTGAAAGCAATAATCAAGGAAAGAAAAAGGAAAAGAGATTTGATGGACAGTTCATTCTTGAAAACACAATTAGGAGAAAATTCTTGTTGATTGAGAGTCTCAGGCACTGAATAAACTATAAGGCTTTCTTACTTGATGATAATGAGCTATCGGATAATGTGGTCAAGAGTGGGATTCACTCCATTTCCTTCGCCATCCTAGAACCTCTTCCTTCTCCTCCTCCTTACATTTTTTTTTCTATCGATTGTGCCATCCTTCCTAATCAACTAGTCATTCTAATATTCATATGTATTTAGTTAGTTTTGCGGATGCACAATTGTGTTATATGCTACTAAATCTAGTGCTTTTACATGTTTAATTTGTGCAAGGTAATTTGTTGCTGGAAGATAGGTTATATATGAATCAAAAAATGTTCTACTAGAGACCGTATATGTTGAAAAGCTTTACATTCTGAGACTTGACATTGCTAAATATTTGGTATCATGATCCTTTTAGTTTCTTTACTCTTAGTCTTTCCCTTGGAATATGTGACTCCTAACACCTTCTTATGCAGTTTGGAAATCTTCCTTATGGGTTTCATGCAAACACTTGGCTTGTACCTCCATTTACTACTTGTTCACCATCATCATTTCCTGCTCTTCCCATCAAAGATGAGTCTTGGGGAGAAAATGGAGGTGGTTGGGGTAGAGATGGCAAAGGTGACATGATACCTTGATCTAATGAGTTTTTTTTTCTCACATCAATGCCTTGCAAGATAGCTAAAGAGAGACAGCATTGAGACTGCAAGGTGTTCCTTCTTCACAATTTGTTTGTTGATGTTGCTATTATCAGAAAAGTTGCAGCAATACATTATGTAATGAAAAGCACGTTGTATAAGAAGGATGGCATTTTGTATAATAAGAAAGTAAGAAATCATTATGTTACTATCTTAAGAGATGCCTCTGATGCCAACATAAGTTTGGTACTAAGATTAATGGGGCTAGAACCATGGCATAGATGCCAACCATGTCACTGAAAGAAATTCACTCAAGGGAATAATGGCAGACAAAAATATAGTAGCCCATGTAAGTTATTCTTAATTTCATGATTCTATCACATTTATGTAAGAAAAGTAGTAGGCATCCTTTTAACTACAAATAATTAGGCTTTTGGCTTTGAAATAAATATAGGATGTTTCCACCTTAGGTGTCATCAATGTGAGGTACCGTGGATATATTGCAATTGTGAAGGTGAACAAAAATGCAGATAACACTAGTCGATTACATCAAAGAGTGGAGATTGAAGATCAACCAGAAGGAGGTGCTAATGCATTGAATGCCAATAGGTCATTTCTAACAAAATAATTGTATTTCAAACTTCTAACTTGGGACATTTTTGTGCATGTTTCTAATGGGAAATGTGAATGGTTGTTTAGTTTGAGGTTTCTACTTCATAAAAAGCAAGTTAAGTAAGTTAAAGGACTAAGTAATGCACAAAGTTCAGTGTATGAAGATGTCAATATAGCCCAAGAATTCATAGAAAGGGTGTTGAATGAGAGTTTATCTAGGCTTGAGATTGAAAAAAATGGCCATGACTGTTTCATGAGATGGGAACTTGGAGCTTGCTGGATACAACATTTACAAGATCAAAAGCCTACAAATAACAATAAGAAGTAGAATGATCAGAAAGACCAGAAACAAAACACTAACTAGCATAAAAATGAACAAAAAGTTGAGGAACTTGGGAAACCTTAGGTTTTTGAAAATTTCAAACAACAAACTGGATGCAGATGATAGGAAAGATCCTTCAAACAACAAACTAGATGTAGATGATAGGAAAGGTCCTTCTATCAGTGGTAAATCTCCTGATCAAGTTGTTGGGGAAACCCAAAAATTGGATTCTACCCATTCCCTAGAAAAAAACAAAAATGTTGAAAATGAACAGGAACTTAAGACTTCGCTATTTGAAGTAGCGTTCACATGATTAAAAGAGTCTGTAACAAGACTCCATCACAAGGTAACTACTGTGATTAAACTATTTTTCTTTTTTCTCTTTTTGAGTGGGAAGCAATTGTACTCATATTTGTGGTTCAAGTTCAATAGTATAATATATGTGGTTGGTGTTGGAATGTTTTTGATATTTTCTTTCATGTCAAACAAGTCATTAAGCCTTCTAGGAAGACTATTCTGATAGCTTTCCTCTTGTTCTATCTTTTATATTTTGTCACAGCGGATGCTAGTGTTAACTTGATTTAAGTGCATTCAGGCAATCAGATTTCATGACTAGTTAGCTTCATTATGTATTTCATTAGAAAAATGCATAGATTTAGCCAATCTCCTATCATGACTCCAATGATCTGATAGTTTAACTTTTATACAAATTATAAAACATTGTTAAGAAATAATATTCATATGACTTTTCTATCACTGATCTAACATCTTGATGTGATGTACTTCAAGAGATTGTGACTTCTTTCACAATTATGATTCTAGTTTATCTTATTTTCTCACGGAAGTCCATTTAACTAGTGTATGGATCATCGTTGACCCACCTCTTCATCTAACAACACAAAACAAATTTTCTTGTGCACACTTCCCATGACATATGGCTGCAAACGACATCCAATATTTCGATAATTCAACTTGATTTCAATTAATTTATCCCTAAATCAAGGTTCGTTAATATTTTTGACAAGTTATCAATATCAGAATTCTGATAAGTTATTGAAATAGGAATTAGAATCACTTAATATCGTTATCGATAAATATTTTAAAAAATAAATCTGTACCGTTCATGTGTCGGGTCCAACGGTCATGGGTCGTACATAACATAGTGGAGGCGAGGCAAAAAACACCTATATCCTTTGTGATTGGCATTGTAGCCAAGAAATATACAGCACTCTGACCGAAAAGTGAATTTATGTGTGTTATAGGGTCTGAGATGTGGATAACAAGTGCACCCAAATGGCTTGAGAAAAGAATAATCCGGTTGTTCACCAAACAACTTTTCAAATGGAGAAATGCCCTTAAGAACAACAATAGGCAGTCTATTTATAGTGTACACGGCTGTGAGGACTGCCTCATCCCAAAAACTGTAAGGCAACTGAGCATTGCTCAAGAGAGCAAGTGTTGTCTCAATAATATGTCGGTGTTTTCTTTCGGAGATACCATTTTGGTTATGGGTGTAAGGGCAAGCAACCCTATGAACAATACCATGCATCTTGAAGAAATATTGTAAAGTTCTAAACTCACTCCCCAATCACTTTGAAAAAATTTTATTTTCTTGGAGAAGACATTTTCCATTCGATTTTTGAAATGAACAAACACTTTGAACACATCTCCTTTGGACACAATAGGAAAAACCCAGTAGTACCTACTGTAATGATCAATAAACGTGACATAATAATGATATCCATTGTTACTAATATGTGGGGATGGACCCCAAACATCTGAAGAAATTAGCTCAAGAGGTTGCTTGGAAACATGTGTAGATAAAGGGAAATGAAACCTATGACTTTTAGCCTTTGCACAATGTGAACAAAAAAATGTGCTATCAGATGTATAGGAGCTACCAAGAGTGTTCAAAACCTGACAAATAGTCCGAAATGCTAGATGGCCCAGCCTTTTATGCCACATGGAAAAAGTAGAAGCCGAAAGAGCCACTGCAGAAGTTGAACTAGAGACGCCATCTTGTATGTCCAGTGTGTACAGCCCATTAGGACTGCCTCCTCGGTGCAGCACCCTCTGAGTCTTGAGATCCTTGATAATGTAATGGTTAGGAAAAAAATAGTAAGTTTTTGGACAAATGAGGAACACATAAAACATTTCTAAGATTGAAAGACTTAAAACCTGTATTTCCCACATGTGTGATGTGCAATCCTTCTCCATTGCCTACTTGAACCATATCATACCCATTGTAAGGAGAAGGATTCCTCATAATTCCAACTTCTGAAGTCATATGGTTATTTGCACCGGAATCCGGGTACCATGTAGGATCTACATGACCTTGATATGAATCATTTGGGGCTAGGTTGGCAGTATAAGATGTGGCACTGTTGTTGGTATTCGTAGCCTAATCAGCATAGTAGTTTCTGTAGTTAACATCAAATCTGTTCCAACATTGTAGAGCTGAATGTCCTCTTTTATCACACAATTGGCATGTAGCCATAGTCCTCTGATTGCCCTGACTCTTATCAAAATTCCCAGTGTTGTTCCTCTGATTTACATAATTGCGATCACCTTGAAATTTGCCACCATTTCTCCCTCGGTATCCTCGACCACGACTCATATTGTTTATGAAATTGGGCTGTTGTTGCTGTTGTGTAGGCTAGATAGAGGTCTTAGCAAAATTTACTGCGAGATCTTCAACTTGTTGATGGCGTTTGAGCACAAGAATTTCTTGGTTAATAAGCAGTCCTTGAAGCTCCTCTACAGTCAACTGAGCAGCATCCATCCAGGTGGTAACAGATGTAACGAACGGATCATATTCCTGATCTGAACCCCCCAGTATATATAGGACCAAATCTGTAGGTGAGACTGACTCCATTGCCAACGCAAGAGAATTGGCTATATTTTTGGCCTTCTGTATATATTCAATCATTTTCATGCTTCCCTTTTTCAATTGTTGTAATTGAGACCGTAATTGCAGAACTCTAGCCTTAGACACACTAGCATAAGTGGATTGAATCGCATTCCATATACCAAATGCAGTGTCATGACCAACTACAGGTGGTAAAACAGTATCGGAAACTGAAGATATTAATAGAGCTTTTACCATGCTATCATACTGTTTCCAGGTTCGTAGAGTTGGATTAGCAACAGAAGTTCCAGATCCAGTCAGATCTGGAATGGAAATAGGAGGAGGCATAATCGATCCATCAATAAAGCCAACTAGATTGTACATTTCCAGAATCGAGAGCAACTGTGCTCTCCATACCATGAAGTTTTCACTATTCAATTTCAGTGAAACATAATGTGCAAGGTTTGGGGCTGAGGTAAATGGAATTCCAGAAGTAAAATTGTAACCTGAAGAAGTAGAACCTGATGGATCGACGTTTCCTATGAAATTTCCCGCTGGAGCAGTTGCTGGCGAAACATACGAGGACTCCTCCATCGCCTAGCTCTGATACCAAGTTGAATTGAAGAATCTGATGGATCTTCAATCAGAAGAAGACCTTCTGAAGGCGATGCACAGAGAAGCCGGAGCAGAGAACAGAGAGAGAGTGAGATCTGAGAATGTGCGGGAAAAGCTCAATTGAGCTCCGCAGTGTAACCAATTTCATATATATATGTGTTGTACAACAATTAGGGGCATTTGCCCAATTACAAATGAATATACAGGACACTAGACTTAACTAATTCACCCTGGGTGTATTTTGAAATTGTGTGCTCTAATACAGGTAGTCCCTGAAGTGCGAAAACCCAAGCTTGGCGAAGGCCGAGAGGACGTCCTCCCCCGTGACGGTGCCGCGCTGGGCCTCGCGGCAGCTTGCGTCTGCTTGCATCGCCATGGATCTGACCAGCTCGGAGACGCATGCCTGTAGGGCACCCCTGGCGCCGTCCTCCACGACGGTGCCCGGCGGCAGAACCCTGCGCATGATGCCCTTGAGGTCGTTGATGGGCACGAGGAACCTCCCCTCGCTGCCCTCTCCTTCCTCTCCGCCGGCGACGCCCTTGCCGCCGCGTAGGTCCCCCACTGCAATTAAGTGCCGCAAAAATCTTTCATTTGCAACTAAGTGCTGCTCTAAACATAAACATTAAATCGAAATCTTTGATTTGAAGCCAATGAATTAATCAACGGTCGGTGTATATATACACATTTATGTCAACGCGTTCGATCGGTATTAAAACGAGAGCGTTTAGCGATATCGAGAAGGCGGCAAAACTGGGAAGAAGCGAGCGGAGAACGGATTGAGCGGAATCGCTAATCTATTAATATATCAAAACTTCTTCATTGTCTGAGGTGTTGGTTGTAGGCATCACGCACGTTGGAGGGGAGATGCTCAAGCCCATCCCCTCCGGAGATGCTATCTTCATGAAGGTAAAATATGTTGTGCACAACTAGGTCGCGGCGGAGCACTCTCTTCACCGGCGTAGAAGAAGGATTTTTATTTTTGGCTTCAGCTATCTCGTTTGGTTTTGGCTAACACATTATTTTCTTTTAAGTTGTACATTTAGTGGATCCTAACAACATGGACGGATACCTAGTGCAAAGTGATCATGAAGAATTGTCACAATCCCCTCCTTAGAGGCGGCAAACTGATCCTCTGCGAGCCTGTGTTGTCGGAGGATGGCATAGGGCCAATGATCACAAGAGGCGTAGGCCAACTCTCACAGATCGAACATCACGACACTCATAGAGGTGTAGTGGTTACGACCTGAATTTTTTTTGATATGCACAACGGAATACAAGTCAACAAAGGTAGGAAACCCGCGGGGGAAGGCAAACACGTGCAGATGGGAAGAAATAGAAAAGAAGGTTGTGATTGCGATAGCAGAAAATAGGGTATGAAAAGGATTAAATCATCGGTGGAAAGTATGTAGAACTAGAAGGGGGAAAGCCTTCAATGCTAAGGAAATTTAACGAGGAGAAGAGTTTTAATGATGCTAGAATAATTTGATGGGAATTGAATTCCTATATATATATCTCTATATTTAAAATCTAAATATTATAGCAACCCAATGCAAATTGATATTTCGTCTGCCATTTGATATTTCGCCACCACAATCAAGCTATCATGAACTATTCATTCGACATGCCAGCATAGTCACTATAAGACCTCCCTCGCCCCCAGCAATTTCCTCTGCCATTTTGTATTTTTCCACTGCTAGCAACTCTCAAGGACTATTCATTCGACTGGCAAGTAATGGATGGAGGAGCTCAAACATTTACATTTGGGAGGGAGGAGAGAGAGACGGAGAAAGTAGCGTGCTTGGCTATGATGTAGCTCTCCAACATGATCTACGTGTCCATGTCCCTCCACGCCGTTGTCCGCCTCAACATCCCCAAGGAAATCTACCAATCCGGCCTCAACATCCCCAAGGAAATCTACCAATCCGGCCTCAACACGTCCCTCACCATTGCTGAGATCCTCTTCTATCTCGTCCCCTTGACCCCTTCACCCAACCCCTCCAACCTCCAATGTTTGCTACGAATGCTCGCCAACTACAGGGTCTTCCAGGAACACTTGAGTGAGCTCGACGAGCATTGCTACAGCCTTACAGACGTGGGAAAGTTTCAACATGTTCATGCACAGGGTGCTGCAAGTGGAGGTGGGCGTCAACCTCGACGTGCCAAAAGTTGTCACGAGGGCTCCACAACTTATTGGTCTATTTGTCCCTTATAAACTAGTGATATTATCAAATATTAATTGATTATTTTTATAACAAATAATTTTATTATTGCTTAACTATTATGTATCTTTTGACAATCAAAATAGATAGTGGGATACTTCTTCATTAGTGGAAAGAATGTATAAATAGAAGGGAGAAAGTTCTTTAGTGATAGGGAAATTTAAGGAGAGAAGAGTTTTAATGATGTTAGAATAACTTGTTGGGAAAAGAATTCCTATATATATATAATTTAAAAACTAAATATTACAGCAGCCCAACGCAAAGTCCCTACCACATTGACCAAAGTCGCTATAAGATCCTCACCACTCGAGGATTTTGTCTACCATTTTCACCGCCATCAAGCTCTCGCGAACTATTCATTCATCAATCCAGCATAGTCGCTATAAGACCCCCTTGCCCCTAGCGATTTCCTCTGCCATTTTGTATTCCCCTACCACCAACAGCTCTTAAGGACTGTTTATTCAACTGGCTAGCAATGGACGAAGGAGCTCAAACATTTGCATTTGTGATAGAGGAGAGAGAGAGGGAGAACACAGCGTGCTTGGCTATGATGGAGCTCTCCAACATGATCTATGTGCCCATGTCCCTCCATGCCGTCATCCGCCTCAACATCCCCAAAGAAATGTACCAATCCAGCCTTAACATGCCCCTCAACGTTGTTGAGATCCTCTCCCTTCTCGTCCCCTTGACCCCTTCACCCAACCCCCCAACATCCAACGTTTGTTGCGATGCTTGCCAACTACGAGGTCTTCTAGGAGCACCTAAGTGAGCTCGACGAGCATTGCTACAACCTTACGGACATGGGAATGACCTTGGTAGCACCTGGCAGTGGGGGCGAGTCCTACGCAGCATACATGCTGCCACCATGAGACACTATTAAAGGTGTGGTCCTAGCTACACGAGGTGGTGTTGGACCTGACCGTGGAGCCTTTCACGTGGGCCAATGGTGGGGTATCTATGCACTTGGCCTACCTCCACAAAGATTTCCAGGCAAACATGCTGATGCAGAGGGCTATGGTGGGGGTGTCAGAACCCTTCATGGCGGTGCTACTCAACCATGAGGCCGAGCATGGGATGCTCTTTTCTAAAATCAAGACATTGGTAGACGTAGACGGCAACTCGGGAACTTGTCTCAACATGATCATGCACAGGGTGCCGCAAGTGGAGGCGGGCGTCAACCTCGACATGCCAGAAGTTGTCGCCAAGGCTCCACAACATATTGGTCTGTTTCACCCTTTTAAACGTGTGATCTGATCAAATATTAATTGATTATTTTTTATATTAAATAATTTAATTATTATTTTAATTATTGTGTGTGTTTTAACGATCAATATAGATAGTTGGATACTTCTTCATTGTCTACGGTGTTGTTTGTAGGCATCACTCACGTAGGAGGGGACATGCTCAAGTCCATCCCTTCTGGGGATGCTATCTTCATGAAGGTAAAATATGCAGTGCATAACTGGGTGGCGACAGACCACTCTCTTCACCGACGTAGAAGAAAGATATTTATTTTTGGCTTCAACTATCAAGTTTGGTTTTGGCTAACACATTCTTTTTCTTTTGAGTTGTACACTGTAGTGGATCCTGACAATGTGGACGGACACCCAGTGAAAGTGATCTTAAAGAATTGTCACGACGCCCTCCCTAAGGGCAGCAAACTAATCCTCTACGAGCTTATGCTGTCGGAGGAGACCAATGATAGCCCACATACTTGAGCACTCCTCGAACGCGATATATTTGTAATGGCCATGTATGGAGGAATCGAAAAACAATGTACCGAAGAGCAGTTTCATCTGTTGGGTGCTGCCGTAGGGTTCACTACTTTCCAAGTTATCCAGTCGGACCCTTTCTCCACGGTTATGATATTCGTGATGGTCTGCACCCCCCCCCCCCGTGATGTAATTTGAGTTATCTTTACGTGGTGTAGTTGTTTCTGTTGTGTTCGCGTAATGTGAAGTAGTAAGCTTTCGGTGTCTCTCCCTCTTATCTTTTGTAAGGTATTCGACTATTTTGCGCTCTTGCTGCAAGACACCACAGCGCTCTTATTTTACCCCCCACAGAAGTTTTCTTTTATCCAACGGATGTCACAGAACTTGGAGGTCACAGGCACATCGCCAAGCCGCATGCAGTGTCATCATCTGCAGAACTGTCAACGTCATCCATCTACTGTCGTCTATTTTTTTAGGAGAAATGCATGCAAGGTCCGGTTCATCTAATGATCTTTAGCACAAGGTCCAGTCAAATATGCATTTTAACATTAGGTCCGATCTAATTGTGAAAGAAACTATCACACCCACTCCAATTCCAACAGTTTTCATTCACAAGATGTTAAAGAATATCTTAGATGACCTATTTGCCTCTCTACAGCTCTTATGGAAAGAATCACCGATTTAATGTTAAAATGTTCCATTTCTCTATTCCTCGTACGGCACAATTTTGTGCATAGAGTAATTTATGATTTTAAAATGTAAAGTAATCTAAAATCTTAGATGATACTCTTATATGATAATAGGTATGTAAAAGACTTCAGAATAACAATTATACAAATAACTTACAATTTATATAAATCAAGTAAAATTAAGTAGTTTACGTTTCATTGCAAATTCAACTAACATCTAGCAGGTTTACATGCTACCAGAGGTCAGCTTAGCATTAGCATCACGTAAGAAAAAGACTTCAGAATAATAATTATAAAAATAACTTAGAATTTATATAAATAAATTAAAACGGACAGAGTATCTAGAGGAAATGGAAGCATTTGAAGGATCACCCAAATTCTGATTACAGATTTACAGGTGACATATTTGTGATTTTCCAGTCTGCTTTTATTGTCTTTACTGTTCCCTCGAGCATTCATTGATAATAGCTAAAGAGGTGTTTGGTTAATTATATCAATTTTAAAATTTGTAGTACAAACAAAACATATTATGTAATACAAGTGTCCACTTGTATTACTTTTGATATTGATACTCCAACATTTAAAAATATTAATATCAATATTGATATGGTACCAAACATGAAACTCTAACCAAACAGGGCATAAACTAAAGAAACAGATACCAAAAAATACAAGAAGAATTGTGCCCACAAATGAAGGCTTTGGTTTGGTTGTGGACTGATGATAAAGGATACCACCAAACATGCATATCAAGAGGTCAATTGTGCCCACAAATGAAGAATGCTTATCAAACAAGTAGGAGAGACCAAAGGGCAAAACTACGCTGGAAGAATGTCAATCTGACTCGTTAGAAATTCTATGATTTATCTTCTTCAGCTCCCCATTACAAAAAGCTTAAGAGGAAACAACAACAATGCTTTTAAGTTGTTGTGAAGGACCAACCCCCAGGTGTTGTGTGTTGAGGCCTATGGTCATAACAACATGCTTTATTTTTACAAAATCAATTGACATGCTTATAAGATAAGTCACTGTCCAACTACAAGCTGTCACAGTGAATTGATAGTCTGTGGTCACGTATATCACACTGCCACCAAAAATAGTTGCTAGGGAAAGCCACGTCTTAAGTGAGGGCATGCTGTGTGAAGGTCTTTATGAAATCCAGATCATAATTTCACAAACATAAAAGTAGCAAATGACAACAATCGTCCTGTGGCAAAGCACACCGACCTGCAGGCCGCTGTGGTGTGGGCCTCCTCCTTCTCCGTGTACACCGACCACACCAACCAACCAGCCTTGCTCTACACCGCCATGAAGAAGGCCGGCAAGGAGATCACCCATGTCTATGTGACCTTCGATGGCCAGCGCTATGTGACCTCCGACGGCCGGCGATGGCTATCGCGGTGAGGGCTTCGGTGGATAAGAGCTTCAGATGGCCATTGCGGCGAATTGGCAAGGGTGTCAGGAGCGTCGAAGGCTTCGGCAGATAAAGACTTCAGACGGCTGGCAATGGCTTTGTGACGAGGGAGAGCTTGAGGGTTTTGGCGACTCAGTGAGGGTGTTGGAGCGTCGAGGGCTTCGGCGGATAAGGGCTCCAAAGTTTCGAGTATTCAGCAAGTGTGTTGGCAGGGGTGTTTTCGATTGTGACATATCAAACAAACGGAGTGGATGGTTCTCGTAACAGAATGGAGGAACCGTTAAATGAAAATTGAAAAATGGATCTAACACTAAAGCAAGTGGAGAAATGGACCTAGTGTTAAAGTCATTTTCTAAAACGTATCTAGTATTAATTTTCCCTCGTTTTTTTCGTCCTCTCTAGCATCTCGCAGCTTGCACATGTAGAGCTGCATATATAAGCGTGAGTGTAGAGATAGACAAATAAATATATAGCTAAATAGATAGGTAGTATGGGTATGGGTGTGGAGGAGTTGACTCAGCCCAATTAAGACCCGGCTCAAAATATAACAAAGTCAATGTGTGACTTAAATTACGTTGGTTATTTCTTTATCTCATAAATATATTGTTATCGAATTTATTGAATTTAATTACTTAACATAACATTATAAAATTGATAAAATCTTAAATTAAAAGTTTTATTTAACGATTGATATTGATGTTTTCAATAAATTATGTCAAAAACACTAAAATCTGTTTGCCCCACTGTAGGCTTCTTCGATCTGTGTTAATCCGCGTTTGCGATCCACGGGCCAAAATATGCAGCCCGTGCGGTGATCTGTGACCCGCTCGGCTCAATTCCACTCAAGTTATGTTGGCTAAACTGGTGTATTTTAAAATCTAGATCTGTTTTTTATATTTGTTTGATCAAAATTATCGATAAAATAGTGGCTCTCTCTCTCTCTCTCCATTAATTCACTCCTATCTGATAGCTCCTCTCCCCAACTATGTCAGACATCACTTCTTCCTCCTGCCTCCCACTTAGGCGGCTGAGCCACCTACCTTTTCCATTCCATCCTCCCCTGGCGGGTGTAAATAGAATTTAGAAGAACTCAACACAAGGCGCGCTTCAAAGGGTCAACTTTAACACTAGATCCGATTTCAAGATCACCTGCACCATGTTCGATTTTATTCTGCTAACTCTCGCTACATTTTTAAGTTGAATAGTTAGAGAATATTACATTTTTTCCCAAAATACCCCCTTTAACATATCACTCACTCCAATCTAGCTCTAGGATTTGAGTAGACCTGTTAATAGATCTTTCAATCCGATGGCTCCCGAGTCTGAATCTTTTATCAGGTTCAATGCGATAAACTTATTTGTTGAATCACAATTGGATTTAACCTGCTCCAAAAAGAAGACTTTCATATTTATTTCAAGGATCCGGGGGAGAAGGTCAGAACAAAATTACCTTGTCAAGGCATATGTCGTCCACCTAGCGGTGGAGTGAGGAGGAGGCGTCACCCAGGTTTGCGTAGTGGAGTTGCACGAGGGCCTTGACGATCCCTGTCACTAGCACCACCCACCGCGGCGGGTGGAGGGGCAAAGGCACAGCCGTCACCTCCTGATGCCCACCAACGGTGCAATTCTCAGGAACACGGTTGCCGTTAGACACCATTTAATTGCTGCTTGCTTCTTTTTCTGTTAACCGACTGTAATATATTTATTGTTGCATAGCGAGCAAGCGATCAACGCTGGAGAAGAAGGTGATCATCGATCTAATGGGTGGGCAAGTTGGTGAAAAATCCCCAATTTCGTCAGCATGCATGGAGAAGATGATGAGCAGCCTATAAAGGCCCTCACAGCCGAGGGTAATCCGCCATCGCCATCGGCGACTCCGTTCTCTTCCTTTTCACTGTCGATATTTTCTACTTTTTCTTCCAACTCACGTGAACAGAAGACAGAAGATAACAAAGGAAAAATCGGCAAGGGGAAAGGCGCGGGAAACATGGCCTATGGAGCCTTCGTCAATAGTGCCGCAGGCGGGAAGGAGTATCCCAAAAACCTCACTGGCTTCGTCCTACTCACCTACCTCGTGGCGGCAACCAGCGGTCTTATTTGCGGTTACCACATTGGAATCTCCGGCGGAGTGACTTCCATGGACCCCTTCTCGGAGATGTTCTTCACCTCTGTCTACAGAAAGGAAATGAGTCGGCGAGGTCCTCCATGGCGGAGGCGATGCTCCCTCTGACACTGAGGTTTGCCGCAACCATCACCATGAGCCGCCCAAAGGTTCCACCCAAAGGTGTCAAGGAAGCCGAACTTAGACGGGAAGGAGAGGGAGGAGAAGGTGCTGGTGATCAACGGCATCGAGTTCGACAGTGACTATGCCATCAAAAGAACTGTCGATTCTTAAGCGGATTTCAGGTTCACCGTTAACCCGAATCCAATAACGTGGTTAATTTCGGATCCAAGTGAAAATCGGGTTAAAGTGTTTTGGATCCAAATCAGAATTCACCTATGTCAGGTCGGAATCGACCCATTGATAGGCCCAGATTTGAGATTGCCACTTTCTTAAGTATTAAACATATTCACTCAACAGATTTCCCAATTAAAATCATTTTCTAAAATAGATTTATAATTATTTTTTTAATTTTTTCATAATTCTCTGATCTTCTTCTTCAGTGGTGACTTAAAAGATATCATCGGTATAATATGCAATTAACTCAAACCAACTTATATGTGGTCACTAATAAGTGTATAAAAGAGCAGGTGTTAGATATAATGAAGATTAGTTAAACATGAAAAGAAATTGCCACAAAAAATAAAAAATTAATAAGTATAAGATTGAGTTAGTAAAAAATTATTGTTTGACTTCTTAATAGATCGAAGTCATTTTTCAGTTATATCACAAAAGTGGTGTCTATCTATTTGGCAAATGAGGAAAGTGATTCAGACTGTTATTTTTAACATGTAAAAGTATTTATGATATATCTTGGGCGAAGGAAATATCATCCATATCCATTCTGGTTTGTGCGATATCCAACAATAATTATCCAGCATGAACATGAAATCATCAACATATGGACCAGGCATTTTGGCGTCTCTTAAGAGAGAGAGAGAGAGAGAGAGAGAGAGAGAGAGAGAGAGAGAGAGAGATTAATTACACATACCATCAATGAAACCCATTATCATTCTTATGTATGTGATTTACTTATATTTGTCTATTTTACCGAAAATTCTCCCTAATTCCCAATTTAGGGGAACTCTTACTAAACTCCCTGAGGCTCTGACTCTTTACATGTGACAGAATATAACAAGAAAACTCTCCACGCCAGCACACAGCGCGGGAGGCTGCCTTGTCTCTTGCGGCGGAAGTAAGAGACAAAGGAGGCTGCTGCTCGGGACAAACTAGTGCAGCCGAAGGGCCTGCCGTAGGGTCAAAGTCATACAGTTGACTTGGCTGTCTTCGTTGACCGAAAACATTGAAAGTGCAACGCCGAAGGGGGCTCCACATGCCTGATGGGTTTATAGTCAGACTCCTCTCTTCCCCTTTGACTTTTAATGAGATAGGAAGGGAAGATGTATAGGTAGCCGCCGTCTCTATCTTCTCCTGGTACACACTCTCCCTCCCTCTTCTAGCAAGTTCATCTGGTTCTTCAGTTTGTCTTCGCAATCACGACCTTCGTAGATATGGAAGCAATCCAGGAGTAGTCTGATTGTAATTAAGTCAAGGGAATCGTTAATTGTTTACTAAAAAAAGGTTCATTCTTCGAAATCTTGTAACACCAGGTCTTGATATTAAAAAATGTGTTGTAACTTGCGTTCTACTTTTAGTTGGAGACATCAAGATCCGTTTAGAAAAATAGCTTGTAAACTCGAGATGTATGACCACCGTTTTCTTGTTGTCGGTTTTTCCATTTTTTTGGTCAAAATGTCCATTCTAAACTCTTAAGACTAACTGACGTATCAAATAAATCTTGAGATAATTTTCTATTTAATATATTATATCTCAATAACTTGTTTAATATAAAATCTATATTATCAATATGTTGACTTTTTTATTAACATAACAAGATGATATTGATGGATGATTTTAAAATACCGGTCTTAATTTAATCTCCAAATATTTATGGTAATCTATATATATATACCTTTCTGTTTAATATTCTTTAAAGAAGAAACTGATAATCTTCATTAATCTAACAATATTGAGAAGTGCAATATTGATGTTACAAGAAGAATATAACAGAGGATATAAATGAGGAAGCAGGATATATAATTAGAGAATGAATGACAAACTTATCACATCAACTACCTTTCTCAGAATTATTCATGTACTTTATCAAGAAAATGACAACAATGGTGTTAGAACGTAGGATAATTTGATAGGTATTTATTCCTTATAAATGATATAGTATTGATGTCATTTCGACCTATAATTGATTATAGAATGTAGGATTTACGTAAGGCCGGCCCCAATTAATCATTTATTTTGATTTTTTCAAATTATGTTGAAGCGTGCAGCGAAGCATGCATAAGGTCTGCCCCGATTAATCTCGAAATAATTTATTATTTAAGTTTAAGCTTAAAACGTAACGCATATCCTGTTGGACTGACTCCATTAACTTGAAGTGAGATTTATTGTACAATTTATTTGATTTTATATATTAACATAAACTTGAGTCATCTTATGGGATGTTTGGTTGCATGATAATTTTTTTGTACACTTTCATGATAAAAAATTGTATTAAAATAAAAAGTTGACCAACTCATAATATAAAATTATCATGTTTGGAGGGATGTGATTACAAAAAAGAGTAACCACCACTACTAGAAAAGTTAGTATTTATTGCGAATAATTATGTCACAAAAATTGATAATTTTGCAGTAAATTACTTTTTACAGCAACAAATATTTTTGCTGCATGTCGCTGTATAAAGTTCTCTCACAATATATTTTTAGCTGCAATAAATATATTTTTCTATAAATAGTAGTATTTACAGCAAACACAATTTCACAGTAAAATATCATTATTATGACAAAATTAAAGTTGCAGTAAAAATATATTTACCGCATAATTGATATTGTAATAAAATTATTTTTACTACTAATTAAAAGTTGCACCAAAATCTTATTTACTATAGATTTGATGTTGCAGTAAAATATCATTATTATGACAAAATTAAAGTTGCAGTAAAAATATATTCACCGCATAATTGATGTTGCTGCAAAATCATTTTTACAGTTAATTAAAAATTGCACTAAAATCTTATTTACTACGAATTTGATGTTGCAGTAAAATCATTATTATGACAAAATTAAAATTGCAGTAAAATCTTAATTGTTACGGATTAAATACTAATTTTTCAGATCTACGAGCATTAAACTTAAAAAGCTAAAAACATGTAAGACGCCAAGATAATCATAACTTGAACTGTTTAATTATTTCTTCAGCCTGTTTGACACAAGTTTAATTTAGGGATCAACACGATCCATTAAAAAAAAACACAAGAACATGAGCTGAGGTTGATGCGTTCTACGAATATCTTCTCTCGCTTTTTTACAGAGATTGCAAGAAATGTATGGTGCATTTGGTCAAGCCACGCATCTATGTAACCGATGGAACCGGCAATGGCATCACTAAGATTAATCTTCTATAGTTATATTTACTAATCCGAGACCTCGTTCCAGGTCCTACGCCGCCCGCCTCCAAAGGATTAAAACGTCTTCTACACAAATCATTTTCATGGCACTCGCGGGCTCCATGGGAACCCGCGGCGGGCCTCCCGCACCAACGCCTTCCCCCACGCGTAAAGATAGATGGCAGCATCGACATTCCAAGCATTCCTTATGTCGCCAACCCGTAGCAAATTTCCGTCAACATCCCCGTGTACGATGAACCATCGCGGTAGCACACTTTAACCTTGTTCCAGCTTGTAGAAGTCTGTAGATTATTACATGGAAGGGAACATAAATCAGACTACGAAGATCTTATACATGGAAGTTAAGAACAACAAATGCCTTGACAAATTGGGAAATATTTGCAGTCGTCACTCTACTAATTTCCGGAAGAAAAAAAAATCCCACCTGGATTTCGCGGCTGCTTGTCGCCGAACATTCCTGAAAAAGACAGCGTCTTCACCATGCTCTTGGAGGAGCCCAGACGGGTTGCCTTCCTTGCAAGGCAGGCGGTGGCGTTGTTGCACCATCCGCCTCCCTGCAGGGAATCAAAACCAAACAGTCGATCGTGAGGACAAAACCCGAATCGAATTGCGATTCTTAAGCAGGATCGGCTAATCAAACAACCGGATCACGCCGGAAACAGATGAATTCTCACCTTCGATTGGATTGAAGCTGTGTCTGATTTGGGTGGGTGGGTTCATATAATTAAGCAATAAGATCGATGCATATGAAGAGAGCATTTTTCCAAAGAACTGAGAGAGAGTAGCGGTACTAACCTCAAGATGTACCAACCAGTTGTTTGCCTCTGCCCCAAATCCAGGCGAGAAATGATAAGGCTACCGTCCAAGCACACTGTGGATATCAAAAAAAAGATCATGCTTTGGCTATTAACCTTCTACAAGATGCGCTGACAATCCCGCATTTTCCATAGCGAGAGAAGAGTGGTAACGCTTACCAAAGCACCCTTGGTTACCGCGCTTTCCAAGTAAGTGATGCCCACATCGTACCCATCAGCCTTCAAGAAGAGGAGCAAGCAGATACAGAGAAGCACCCAACTACATTCACTCTCGACCGCCATTCTGCGGGACAAGATCTTAGCACATGAACATAACGAAGAGAGAGAGAGAGAGATAACAGATAATGAAGACGGTTGCACATGTCAGCATGCCCCCTCTCCTCTGCGTTCTTTCAGCCTGGAAGACCGAAAATGAACATCCAAAAGATAAGGTGCAGATGGTAAGAAAATGAGCTTTTACTTGAGAAAAGAAGCAAGCAACATGATCTGACAACCAGGGGTGTGCAGTAATCGATTCAAACCGCCAAACCAAACAAACCGGACCAACAGGTGTTCGGTTGGAAATAGGGGTTCCGTCTGGAGAGCTTCCAAACCAAAGCAAAGCAATTAAACCGATTTACCTAAAATAAAATAAAAATATTACTATATTATTCATAGAAATAATATCTATATAGTTTTTGTAATCAAACTATTTAATATTTTAACTATTTAAAACAAAAAATGAGTATACATAGTATAAAACATACTTATTTAATTATTTAATTAATTTTTGGTCTCAAATCAAATTGAACCGATTTGGTTTTGTTTCACAAAAAGAAAAAGAAACAAAACTGGACCAAACTGAACCGTGCACATCCCTATTGACAACCGGTACACTTCAGTTTTTAAATAGACATAAGCTGAGGTTTACCTTCTGCAACTATTTGAAGCCCTCTTCCACTGAAGATGCGACATTTTGGATGTTGTAGTCGATCCTGTCAATGATAGTTCCCTGCTCAAAAGAGAGGATATTCATAATAGTGGTCAAGAAATTAAACGTCACAAAAAGTTACACTAGGTCAAGTGCAGTTAGCAAAGCACCTGATCGATCACAAGGACTGAAAGATCCTTCATAATCTGAGCGTATCATTTACGTACTCCACAACCCGATAAAATTCTAGTTAACCAACAAAACACGGACAACCGAAGGATGACGGTCTAGCTCAAAATATTACAACGGATTGTTAAGGAATGCCTCGCTCGTGTTATCTCCCTCTCACGCTCCTTGGTAAATGCCTCTCGCCCTTTTCGCTTAGAAATCCGCAAATCGCCGAAGCCCCGTAACAAGTGTAGGATTACGGGATTGAACAATGGCCGTTTAAGGGGGACAAAAAAAGTGCAACATTAATGTCACGGACTTCTTCAAACTATATTAAGATCTAATCATATTCACGGCAGAGAAAGATTGAAGTATCCCAGCCCCATCCTACTGCATCCCCCCAACAAACAAACCCCAACCATCCGTAAAAGCGTAAAATCTAGTAACGCCAGTAGAAAGGTCTGCAAATTCTAAGTCGGAAAAAGATCGGAAAATCTTAGTGATGCCATTGCCACCCACCAACTTGACTTTCAATACTCTGCATAAAAATGAAAAAAATAAATAATCAACAGTGACCCTATTGTTTAGAAACAATCTAAATATATGATTGCATAAAATCAGTACCAAGAGAATGTCATAGGACCTACCTTTCTTCTATACAAAATGATGATCTATTATTAGGAATGACAATGACAAGATTAAAAACACCATCTATAAAGTTTTGAAAAGTCAAAGACCAATAAAAGATAGTATGTGTTGAACAATCTAGATTCATCTACTATGATGCCAAGTTAGAAGGTGCATTCATGTGAGGCATGCATGCTGCTTTGATTGCAATAATCTCTGCTTGAAATTCTTCTCTCATTTTCTGTATTTCTTCTCGCATCTATGTCATCATGTCATCCTTCACTTTTAGCTGAGATTGTAAAGCACTTATCGTTGAAGCCATGGCTGAAGATTTGGAAGGTGGCTTTGGACCATAACCACGGCCTCGAACATATCCAGACTTCTCACCAAGCACAGATGTCATTGCCTCTTGTGGAGTAAGAGTTTGTGATTCATCTATCTCAAATGAGTCATCTAGTCCAGCATGTAATTTTTCTTGTACAACATCCTATAAAAATGTAAAAGATTGATTATTGCAAAATATTTAACATTATTGTAAAAATAACACTATATGCATGCATAGAGTAAAGTTGAACTAGATCTAGCGTCAGACGAGGGAGTCACTGTTGAACGAGAGGTAAAGTTTACGGAAGATACCTACGATGCCGACGAGATGATCCCTAGCTGTGTGGATGATGTTCCTCTGGAAGCTTCACTAATCACGATCTCCGTTGCACTGAATGTCACGATCTCCCTTGTGATGTTCCTCCGGAGGCTTCACGGAGGAATCTATAAAGGAGCGGATGAAGATCATCATATCCAGGTGGGATCGTACAAAGGGGGAATCGGAGAGATAGAACTAGATAGGGAGGAACATGAGGTTGTGTGGGTAGTGGATTTTACCTGGAGAGCCAGATAGAGGGCGGAGCGATCGCCAAGCTGCCTCACGTTCTCGTCGTCCTCGTCGGCGTCCCTTGCAACATGCCCTATTTCAGACTTCGAGAGAGCACATCGCGACGTCCTGCGCTGTGCTCAGTGTCGAGCTGTGTTCGCCGTATAAAACAGCGTATGTTCGCACAACATATATTAACGGCACATGTTCACTGTATTGATGAGTTAAATAATAAATTAAACATACGTATAATAAAGATACATGTTTTAGCAATTAAAGTGATAAAAGAGGATTAAAAATATTTAAAAAAATTACTGAAACTAATTAAATATTTAACTTCAATATCTTTACCATTTTCTTCAAAAAAATATTTTTACTATTGACAAATATAAATTTTTATATTGTTTAACTATACACATATACATTTTGAATTACATTGAAATATTAAAAATAATAAATTGTACAGTTATATTATATTATATTATTTATGACAAAATTTATGTTTACGATAAATAAATATATTTTTTGTGGCAACTAACTAAAATTACTATTTTAAGTTAATTTTTTATCGTAACATTTTGAGTTGCGGTAAATAAATATATTTTTTGTGGCAACTAACTAAAGTTGCTATTTTAAGTTAATTTTTTATAACAACATTTTGAGTTGCGGTAAATAAATATAGTTTTTGTGGCAACTAACTAAAGTTGCTATTTTAAGTTAATTTTTTATAACAATATTTTTGGTTGCTGCAAAAAAATTGCTGTAAAAACATCAATTTCTTGTAGTGCACCGCACATGACCAAATAAAGTGGGGAACCACAAGAAAAAAGAAACAGGCGAGACCCTCTTTTTTTGTTTAAGAAGAAAATCATTTTCAAAACATAAAATTGTCATGGTTGTCAAACACCTCTTTTAACAAGTTTTTTTACAATTTTTAAAAATTAAAATAAAAATTTTAATTATCATGCAACCAAACACCCCATTAATGTTTTGAAAAACCCCCTCGCCATCCATTCTCCTTCATCCTGCACCTTCCTCCTTATTTTTCCGAAAGGGAAGGGATAAAGAAGCGCCCGGTCACACTACCATCTGGGCGCGACCGGACAGGGAAGGACCAGGAGAAAGCCTGCGCGCGACAAGGGTGGCACTTGAGGGGTTTGCGACCAAAGCTGGCACTCTTAAGGGGCCGCGATTGGCTGTATTTGAGGGGGTTGACCGGCTGGGTTTGAAGAGGAGGGCGACCCCTGGCTCGAGGGCTGTCGGTTCAATGGGTTGAGGAGGCGCACAGGGTCGAGGGTTCAACGGTAACTAGAGAGAGGACCAGAGGAGAGAGAGGACCAGAGGAGGGAGGCTCGTGGGTTAGGTTTGACCGGCACTTGAAAAGGGCTAAGGTGCAAACGTGTTGAATAGAGTGGAGTAAGACTTTGTTCAAGTTTGACTCGATCGATTATTCAACTGTTCGAATTTGACTCGATACTCAACGAATTTTCAAAATTTTTGTTCAAACTGGACTCAATTTAAGTTCGACGAGTTTGAGTTTGATTTGTCGAGTCACTCATTTATGTAAACGAATCAACTTAGCTCAAACTCGAATAAAAATTATGATCGAACTCGAATCAAACTCATATTGAAACTTAGTTTTGAGTTCAAGATTGAGCTCGTTAATTTAAAACACGAGTTTAAGTTTGAACTCGATTTAAGACATGTTTTAAATATTATTTAGACAAAAAAATATAATTTTATATAATATTAAAAATTAAATATAATATATTTGAATTTTAATTATTTAAAAATAATTAATATAATATATTTTAAATTTTAATTAATTAATATATTAATATATTAAAATTTAATTATTATAATAAATTATTAATCGAATACTTATTAATTGAACATTTTACCGAACATTTAAATGAGTTATTCATGAACTTAACAATTAAAATAAATTTTATTCAGATTTAACTCATTTATAAGTTGAACTTTGTTTTGTTCAAAGTTATTTATTTAACTTAATAAATTATTCGAGTCAAACTTTTAACATGTCGAATATCGAACTATTTTGTGACCAACGCTTGAGGACGAATGAGGGCTCAAGGTAGGGGGACGGCGAGACAGGTCTTCACTCGCGCATGTGGGAACAGAAGTGGCGAGGTGTTTGCGGCAGAGGGGCTGCTTGCGGCTAAGGCAGGCAAGACTGTGCGGATGATTGAGCGCAAATGACGGTGAGAGGAAGGTGTCGAGGAGGGTCCGCACGCACAGTGCCACAGTGGGCTGCGACAAAGGGCTTCGCTCGCGCGCACGGGGGGAGAGAGGATAGGAGACAGCAACGACGATGAGGGAAGGCGGTGCAGACGACAGCAAAGACGCAAGACGAAGACGGCAGGAGACGACGACGATCGGCGGAGGTGAGCCTCACCTTCCCTTCCTCCCTCTTTTCGTCTTCTTTCCTCCGGAAAAAAAAAAATCTCCTCGCGTCTTTGTGATCAGGGGGCTCTGATGGCCGCCCAAGAAAACCTTCAACCTCCACTCGTTAAACTAATGGTAATGTGTGCACGGACTGTGATCTTTCCACCTTCCCGGAGACGTGCGGGGGGAGAAGCATCCGATAGCTGATGCGGGTAACATCGTCCACTTGCGACAACAGTTATGCTCGGCCCTTGATGAATCTGTTAATGTCATCAATGACATTGCTTTTGAAGGGGACTAGACGGGTCTAAGTCGACAGTAACAATGTAGACGCATCCTCCCAGTCATTTAAATTTATTCATTCTTATTTTTTTAGGCGTCAACATTACCCATGTGCTGTATACATCCGGTCTGTTCTCTGCAAAGTCACGCCAAATGTGTGCCACAGCTCCCGGCTCTCTTTATATGCCCCCAGCCTCTTCCCCTACCACCGTGTCCTATTTCTCTTAGGGCTCGCTCTTTTTTTCCTCCATCTCCCGCGCTCCCTATGGCCAACGGCGCACCCAGTGGCGACTCTCTTATCTACTACTTAACGGCCTGTTTGGTAACTGTATTAAGTACTTATATTAGTATTAATTTTAAAATTGATATTGATACGAGATGATATAAGGTGTTTGGATACTTATATCAGTTTTAAAATTATTAGTTTATCATTCTTTCAAATTCAATACAGGTCGGTACCTGTTTTAAAAGTAATACTGTCCTCCCCGTCGACCTCGCCCTCCCCGTTCGACCCCGCCCCGTCGACCTCAACCTCGGCAAACGCCTGCGGCCGCCCGCCCCGTCGACCTCGCCCTCCCCGTTCGACCTCGGCAGACGCCCGCGGCCGCCCTCCCCGTCGACCTCGCCCTCCCCGTTCGACCTCGGCAGACGCCCGATAGCGGCCGCCTCCCGGCGGACGGTGCTCCCCGCCCCTCCTCCCCGGCGGACGGAGCCCCCCCTCCGGCGGAGATGCTCCCCGCCCCCCCTCCCGGCGGACAGAGCCCCCCCTCTGGCGGATTATCCTCCAACGGCGCTCCTCGAACGCATCTTCATCCTCCTCCTCAGCTTCCACCAGACTCTTGTTCCCTCCTCCTCCGTGGTAGAAATGATCTCGGCCTGGCGAATTCGTCGACGGTCCGCCAGCACCTCATCCTCGTCGTTGTCAATCCCAATCTCAGCCAGGCGCCGCAGCCGGTGGTCGTCCTTGTCGGGAGGGCAGCGGGGCGGGATGATAGAGCAGCCGCGTCGGCCGTGCAGAGGTCTTCGTCGTCGGCCATTGGAGCCCACTCGGGATGCCGCTCCCCCCGCGGACAGAGCCGCGCGGACGTCCCCCGCACGTCCCCCGCACGCTCCCCCACTGGACAGAGCCGCGCGGACGTCCCCCCGTGGCAACCCCCTTCAGCCCGCGCGCCCCCCGGAGCTCCCCCGCGGCACCCCCTTCACCCCTTCACCCCGCGCGCCGGAGCTCCCCCGCGGCACCCCCTCCTTCACCCCACGCCCCCCGCCCCCCGCCCCCCCGGAGCTCCCCGCGGCACCCCCTTCACCCCTTCACCCCGCGCGCCGGAGCTCCCCCGCGGCACCCCCTCCTTCACCCCACGCCCCCCGCCCCCGCCCCCCCGGAGCTCCCCGCGGCACCCCCCTTCACCCCTTCACCCCGCGCGCCGGAGCTCCCCCGCGGCACCCCCTCCTTCACCCCACGCCCCCCGCCCCCCGCCCCCCGGAGCTCCCCGCGGCACCCCCCTTCACCCCTTCACCCCGCGCGCCGGAGCTCCCCCGCGGCACCCCCTCCTTCACCCCACGCCCCCTGCCCCCCGCCCCCCGAGCTCCCCCGCGGCACCCCCTCCTTCACTATGAAAATAAATATTTAATTTTGTAAATAATATAGATATTCTTATATTTTAACAATAATTTTGGTATTAAAATATAATTTTGATGTTAATTAATCAAAATATTTCATAGTGATTTTCGTATTGATATTGTATTACCAAACACCTAATATCAATTTTAATATTGATATAACATTATCAAACGTTTAAAGAAACTTGATACTATCACTTTTGATATTGATATTATATCTTCTTGGAATATCAATATCAAAATTGATATTGTATCAATTTTGATACTCAAAACAAACAGGGCATAAAGCAACAAAATATTTTCATTCATTAACACATTTTATTTTACCATTTAGGTAAACTTGATTTCTGCATAAATTTTATACTCTTTTCACAACATTATATTATATACAGTCATCATGCATGATGAATATTATACTTCGGAGTTCTTTTTATAATGACTCTAATATCGCTATTGGATCTTAAAAAATCACTAAAATATTATTCACAGGGAGTTTGAATCGAAGTGTCCACATATGATTTATAATTCATCTCACTTCAGTCTTGGTCAAACGTAAATAATCAAGAGTTTTGAAATGAATCATACCCATAAGTCGGTTGTTCATAACCATGATCCAGTAATTTCAGTGTCATGACTTGAAGAAGATATGGTTAATCAAAGTAAACAAGGAAAAGAACAAATGAAAATATTAGATTAGAATAATTAAAAAAATAACTAAAGATATCAATCTTCATTAAGGGCCTTGGAGAGGCGAGAATTAACCTAGCTTAAAATCTAAGACTTATGCAGGTGAACATGAAGGAGGGGAGGGGTGGGATGAAGGGCCTCCCTTGGGGGCTTAATAGGCCTTAGGCCCCCAAGGGGGGAAAGGAGGACATCAAAACCCCTTATTTTCCCCCCATGGGAATTGGATCGTGTGACCAGGTGATCAAGTCATGACCTGAGAGGATCCCACCCTCAGGTCGGGCCGACCGGATCTCGATTGGGCCGGTCAGCCACAATTCTGACCGGATCAGGCCCGAGTCATGACTCAGGTCCTGATCCGGCAAACCATGACTTAAAGAATGTGCTTGGCACATGTAAAAATAAAAAATGAATATTTTATGTCTTATTATAGCACTTTATATGTTTTGGGTTGCCATCTATAAAATTTATTCTTTAAGAGTTATAAAAGATTTCCATCGTCCGAGGTTGGCGAGATGGACCTGCGGGGTTACAAGAAGTGAGTCCCTATGCCACGGTCTACTGCACCCACCAAATGAGATGTCGACA
Organism: Cryptocoryne crispatula var. balansae; assembly: GCA_036172225.1. Lineage (NCBI taxonomy): Eukaryota > Viridiplantae > Streptophyta > Magnoliopsida > Alismatales > Araceae > Cryptocoryne > Cryptocoryne crispatula. The sequence continues at coordinate 23,744,106 of CM069927.1, read as the reverse complement.
CATCACTCTACTTCAACCACATTACAGAATGAGGTTGAGGATCTGTCCCACGTATTTACATAATTATCATCATTATTTGTGTTGATAAAGTAAAAAGGCCGAGAAGGGTAACAAGACTGGGAATGAGTTTTCCTTTTTCTAATACTTTTTTATTTTCTTCTTTTGTCCTTTGTATGTTTGTCAATGTAAGTACCACAATTATGTGCAGTTTGAAGTGTACGTGGACTTGTACACGTGTATATATAATATCTTGAAGTAGACATTCCGCTTTGAAAAGTATTCATTATTTGAGATTAGGAATTTGTTTTGTTAGAGTAAGAAAGTATTTATTAATTTACAAAGTTACAAGTTACAACCTTGAGAGAGATTAAATTTAGCTACAAATAAGATATATCTAGCTGACAAAGGAAACTGTCAAAAATGATACAAACTCTGGTCCCTGAGGAAAAAAGTACTTAGCAAGATAAGTATGATGGACACAGGGTGATTACTGATTACAGCTAAATGGTAGAAGACAAGATATGTATTGAAAATGTGTAAAGAAATTGCTAGTCCCAATATAAATTACAATCTCAGTTGAATCTGAGATGTTCTTTAATCCCGGAGTCCAAGCTCGAGCTCAAGTTCATCATCTTTGTTTAAACAACTTCAACAGACAAGCATGTTCTTCCTCTCTTTTCTTCTTCTTCTACAGCTTCAACATTTGTACACTCCCACAAACAAAATGTCGCAGAGAAGCGTGTGGCGTTTGCAGGAATATTGTAGTCACCTGCAGAAACCAATAATTATATATAGTCAGATGTTTACTATTCCTTGTGAAATAGATAAATCAACTTGGGTCCTCTGTTGCATTGTGATTAAAGATAGTTGTTACCAAAGTAAAGCCCACACATGTCATTAAAGAATTTCAAAATTAAGGGAGTATCTTTTACACCCATGGTAGGCTGACTCTAAGTCTACTTGTGGGTGAAGTGGAGGTGCTATGACTTCTCCACTTAAACCAAAATATAAATCATAAGACTAAGGAAATGATGAAGCTAAATAAGAGATTTTGAGCAGGCCAAGTGCATCATTCTTGTTAAGGTCGGTCCACAAGAGACTCAAAACAGTGGTATCAACCTGTCCTAGATGGAATGCCTAAGGAAGATGAACAACTACAGTTAGAGGATAAGCCAAACTACCTAGATAGACACAGTCCCCTAACTTAAAAGAGGCAGTCCACCATTAATTACTAGGCCAATCTGTTTCTATGCTGAGCTAACAAGATGCCATGATCCAACCACACCAATCCAGACAAGAGGAAATCACCATACAAGTCTGGGCAAGGGGCATTTGGCCCATTCATAGCTGAATCTGGCAGGGACCTTACGACCCTGAAAGAAATGAAGAGACTTGAGTACAATGTGTGCAAGCCATCATCCTCATTCCACAGTAATAGTCACTACAAACCACGGAGTTAAGAAAAGTATACAAAAGAGCACCATAAGAGATGATGTAGAATAGACATTAAGAGCTTTATGTACATATAATGATGCTTTGTAAAGTTAAGAAAATTTTAAGATTAAATAATATTTATTATAATTATTGTGTGATTAATATTATATTTATTATCTCCTCTTTTCGTTCCTTTCTTTCCCTCCTGATGCCCTAGTCTCCTCCTTTTTCCCCTTTGGGTCGTTGTCCGTTTATTCCTAGATCACCCTATCCTTTTCCTCCTCTTAGTCGTCGCTGCTTGCGTCGGCGGCCTCCTTCCGTTGCCCGTTCCGCCGTGTGGCTCACCTCATCGCGAGTGTTGCCACATTTTCATTGCCCTCACACTTTCTCTATCGTCGTGCCACCATGTGCACTGTTAAGGTAAATAGACTGGATCCAGGATGACATGGACCAGTTAGATTATTACACTTGTAATGCTTGTACACATCATTATTTTCTCTTCATATATAAATACACATCAGAGCGCGGTGACTCAATAGAGTCAGTTTTTCCAGCTCTTCACAACTCTGTGTACTCTGTGTTTTCACTTGGCTCCTCTGTGTCTTCTTCAGGTGTTGCAGAGGTGCTTGCAAATCAACATTGATCGCATCAGAGGAAGGATTTCTTCTTCCATACTTGGTATCAGAGCAGTCAGGTTCTTCCTGCTCATTCCTTCTTCTTTTTTCGATGGAGGAGTTTTCCAATACTTCATCCCCAATTTCCTCAGTATCCCGATTACTTTTCGCTGCTACTTCTTCTCTTTTCAATTCGATCCCCAACATTTCCCATTGTGTTTTTGTCAAACTTACTGCTGAGAATTTCATGATCTGGAGAGCCCAGATCTTACCATTCCTTAATACCTATGATCTGATAGGACTGGTTGACGGATCTGTTCCCTATCCGTCTGAATTTGTTATTGATTCCCATGATACTTCTAAGAAAATTCCAAATCCAGATTATAAGATCTGGATGAAATTTGACATTCTCTTTACCACTGTTCTCATCTCTTCCATGAGTGAATCTGTACTTCCACTTATTGTTGGACATACCAGTTCAGCTGGGATCTAGAATGCCATCATTACGACCTATTCGTCTGCTTCACAAGCCAGGATTCTTCAATTGAAGTCACAATTACAGTAGGTTAGAAAGGGATCTATGCATATTGCTGATTATTTACAGAAGGTTAAGACAATTGCCAATGCATTGGCCATGGTTTCCAAGCCTGTTTCCACTTCAGATTTATTGCTGTACATTCTCAATGGTCTTAGACTCGAGTTTGAATCCTTCGTAACCTCAATTACTACTCGAATGCATGTTGATAATTTGACTGTCGATGATCTTCAAGGCATGTTAATGAGTCATGAGATATTTCTTTAAAAACATCTTAATACTATCACTGAGCTTAGTGCTAATATGGCGAACAACTCTTAATAACAATCCTCAGCAACAGTCCACTTTCTCTAGAGGCAGAGGTCGTGGACGTGGCAGAAATTCAAGTAGAAATCGTGGAGGATTTCAAAATCCAGGTCGCGGTCAGCCACAGTATTCTGGTCCTTATGGTGGCAATAACCAACAGGTTAATCAAGGTTTCAATTCAAGCTCATTTCAACAGTTTCCTCAGGGGTCCAATTTAAGTAACTCTTTAGGTTACACTCAGCAATGTACTCCTTATTGTCAATTATGTGACAAACGAGGGCATATTGCTCTCCAATGCTGGAAGAGATACAATCTTGGTTTTCGAAATTATGAGAACTCTGGTAATACTCAACATACTCAGCAGGGCAATTCTTATTCCCCTTATATTGCTAATCTTGCTTCAGCTGCTCCCACTTATAGTCAAGTTGATACAAATTATGAGAATATGTTCAATAACAAATGGTATCCAGATTCTGGTGTCAATAACCATATGACGCGTAACTTTGGTCTTCTTGAAAGTCCTACCCCTTACACATGTCCGGATTCTGTCAAGGTGGGCAGTGGGGAGGCTCTCAACATATCTCACGTTGGAAATTCAGGTTTTCAAAAGTTTCAACTCACAAATGTACTGCATGTTCCTTCACTTTCTAGCAACCTTCTATCGATATCTCAGTTTTGCAAAGATAATAGTGTATTCTTTGAATTTTTTTCATGATCATTGTATTGTCAAGGACATCCGGACTCGCTTCCTCTTGCTCGAGGCAACAATATTGATGGGCTATACTGCTTAGAGAATTCTGACCGAGGAGGAGTTACCACATTTACTGCTACAGCTAGTGTTTGGCACAAACGTCTAGGGCATCCTGCCCTTAAGGTGGTCAATCAGGTCTTGCAGTCATTAGGTGACAGTTTTAGCTCCATTAAGCATTTCTTTTGTTCACACTGTGCTCTTGAAAAGAGCCATAGACAATATTTTCCACCATCCTCTTATGTCTCTCAATTTCCTTTAGGGATAGTAGCACCAGATGTATGGGGACCATCACCTCATACTAGTGTAAATGGGAACAAGTACTATGTCACATTTATTGATTTCTATAGTCGATATTGCTAGTTATACTCCATTGCTTCAAAAAGTGATGTTTGTGGCATTTTTCTTCATTTTAAGAATCAAGTTGAAAATTTGTTTTCAAGGAAGATCAAGTATTTTCAGAGTGATTGGGGGGGGATTTCGATCACTCACCTCTTTCCTTTCCAAATGTGGGATCATTCATCAGATTGCCTGTCCCTATCTATACCCACAACCAAAATGGTATACCCGAGAGGAAGCATCAACATATTAGAAACCACTTTGGCACTATTAAGTCATGCAAACTTTCCTCATATTTTTTGGGATGAAGCTGCTTGTTGTGCAATACATTTAATTAACCGGATGCCTACCCCAATTCTTGGTAACATGTCACCTTTTCAAAAGCTTTTTGATAAAGAGCCTGATTACAAGTTTTTGAAGATCTTCGGTTGTGCTTGTTATCCGTTTCTCCGGCCATATAATGTGCATAAATTTAGTTTTCGCTCTAAATGCTGCATCTTTATGGGTTATAGCAAGGATCATAAGGGTTACCGATGCTACCTACCAAGGACAAACAACTTTTATATTGCAAGGAATGTGCTCTTTGATGAAACAAAATTTCCTTATCATCTTCTTATACAACAACCTGCACCTTCACATTCTCATTATGTTATTAGTTTACCTCGACCAACTGATGTACTCTTGCAAGAGGTCAATTCAGAACCTGTTAGTCATTCTCCCTCAACAGCTGATATTCTACCTGCACCACCACTTGCGGATGTTCAGCAGTCTGCCTCTTCTTCGGGTTCATCTGGTTCTGTTTCTGCTACACTTCATATGTCACCTTCTAGTAGCAGCTCATCTTCAGCTACTTCTTCTTTTGATAGTTCTGAAAGTGCACCAAAAAAATTCAAGTCAATTAACCAGATTATGCTATTACCTTCAAACAAGCATCTGGTTTCAAAATTTGCCCTATCGGTTGTAACCGAGGTCAGTCCAGAACCCACTTGTTTCACTGAAGCTAACAAGCATGAATGCTGGCAGCATGCCACGTCTGATGAATTTTCAGCTTTACAACGTAATGACACTTGGGTTTTGGTTCCAGCTCCTCCCAATATCAACATTATAGGTTGTAAATGGGTTTACAAAGTAAAGAAAAATTATGATGGTAGCATTTCTAGTAACAAAGCTCGTTTGGTTGCAAAGGGATTTCATCAGGAATATGGAATAGATTATACGAAACTTTCAGTCCGGTTGTAAAACCTTCCACCATTCGATTAATTTTATCCATTGCCATTTCATCAAATTGGGTCTTAAAGCAACTTGATGCCAACAACGCCTTTCTTCATGGGATTCTTGAAGAAGATATCTATATGAAGCAACCTCAAGGATTTGTGGATCAGGTCAGTCCTCATTTTGTATGCAAGTTACAAAAGTCCTTGTATGGATTGAAACAAGCACCTAGAGCTTGGTTTTTCAGGCTTTACACTCACCTATTGGGTATTGGATTCAAAGCTTCAATATGTGATCCTTCTTTATTTCTACTTTATGATAATAAGGTCATCATCTATCTTTTAGTTTATGTGGAAGACATTCTAATAATGGGCAATGATTCTCGGGCTGTTCAAACTCTGATTCAGAATCTGTCCACTATGTTCTCTTTGAAGGATATTGGAGACTTAAGTCATTTCTTGGGTATTTCTGTTAGCCGCACTACTTCATGTCTCTTTTTGAATCAACAGTAGTATATTCTTGATGTTCTTCGGAAAGCCAATTTTTTGGATGCTAAACCTCTTACAACGCCGATAGCTACCAGTTCTTCTCTTTCTCAAACTGATGGTAAACCTTTGGACGATCCGACATTTTATAGGAGCTTGGTTGGCTCTCTCCAATACATTACTATAACTAGGCCGGATGTTGCCTTTGCCATCAATAAAGCATGCCAATTTCTAGCAAAACCCACAGATGCTCACTTGAGTTTGGCAAAGAGAATTCTTCGCTATCTCAAGACTACCTATAGTTATAGCTTCTTCATTAAACCTACTACATTTAATCTTCATGTTTACTCAGATGCGGATTGGGCAGGCTGTCCAGATGATCGGAGGTCTACTACTAGTTTTGCTATATTTCTTGGCTCTAATCTCATTAGTTGGACTGCAAAGAAACAAAAAACTATAGCACGCTCTAGCACCGAGGCTGAGATGAGGGCCACGGCGAATGCTATCACCGAATTGATTCGGACTCTTCAATTAATAAAGGAATTGAAGTTCCTTATGCCTCAGCCACCAGTAGTATGGTATGATAATATTTCAGCAATTTACCTCACTGCAAATCCGGTTTTCAAAGCATGTACTCGTCATGTGGAAGTTGATTTCCACTTCATTCGGCAGCTTGTTCAAGACAAATCAATTGCCATCCAGCACATATCAAGCAAAGATCAGGTTGCTGATGGTTTTACTAAACCACTTCAAACACAAAGCTTTGAGAATTTCAGGTACAAGTTAAATGTTTTACCCCCACTTAACTTGAGGGCAGGTGTTAAGGTAAATAGACTGGATCCAGGATGACATGGACCAGTTAGATTATTACACCTATAATGCTTGTACATGTCATTATTTTCTCTTCACATATAAATACACATCAGAGCGCGGTGACTCAGTAGAGTCAGTTTTTCCTGCTCTTCACAACTCTGTGTACTCTGTGTTTTCGCTTGGCTCCTCTGTGTCTTCTTCAGGTGTTGCAGAGGTGCTTGCAGATCAACATTGATTGCATCAGAGGAAGGATTTCTTCTTCGAGACTCGTGCGTGGCCGCCTGCCGTCCTGCACCCAAGTGAGCATTGCCCTGCCACCTTTACCCCGCGTCATCGTCTGCGCGTTGGCAACGCGGCCGCCCGCCATTGACCGGCTTCCCATGACTGCAGTTGTCGCTAGTGTTCCCTTAGTCTCCTCGTCGCCACGCACTAGCGACTCCCCCAACCGCCCGCCCGCGGCTCTCCTGGCCTCCTGCATCAGCTCACGGCTGCAGCCATGTCAATCCCGCCTCCAATGCCTGAGCCACAGCCCCTTGGTCGTCGTTGACTGCATGCCCCCAGCCACGCGACTGGCTGCCACACGTCAGCTACCGCTGCCGCCCACCTGAGCTCGTGCCCGTGCGTGGACCTCACCACCCCCCTGTGCGCAGCAACCTGTTGCCTATGCTCTGCTCGCTGGTGCACCGCCGAGGGCCAGCGCCCTCCACCGCCAGTATACTCTCTCTCTCTCTCTCCTATCATCTTCTCTCGAATTCTCTTCATTTCTTCTCTCTTTTATACCCTATTTTTTCTCCTTATTCCAGCATCATGTTAAAAGGACCTTTCTACTTGGTTGTTCGCCACCATCATGATCGACACGTGTTCATCGTCTAATTGATTCTCCTTAGACTTCCGTGCACCGATGTTCGTTGTTGTTAGGATATGAGTCTCGACTACTCTTAACATTTCGATATGTTTTTAAACTCTTAAAACATATATTGATAACCATGTTCAGTAGATTAAAAATATTAATGGGTGATTTGCTTTATTAGCATGCTTAGTAGACATCGTTTAGGACTTGTTTAACCATACATACTTAGAGAGTTTGAATGGTTATACATTTTCACCATGTTAGACATTAGATTGGAATGCACGTTAGCATCTCAAATATCTTGTTTTATGTTAGAATCTAGCTAGTATAGCATGGTTAGCATTTCGATGATCTTAAAGGAGAACTTGATTTAATGAATAGCTGAAGTAGAAGTTAAAGCATAGTATTTATTAAAAATTTAGTAGTGGATGGTTAGTTGTTAGTGATAGAAATGTATGCCTTATAAGCCAACTATATATGATATTATTTGACATTTTTAGGAATATCTCATTCAATTAAATAGGCAAAACATCATTACTAGCTTTTATTAAAAGCGTATATCGTAATGAAGTTCTAGATCACATACAATGATGATTGAATTATGATAAGATCATAATAATGAGATCGATCATTGAGAGGTATGTGATCTAAATGTTCCTAGTCATTAGATTTTTGAGACGAGACATCAAGGATCCTGATAAACTAGTATGTGTGATATCTTCTCATGTGATGAAGATGACCGATCTCATTGACCATCAATGTGGGGACACTGAGATACACACATAGGTGCTCATTAGTGGAATGAGTTCACTGAACTGACCAATTTAGGAAAACTTGATCGGTATCTTATCGAACTGTCTATCAAGTTATTCTTACATCTCAATAGTATGGTTGGATATTTGACCTGAATTGCCAAATGTGTCATACAGAATATATCTTGTACTTTGATTATTGACTTATGGATCACCATCTTGATGGTCCAGTATAGTTGACGTATTGGGTGTAAGAGAAACCCGGTGGAGGCAATTGAGCGGACAACAAGGGATCGTTCATTTTCGATTGGAGAGAGAGAATGTCATATGGGATAGTACTCTAAATCATTGTCCATGGTACTTAGGATAATTGGAAAAAGAGTTTTCCAATTGATTCAAACCTGAGTACATGATCCCATAGAGTTGGAATATTTAGAGGTAGACATTCAGTGCCAGACCCCTGACCGACCGAGACATTGTATGAATGAAGCTTTAAATCCATGTGATAATTAATTATGGAAAGACTAAATGGATGTTATTTAACTCTCCAAAGTCATTTGGGATCATAGGATGTGGTTTGTACCATTTATGATCGAAAAGCCGTAAAAACTGTCATCGGATAACGGTCTTGATTTAATTTAAAGGAATTGTTTTTTTAAATTAATTAAAACTTTAACCAACTTGACTATTTGGCCTAGTGGGTCACACACATTAGATTTGGTCAATAAGATGTGGGCATGAACGTAATTTTATAGAAGTTTTAGGTTTTGTGAAAAATTCCATCTTCTATAAATAAATGGCTTATGAAGCCAAACCCTAACAAGTCATAGGGTTGGGGCACGTCCCAAGTAGCCTCTCTCCCTTCTCTCTCCTCTAGAAGGTGATCTCCCATGGTCAAGCTTGGATCTAGAAGGTTTCTGGAGACCCGAAGGAAGGGAGAACTTGTCTATTGAAGCAGATCGTGTGAATACCGCTAGAGATTGTACACTTGAATGGTTTTAAGCAAGGAGGAATGTCCTCTCTTCATCTATGGTGAGAGATTTTGTAAATCCCATTAGTACACTCGTTCTGCTTCATATTCGGTTACCAATTTTACTAGTTCGACATCGACCAAGGCAATGATCATGGTTTTAAGGAATCAAAATTTTTTCCGTTGTTATGTATTGGTTCCTTACAATTAGTATTGAATGAATGTGGCATGTTAATTGGTTAGAATTACATGATTCCAGGTTGTGTATCATGTTATTAATTATCTTAGTTGTGTTAGATTTTTGATATGGTATGCATGTATGTGATCTAGAGTTGTTGCTGTTCATTTATGAAGTTCATGTTTAAACTATCATTTGCATGTCTAGTGGTGGTTATATTTGTGGTTGTCTGAGTTAATTTTGTGCTTTCATCTTGAGAGATGTAGTATACAGTGGGTTGCATTGTAATGAAATTTTACTTCACTACACTATAGTTCATGACCTATGGGCAAAAGATAAATTTGAACAATTCGGAACACCCGTCGATCCTGGATACAACGGTTTGTTTTAAGTACACCTTTGCGTAGGTGTACTATGAGATTTAGCTTACTATATATTACTTCTATATATGGTAGATCTAGTGTTAGTTTTGTGACATTAACTATAATGTCCAAGTGGAGTATATAACTTACTCAGACAAATGGTTTATTTATGCATTTTTGGCATGTATGATAGTGGTTTAGATGTGTCATTTTTTATTATGATAGGTCTATGTAGTGTATGCATACCTAGTTTAGTTCAATGTACAAATTATGTCGGTTTTAGTGCATATAGAGTCATGTTATCTATGAGGTAGTAGAAAGACATTGTAATCACCTTAATTGAAGATATATAATTAGTTTAAGCTCTATTTACTATTATCTGAATTTTTAGACTTATTATCTTTAATATCAATAGAGAATCACTAGTATAGTAGGGTAGTCCGGGTGTAAGTCCTACTGAGTCTTTGGTGACTCACCCATTCTCATTGTTAATATTTTTTCAGCAGATTTCGAGGTACCTCTCCCCAATGAGGACTTTGGAGAAGATTACGAGGAGGACGTTAGTGGGGATCCTGAGCCACTCAAGGATTTGGAAGATGAGGAGTTTGGTGGCGAGTGATCATCATTATTATCTAGGTCGATTGAGTTTTTCTTTTTGCTATTAGTTTGTTATTTTTGTTATGTTTGACTTTGTGGTTGTTTGTTGACTCTGTGTTGAGTCCTATTAGTTGTTTGGATGTGCTTGGCAGATGTTATGTTGTTAGATATTAACATAGGGTGGAAATCTTTTGATATTGAGGATGAGGTATTTAGAAGATTAGATATAAATATTAGAGAATGGATGATTATTTAGACATGGTTGTAATTAGTTTAAGTTATTGGCAATCTGATTTAAAGTGTGATCATATCATCCAGATTATCATCTTTTAATTGTCAATCTAGAACTCGACCATTTTTTTTTCTTTCTATCCATCATGATCTGTATATGTTGCATCTGATTGAGAATTTCTTATCTCTTCAAATTGTGAGTTACAAACTTAGTTAAGTGTAGACTTTATATACTCATACCAAGGCCTTAGTGGATGGTGATGGATTTTGTGATTGTGATTGAGTTGGAATATAAGAAGTAGTTAGACTATAAATTATTAAGAATGATCTTTAGATAAGAAGAATTGTTGAGGATGTACATATTCTTTACTTTATGTGGATTAGATAGGTAATTATGATAAGATTTGTTTCAAAAAGGTGTAAGTTGAGGATAGATGAATCGGCAAGAGTGGTTTAACTTTATAATGACGAATCTTTTAGAAAGGTATTAAGATGATGATTATTAGAAGGAATGGAACTATGTATCAACTTTTTCGGTTCATGTCTGGGTAACTAGACTACATAATGATATTGGAGGATTACTAGAAAAAAAAGAATGAGAAAATCTTGTCTTGATTGTTTATGGATAGTAATTATGTGATTTCTTATCATACTTGATGTATGATAGTTAGTGAATGAGCATGGTTTGAATGGAGAAAAATGATATAGAATTTATGATATGAATAGCATTAGAGGATGAAGAGAAGATTGAAACATATTTGCAAACATGATAAAGTTTTTAGTTTAGGTGAGAACATTATTAGAGAATCAGGTAAGGATAATTTTGGAGATTTAAACTATACTTAGTATATAGAAGATGAGAGATGGAAGTTTAGTTACGCTCTAATTTATCAAAGGTTTAGAGTTTTGATATGACTATATTTGATAAGAATTGAGTTACAAGCTGATGTGTGTGGGATCCCTAGAGGATTTAGATTTGATTTGACATATAATAACAATTGATGTTGGATACCGATGCTTGAGTTTGATTAAGATTGATGATCATAAATGCCTATACAAAGTAGAGAAGAAGATTATAGGGATCTCGATGTTTGTATCATGTAGATTAAAATATGTTTAAGGGAATTGGAGCAAGGAATTTGGAAGAATAGGGTAACCTCAGGTATCGGTGAGAGTATTTAAATTTCGAGGATGAAATTTATTTTAAGGAGGGTAAATTGTAATATCTGATTTTTTAATATATTATATATCACCCTCTCGTTTACCTTTTCCTTTTCCCCCTCCTTTTCCCAATTTTTACCCCCATTGGAACCCCCTTTACTGCGCCCTAGCCGCCCCCGCCCTCACCCTCGACCCCCCCTCGGTTCTGCCTCCGCTGACCAACCCCCGCGTCCCTCGTGCACCGAGCCGCACAACAGCTCTCTCCCCCCCCCTCGGGGGTTTTGCCTGCGCGAAGCCTCCCCCCCTTCCTTGCGTGCAGCCGCGGCCATGAACCGAGCTACCCCCCCTGCGCGTCACCGCGGCCCCTCCTTGCGCGGACCACAGCCGCACCGCCTCCGCGGAGCCTTCCCCTTTGCGCGCAGAGGCCAATGGCCAGCTGCCCCTCCGCCCTCGACGCCCCCCTGGGTTCTACTCCCACCCGCGCAACACCCAGCCCCCCGGCCGCCCAGCCCCTCCTCGCCGCGTAGCGCCCAGCCCCCCCGCCACCCAAAGATGCCGCCGATCGAGCTACCCCCTCGCGCGCGAACCGCGGCGCCTCTCCTCGGCCCCACAGCCGTCTCCTCCCCCTCCCTCCCCCCCGAGCGTGCTCGGTTGGGCCAACCAGCGCTCAACCACCTCGCGGCTGCCTCTCGCCCTCTCTCTCCGGCATGCTCAACCGCCTAGCCACGGCCCCCAATCCCGGATAGCAGCGCCCCCACCTCGCGTGCGCCAGCCCTATGCTCCCCCTCGCTGTAGCCTAGACCCTCTATCGTCTCCCTGTCTGGCGCCATTCACCTACACAAGTGTGCATAGCCGTAGCCTCCAACCCCCCCTCGACCTCTGCCTCCCCACTATGCACCACCCCTTCCTCCTGCCTGTGCCAGCGCCGGTGCGCCTCTAGGTGCCAATGCACCTTCCCACCGTCCAAAGTGCTACGGTAAGCATGATTTGCCCCTTTTATTTTACTTTTCACTCCCCCACATCATTTCTCTTGTGCTCTAGCGATGCTATACCTATCTACAATTGTATGCTTGCAGCTAGCGTTGATTGAGGGAGAAAAATCCTTGTTTAGCCGGTCCAAGCTATGTGTTAACTCTGAATCGATTTATCGATGCCATTCCGGTAGGCATCTCGGACACGTCTAATATCCTTAAATTTAATACTTAATATTCACCAATGACTTGTAGATGTCGACTTATATGTATCGGGTTGATATTGGACGTGGTGATTGTTTGTAGTCGTATGTTTTTAATTTGGTAGATACATACAATTTAATAATGATCTTAGTAGTTGACTAATCTCGTTGTGTCCAAATTATGTGCATGGACTTTGGTATAAATTTTATAGGTTAGTTGTAAACTTATTTGATTATGCTCAACTGGATTGTAGACATGCAATTTTGGCCTAGTTGGAGAGTTTAAATTCTTGTTTTCATGGAAAATATTTAAAGCAAAACGTGTTTTCCGGACAGATCAAGTTTTTGGCACATTCCGAAGGGGATCGATAGAACAATTGACCGAGCCGAACACCCTGTATATAGGGCACCTGGCGCCCAATAAACAGGGCACCTGGCGCCCTATATACAGGGCGCCTGGCACCAAATCAAATCGATTCGACCGGCTGATTTGACCCCTCGCAGTGACTCATCTTGTCAATTTGACGGACCTCATGATGCTGGCGCCCCATGTATAGGGCGCTATGCCGCGTGACACTGCTTTTCGGAAATGACCAAAGTACCCTCTTTTGAGCTATAAATAGCCCCCCATTTGGAACTAAAAAGAGGTTCCAAGTCCGTACCACCCTAGAATCTATCCAAGATCACGTTTTCAAGCCACTTTCTCCTCTCATAACCTTTCAAACCGATCCAAAAATTATCCACCAAAAACCCAAAAACCTTCTATTTTTGTCATCCAGAAACATGTTTTTTCTCCAACTTTGAGAGCTTTACTCCATTTTTTCTCTTTCATCCAGCATCCAAACCACCTTCCATTGGCTTCATTTGCGTATTGTCTACAAGGAGGAGCCCCTACTTTGCCCCGGAAGCCGCCCAGCACTTCGGAGCGATGTCGCGAAGAGGGGAAGAAAATCTGTTCGAGCCAGACTTAGTGCCCCATATGCAGGGCGCTTTGACCTTGGTCAACGCGCCCCATAAGGGGGGCACTTGCAGCTAGCGCCCTATATATAGGGCACCAGCAGGGGCAGAAGCTCGTTTTGCCATTTTCGAAGTTCGATCACCCGTTTAATCGAGTTTTTGTCTTCCTTTTTCGTCTTAGCACTGTTCATCATGTTGTTTGGCATGCATTAGATCATTTTTCAACTCATATATGTTTAAAAACCTACCAAAAATAGGGGTTGGGATTCCGTCCCGATCCGGTTAGTTCATTCCCTTTTGCATGATTCAGAGTCTTTATCAAACATGATGCTATACTTACGCCAGAGCTAATGATCTTCATTTGTTTTTTTCATGTTTTGTGCAGGACATTCTTAGGTGAATCGACCAGGGTGAAGCTTCAATCCGATCGTAGGTGAAAGAACTCCCTAAAGCTCTCCCCTCTCGGCCGGCCGAGAGAGGAGAAGTTAGAACCTAACAATCTCCCCCCTGTTTACATCCCCAAGGTACGGCGGTCAAACTCTTTCTTCTTCTAGTTCATTTGCTTAACACCTAATTACACTTTGGAGCCTTTGGCTCCTGGCGACCACACACTTCACCTTTCACCACACACTCCTCTTCTTCTCTCTCTCTCCCCAACACACGCGAGCCGGACCAGCTCATCCGGGTGCCTACACCTTTTGGCGACCACGGTGGGACAACTCTTGCTTAAGTGAGTTCTTTTCACCTTTTAAAAGAATGTCCAACATGTTCATCCTTTCTTTGGCTCTTGCTTGAGTTATTACATTCTCTTAACGTTCCTATTCACTTGCTTGCTTGTTTACTTGCTTCACTTGAACATCACTTAGTTTCTTCCGGTTTATTTGCTTTCCGTGGGTCTTCTTTTAAAAGAAAAAAGCATCATCTAATTTTTAGGCTTGCTTTATCGATTTACTTTGACTTTGCACCTTAGAAATTATCTTGCTAAGCATCTTTGCTTATTCTCTTTTAAAAAGTCTAATTCCTCCTCTAAAGCATCTTTAGTTGAAATTAGTACTTGCTTTCACCCTTGTTTGACTTTACATCATTGCCTTGTTTACCTGTTTTCCAATACTTTCTTGATCATTGCATGCTTTTATTTTCTTATTGTTTGCTTCCCACTCCTTGATATTTCACTTGCATTTAGTTTGCATTGGAGTTCTTTCGACTCCTTTAGGTCATTCGAGAAGGGAGGCTCTCTCCTCCCAAAGCCCTACACACCCAAACACCCCTCTTGGTGGTTGCCAACTCCTCCTCCGGGGATTCTCTCTCGGAAGGACTGGGTAACTTCCATCAAGACCTCCATAAGTCCCCAGACGTGAAGGATTCCCTCTTCACTGATCGGGCTGGTTGTACCATTTTATCCCAAAACCCGGAGTACCTATTACCTATTGTTGTGAAAAGAGTGATAACCTTAGAGTGCTCGGCGTTGTGAGAGCATAGGGTCCTACCCATTTATTTGAGTGGACGTTATTTCGCTTAACAAGCCACTAATTTAAGGTTGAAACACAAAAAAATTTTGCGGTAATCATTCTAAGTCTGTGCCATCACTTGTTTGCAAATCAAAATTGAAAACCAAAACCAAAAAAATTTGAAAACACTTAACAAAAAATCAAAATAAATCTTTGCTTGAGGATAATTTGCTTGATAACCTGTTTGTTCAAACAAAAATCAAAAACCGAAAAAGGAGGAAAATTTTAAAACTAAAAATAAAGGGATTCTTGTGTTTTTCGTCACCTTTCCCTTCTATTTCTGAACTTGAGATCAGGGCGAGTCGTCGGGATGATGAACCAAGGATACGAGCCGTTTCAGTTGGAGTATGACCGATCCTACCTCCACCCGGATGCCGTATGTGCCGTTAATGAACCCAAAATGCTCCCTGAAACCAGTTCACCCCGACCCCACCCTGATTCTCTGTGGGAGGCATTCGCTCATGCCGACCCAACCCAACTACAAACCATTGAGGCCATCTTGAAGGGATAATCTCCTGTCAATCACACCCATGCCGAGGGTGGCCGCCACACTTCTACCCCCCAATTAGCAACTGACCAACCTGGTGCACCATTACCGGGTCATTCTCACAATGGACCCTTGATTCCAAACTCACCCCATCCGGTGGCCATCCTGAACCACCCGGACCCAAACAACACCACACCACTTAGGCCACCGTTCTACTCTTCCGCGCATTTTAATCAAGCACGTCCACAAGTGCACCACCCGATCTACCCTCCTTGCCCGGCCGCTTCGGCCTATCCGATGGCCATGCCGGCAAATCAAGCATCTGTCCTCCCCCCTCCTCCTGTCCGAGAATCCTCCGTTGATCAAACTGTGCTTAACAAAATCAATAGGATGTATGAACAATATCGGGAGCTCAAGCGATTGATCGACACACGAGCTCTCCCCGAGATATCCCTTCCCTCTCTCCCCGTATTCCATCTTCCCCCTTCTGAAATGCCCATTTACCGCTGATATAATGGAAATGGGAATCCTTTCATTCACATCAAAGATTTTCTTTATGAGTCTGTCATATGGAAAAATGATCCAAAGGCCCTTGCATACCTATTTAGGATATCATTAGAGGTCTCCGCGTTGGAATGGCTCTATTCACTTGACCCGGGCATACATTGGAGAATTGCTTTCAATTTAAAGATTATATCCATGACCTCCACGAGCAGGGAAGTATTGACTGGGGTCAAATGGGCGAGTACATCAAGGCAGTAAAGAACCAACCTCAGTAGCAGCAACAGGCACCAGTCCGACAACAACAACAGGAATCCGGCCTGGGGATTATTCAGAACTCGCTACCCGCGCATGCACCCGTGACAACACCATAAAATTAGAGGGTTAATCCTATTCTAACCTCCACCGATGAACCCCGCGATAGAGGCCAAAATTGGCAAATCGAGGGACCAGCTTCCTTCATGAACATTAACCCTCCAAACCACGTTAACCGAACCGTTCACTCAATACCACGAGCTATCCCCACTAGAAGAAGCCAACCACCAATTATCCGCACGCTATCACAGCCAACCATAACGCCACCAGCCGTACAACTCCAACCAGGTAGGACCTTGATCTGCCCGGTCGAGCCTCCGCAAATACCATCACCATTAGGACCCATCATCGTACCACCTCATATAACCATGCCACCACAACCTACCCGCATCCCTACAACCCGAACTATCATCACTACACCCCTACCTAGGCCTCCCATCTTCCGACCTAACCCTCCATCTACCTCCGCTACACCAACCACAGCTCCTCAGCTCACCACGGTGCTTAGAAGCGGGCACATGTTTCAAAGAATTTTTCCCCAGACTGGTCAACCAGGACGATCACAAGGAGAAGAGGAAGAGCACCCAGAAGAACCAATGCCAGGGACATCCTATGATTTGCTGAAGCACCTTGACAAAACCCCTGTACGGATCTCCATTCTAGAGTTGATCAAAAGGTCCAAGGTTCATCAAGAAGTTCTTCAGCAATATTTAAAAAGAGTAATAGTCAATGAAACCCTCCCCCCCGAGAAGATTGCATCGGTCTTGACCCCGAAAAGTGAACACCCCGCTCTCACTCTCACCAAAGAGAAGTTGGCCGAACCAGAAGAAAGAAAATATGCACTTTGTATCACTATCGGTATTAATGAAATAGATGTCGAGTCTTGTCTAGTTGATACTGGTGCATCCATCAATGACCTGCCACCAGAGACGCTACAATTGTGTGGAATCCCAGAAGAGGATATTCGGCCATCACAAATCACTGTAATAGCATATGACAATTCCAAGAGGCCCGCCCATGGCATGGTTACACTTGAAGTCAAACTCGGACCCCGAGTTGTCACTGTCGACTTCCACATCCTGGATATGAACCCAACTTACAAAGCTATCTTGGGAAGGCCTTACCTTGAGGCATTGGAGGCCGTAGCTTCAACCAATCACCAATGCATTAAATTTCCCTTATAAGGGACAAATCGTGAAGGTGGTAAGTATGCCTGTGGATTGCCTGGTTACTCTCCCTCCTGGCTTGCCAAATCAACCGGTCTTCACGATCCTCGATCTGCCGAGGGATAGAAGGCAGCCCAGGCAAGTTTGGAGAAAGAAGAAGGATGACAACAAAACCCTTGGGTGGCGTATGATGGAGAATCTGGGATATCAGGAAGGCCGAGGGCTGGGGAGAGAACTACAGGGTATCATAGAACCCATCCAGCTGGTAAAGACAACGTCAAGGAACGGGATAGGGTACGATGGGACATGTGATAATGGCCAAAAGATCGGTCAAAAATACTTCTAGGGGTGTTTGCACAAGTTCTTCGACAAGAGAGAAACAATACAGATGATTGAAGAACAAGAACCGCAAGAACAAGCAAAGAGGAATAAAGTGGACAGCCTAGAGGATGAGCCGTATCTCAATGTATCATGGTTATTTTCTGAAGAAGGGTCAAGTGACGAATTATTCCGCAACAAGCCTTCTGGTAGTCAGAATCCGGGGCATTCACCCCATGTCATCTCCTCAGACCCATTTCCAATAACTTCACCATCAGATCCACCAGATAGCAAAGATGGATGCTCTCTTTACCCATCTTTGCTTGATTTATTCCCTTCTATGTCAATATCTCATCCCACGTTGGAAACTACAACCAACCAAACCCCTTCTGTGTTTATGTTTAGTACTTCTCAAAAAGATCAAAAAAAATGTTCTATTCTCAACCCAATTTTCGTTCGAAGAAACATCCCAACTCGCTCCGAAGGGTGATCCAAACCACAAGGCCACCCGGTCTCTAATCGATCTCCTTTGCCCTTCATCAATAAACTCCACTCCATCCACCTCCTCTTCCTCTCCTTATTTACCTTCTTCTTCTTTAGGTTTAGTTTCCAGTAAAAGGAAACAAAAATCAGAGGTAGGAGAGTTCCAGAAAGATACCTGCATCGGTTAGCTCAAAAAGGCTTAGAATGTGCCGAGTTACCGGAGTATTTAGAAAATGCAATCCAGATAGGAGAAATTCGATATGAGAAGAAATACAATATCGACCCAACTTAAGGGGTCTGCGAGGTTGTATCGGAAAAGGATCCTGATACTGAGGATGAAGAGGATGATTTGGCTGATGTTTACGCATCCGGTTTAAGAAGATTCGAAGAACCATCAGCCACGGTGGATGAACCAACCAAGGAACTTAATCTCGGAACACCGGAAGATCCTAAGAATATCTTCATCGGTGCCAACCTCGCCCCTTTAGAAGAACATAATCTAATGGGGGTATTACAAGAATACAAAGACACGTTCGCTTGGACATATGAAGATATGTCGGGGTTAGATAAGTCATTGGTAGAGCATCGACTGACTTTGATACCTGAAGCTACCCCAGTCAAACAGAAGTTGAGGAGATTCCACCCAGACATAGCATTAAAGATGAAGGAAGAGGTCGATAAGTTACACCAAGCGAAATTTATTAGAGTTGTCCTCTATCCACAATGGGTGGCAAATATAGTCCCAGTCATGAAGAAGGATGGAAAGGTTCGAATTTGCATTGACTTCAAGGACTTAAACCGAGCGTGTCCAAAAGATGATTTCCCCCTTCCTCATATTGATGTTCTTGTTGATAACACAGCTGGATATGAAACTCTATCATTCATGGATGGATACTCAGGGTATAATCAAATCCGGTTAGCAGAAGAGGATCAAGAGAAGACCTCATTCACTACACCTTGGGGAATTTATTGCTACGTCGTCATGCCCTTCGGATTAAAGAATGCCGGAGCAACTTATCAAAGGGCCATGGTGGAAATATTTCATGATATGATGCATAAATTTGTAGAGGTGTATGTGGATGATCTAGTGGTCAAATCTCGAACCCGAGATGAGCATGCTGAGGTGTTGAAAAGGGTTTTGCAACGAGCCAGGGAATATAAGCTTAAAATGAACCCCAAAAAGTGTGTGTTTGGAGTATCATATGGAAAGTTACTTGGGTTCATCGTTAGTAAAAGAGGCATCGAAATCGATCCCAACAAGGCCAAAGCCATTATTGACATGTCTCCACCAAAGAACCTAAAAGAACTGAGAGGATTAATTGGTAGGCTACAGTTTGTTCACCGGTTTATCTCACAACACTCCCAAAGATGCAAACCTTTCTATGAGTTAACCAAGGCGAAGGCCGAATTTAGATAGGATTCGAGATGTCAAGAGGCATTCGATGGTTTAAAAAAATATTTGTCAAGCCCACCTGTGCTCAAACCTCCGGTTCTCGGCAAACCCTTGATCTTATACATCTCAGTTTTGGAAGGATCTCTGGGAGCAGTGTTGGCACAATTAGATGATGAAGGGAAAGAGCGAGCAGCATACTATCTATCCAAAATCTTTGATCCTTGTGAGCAGAAGTATACAACCATGGAGAAAACCTGTGCCGCCCTGGTTTGGGTGGTCCAGAAGCTTAAACACTACTTTCTGGCCCACGAGGTTAATCTCATTGCTCTCATGAATTGCATCAAATTTCTTCTTGAAAAATCTATCATGACTGACCGTTTGGCACGCTGGCAGAGCTTTCTCTCCCAATTTGACATCACCTACACCCAACAGAAGGCAATCAAGGGCTATGCAATTGCTGAACACCTTGCCCATCATCCTATCCCAAATTTTGACCCTATCCAATCAGAATTTCCTGATGAAGAATTGATGCCCATTCAATCCTCCAATTTATGGACTTTGTATTTTAACGGGGCATTAAATTCCCAGAGTAGAGGGATAGGGATCGTTCTTCTATCACCCGAAGGTGTCACCATCCCACAGGCTTTTCAGCTCCATTTTCCAGCAACAAACAACATAGCTGAATATGAAGCCTTGTTGGCCGGACTGAGGCTGCTCACTTCTATGGTGTCATTAAACTAAGGGTGATCGGTGATAGCCAGTTGATTCTCCGCCAAGTGCTTACCAAATACTGCACATCTCATCCCGGGCTCAGACCATACCAAGAACTCACCACCTGTTACATCAAGCTATTCTCCAAACTCGAATTCATTCATGTTCCTCGTGCTCAAAATATTCTTGCCGATGCTCTCGTTTCTCTGGCATCTTCACTATCCGTCCCACTAGGCAGGCAGGTTAGGACGATCTATGTCCGCCAACGTACCATTCCGGCAATAGAAGATGCACGATTCTTGAAGGTTAAGGAAGAGTTTGAAAGGAAAGAGTACATTAAGCAAAAGGAGGAAGTATCTTTGGTTGAGTTGGAAGAATTAGAAAAGGGTGAGAAACCATGGTATCATAAGATTGAGAATTACTGTCAGGATCAGACATATCCACCAGGATCAACTGCCGAAGAGAAGAAAGCCATAAGAAGGGTCTCCCAGAGATACACCATCTTAGGTGAAGTACTTTATAAAAGGAGCTTGGACGATGTTCTATTAAGATGCGTAGATGAAGAAGAGGCTAAATTGGTGCTTAAAGAAGCACACTCCGGAGTGTGTGGATGCCATGTAAATGCTCAAGCCCTCGCCAAGAAGATCATCAGGCAAGGGTATTACTGGCCTACCCTGGAAGAAGATTGCTCGATCTTTGTCCGGCACTGTCATCAATGTCAACTTCACGCCGACAAGATTCACTCTCCCGCATCTTCCCTTTACCCGATTCACGCCCCATGGCCCTTCGCTATGTGGGCTTTTGATGTTATTGGACCCCTCGGTGACCCAAACTCCACAAACAAAACCAAATCCTTCATCCTAACTGCAACGGAGTACTTCACCAAGTGGGCGGAAGCGGAAGCATACGTGGAAATCAAGGCATCAACAGTTTGCACCTTCATCAAACGCAACATCATTGCCAGGTTCGGGATCCCCGGAGACATCATCACCGACAACAGACCACAATTCATCTCCCAGGAGCTGCGTGACCTTTGCAACAGGTATTGCATCAGGTTGCATCATTCATCTCCGTATTATTCTCAAGGCAACGGTCAAGCAGAAGCCACCAATAAAACCCTAATAAAAATCATTAAGAAAACGTGTAAGTCTAGCAAGTTCGCGGACTGGCCAGATAAGTTAGTTGATGCTCTGGGCCTACCACACTTCTATTCGAACCCCAACGGGTCAAACTCCCTATGCCATGGCATTTGGGTTGGAGGCGGTAGTCCCATACGAAGTAATCATCCCTTCCCTCCGAGTCCAGATCGATCGAGACATCTCGATAGATGAACGCCGAGATTCCCTTCTCGCGCAACTCTCACTTTTGGATGAAAGGAGGCTGGCCGCTGCCGAACATGCTAGATCTTACCAGAATAGACTTAAAAGATTTTATCAGAACAGGGTGGTGGAGATAAAATTTGAAATCGGTGAGGTTGTGCTTAAAAGAATATTCATTAAGCCGGGCGGTCCCTGCTCTAAACTTCAACCTAATTGGGAGGGTCCGTATGTAATTTCAGCTGTTTATCCCGGTAATTTATACAAGCTGACTAATGCAGAAGGAGAAGAACTAGCTCCTCCTTGGAAAGCTGTATACCTAAAAAAATATTTCCCTTAAAACAAAAATCACAAAAATCACAAAAAATCTATAAAAAACAAAGGTGTGAAGAATAATGATAGCATCTGACGCTTTCTTACTCGGTGCACCAACTTGTCACTTAGGGAAATAAAGATAGGCATCATACTGCACACACTACACGCCTAGTTTTGAAATCCGATGATTTGAAGTCAGAGAGAAAGCTAGGCAACGCTCGGCAAAAGAAGGCCAACCGAACCCCATTTTCTTCTCGTTGCGGTCCAGAATAGATGGAAGGGGTTAGAACGAGGAGTATCGAAAGTTCCCATTGCCGTAGTTAGAAAATGCCTCTAAAGGTCTGACTTCTTAAAAAGAAGAAAAGGTGCCAAAAGATGGGCAATGACCCCTCAGGTCGGCAAAAGAATAGACCTGTCTGAATGTGTACCAACAAAAGCCCAAAAGAAAAAGGCTCTAAAAGATGGGCAATGAACCCCTCAGGTCAAATCAAGCAAAAAGAAAAGACTTGTCCGAATGTGGGCCATCAAAGAAAAAGGGCTAGAAGGAAGGACCCAAGGATGTCAAATCCTAAATAGGCAACGCGTGCACTAGTAGAGAAACAAATTCGACACCCTTGAATCTTAGTAAGGACTTACCATCAATCCTCTTCCCTCTTTTACCTTGCGGGTAAGGTTGACCGACTAGACCCAAGAAAAGCCATAGCCTATCAAAAAATGAAGGTCAGAAGATTCCAGACTGGGCACTTTCGTGTGATGCCTACTCTTAACCCTTAAGTAACAATGAAAGGCACCTACGGCAAGCAAAGCAAAGGATGAGATGATCATGTCCTTCACACCGAACAAAAAAGAATCGAATATTTCAAAAAGCACCAAACAAATCCATAAAATCAAAAATCATAAAAAATGAATATCCAAAACACCAAAAAATCATAAAATTTCCAAAATACCAAAAACATTATAAAACCATCAAAACCCAAAACAAATCAACAAATCCCAAAACACCTAAAAATTTGCTTTCTAATTGACTAGTTACCTTTGCATTCATATTTAATTTCAGTCTTGCATCTTTCCTTTTGTGCATACTTATATTTTTCCGTTATTCTACCTTGATAAGGCCTATGTTCCTTGATAAAAGATCAAGGCAGTTTCACTCTCTTCGTGCAAGGGACTAAGCCTAAATAAAGTTCTGATCGCCTTTTGAGTAAACACAGGGAGTCAGAAAGAGAAACCAACAACTATCACTATGAAGAAGAAAGGTACATCAAAGATAAGAAGGGGCCAGCACATCACAAATCACCGCCTCCCTCTGCTGGAGCCTGATCACCCGAAGGTGGCATGGCAAGTCTCTCCTCACCTCTCCTCCTATGACTACTAGTCTGAGAGGAACCCGAGTGTGTAGGTCCCCTCAGTGTGGTCCCACGGGAGTCGGAACGGTGGGAGTGGCTCTGAGACCGAGTCTGGAGCATCTGCATCATCATCATCTGACGGTGTTCTGCCTCCAGTTGGAGAAGCTCCCTAGAATGCTCAAGACGAAGATGGAGGATCTGCTCGGACTCGGGTCGTGACAGCTCAACCATGCGAGCCTCCAGTCTCCCGACCTATAAGATGACAAAGAGATGCATCAGCTACAAAAAAGCAGTTTAAGGAAAAGAATCAAACTTGTACCTCCTGTGTCAGCTCCTCTATCCTCTGAGTGGTCTGTAAAACAAAAAGGGAGCGTCAGTCCATGAATTCCCAGTTTAAAATCTTAATAAAGACTTCGCACCTCGGAAGAAGAAGGACCAGGATCCGGAACACCTACGAGGGGCTCGAGCTCGAGCTCCCTCTGTAGCTCCATCACCTACCAGAAGAATGTCAGGAAAGAAAGAAAATGATGATGAACAAAGCAGAAGAACATGTACCTTGTCCTGGAGACCTGAGGGATCACTGGCGGCAGGCGGAGCACCCCCCGCAGAGAGATCGAAAATTCTCGCCCAAAGATCCTTGTTCTGCAAGAAGAAAGAGTGTCAGAATCAAGCAGAGTAAAGCAGAAGGAAATCACAGAAATTCACCTTGGTAGTGAGGGCCTGCACCTGCTCCTTCAGCTGGGCAATCTGCAAGAAAGAAGAAAGATTAGCAAGGCAAATAAAGGAAGAAGACAACATAAGAAAGAAATAATGATCACCTCAAGGAGAAAGCCCGTTTATGAAGAACTGCTCCCAGGGTTGGTAGGTATGAAGGGAGGTGGATCGACCGGCAAGTGGTGAGGAGGGAGCTCAGGACCCATAGGCTGGCCAAAGTCAAACGGCTCGAAGGGGGCCTCTGGAGGCTCGTCAAAGACCGTCGGCTCAGGGGCAGCTGGGTGAGAAGCCAACTCCAACTCGGCCACGCGCTCGCGGAGCCGTGAAATCTGAAAAGAAGCAAGGGAAACAGTCAACAACATTCATTCAAGATATTAAAGAAAAGGCAAGAAACATTACCTCATCGTCACGCCCACGCAGCTGTCGGCGTGCACCTCGGTAGCGACGTCGCTGAAAGAAAGAAAAGAAGGATCAGTTGACAGGCAATGGAAAGGTATAAAGTAAAGAAAATACATGTCGCTCCAGCTCAGCCTCCAAAGATGTTGTCCCTGCCCTCAAGCGAGACAGCTCCTTCTGAATACTCTAAAAGCAGCATACAGTTAGATATCAAGAAAAGGAAGAACAGTAATGGAAACAACAAGTGCATACCTTTCCACCCTTGGTAAAAAGGTGGGCAAACATTGCCGTGTAGCGACGCAGATAATCACCTCTGTCAGAAGCACTGGAAGTCACTGGGGTGCCACCCCTCTTCCAGATCCGAACAGCGAACTGGCTCTCCTTCTTCCAGTTGATCTCCTAGATCAGGCCGCGGGTAGAATGACCCAGGCGAGGGTAAGGGGGGAGATCCACCCACTCCTGGGGAAGCCCCAATGAGCACATCGTGAGACGCACCCACAGTGGCTCCATCTCGTTCAATCAAATCAGAAAGGTGTCACGACCGAAAGCCGGACGACCCTCCGATACCCACGGCTGCCAATCCAAATGAAGGTCTAAATATGGGCGCCATACCACCTGAAAAAGCAAGGCAGGACAATAAACAAGAAGAACCGAAAACCTGAAAAGGAAAAGTGACAGAATACCTCGTGGAGGGGGAAGCAGAGCAGCTACCTCCACAGGTTTTCCACCTGGTAAGGGTGGGAAGAGGCAGACTGAGTAGCAACCCAGCTGCTAATGAGCGGATACTCGGGGTCAGCCTTCAGCAAGGCATGACCCAAGGGAATGTAGTAGTAACTCCATACCTATCAATAAAGCTCAGTTAGTCATCAAAATACAAGATAGAATTAATGATGAATAAAGGGACAAGGCATACCTGAAGGAATAGAGTAAAGTCGGCTACCGAAACCGGACTGCTCTCCATCGCCAGCGAGGAGAACAAATGTGCCAACATAGTGGCACCCCATGCATACTCACCAACCTTCGACAGGTCGGCAAGAAAGAGGAGGAACCGCAGATGCACCCTGTCCGTCTTCGAGGCCAGCATAAGACGGGTGAGAAAGAAAAGGAGGAACCGACGGAGATCCTGGTCGGCCTGAACGGTGCCCTCCTCACCGACCAAGTAGCGCTCCACGCATTTCGACAACGCGTCGAGTACATCCGCCACCAGATCATCCTTCCCCACACTAGCATTGCCCAGACCGAGCAAGTTCCCGACGTCCGTGCGCTTCATAACGCGCAGTTCGCCGGGGCAGTGTGGAATCGGATGACCCAGGAAGTCCCGGACCATAGCCGAGTAATCGCGGTAGGTCTTGCCAGTGACGGCGCGACCGTGGACGCGAAGACCCGTGATCCGGGAAACATCCTCCAGGGTGGGAACCATATGCCCCCAGGGGAAGAGGAAGGAATGGGTAGTAGAATCCCATCTCTCCCTCAAAGCCTGGATCAGGGGGAGGTCTTCCCAGAAGGCAGAGCAGCGGAGCAACGGGCCGAAACACATCGCATCCAGTCGTGCCTTCTGGAAATCCTTCAACCCTTTGTAGGCATAAAAGACCATTTCCCAGGATATCCGGGACTTGATCTTCCCCTGCACAAACAAACAATCATGTTAGGAACAACAATTTAAGAATAATTCAAAAAGGGGAAGTTAAGATTCAGTTACCGAGACGGTCGGAGGAGGATGGAGGGAAGGAAGCTCCGACGGGCCAGGGTCGACGGAAGAGGAAGCGCCGGGGGAAGAAGGAGCTCTGGCGGTGCCGGAAGCACCGCTACGCTCAACACGGGATCTCTTCGTCATCTGCATCATTTCAAAGTGTTAGAACGGTCCCAAAATAGCAAAACGAGAAAGACAGGGGCCTGGTGACCAGGTGCCCCATTTATGGGGTGCCTGGACCAGGTGCCCCCTTGATAGGGAGCCTGGCGTCCTTTTGATGGGGCGCCAGGCAGAGCCTAGCGCCCCATCAAGAGGGCGCTAGGGGGCTTGGCCCCCTTCTCTCTTCCCGTTCCGATCCAGAACGACTTTGGATCGGTTCGGTCCCTTCTGCAAAAGCGAAAATAATGAAATAAACTACAAGTTTGCAGTTGGGAGAAACTTACTATGGAATCTGCACGACATGCTGCATACTCCGGAAAGATCCCGCGCAGTAGAAAAGCTGGAAAAGTTGATGGTGAAATGAAGAAAAGGTGCAGGGGTGAAAATATAAAGTGCCGTGGTCAAAATTTTCAAAATTTTTAGAACATGTCTGCAAGCTATATTTTTCATGAAAAACACAATTTTCAGCAAAACATTGATATTTAATTCCTTTTGCATATTTTTGCTGATTACTAACTTCGACAGGACACAAACATAACTGAGAAAAGAACTACACCAAGCAAGCCCTAGACCTACACTGATCAAGTCCTAAACACAACAAAAGCAAACAACATACAACTAGACACAATCGAAAGCAGATACAAGTCATCCACCGCGCAGCTTCCTCAGCTTCGCCACGTATCGGCTCTTCCAGACCTCGTCTTCGTCCATGTTGGCACTCGGCGAGAAACTCTTGCAAATTCCTCAAATGGCAAGAATGCTCCGGCATTCTTCATCGTCAGCCGCCGTGCCCATTTGACGATCATTGACAGACGGAATATGGGAGAGACGAGGAACCTTGAGCTGTGGTTGGCCCAACTGCAGAAGACACCGATGTGGGTTGTAGATGATGAAGGAAGTGCCGGTGATCAACCGAAGATGCACCCCAGGAGTGGTAGAGGCACGAACATTCTGGCGCATAACAGCCTTGGTAGGACAGACAAATCCGCCACTGCTCATGGCCGAAAAATATGCACGCCAGTCAGCACGGGTCTTCACCGAAGAACACTTGTTCATCACCTTGTAGTCCATGCAGAGACGGCTAGTGAGAGGCTGGAGGGGGCTTCGAGCAAAAAGCCGGGAAGTTGTGGCCGGTCCGAAGCACACATCAAACTTGAAATGCCAGTCAGCCCAGCACATGAACAGAAGGATACTGCCGAACATGGGCCTACCAACGCTAGCAGAGGTCATGCCATCATAGAGATAGCCCAACACCGAGTGGGCTATGCACTCATTAGACCAGATGCCCTGGATACAAGGAAGGCAGGTAGGATCGAGCCACCCATCCTCACACGGGTAAAAGAGTACCGAGGCAAGGCAAGCAGCAACACCTTTGGCACCGGGCAACAGTAGGTCCTCATTGTCACCGGCACCTTGAATGACGCCAATGGACCAATCTGACAGTGCCTCGGTGTAAATACGCCCACCTACCATGATGGACCGAGCCTCTCCGGTGGTCATAAAGCTACAGAGGAAATCCAAACCAGTGATCGGTCCAACGGGAATAAACATGGCCTGGCCATACCCAGGCATGGCACGGAGCCCCAAGAATAGTTAAACCTCTTCTAAGAGGATGGTACACTCAAAGGAGTCGAAAACAAAAGTGTGAGTGTCGGGATGCCACATCTCGAGAAGCGCACCCACCAGAGAAAAGTCCCATAAATATTTGAGAAAGTGGTTGGCGTGGACTAGGATGCCGGAGAAGCCCCACCCGCTCAGAATAGACCGCACATGGATGTTGATGGAGGCCATCAATCGAGCTATCCACAGCACCTGTCCGTAATGACGAACGCCGGGGAAGTTTGGAAGGTCCTGCAGAATAATCACGTGATCAGAAAAGAGGGTTTCGGAACAAAACAAAAGGGATGACTAATAAAGCCACTACCACTCCCATGGACACTCGATTCCGGATATGGCCTGGGACTTCAGAAAAACTTTTCATCTCGATTGGACCAGTCGGACGGGAGGAGGAGGATGCCATCAGAGCAACAGGAGGAAAGAACATTGTAGCTGGTGTGGGGGAGAAGAAAGGGGGGGTTCCCTTCTTATAGGCATCAAAAGGCTGCCTCAGGAAGGATCAAGCATAAAATCCGTGCAGGTGCTCCACTTATAAGGCGCCAGGCGCCCTATAAACAGGGCGGCTGGCGCCCTATAACCAGGGCGCCTGGCGCCCTATAAACAGGGCACCAGACGCCCTACAAGTAGGGCACCAGATTGGGCGCCTGGAGCCTTATATGAGCCGGTTATCTAGCATAGTCTCGCATATATATCGTTGAAGACCTCGGGTCTGAAAGGGCTGAGTCGGAGAACCTCTTCAACAAAATCGATGAAGGACTCAGTCACCTTTTAGGCCCGCGGATAAGCCAAAGTCAAATAAAAGGGGACGACGGTGTCTTCACAGATATCCTGACCCGTTACGTTTGACCTATATCTTCAACTACTTTCCTATATTTATTTGTATTTCTTTAAACCCGGCATGCATCATGCATCGTCATGCATCATCTCATGCATCATCATACTTATGCCGAACTTTCCGTCACAGTCTTTCTATGACTTTTTGGGGAGGCTTTGGTCTACCCGGAAAATCCGATTTTAACCATGTTTCAATGATAATTTCATCAAAACAAGAAGATATTCCATTCAAACCACACCGGTACTCCTGAGAAGGACTCGATGAATTTGAAGAACCCAACGTTGGTTGATTACTGGTTTCGTCTTTACTTTTTCGCAATTTATTTTCTATTGAGTCCAGCACACCATGTAGTTCGGGTCCTGACCGGTGACAATTCTCCCCCGTGTGGGATTTTAGTTATAGTTTTTCGCACAATCAATCAACCGAAGGGAAGGTTCCGATAAGACAAAAGGCAACCTCGGAGTCCGGTAAAGTTTCATTCCACTCAACTAGGCTAAGGAAGGCTTGTCTAAATCTACACCTTGGCGTCACCTTTTCAGTCCATTACCACTTCATTTCGCTACACCACACTACGTTTCACTACATTCGCCTACGCTACATCCGTGTCATTCCCCTACAAAGCCGACGCCAAGGCGAGGCAAGCTGTAGACACGCAATTTTGGCCTAGTTGGAGAGTTTAAATTATTGTTTTCATGGAGAATATTTAAAGCAAAACGTGTTTTCCGGACGGATCAAGTTTTTGGCACATTCCGAAGGGGATCGATAGAACAATCGACTGGGCCGAACACCCTGTATATAGGGCACCTGGCGCCCTATTTATAGGGCACCAGGCGCCCTATAAATAGGGCACCTGGCACCCTATATACAGGGCCCCAGGCGCCCTATATACAGGGCGTCTGGCACCAAATCAAATCAATTCGATCGGCTGATTTGACCCCCCGCAGTGACTTATCTTGTCGATCTGACGGACCTCATGATGCTGGCGCCCCATAATAGGGCGCTATGTCGCGTGGCACTGCTTTTCGGAAATGACCAAAGTACCTTCTTTTGAGCTATAAATAGCCCCCATTTGGTACTAAAAAAAGGTTCCAAGTCCGTACCACCCTAGAACCTATCCAAGACCACCTTTTAAAGCCACTTTCTCCTCTCATAACCTTTCAAACCGATCCAAAAATCATCCACCAAAAACCCAAAAACCTTCTGTTTCTGTCATCCAGAAACATGTTTTTTCTCTAACTTTGAGAGCTTTTCTCCATTTTTTCTCTTTCATCCAGCATCCAAACCACCTTCCATTGGCTTCATTTGCGTATTGTCTACAAGGAGGAGCCCCTACTTCGTCCCGGAAGCCGCCCAGCACTCCGGAGCGACGTCGCTAAGAGGGGAAGAAAATCTGTTCGAGCCAGACTTAGTGCCCCATATACAGGGCGCTTTGACCTTGGTCAACGTGCCCCATAAGGGGGGCACCTGCAGCTAGCGCCCTATATATAGGGCACCAGCAGGGGCAGAACCTCATTTTGCCATTTTTGGAGTCCGATCGCTCGTTTAATCAAGTTTTTGTCTTCCTTTTTCATCTTAACACTGTTCATCATGTTGTTTGGCATGCATTAGATCATTTTGCATCTCATATATTTTTAAAAACCTACCAAAAATAGGGGTTGAGATTCCGTCCTGATCCTGTTAGTTCATTCCCTTTTGCATGATTCAGAGTCTTTATCAAGCATGATGCTATACTTACGCCAGAGCTAATGATCTTCATTTGTTTTTTTCATGTTTTGTGTAGGACATTCTTAGGTGAATTGACCGGGGTGAAGCTTCAATCCGATCGTAGGTGAAAGAACTCCCTAAAGCTCTCCCCTCTTGGCCAGCCGAGAGAGGAGAAGTTAGAACATAACAATCTCCCCCCTGTTTACATCCCCAAGGTACGGCGGTCAAACTCTTTCTTCTTCTAGTTCATTTGCTTAACACCTAATCACACTTTGGAGCCTTCGGCTCCTGGCGACCACACACTTCACCTTTCACCACACACTCCTCTTCTTCTCTCTCTCTCCCCAACACACGCGAGCCGGACCGGCTCATCCCGGTGCCTACATCGATTGGGTCTATTCTATATGTTGTTAAAAGTTAATTAGATTAGACAAGTTCTAAATAATTTATTAGACTCTTCTATGTCTAGTTATGCAAATCTTGTTGTATATGCTTTCGATTGTTGGTTAACAAGATTAAAGTGAGTAGCTTTTTGTTATTAAATCTGAACTTTGTTATATATATTCTTTTGTTCTTAAATCAAGGTAAGAGGCCTTAATTGTGCATAGTCTTATCATGGCATATGGTGTGTATGTGCATATCATGTTGGTATTTGTCTAAGCATGTTAATTAGAGTTTTAACATCATGAGCATAGTATTTAGGTGGTGTCTAATAGATGGTAACAATTGCATTGTTAATGTATGTCATTTAGTTGTCATATTAGTATGATGTTCATCTTCTAGTGGTTAGTATGTCATTGCATGGTGTATTTGCATAGTATTTGAGGTTGAGCATGGCATGATATGAGATGTTTGTGAGAGACTCATGGCAAGGCATGAGATGTTGTGAATGCATGTGTGCATTAAAGATATTCAATGAGACAGAGCTATACTAGACTAGTAGTCGTGTCCGTGGGCAGCGGAGCTTAGAACCGTCTGGTGCATCCTTCGATCCCAGATCCCGCGGGTTATCCTAAGTGCCACCCCTGCCTAGGTGCACTACGGGATTTAGCTTAGCTATACAATTACTTCTATATATGGTAGATCTAGTCATAGCTCGTCGAGATCGCAAGACGACGCTTTCCTTGCGAAAAATGAAAATGTTAATGTTTCATGTAGTGTATATATGCATTGTAGAGTGGTATTGGTGTTAATATCTATGTTGTGTTCATTAGTTCATTTAAGCATATAAGTTTTGTATGATATGCATGGTAAGTCTTTTAGTTAGTGTTGCATTGCATAACCTCTTCCTCATACTTTATATATTTATGAGAAGCCCTCCTTGGTCTTAGTTGTGGGTAGGTTATGGTTGTATGCCTAAAAATTTGTGGAATGCCAAATTTTATATATATATTGTTTTGTTTTATATGGTATGTATCAAGTGCAGGTTGGGTAATGTATATGTATCATGTTAGGGCCTTTGGCTATCCAATTTGGTGGATGATGTGATGTCTACTGAGTCGTTATGACTCACTCCAATCCTCTATTATATTTTTTTCAGGATATCAGGTTTAGAGCAATAGAAGCTTGGTGGTATGGACTCCAAGGAATAATTTGAGCGGTTATTGTGCAATTTAGACCGGTATATGAATGCTTAAATTGAATTTTTATTACGTGATTTGTGATAAATGGTTAGTGTTAGAACTGTGAACTGGGACCTTTGTCTTCGAGTTTTTCCAAACCGATGTGTTTTTGGGGGTTGTTTCCCCGGTTACGTCGCCGGATTGTTTCTGTTGTGCAGATTGAAATCCGGGTTGTGACACTAAAGATTGCCAAATCTGAAACATAGATCAACAATGAAATTGAAATATGTAATTGTTAAATCCATAATCTAAAATCTAAAAAAATTAGGAAATCTGGCTAAAAATTGCTGAATAAAACATAGATCTAGGAAATTTGAACTACAAATATCAGAAATTCAGCAGGTTAGTTTGCATAATCATCAGATCTAGTTAAGAGTACCCATAAAGTTGCACATTCCTAGAATCGGAATTGACTTATCAGTTGATCAGCTCAGTTTGGAATAACCTGCCAATTTAAGCAACATTGATAAATAAATAAATATAACTTTCTTGAAGTCCCTAGTAATGTGCACTTTTCTAAAATAGGCAGGTTATGATCCACGTCAATTTGTCAGGTTGGAGCCCAAACTCCTTGCTAGAATTAGGATCTTGCCTCCCCCATTTCAGGTTGAAAGGTGTGTTTTTCGACCAAATGCCTATACACAAAAGGAAAACTTATTAGAGTAAAGAAATAAGAACTCAACTACAAAACTATAAGTTGACATTATACATGAGTAAATAAAAGAAAAAAAGTCTCATGCATATAATTGACAGAGTATATGTTTCCATAAAACAAGGATCCATCCATGCATCCAAAAGTCATATACATGAGTAATTGAGTATAAATGCCGCTGTTCTCCATTACAAAATAAATAGAATAAATACATAACTACCACCATCTCAGATAACCACATGTATAAATCAACATTGTAAATTCAAATGAATTGCATGATGTGTTACCTTCTTACGTAGAAGAAATACCAAAATAAATGTACGCTATTCCTTTGTTTCCAAAGAAAGTGATGGATTGCACTTAAGAAAAAAATGGAAGGAGTCTGTAAAACTCTGCAACCCAAGAAGCTACAGAAATCCAAAAATGAAATATGAGGAAACCTGGAGGGTGAGAATGTGGAAATCCCAAGGAAGTTGGATATTTTGAAAATTAGGAGATCTCAATGAATCCTAAAATCTGCAAGTTGTCCTTCAACAAGACTTCACAAGGTAATTTATCAACGAAGAAGGCATCTTGGCACAGCCTAACGGCTTCTGTTTGGTCCTTCATCAGGACTTCACAAGGTGATGCTTAATCTTATTATTTCGTGATTACATATTTTAGTGTCAATCTTTCATACAAAAGGTGTTTGTAGCCCAAATTTAACAACTTATACTTCCTTTGTATTAAACTACATCCTTTTACGGAAGTAAAACAAGCGCCTTTCATCTGAAATTTTGAAAATTTTAAGAAGCCCGCCTTGGGAATGACAAGATTGATCAGGAGATAGCATAAACTAAAATTTTAACTAATTAAATACTATCAAAATTTATAAATTGAGGAACTAAAAAAGACTACGAGATAACAAAAGAACTGAAAATACATCAAATTTGAAAATGACTATATTATACTTCCTTTTCGGATGATTTATGCATTTTTTATATTTCTTGTGAAATATGACTATCTTTTCAATATCTGTTTTCTCACTTTCTGAATATTATGTAATCAACATATATTCAACTCCTTTTATTCCTAAAATTCAACATATTTTGAGTATTATATATGTTTAACAAATCTATACTATTTTTTTTATTTAATGCTTGAAATTATGAGTTTCAAATTTTCAGATTTCAAATATGAAAACTTACCTGTGCGATTTTCAGTTTCAGCTTGCATCATTTTTGTAACTTGAATTTACATATTTGGGTTTTATGCTTTGATCATGATTTTTTAATGATTTTATAATTTCAAGGTTCTGTCTTTGACTTCTAAGACTTGAGACTTCAAATTTACCTTTCACATTTATGTTCCAAGTTTGGTAGTTTATGCACTTTGATGATTTCCTGCCTAACCTATTAGCTTCATTGTTTGATAATGTTTGTGGTTCATGCCAAAATATTCTTAGTTTCATATTTCTAATGATAAAATATTCATTGGTTTTTTTGTTTCTATCAAATTTTTTATGTATATTTGCTTGACTTAATTTTTGTATATTCTTGGTGATTGGACCATATATCTTTGAGTGATTCTGAGACAGTAGTTGTGCATCTCCAAAAGCTCAGACCCATACATCATTTAACCAACTGGTGTCCAAGGCTATCAGTAATTGATTTATAGCTTACTTTGATTGCTCCATTCTAGACTATTAATTTTTGCTATTCTTTTATAAAGTCCATTAGGGGCAATACATCATTGGATGATGTGTCATCAACGGGAACTATTGTTATCCATGGACAAGCTATGGTATGCTATCTAAGATTCATGAAATTTTCGTGTGTTGTGATGGTGATGTTAGATATTTAAGTTGCTCCTATTCTGTTTGCAGCCTATTAGCACGTACTCTCATGATGTATCACCAAGTGGAACAGTTGTTATCCATGGATAAGTTGATGACTCTCATACTCAAGGTTCCAGTTCTAGACTAGGAACTCCAAAAAAAGCATCAAGTCATGTGAAGATAGTGCAACTAGTCTTGCAGAGGTTTTATTGTTTTTTACTTAAAGCTCTCGTATATCTTGTGTGCTTGTAGTTGCTTCCTCACTCTAAATATTAATTACTTGCCTTTTCTACTTTGTTTATCTAGGACAAGGCTAAGTTAGCAAGAGGTATCAAGAAAGGAAGTCAGGAATTGGCAATTGGTAAATGGGTTATGAAAAAAGAAGCTAAAGGAACAAAAATGACGGGTGATTCAGATTCTTCTAGGTATTTTTTGGGTGGAGAATGCTAGCAGCTACTTCTTGTTCAAGGATTAAAAATGTGAACCATCAGAAAACAATAATCTTGTATGTTTGGTCCTTCATGTCAGGAGACCATGAATATGCTGATGAACAAAGGGCAAGTCGTAAATCATATCATTTAAGTGTCATGCCTCCATGTCTTAAACATCTCATGTGCTATTGTTGTTGATAATTCCATCACTTAATGAGGTTGGACCCTGTTATAATGTTCTTTGATTCTCTTTTTTTTTCCCTTGAAACTTGTATATCATTGATGATTATTTTTAAACTTTAATATTGTTTGATAAAGTTTTATCCCACTTCAAAAAGGAAGACCCAATCCAAGTAGAGCTTTGTCGAAACTAGTCATGCTTAAAGTCAACTTTGATAATTACATTCATCAATGTCTTGCACGTGTAAAAGTGTTGAAATGTCTGGAAGAAGAGAATAGTATAGTTCAAACAATCTTCAGACATGCATAGAGTTAATCAATTACCTGTAACCATCTTAATTGTTATTGACTAACAATAAATATATATTCTAAACCTTGTTGTTCTTGCTATGTACTTTAGCAAGGTAAAGTCTAGCCTTGATCTATAAGGCACCTCTGTTTTATGCCTTAATTAATATCTTCTGCTAAATTTTATCAAATTAGAATGAAGGGGAGGAAAATACATTGTAATGCTTTTTTTTTATCAAATTCAAGTGATCAACATAAGTGAAACATCTGCTATCACCATTTTTGTGACATTGCTAGGTACATGATGTAACCTCAAAATTATAAAATTTTTGAATTTTTGGAATTCATTTTTTGTTTTGATTTTGACTTAGTATTGACTACTGAGAAAATATGTGATATTCTATAAGAGTATTAGCTAAATCCATGATATGTATAAAAATATATATATTGAGGTTGTTACGTTATTTGAAAAATTATTTTGATTTCTTCCCATCAGACTTGCAAAGTACCGATGTTAAATACATTGAATAACTATTCGAGAAACCTTGATTATTTGTCATAGCACATGAGATAGAAGACGTGCATCCATAAAATAAACATATAGGAACAACGGCCCCATGAACTTGATAGAATGCAAATACTTAATGTGTTTTAAGTTTAGTTTGATTTGATTTGATTTAAGTGTGGCTTGGGAGATGTGACTTGAATTTGAATCGAGAGATGTTTGGTTTAGATTTGATTTAAAATTGATTTGAATTTGTTTGAGAAAATTAATTTGAGTTTGTTTATCTTGTTTTAGAACTTGATTAATATTTTTTTGCTTTAAATGTATGTTCCCTTTGATTTGATTTGATTTTTGTTGATTTGAATTTATTTGGAAATCTCTTTTAGGATTGGGGATTTGCTTTGAGTTTAATGTTATCATGTTTTGGGAATGTTTTGATTTGGAATTTATTTATTTTAGGGAGATGTTTGGTATTTAAAGTTTTGTTCTTTTTGAGTCCTATATTTTTAGCTTTTAAATTCTAAAGATGATGATTTTAAGATTTAAGATCTTATTGATTTAGAATCCCGGTTTCTCTTACTTTAGTTTTGAGTTTTTGGATTTGAGTTTCTCATGTTCTTTTGGAGGTTGACATTTCTGGTTTAAGTTGCAGATTTGGAATTTGAATTTTTTTGAGCTTGCTCCATTCGAATTCTTCAAGTTTGGAATGTCCTTATGAGATATTCAAATTTGAGATTCCCTCAGGTGGTGATGTTCTGCAGAGGATTTAACTTTGAGATTGAGCTTTGACTGATTTTGTTTTGGGTTTTCTTCTGCTTAAGATTTCCTTGAATTTTTAGTTACAAAGACTTAGTTTTGATTCCTTGTGAATAATTTGGTTTAGGTTTAATTGGCATATTCAGATTTTTTTGAGACCTTAAGATTTCATATTTGTTAGAATTGTGTTGATTAGGTATTCATTTCTTTTTAATGATTTGTTTTCTTCATGATCTTTGTTTTAAATCTTGTTTGAAATTTTGTTCTGGGTATCCTTTTTTTGATTTGATTTGATTTGATCAAAATTTGATTAAGACTTGATGCCTCTCAGTTTCAATAGCTCAGTTTGGGATTTGGTTTGGATTTGTATTTGTCCAAAGATTGTGATTAAGGCTTGATGTCTTTTGATTGTGAATGATTTAATTTGGGTTTGGTTTGAGATCTATTTTGCCTTGGTATGAACATAAACTAGTTTATGATTTTATTTGGATATTTCATTTGCATTTAATTCAATTTATCCAAATTTGGCGTTCCTCTTTGTGATTGTGAGTTTATTTGAGCTGATTGGAGATCAAAATCAGTTATTCAAATCAGGATGCTTTTCAAATTGGGATCAAACTTGGATTTTTGTTGTCTTGGATTTACTAGCCTATATACCTTTTTAGAGTTTTAAACTCCAAGTTTCCTCAAAATCATTGGTATTCTTGAATTTTTCAGTTCCGTCAGCTTTCAGATTTCTTAACTTTAGAAATTTTTCCAATTTTCGGGCATTCTTAGCCCTGTTCATTCCATACACCTAGACCAGGAGTTGATAGATTGTGAACTTGAATTCCTTGTCTTTAGCTCATATGCCTTTGCATTTTGACATGGAGTTTTATGAATGGAGTTCTGAAATTGGATTTTTTTAGTTCAATGAGCTTCTAGATTTCCAATCCAAGATTTTTTAAGTCTTTGAAATTTCATAATTTTGTTTAGGGTCCTTGCATTCCATCAAGCCAAATAGATAATTGATTTTTCCTTCAATGTCAATCTGTACACCAAACATGAAAGCATCTCATTGCTTGAATCAAATTACAAGTATATGAAGGGAAGGCAGGAGATGCCATGATTCCCCATGAATTAAGTGAAATAGGATTGATCTGTCTGGTCTTTGATAGACATTATGGATTTTATCCCACTGATTTAGGATGGAATGTACTCGGCCTTTGATAGGCATATGGGCATTCCTCCCAATGTTTTGTGAATTTCATTAGTATATGACTCAGCATATCGGCATATTGATCATTTTAAGAAATTAATACATGACAGCAAAAAAAATTTTGATTCCTTGAAACCATGATCTTTGCCTTGTCAATGTCGAACTAGTAAAATCAGGAACCAAATATAAAGTAGAATGAAAGTACCTCATGGGATTTCCAAAATACCTAACCATTGATGAAGAGAGAACATTACTCCTTGTTGAAAACTATTCAAGTATACGGTCTCTGGTAGTATCCACACGATCTGCTTCAATAGACGAGTTCTCCCTTCCTTAGGGTCTCCAAAAACCTCTCAGATTCAAGCTTGACCATGGGAGATCACCTTTTAGAGGAGAGAGGAGGGAGAGAGGCTGCTAGGGACGTGCTCCAACTTGATGGCTTGTTAGAGTTTGGCTTCATAAGCCATTTATTTATAAAAGATGGAATTTTTCACAAAAATCTAAAACTTCTATAAAATTATGTCTATGCCATCATCTTATTGACCAGATCTAATGTATGTGACCCACTAGGCCCAATAGTCAATTTGATTGAAACCTTAATTAATTTAAAAGAATAATTTCTTTAAATTAAATCAAAATTGTTATCTGATAACAGTTTTTACGTCTTTCCGATCATAAAGGGTACAAGTCACATGTTATGATCTCAAATGACTTTAGGGAGTTAAATAACATCCATTGAGCCTTTCTGTCATCAATTACCATAGAGATTTAAATCTTCGTTCATACAATGTCCCGGTTGGTCAGGGGTCTGGCACCGGCTGTTAACCCCTAAATATTCCAACTCTATGGAATATTGTACATGGGTTCGGATCAATTTGGAAAACTCTTTTTCCAATTATTCTAAGTATCTTGGCCAAAGATTTAGAGTACTATCCCATAGGACATTCTCTGTCTCCTACCGAGAGTGAACGATCCCTTGTTGTCTGCTCAATTGCCTCCAACAGGTTTCTCTTGCACCCAATACATTAACTATACTAGACCATCAAGATGGTGATCCATAAGTCAATAATCAAAGTACAAGATACATCCGATAAGACATCTTTGGTGACTTAGGTCAAAGATCCAACCATGCTATTGAGATGTAAGAATAACCTGATAGACAGTTTGGTAAGATACTGATCAAGTTTTCTTAAATTGGTCAGTTCAGTGAACTCATTCCACTAATGAGAACCTATGTATGTATTGATAGAAATGTATACCCTACAAACCAATCATATATGATATGATTCAACATTTCTAGGAATATCTCATTCAGTTAAATAGGCAAAACTTCGTTACTAGCTTTTATTGGAAGCGTATATCGTAATGAAGTCTTCGATCACATGCAATGATGATTGAATCATGATGAGATCATGATAATGAAATCGATCATATGGAGGTATGTGATCTAAATGTTTCTAGTCATAGGATCCTTGAGACGGGACATCAAGAATCCGGATGGACTAATGTGTGTGATGTCTTTTCATGTGATGGGAATGACCGATCTCATCCGTCATCAGTGTGGGGACATTGAGATACACACAGGTGCGCATTAGTGGAATGAGTTCACTGAATTGACCAATTTAGGAAAACCTGATCGATATCTTACCGAGTTGTCTATCAGGTTATTCTTACATCTCAATAGCACGGTTGGATCTTTGACCTGAGTCACCAAATATGTCTTATCGGATGTATCTTGTACTTTGATTATTAACTTATGGATCACCATCTTGATGGTCCAGTATAGTTGATGTATTAGGTGCAAGAGAAACCCAATGGAGGCAATTGAGTGGACAACAAGGGATCGTTCACTCTCGGTAGGAGAGAGAGAGAGAATGCCCTATGGGATAGTACTAATCCTTGGACAAGGTAATTAAGATAATTAGAAAAGGAGTTTTCCAATTGATCCAAATCTGAGTACAGGATCCCATAGAGTTGGAATATTTAGGTGTTGACAGTCAGTGCCGAACCCCTGACCGACCGGGACATTGTATGAACGAAGATTTAAATCTATATGATAATTGATGACAGAAAGGCTCAATGGATGTTATTTAACTCCCCAAAGTCATTTGGGATCATAGGATGTGGCTTGTACCCTTTATGATAAAAAAGTCATAAAAATTGTTATCGAATAACAGTTTTGATTTAATTTAAAGGAATTGTTCTTTTAAATTAATTAAAGCTTCAACAAAATTGACTATTGGGCCTAGTGGGTCACACACAATAGATTTGGTCAATAAGATGAGGGCATGGGTGAAATTTTACAGAAGTTTTGGATTTTTGTGAAAAATTCCATCTTTTATAAATAAATAGCTTATTAAGCCAAACTCTAACAAGCCATCGAGTTGGAGCACGTCCCTAGCAGCCTCTCTCCCTCCTCTCTCCTCTAGAAGGTGATCTCCTATGGTCAAACTTGGATCTGAGACGTTTTTGGAGACCCGAAGGAAGAGAGAACTCATCTATTGAAGCAGATCGTGTGGATACTGTCAAAGACCATATACTTGAATAGTTTTCAGCAAGGAGTAATGTTCTCTCTTCATCCATGGTTAGGGATTTTGGAAATACCATGAGTTACTTTCATTATACTTTATATTCGGTTCCTATTTTACTAGTTCGACATCGACAAGGCAAAGATCATGGTTTCAAGGAATCAAAAAATTTTCTATTATCATGTATTAATTCCTTACATGTATCTCAGTGTCCCCACCCTGATGACCAATGAGATTGGTTATCCTCATCACATGAGAAGACATCACACACATTAGTCTATCTGGATCCTTGATGTCATATCTCAAGGATCTTATGACTAGGAACATTTAGATAACATATTTTTAAATGATCGATCTTATTATCATGATCTCATCATGATTCAATCATCATTGTATGTGATCAATGACTTCATTATTATATATGTTTCTAATAAGAGTTAGTAATGAAGTTTTGTCTATTTAATTGAATGAGATATTCTTAGAAATATCAAATCATATCATATATGATTGGCTTGTAGGGCATACATTTCTATCAATTATGCATAGCCTTGTTTAGCTTAATGAATATCGCTCTCAATTGGGACATGGTAAGATATTGGGGTCTTTTACTAGAACTTTGTATGTATACCTTAAAAGGGTCAAGGAACATGCTTAAAGTCGGCCCATTAGTTTCTCATATTTTAATTCTTTTAAGTTAAGCCAAGACTATGGGGCAGGCTTAAAGCTGACCCAATGCTCACCTCGGTTTGTAGATTTAAATTAATAGATTTTTATTTAATTTTTTTTGTAGATTTAAATTAAAAGATTTTTAAGTTAAGTCAAGACCATGAGATATGTTTAAAGTTGACCTATTGATTTTCCTTTATTTTAGAATTCTTTTAGATTATGTCGAGGCCATGGGGTGGGCTTGAAGATGGCCCAATACTCATCTCGATTTATTTAAATTGAATTAATAAATTTTATTTAATTTTTAATTGTCAAGTTGATCT
The DNA here is from genome assembly GCA_036172225.1 of Cryptocoryne crispatula var. balansae. Taxonomy (NCBI): domain Eukaryota; kingdom Viridiplantae; phylum Streptophyta; class Magnoliopsida; order Alismatales; family Araceae; genus Cryptocoryne; species Cryptocoryne crispatula. The sequence continues at coordinate 23,702,449 of CM069927.1, read as the reverse complement.
CACCTTTGAAGCACTGTTCGACCGAACCTGTGTTCGGTCTCCTGCCTTTTTCCTAATGACCCAATACAACGAGCCTGTGTGCCCAAATGAGGCCCATTATTTTTTCTCACATTTTTTTGTTGGCGGGCCCCACACCTTGACTGCCTATGACCCGTGGCGTAGCGCGGGGACTAGGTTCGACCGTTTAGGCAACGACAACGTTGCGACACACCCAGCTGTAGTGAGGTCTCGTGGCGGTAGCGCAAGGAGACTGCAGCAATGGCAAAAGGGAACGACGACGGCCTCTAGATGTGGAAGGATTTTTAGGCAATCTTGGATGGTGCTGACGATGCGGCTGTCTTCAACGGCAACGGCCAGTGAGGGCGGCGGCGCTCACGGCTGAAACAAGAAGTTTGGGATCCTGTGGGCGGCTCTCATTCTTCCTCTCAATAACTTCTCCCACCTCCTCTCTTTTCTCTCTCTCTCTCTCTCTCTCTCTCTCTCTCTCTCTCTCTCTCTCTCTCTCTCTTTCAGCCTCCCTCTGGCCCTCTCTCTCTTTTTCCCTCCTGCCCGTGTGACAACCTTGTCAAAGGTTATATAGGCTTCCAGGTTACCCTCCTCCATAGGGCAACTTTCTGAAAAAGGATTCTAACTTAGAGACAGAATTGGAGAGATCGGCGATAAGTTGAATGCTCCCCAATTGCCTTCGTGATCATCCAGGATTTGTTTTGGATGTTCCCAGTGCTACGTGCCATAAGAGGAGTCCGACTAATGGCAGAACTCGATATGAAGTCTATCTCCTTACCACAAGAGCCAAGTTCGATGGATGTCGATCTCCCACCACCTAGTAATATCTTGGAAGTTAGGGCCGTAAACGGGTCAGATTCGGTAGCGAAAGTACCAGAATTCAATTCTGATTCCAATAAGTGTTAAGAGATTTTGATTTCGATTCTGATAATTTTGTAATCACTATGTTTCGATTTCGATTGGATTTCGATTTCATTATCGAAATTGGAATCGAATCCGATAATTTTTAAAATACATATTAAAATTTAATTTTTATTAAAAAAAGTTAATAATTCACATATAATTATTAAAATTCGATATAATTTCTTTAAAATTATATTTTTATCATTATATATTATATATTATAATTTATTTAACTTTATTTTATTTAATTTTATTTATATTTATTTATTTTTTATCGAAATCGGATTAACGGAAAAAATCAACTGATTCCGATTCCGATTCCAATAAACTATCGGAATATCCAATTCTAATTCTGAAAACTTATAGGATACAAAAAAAAGTTCCGAACTTGTTAATTTTTATCGAAATCAAATCGAAATATCGAAATATCAGATTCCATTTACACCTCTACTAGAAGTAGTTGAACTTTGTTGGCAGGAAGTCTACATGGCTTGCTTCAATCTTCTAAACCGGGAAGGAATCCCGATCTTAGACCAAACCATAGAAAGTCCTCCGTTGGCCATTATTCTCGTGCCCCTTCCAAATAGTAAGGGCCAACATTGGTTTTTGCTGCTGAGGTGATAGAGTTGGGACTTCCCTGAATGCGCCTGTTGGGTTGTATCGTGGGGACCAGATGGGCTAAAGGGAAGACCATTGCAATGGGCTCATTTTAGGACTACAATCAGTCCGCCAAAGATGTGTAATGGATGTATTATGCTGGATTCAAAATAACCCCTAACGGGCTAGACAGATGAACATTGACTTCGGGTCATTTTATCAAGGGAGAATTACCACCCACTCCATTTAACAAAATGAGTTCACTAAAAACTTCATTGATCAAATTTCCATCCCATTTAATCCATTGACTCCCATTTCACTTATCACTCACTCCAATGACCATAGAAAATTCCTGTTTTGCCCTCAAAAATAACTAAATAACGTAATGTTAATGAAGTTTTAAACACGATATTTTTTTCATTCAAAATACAATAGTATTTTATTCTTACAAAATTTATATAAGTACCATGATATAGTAAATAAATTACACTTAATATTTTATAATAAAAAATTATATTAAATATAATTTAATAAATAAAATTTTATTTATAATATTTTTTATTTTAAACAAAACAATATCATATAGTTAACATAAAATATGCTTAACTTGATGTAAAAAATAAATTAATAATTTATATTTAATTTAAATTTTGATATAAATAAGATGTGATAATTTATCGTCTTAATTATAATAATAATTTATATTTATAAATTAAATTATTTAACATTATGTAATAAATAACATGATATTTAATAATTTATATCATATTTAAATTTTGATATGAATAAATCATGATAAAATTTTATTCCAAAACATCAATATTTTGCGGTCATAAATCAGATGAAAATTATAAAGTTGTTCTAAAAGCTAGAAAATAAAATTAGAGAATCTAATTAACCATTAAATTTGAAAATTTTCAGAATCTAATATAAAAAAGAAATACTACTACTTTGTTTAACATGAAAGAGTAAAAATGACATTTTCATTGAAAATTGGAGCAGATGTGATGATATTTTGAAAAAACGTACCTAATGGAAAGGTGTTTTTGAAAACAGACCTAGTGGTAAAGTGGTTCTCTTAAAATGGACCTTGTGTGCATTTTGCCTTTTATAAATGGAGTGGCCATCAAAGTGGATCCAATTAAAGGGCATACCCTAAAGTTGATCAATATGGCTCAATGGAGATTTAATTTAATATCATTTTGAAAATTTTTGGTGTCCACAATACATGACAGGCTATTCCTTCTATATCTCTCTTGGATCTACTACCTAATGCCTTGTTTGGTAACACTATTAGACACCTCTATCACTATTAATTTTAAAATTGATATTGTTGGTAATCACCTTGAGGTGTTTGGCTAATAGTATCAATTTTAAAATTTGTATTGTAAACAACACATGTTATGTAATACAAGTGTCAACTTGTATCAATTTTGATATTGATACTTCATCTTCTAGAAATATCAATATCAATACTAATATAGTATCACTTTTGATACTCTAACCAAACAGGCCATAAGGTAAAATGCATCCAGCAGATACTATTGATTGGTGCAATAGCAATCCACATAGATCACAAGGGAGAAAAAGAAGTTCCCACTTAATAAAATTATTCATTAAAATAAAATCTAAGATTGCTTAAGACAAAATTATCATGATTGGTGAGATTTGTTAACAAAAAGGGTGGAGACCACAAGGAAAAAAAAAAGAATATCTCACTTTTTATCTAAGAAAGAATTATTTATCGAAACATATTGTTATAATGATTGCTAAATACTCCTTTTAATAGGTCTTGTTAAAAAGACATTCTTAAACATATATATTTATTTTAGAATTTAATTTCTATACTTTTTAGAATTTAAAAATTTTGTGAGTTTTGATTTTTCCGAGTAAAGCAAATCTTTCAATTTTTGTGCTCTTTTTAATTAAGATTCTTTAAACCAAACCAATCATGATCAGCTTATTTTCACATAGATCGTTGAAGGGAGCTGTAAGTTTCTTCAAATACTATCATACTTTATTTTTCTTCCTTGTCTCTCAACAGGAGAAGTATTACTTCTCATAGTTATATTCAGTATTTAATTAATTATTTATTATGCCACTATGGGCATTCCTAAAGTTATTTTGGCATTTCAAATGAACAAGTTGCTCTATCTTCATGTAATATTGTTTTCTCTATACCAGAACCTCTAGATGTGTTTAGTTCTTGTCTATTTGCTTTAAAGTTGTCAGCATCATGGAGGTTATGAAATGATAAAATATATAAATTCATCATTATACAAGTATAGGACGCCCGCCAATTTAATCTGACAACTATAGCACAAATAGCTTAAAGATCCTTTTTATCTATCATAGCTCTCTTAAATCTTGATTCTTTCGTTTGGGATAAATCTGGTTTATCCCCAAGTTATCCTCATACCAAACATGCCCTAAGAGCTTAGTGCTTAGTTGCTACAAGTTAGGCTGGTTGAGCATGCCCTCAACTGGCTATATTATTGTTGTTTCTTCGATTGTTTTCTCTGTTCTTTTGCTGCTTGATTTTTCTCTTTCTAGGTTTCTTGTCTTTTTACTGTATAGAGCTTGATTTAATCATTTCCATTTTTTTCATAGTAATTGGTGTTTTCTTCGAGAACTGCACTTTGTTGTTAAATGTGGGGCATACTATTCTACAATTTGCTGCTTTGTGTAGGCGTTTGACCTCTTAATTGTGAAACCTTCGGGTGTCGTTTGGTATTGGGATAAAAATGATTGGAATAGGGATAAACCAATCCTTGTGGTTGACCCTATCCTCACTAAGTTTGGTTTAACTTGGGATAAGTTTAGAGGGTAACCCTATCCTATGTTTGGTATGTTAAAATCAAATTCGAGGATAACTCTATACTTTTATATTTTTATCTTTATTTTTTATATTATCTTATTTTATTTTTCATAATATATTCGTAAAGATCTTAACCAACTTATATATTCATATAATGAATCTAAAATATAATAAAAAATATAAATAAAAAATATTTAAAAATATAATTTTGAAGATGTAAATACTATAATTTTAAAAATACGGTAATGAAAATCAGATTTAATTTTTTAAATCTAATTTAATTTAAAAAAATTTGCAACTAAATACCCTACAAATAGATCTACTTCTAGTACTTCATATATATTTTCTTAAATACTTCATAGATCATCTGTTTCATATCAATAAAAATGGTAGAAATCATGCATAAATAAAAATGGTGAACCACAAAAAAAGTTTCCCAAAACAAGTAAACATCCATTTCATAAAGAAGTATATACACAAACAAAAAGATACAAATAATCTCGGAAACTTTTGCATCAAGATAAACATCCTTGATCAAAAATGATGTCTGAATAGAAAAAAATAGAATGAAAAATGCATTATTTCTCTCTCGAGCATGATAGGCAACACATCAATTTTCAACCAGCTGCAATACAATTGAAAAACTCCTAACATAAACTAGATGTTTGAATTCTCGGTCTCCTCTCTTTACCCCATAGTTGACAATAAACCAATCCCTTGCTACTCTACTTCCACAAAATTGGTCCAGCTAACTTCCCACTCACAAAATTGCCTCACTAAACTTTCCAGATTTGAGCAATTCATTTCTCCAAGATCTTGTGCTATAGATCTCACAGTAGCAAGAAAGGTGGCTATTTCCATGTTATGAGTATCAATTTATGCTACTTTCTCTGCTATAGAAACTACATTCTCAAAACTGTAAAATCAGTAACTCATCTCACTAAGCCAAAATTATTGATATCTCAATATAAAATTCATGACCAAAGCCAAAACTTCCTAGTGCCTATCTAACGTATTTAATGGTTAGTATATACATGCAAAAAATGAATTATTTTAGAGCATGCATGCAAGAAATCCAAACATATTTAGCACTTAACTTGTTGGGGGTGTGTGTGCGCGTGTTGTACTTTGTAAGTGCTGCAGATTGTTCATTTGATCATATCTCACTGTTCTTGAAGAACTCCATACACTGAGAGTACGTTGCTAGCTAGAGGCACTGGATCTCCTCCTCGTCGATGGGGAAGTCACCAAGGACCTAGCGGGAGACAGCGGGATTTGCTTCTAGCAGCGGCGACCAGGAACACTCCACCAACCTAGAGTGTGAAAAAAGAACAGATCGGATCTCAGAGCAAGAAGCAATGGTAAATAGATCTCAGACAAGGCTTCACGGAGAGTTAGCTGCGCGGGAGTGGCACCTAGAGCGTTGGAGCTGCCACCGGCGCCTAGAGTGTTTGCCGTTGGCTGGAACGTTTGCTGCCGACTGGAGAGTCCGAGCTGTCGCCGGCGCCTAGAGCGACCCAGCTGTCGTCGGCGCCTAGAGCATTCGCCTAGAGCATTTTTTGCTACTTGGAGAGTCCGAGCTGCCGCCGGCGCCTGGAGCATTTGTCATCGCCTAGAGTGTTCGCTTCGCCGCCGCCTGGAGAGTCTCAGGAGCGTATCCTCAAAGTTTGGTCTATCCCCACTATAAACCTGGATGACTTATTCTTGACATTATCCGATTTTTTAGGATAAACCTAATTAAGTGAACCTGGGTTAAATGAAAATGTTTACATCTACTAAACAAAAGATTAGGGATAAACCTAGTTTATCCCTCCCTATCCTCGTACCAAACATGGCCTCAGAGTTTGTTCAGTATAAATTATCTTGCTTAGAGAGATTGGCTGAACTAGGTGACGACTTTGCAAGGGTGAACTGTGAGAAGTTGAGAATTATGGTAGGTGATCGGGCAGCCTTTGAACAGTTTCTTGGTGTTAATAAACTATTTACACCTTTCTTTTTCATTTCCATTTTGTCATGGATGGGTAAGACCAAAAATCAACATTATCATTAGATAAATCTTATGGGGTGTTTGGTTGCATGATAATGAAGGTTTTTGTTTTAATTTTTAAAAATGGTAAGAAAACTTGTTAAAAGAGGTGTTTGGTAACCATGGCAATTTTATGTTTTAAAAGTGATTTTCTTCTTAAACAAAAAAAGAGGGTCTCACCTCTTTCTTTTTTCTTGTGGTCCCCCACTTTGTTTGGTCATGTGCGGTAGTTACTCTTTTTTGTAATCACATCCCTCCAAACATGATAATTTTATGTCATGAGTTGGTTCACTTTTTATTTTAATACAATTTTTTATCATGAAAGTGTACAAAAAATTATCATGCAACCAAACACCCCATTAGGCTTGTTTTACTGGTTGCAGGCGGTGATAGGACAATTGGCTGGGTTTTAGGAAGTCTATCAAAACTATACATACAGAACATGGGGCCAATTCCTCCAATTGGTATAGTTCCACTTAGAATAGGCAATGGCCTCTCGAGGAACTTTGGTTGGAAAAGTAAATGTTATGGTCTACTGACTGACATGAATTCCTTCCTTGGCTATTAATAACTTATCCTAATTGATAATTCATAGGGTGGTTCTTTCCCTTTTGCGTGGAAACATGCAAGAAAAAGTATTTTTCAAAAAGCTATTAATGGTTTCATCTATCGCCTAGACAAATAAAATGCTAGCTCTGTTCTTGTGGCATTGTTGAATATACTACTACCGATTTTAATTTTCATTTCATTTTCTATCCCAGTTTATGTTCACAATTGTAGAAACTGCAACAATTCTGCTTCTACAATAAACTTCTTTCATGACTACCTGGGTTTTCAGCAAATCCATTTCTAGAATAAACTTGAACTTTTTTAGTTGTGCTCTTGGCTACAAAACACTGATATGTGCCGGTAAAATAGGAGCATGTGATCTGCTCACAATTATTCCTAAAGGATGATCATGTGGACAATGGTAAGTGCATAAGATGGACAGAAGAATCTGTAGACATGTGATGCAAAAAACGAAGACAAGGTGAAGTAAATTTCTGACCTGAAATCAAGAATAATGGGTTTTATAGATGAATTTGCTTATGGAATTAGCATGGTTTTAGCACTAAGTACAAGCCTTGTTCATGAAAGTAGGGACATGCCTTTTTCATATTTATAACATATTATGGTTTGTTGGAAAAAGAGCAACATATTTTTTTGGTTTTGCAACCAATCTTTTACTCCGAAATTAAACACCTCAAAAGAGGACTAGAAATAAGAACTTATAATTTTCATAATGCAGTTGGAATGTTGTGGTCATTATGCCTGTTGGTAAAAAAATTCAACTACCATATTCTCCCAAGATGAATGTACCTTCAGTCTGGTAATTCATGTGTTGCCTCTTTTCTCTTTGAGGAGCATTATCATCTTGTTTTTTGTGTTTCTGCTTGCATTATAGCATATTAGATAAAATAGTGACAAATAACTATTAAAAGGAGAAATCCTAAACTCAAAGTCTCAAAATCTGAAGTTCGGATTCAATGATCCCAAATCCTAAAACCTGAGAGTCAAACTAGGAACTTTGAAATTCCAAACTAAAGAAATCTTAGATCTAAAAGGAACAAATCCTCAAGATCTGAAAATTGGAAACAAATTTAAAAATCTGATATTGAATTCCAAAGTCTTCAGATATGGAAATTTTAATATTGGAATCTCAAATTACAAATTCTCAAAATTAAAACTACATCAAGAAATAAAAATTGAAAATCAGATTAAAAATTCTCAGTTCAAAGGAACTCTAATTGAGCATATCGTATTGGTACATGAAGCTGTATGCTATAATTGTCAAGATAGAGATAGGGGGTAAACCAAATCCCCATGGCATAAAGAAAGATGGGCTTGGCTAGCTAGATTCTTGAATGTGCTTCTTCCTAATAAGTGATAAAAATGTATGCCCTACATGTCAATTATATATGATATGATTTAACATTTCTAGAAATATTTCATTCAAATAAATAGGCAAAACTTCATTATTGGCTTTTATTAGAAGTGTATATCATAATGAAGTTCTTGATCACATACAATGATGATAATGAGATCGATCATCTAGAGATATGTGATCTAAATGTTCCTAGTCATAAAATCCTTGGGACAGGACATCAAGGATCCAGATAGACTAGTGTGTGTTATGTCTTCTCATGTGATGAGGATGACCGATCTCATTGGTCATCAGCGTGGGGACACTGAGATACACACATAGGTGCTCTTTAGTGGAATGAGTTCACTGAACTGACCAATTTAGCAAAACCTGATCGGTATCTTACCGAACTATCTATCAGGTTATTCTTACATCTCAATAGAACGGTTGGATCTTTGACCTAAGTCGCCAAAGATGTCTTACCGGATATATCTTGTATTTTGACTATTGACTTATGGATCACCATCTTGATAGTCCTGTATAGTTGATGTATTGGGTGCAAGAGAAACCCGATGGAGGCAATCGAGCGGATAACAAGGGATCGTTCACTCTCGGTAGGAGAGAGAGAATGTCCTATGAGATAGTACTCTAAATATTTGGCCAAGGTACTTAAAATAATTGGAAAAAAAAGTTTTCCAATTGACCTGAACCTGAGTACAAGATCCCATAGAGTCAGAATATTCAAGAGTTGACAGTTAATGCCAAACTCCTAACCGACCGGGACATTGTATAAATGAATATTTAAATCTGTGTGGTAATTAATGATGGAAAGGCTCAATGAATGTTATTTAACTCCACAAAGTCATTTGGGATCATAGGATGTGACTTGTACCCATTATGATCGAAAAACCGTCAAAACTATTATCGGATAACAGTTTTAATTTAATTTAAAGGAATTGATCTTTTAAATTAATTAAGGTTTCAACCAAATTGACTATTGTGCTTAGTGGGTCACACACATTATACCTGGTCAATAAGATGAGGGCATGGACGTAATTTTATAGAGGTTTTGGATTTTTGTAAAAAATTCTATCTTCTATATATAAATGGCTTATGTAGCCAAACCCTAAGAAGCCATAAGGCTGGAGCACATCCCGAGAAGCCTCTCTCCCTCCTCTCTCTTCTAGAAGGTGATCTCCCATGGTCAAGCTTGGATCTGGAAGGTTTCTGGAGGCCTGAAGAAAGGGAGAACTCATCTATTGAAGCAGAACGTGTAGATACTGCTAACACTTGAATGGTTTTCAGTAAGGAGGAATGTCCTCTTTTCATTTGTGGTGAGGGATTTTGGAAATCCCATGAGATACTTTTGTTCTACTTTACACTCGGTTCCCGATTTTACTAGTTTGGCATCGACCAAGGTAAAGATCATGATTTTAAGGAATCAAAAATTTTCCGCTATCATGTATTGATACATGAAATTGTATACTGCAATTGTCCAGATAGAGATAGGGGGTAAACCAAATCCTCGTGGCATAAATAAAGATGGGCTTGGCTAGCTAGATTCTTGAATGTGCTTCTCGCTAATAAGCACACTACTATTGAATTAGAGGCCTTCTTAAACATGGCTAGCTTTGATCTATTTTAAAAGTAAAAAATGCACTTTATAAAAAATTATAAATGTCATTTTTAGTGAGTTCTTACCTACCTCAAAGCACGTTGGGGCTCAAATGTGACCCCAAGCAAATTCGAAAGTTGCTTAGAGAAGAAGCTGTACATAACGGAACCAAATGGGTAGTGCTTGGAGGTTTCCTTGTCCTCTAGACTCCACATGGCATAGAAGCATTGTCACTTAAACGGTGGTACTTTTTTTCTTCAACATGAGAAGAGATGCATTTTTTCTTGATTAATTGGATCCCACAAGAGAATAGTTGCATTTATTTCTAACTAATTTGTTGCTGGCAAGATGAATTTTGTGTAAAATCTACAGAGTTAGACGCTGTCACTATGATAGCTTGTCATATCATTTATTAGCTAGGTGGTGCTGTTTTTTTACACATGAGAATGCATTGTATATAGTCGCCAACAGTCATGCTAAGCCAGATTCTATTGATTGGGATTTCAACTTTCCCTCGTACCACTGTGAAACCTCAAAAATTATTAAAAATTGAAATTAGTTTTTTTAAAAAAATCATTGTATTTGGATTTGAAAATGTGTAAGTAAAAATTTTGTGTATTTTGAAAAATTGGGAAATAATAATATTGTTTTGGTGGGAATTGGAAGCCTAACCTTGATGGATGATCGCCCGGTAACAAAAGATGCAATTGAAGCAAATTTCTTAGTAACCCCATATGAGAAAATGCAAGATGAAGTTTCCATTGCAGATCTTTGTTGTGAATCCCTGAAGGAGTTCAACACAATGGTTCATGTCTCAATTAATAAAGGCAAGCCATATTGCTTTATCATTCATCCATTGTCTTTATTGGCATCACCTGCTTATTGATACAAATACCAATTTACAATTTTTTCATTGAGGCTTATAGTTCATGTTTTGTTATTTAAAATCACCAGGAAAAATTGTGTTGGTGGATACAAATATCTTGAATATCTAAATTCCTTTGTTTCTAACCTAGAACAAGTCATCAATTCATAGTAAATCTTGTCCACTTAATGCCCTTGTTTATTCACCTTCATTTATTCAATTATATGATTTTCTTTGGTTTTGCAGGTGACCTATCAAGTTTAGAGGATGAGTTTTTTGACAAGTTTGATGCTATTGTTGTCAGTTGTTGCTCTCTCCCAATGAAATTACATATACCTCTTTATATGCAAAATGCATGCTCAAAATATTTTGTTATTTCTTTTCAAGGGTTGCTTACGTGGTAGGTGCTTCTGGAAAATCATATAAGCTTCTTATGAAGATTGGATTTGTTGTGCATCAACTTCATTTTTATGCATAAATTTTAATACTGGTTATTGAAAGGACAGGACAGTAGAGTTTCCAAAACTTGGTACATGGGTTTTAGAAGGTTTCAAGATAAAGCCTTAGTGATTTACAATCAGAAAGTGTACCCTAATTTTTTTGAAGTATTATTTTATATTTTGCCTTTAAAATCTAATTTCACAATTTTCTATATCCACATAAAATTGAGAAATAAAATATCTTCGTGCTGTAATTTTTCGTCTACTTTGGATATGGGCTTATCTACTATCTGTTAAAACTATACAAGGCACCGGATCCACTTTAAGCTTCTGATTTCATATCTTTAAGTCTTTGGAATTTTTTATTTGCAATCTCGTTGATGATGATTGGCAACATGAAAAGATTTTTGAGTATCAAATTGAGAAGCTCGTTATGCTATCAGATTTCCAATTTCTCCTTTCCCCTTCACCGCAAAGATCATTTAGGAGTTAGGAGGCTTCAAACTGTGGCAGCAAGTGATGCTTGATATATTTCATGATTGCATATTTCTTTTGGCCCAATTTTAACAACTTATACGTCCTTTGCATTAAACTACATCCTTTTATGAAAGTAAAACAAGCTCCATTCACTTAAAATTTTGAAAGTTTTAATAAGCCTGCCTTTTGGGGAATGACAACAACAAAGAGGAAACAAGATCGATCAGGAGATACCATAAACTGAAATTTTAACTAATTAAATACCATCAGCTTCAATCTAACATTACCTTGTGTAGTATTGTTGAAGGACCAAATAGAAGTAGTTAGGTTGTGCCAATACGCCTTCTTCAGGTACTGTGTGAAGGTTCAAGCACAACGTATTAGGAATAATACGGATAAAACAAAAACAAAAGAATATAATGAAGTATTTTCGGCCCTAGGACAATGGTAATGTCTTGAGAACGATAGAGGTTCCATGATTTAAGAGAGAGTAGGTACCTACATAATAGAAGCCCATATATGCGACATTGGTGAGTAGAAGGAATGCCGACGGAGTGGGCATAACCGACGACGCTGGATATGGCAGGACATCTGCACCCATTGAATAAGAAGATGCTAGTTAGAGGATGAAGGATGTGAATAGGGAGTAATGGCTGTAGACACGCCAAATTGGCTTGATTCGGAGCCCCAGACTCTTATTCCATAGGGGATATCCTTTATTTGACCATTATCTGATACGGATTACCTCGTGGAGATGAGCTAAGGATGTTGGTGGTGCCCCTTGTGAGTTGAGAATGGACCGATGATTTCCGGAATATTGTCGTAACCTTCAAGCGATAGCCGCGCGTGAACTGTAAAAACACGAAGCCTGCTCGATGAACCAACCTTGAATGGTCCATAATTGAAGGTCTTGGGAGTCCCGCATGTGTTCCGTAACATTCAAGGTTTCCGAGAAGTCATTTCGATAGGTGTCGGTCAACGACGGCTTTCGTTACGGCTTTTTCGATCTGTACTGACACGGCTATCCCGTACCATGCGTTAGACCTTTCCGGTCATCACCGGGTCTTTTCGGGTCATTCGGGTCGATTCTAGCCGAATATTTTCATCAACTGGGGCCATACGTCCAGTTCGGTCAATTTTAGGGTTTCCTGGTTTTTCCGATGTTCGGTTCACGTTTACCGGGTTAATCTCAGATTTTTCAATGGTTTCGGGTTTTTCGATCGTACTGGACTTGTTCGGGCATCATTTTAAGTCATCCCAAGTTAATCCGTGATTTCTCGACCGGAACCGTGCTCTTTCGGATCTTCGCCCCGGGTTTCGGCTTTCCGTGAGAGGGTAAACCGGTAGAAAGCCCCGTGCGAATGTCTTGGGAGTCATGCTAGCTGGTTTACCGACTTCAGGAGGTGCGGTTGAAGGTCCTCTTTCCAACGCAACAAACGGGAGCCAAATCGGATATCCCGTTTGCAAGATACGGCTCGCGGAACAGGCGCGCAGGAGAGAGAGTGTACCGCGGCCCCACTCCGCTTGAAAGGGGTGGGCGTGCTCTGCGCGCCCTCAACCCGGGGGCGCACCCTGCGCGCCCTCAAACTGGGGGCACGTCCTACGCGCCCCCGGTTCCTTTGAAAAGCGGGGGCGCGGTCAGTTTCTTTAAATAGCAAATTACCCCGATTAGTATCTTCTAAACTTGATTTTTGGAAGGTTTCTGGCGCTGATTTTTGATTATTTGTACCGTGCCCCCGGTTCGGGGGCGCGTTACGTATGTCAAGTCGATTTTTAGCAATTTCCGAAAGTTTCCGTTGATTTTTAGCAGTGAGACGTGTAACGTGCCCCACTCCTTTAGAAACAGGAGGGCGCGCAGACCGCACCCCCAAACTGAGGGCGCGCCTTGCGCGCCCTCGTCCCCTTTGAAAAGCGGGGGCACGGTCGATCCAGTTTTCTTTTTTTGCACCGGCTTCCTTCCCCTATAAATAGAGGGCCATTCTCAACGACCCAAGGTTAACACCCCGTGCCTAGCTCGTCCAGAGGTCGTCCAAGCTCATCTCCAAAGCCGTCCCGACGTCCAAAGGCGATCCGACTTTGAGAGATTGATCCCGAAGTGAAGGAGAAGGCTCGATCTGGGCATTCTGCATCAACTAACTTCGTTGAGTTCTACAGAAAATCTGGGACTTCTGCTGCAAAAATTTTCAACATATAAGATGTTCATCTCTTCGTCCTATTTCATCTCCAACTGACGGCACTCAATTCCGACTTGCCGTTTGTTCATGGAAATTTCTGCACTGAGGGCGCGCATCCAGGTTCTGTTTTCTTTATCCGCCCACTTTCAGAATTTTTACAAACTTCTACAGGAGGATTTCGGAGAAATAATCAACATAGGAACTCTTTCTCTCTGAGTCTTATATCTACTCCAACAAATGGTACTCGATTCTGACATCGGGGTCGTCCGTAGAATCCTCTGCACAAAAGTCGCGCCAGAAGGGTGCAAAGCTACCCGAACCGGCCTTCTTCAACCAACTCGGCTTCAACTCAAGCCGATCCATTCCATAAGCTTCCTCAACTCATTTAACTCAGTTCATTTAATGTTTTAAAGCATATTTCAGTTCATTTTCATCATTTTTACATAATCAAAAATACAAAAAAAATGGGTTAAGGCTCACCCCGAAGCCGGTGAATCCAATTCCAATTGCTTCTTTCTCATCTTCTCTCTACAGTTACTACACTTCCCATAGTTCTAATATTTTTCTTTCACTTGGTTTATTGTTCTAGTTGCACAGGTCTATCAAGCTAGCATCGGTTGGAGACTCTTCTTCATCGGCCGGCCGAGGAAGAAGAAGGTTGAACCCATATCTCGATCTCCCGCGCTAAGGTACACGGTCAATTCAACTCATCTCTTAATTTACATCCCATAAAGCGGAGCCCGCGGCTCCTGGCGACCACATCTTTCATGTTTTAATTTCATCTCCTCCTCACTCTCCTCCCACATGACCCGAACCATCTCCGGTGCTCGAGCGACGCCATGAGATGACAGTTCGGGGATCAATGTGAGTGTGGGACCGAGGTGAGGACATTTTACCACTTTCCGAGTGTTTTCAATTCACTCCTCTTTTTCCCCCTATTCCTTCTTTCACCTTCTCTTGAAGTGCCGATCCGGAACCCGTTTCTGGAGTCGACAATGGCGTGCTTGGACATAGAAGAAATGAACGGCGCATGTTGGAGGCTGAAAGAGGTAGTTGTCATTAACGAATCCCTAATCGATGGGATGAGAAAACGAAGGAGGTAACACATAGTGTCACGACCCGGAATTTAAATAACATAACCACAAATACGCAGCGGAAAATACACAATGTCGTGACAGTGGGATGAAACCCAACACTTGGATTCCACAACCCAAACTTAAACAATTAATCTCCTAAGATCCATCAAAAACAAGATAACAGAATCATACTTCTAAGTCTATCCACACTCTTGTTCAAAAACAACCAAGATCATCTGACCTAAGTAGAGAATACCAAGAATCTCCATGTGCAAATGACTCTGATTCCTTTGGTTCCATCTGAACCTCATCTTCAAGCTCTTAAATCTTCAAAACCTGTTGAAAAATTTAACCCACAACGGGGTGAGTCCGGGGACTCCGTATGATTTACACCCATTTCCCGCCAATCGGATACTAACATATAAACATGCAATGATAGATAACATATCTAAATTGAGATATAATTACAAAAATATAGAATGTCTTCTATATTAAGCTCATAACCCATATCCAAACCATGAATTAACTTTAAGAAAACAATCATGCCAATGCTACACACTTCTAGACCAAAACACACAAGACCATACAAGCTAGACAAAAATCATTTAAATGACCTCAAGACTTAGCTTAACATGACCAATTTAAAACAAGACAAATCTGATTTTTCTAACATGACATGGTTTAACATCTATACATGACACACAAGTAACATTTCATATCCTTTCCAGAACCCATAGCCAAAGAGCAAGGAATTGGCCGTCTTGCTTCACATGTACAAATACCTTCACCAGCTCTAATAAATATAGCAGTAACATATAATAAGCTAGCCCAAAGTGCACCTAGGCAGTGGTGACACTAAGGGAAAACCGCGGTAATTCGAGATCTGTGGGAGGGCCGGATTCATCTAGGTTACCCGCTGCCCACGGGGCAATTTACTAACATAGGCTGGTGAAGCCTTCATAGCACGTCATATCAAGAGTTCATAACATAATTTCAAATCATGACATACCTGACCATACCATGTATACATGACATAAACATCTAATTTCATCGCCTTTCATGCAAGACATAACATTCATAACGAACTTGACAAGACATAACCTGACTTAATTGAACTTTTTCTCAATGACAACTCATACTAATCATGACCAAATTGACATAACTAACTATGCATAGCATAGCCCATGACATGAAACCAAATTAAACATATTTCACCATAACTAGACAAGACTTGTACTAACCGACTTGGTTGACATATTCTAAATCAAACATATACCAAACTTAACCATATGAACATAATCATATCATGCATGACATAATACATAATCTGAAATCATACTAATCAAGATTTTACATGATCCTCACACATGCAATGACAAACCGAACTAGACATACTAAAACATATGTACAAGACACTTAACCTAAGTCATGCTTGGCATAAACTAAACAAATTAAGATCTCATGTAATCAATCATAATCTGACCAAAACAGGTTCTAAAAGGTATAATTCGATGACCCAAGAGTTTTTCAAGTCTATACATAATTAACCTTCAATTCTTGTTCCAAACTAGCATATAATCACTTACATGGTTTTCATAAGATCATATTTGATAGAAAAGGCTTCTACCCAAGCATAATCAAGCTAAACATGTTCCATAATATACAAAATACTCATTACAAGTTTCTGATTTCAGAGATTTTGTGAAAATCAATAATTACAAGTCCAAAGTCAAAGACTAGTCAACTTATGATCCATAAGTTAAATCATGCATATTTTCTAATAAAAATGGGATCAAATACATAGGCAGGCTTGAGAAACCTACCTGGAAGCTCCTGTGAATTTTTCGGAATTTTCAGAATTTTCCTGCTATTTTTCTTGGCCTTTTCTAATATCTGGATTTAATAAATCTGAAAAATCGGAATTTCCTGGACCGGCGCCGAACCGGGCGGTTCGACCGGCTGAACCGGGGCGGTTAGGAGGCGTTGGACCGCGGCTGGACCGGGGCGGCTCACACGGCGGCGATCGCGACAAAGGGCGGCGGCGACGTTCGCGGCGAGCGGCAGCGACCAAGGGCTGCTGGTGCACGGTGGCTGCGGCGAGGGAGTCTCGCGGCGGTGCCGTCCGAAACAGGGGAGGTCAGCGTGCCTCCGGCGATGGCGACGGATTACGACGGCTGCGAGGGCAGGCGGTGGAGGGCGGTGGCGGCGGCTACCGCGCGCGCTCGCGCAGAGGGAGGCAGCTGAGGGGCACGGCTCAGGCGGGTGTGCTGACGGGCGATGAGGGGGGGAGTTCTCCCTGGGCGGTGGCCGCGACGGAGGGCGCGGGGCCGGGGCGACGCCGCGGGCGCAGGTGCAGGCGGGACGGTGCGGCGGCGGCCGCGTGTGCACAGGGACGACGCACACGGGCGCAGGGGAGGCGGCGGCTGCCACGCTGGGCGTGGGCGCAGGCGGGATGGCGGAGGGGCTGGGTGACGCGGGCGGCGCTGGTGACTGTGGGTGGCGTTCGCGCACACAGGGCAAGGCGGCGGAACGGAGAGCTTGAAGAGAGGGGGGGGCTGCGTAGACGAGAGGGAGACGGGGCGGTGACTTCGGCGAGGGAGGGGCGCGGGTGTAACTGGCGAGGGGGGGGGACGTAACCGGCGAGAGGAAAAAAGGGGGAGGCGTTACTTCTTTTTTTTTTTTTTTCCAAAACGTTACACATAGCGCGTTTGGGAACCGTAGCCGTCAGATGCTGCCATTGGACGTTGGAGGTCGACGCATGGGAGCAAATCGGTTATAGAACGTTGGAGGACGTTGGAGGTTGACATGGAGAAAATTGGACAGTCGAAGGGTGGCTTGATGTCCATCGAACGCTGCAAAGGGGGAGGATGAAAAACACAGCATTCATGCTTCTTACTAGTCATAGAACATGCTTTGCATGTCTACTAATAATTTATCATAAATATTTAAAAATATTATATTAAATTAAAAATATGGTAGATGTTTTGTAAAGTAATCAAGTTAAAATTCATATTAAAATTGTCCTTTTATAATTATATGCCTAATAATAAGAAAAACACGTTTGTAACATAAATGCTGATAACTTTACATATACAAATTAATATAGATTATCAATTAGTATAATGTTTATATTTTTGAACTAATATTGATTATCTAGAATAGATGGACCATCAGTTAAACATAATCACCACCACTAATGATTATATGGATTATCAATTATTAAAAACTTTTTATTTTTGAACTATAAGGATATAAAATTTAATCACCCCAATTTACAACATACACAATTCCAACCGAACATGTCCCTTCTCCAATACATTAATTATACATTTATAAAAGATGGATCTTCCATGTAATTTTTATTTTTGAATGCTCTTCGTTGCAAAATCTGGAAAAGCGTACACACTCGACCAAAACCCAAAAAAGCAAATAACCAACTGTCAATGAGAAAGCAAGTACCGAGAAGGATGGAAAATAAATAAATCTGATAATAAATTCTTAAAGATGTGTTGGTTGGGCTATCTCCGGATAGCCCAAATTAGAGCATGGAAAACCAAATTCTATTAATCAAGTTAAATGATTGCACTTTTTATGGCATTCACAAAGGGTATTGCATTCCATCGAAGATAGTTAAAAAAAGCTGTCATGATCATTGTATGATCTATTGAGAGATGCTAAAATACCATTTGATCCATCAGTTTTCCCATCAGAAGTCTCTTGTTCTTCATATGCATAAAAGAGATCATGATCATATTCCAATGCCACTTCATCTACACCAGGTATTTAACATTGTAGGAAATCATGAGGATATTAACGATCTCAATAAAATAGAAACAGAATAAAAGTACCAATTTATGAAATATTTGAAAATGGATAGCTTGTTGCTGATATCTTTTGCAGTTCAAAAATCTCATTGTGAAATTGTATATTTATACAAATATATATATGTTGGTTCTTCATGATCAACTTTTAGGTGTACATAGTCAAAGAAATCATGCAAACTTCACTGGTGATCAATATGTTTGGTTTTTCCATTTCCTACAAATTTTATGGTTTTTGTATAAAAATCATTATGATGTCAAAAAAGGACCATGGGAAAGCTAGGATTTCAATATCTTCCAAGCAGAAAAATAATCCATTAGTTGAATTATCAGTTGCAAGACAAAGCAATTGAAGTATTAAGTCTCATACGATATGTTGGAAAACAAGTTTATAAAAACATGAGGGTCTTTGATCTAAAGTATTGGGATAGAAACAAAAAATAGATCCTAGGTTGCTTAGCTTAGAACAATAATCTAAACTACAACAATTATCACAAGTGAACTACAAAGGTTTGGATATGCTGGGTTAATGTGATCCTCTACTACTTTCTTTGCAAAAGTACAGAGGTTCAAAAGGTTTTCAATAAAAGTGAATGGGTGCATTCACGACCTTCATATCTCGCACAGGTGAACTTTCAATCCCTGGTCCCTTGTTCATTCTACGGAAATGTAGTCCTATGTTCTCTCCATTCCTTCATCGCTTTTATGTTCATTTTTTCACGTTATAAAAAACTTAATTGTACCCATGTTTTTAAGGTTTAATCTAAATGTAAGAAAAGGACTAATTGTACAGGGATGACATTTCTGCTTATGTACCAACTCCTTTGCAATTTCCACTAATATTAAGTATGCCAGGTGCATGTTTGAGAAACTCAAAATTTTAAGATTCTAAAATTTGAAACCTTAAATTTCTAAGAACAAAAACAAGAAGAAATAAGAAACATGAGAAACAAACTGAAAATTGGGGTACGAAGAAAAGTCTCTTTAAAACTACATGCGAGGTTGTATGATTACATTGTTAGTTCGTCAGAATGACAACAATGAGTGCTAGAAAATGATCATTTGGAAACAGAAGCATCATGGTTGAAACTATCATATTTGGCTTCAACCATCGAGCTCATAGGGTAATTGCAAATGCAGTTTTTGAAAGAAGAACTATCTTAATGGGTAATACCCAAGTGTTATTCTTGATAGACTAAGAGAGGTCCTTGCCCCTTCTGAAAAGAGAGAATGGATGGACAAGAAAATGGATTAATGGCACATGTCAAATAAAACAATCTTATAAAAACATGAGGGTCTTTGATCTAAGGTATTGAGATAGAAACAAAAAATATATCCTAGGTTGCTTAGTTCAGAACAACAATCTAAACTGCGATAGTTGTCACAAGTGAACTACAAAGGTTTGGATATGCCAAGTTAATGTGATCCTTTACTACTTTCTTTGAAAAAAAAGTATAGAGGTTTAGGAGGTTTTCAATAAAAGTGAATGGGTTCATTCACGACCTTCATAGCTCACGCAGGTGAACTTTCAATGCCTGGTTCCCTTGTTCATTATGCGGAAATGTGGTTCTATGTTCTCTCCATTCCTTCATCACTTATATGTTCATTTTTTCACCTTATAGAAAACTTAGTTGTACCCATGTTTTTAAAATTTAATCTAAATATAAAAAAAGACTAACTATACAGGGATGATATTTCTGCTTATGTACCAACTGCTTTGTAATTTCCACTGATATTAAGTATGCCAAGTGCATATTTAAGAAACTCAAAATTTTAAGATTCTAAAATTTGAAACTTTAAATTTCTAAGAACAAAATTAAGAAGAAATGAGAAACATGAGAAACAAACTAAAAATTGGGGTACAAATAAAAGTGTTTCTTCAAAACTGTATGCATGGTTGTATGATTACATTGTTAGTTCGTCAAAACAACAAAAATGAGTGCTTAAAAAAGTGATCATTTGGAAAAGGAAGCATCATGGTTGAAATTATCATATTTAGCTTCAACTGGCGAGCTCATATGGTAATTGCAATTGCAGTTTTTGAAGGAAAAACTATCTTAGTGGGTAATACCCAAGTATTGTTCATGATAGACTAAGGGAGGTCCTTGCCCCTTCTGAAAAGAGAGAATGGATGGACAGAAAGGAATGGATTAAATGGCACATGTCAAAGAAAGTTATAGGAAAATCAACAAAGAAAACAACAAAGAATTTTTGCGTTGAAATGACTACTCGACAATTTTTAGGTTGAAACCTTAGATTAGATAGATTGTTAGCAATTGTTCACTCAAATGGGTATGGTTCCTATTGCTTCAATCTTCAAAACCTAAGGTTGTCACTCAATCACCACGAGTAGGTACTTGGGTTCTTCAGGTTTTGAGAAAGTGGTACAACCGGCCCAATCATGCAGAGAGGAATACTCCATGGATGGGGACTTACGGAGGCCTTGATAGAAACCACTAAATCAACTAGGAAGTGATAGAAATGTATGCCCGACAAACCAATCATATATGATATGATTCAACATTTCTAGGAATATCTCATTCAATTAAATAGGCAAAACTTCATTACTAGCTTTTATTAGAAGCGTATATCGTAATGAAGTCCTCCATCACATGCAATGATGATTGAATCATGATGAGATCATGTTAATAAGATCGATCATCTAGAGGTATGTGATCTAAATGTTCCTAGTCATAGGATCCTTGATACGGGACATCAAGAATCCAGATAGACTAGTGTGTGTGATGTCTTCTAATGTGATGAGAATGACCGATCTACTAAACTGACCAATTTAGAAAAACCTGATCGGTATCTTACCGAACTGTCTATCATGTTATTCTTACATATCAATAGCACGGTTGGATCTTTGACCTGAGTCACTAAAGATGTCTTATCAGATGTATTTTGTACTTTGATTATTGACTTATGGATCACCATCTTGATGGTCCAGTATAGTTGATGTATTGGGTGCAAGAGAAACCCGATGGAGACAATTGAGTGGACAACAAGGGATCGTTCACTCTTGGTAGGAGAGAGAGAGAGAGAATGTCCTATGGGATAGTACTCTAAATCCTTGGACAAGGTACTTAGGATAATTGGAAATGGAGTTTTCCAATTGATCCAAATATGAGTACATGATCTTAAAGAGTTGGAATATTTAGGGGTTGACAGTCAGTGCCGAACCCCTGACTGACCGAGATATTGTATGAACGAGGATTTAAATCCATTTGGTAATTGATGATGGAAAGGCTCAATGTTATTTAACTCCCCAAAGTCATTCGGGATCATAAGATGTGGCTTGTACCCTTTATGATCAGAAAGCCGTAAAAATTGTTATTAGATAACGGTTTTGATTTAATTTAAAGGAAATGGTCAGCTGTTGCGGCTCCTCCACCTTCCGGAGATGCTTGCGCGAGGGCCTGGACCTTGGATAGCACTGGTAATGCACGCATAGTGCGGCCCTTTTAATCCCCAGGCGTTACAGGAGACTTGTATAGGTCAACGACGGTGACGTTGATCGTTGCCGGCGGCGGTTATCTTTGGCTCTTAATGAGCCGATCAATGTGGCTTCTGGGGTATTGTTCTTGATGGAAGCTCTGACAGACGTTGATATTGTTGGAACATCGCTGCAACTCTCTCATTTTCCCTCCGTCGATGCATGGGACTGTTGTACTTGATTCGTGATAACTTTCAGTGGGTGTTTAAACCCATCGAGAAATGATACGACATATGCGATCTTCTTCTGCTGACGCATCAGAATATCGTACGAGAGCTTCGACACTCTTCGTACGAACCTCGTTGTCATTTGGAACTTGCTGACGAGGCACTGTTTGTGACAAATTCGGAAGACGGACGTAAACGTTACATCTTCGACGGCTTAACTGCATCATCTTGCCCATTTTTATGTATTTTGAAAGTTTTCCAGCATTTTAGGCGTCAACAATGGTGCTCTCAATTCCCTAGAAGATAGGAGGCTGGCCAAACATGCTCTCCCTAGGTTGGTGAGCACCCCCTCAACAACCTCTAGCTCAACCAACTATGGGTTATCCTGATCTCCCCTCAACAGCCTCCAACCTATCCCCTCCTGGAGATGGCACCCCCAGCCTCTATTTAAAGCCCCCTCGTCTGGCCATGGGTGCAAGACACCAGCCTGCACCTGTGCCGGCCATGCTGCTCCAGCCCTCCAGCTCCTCTGGTGTGCGCCAACTCCAGCAGCAACAAAGCTCCATCAGCAGCAGCCAAGCACCTTCAGTTCTCCTCCAGCATCACCTGCAATCAAGGAGAATAAGAAACAAGGAGAAGAAGGCACCCTCCATTGGCTGGTGTGCCAACTCCATCATCAGCACCTGCAGGAGTGCGCCAACCCCAACAACACCATCAGCTTCCCCCATCATCACCTGCAGCACAAGAAGAAGAAGAAGAAGAAGAAGAAGAAGAAGAAGAAGAAGAAGAAGAAGAAGAAGAAGAAGAAGAAGAAGAAGAAGAGAAGGCTGTCACCTTCTCCAACAAAAGCAACAGTCCCTACACTTTGAGGAGTAAAAGGAGAAAAGAGAGAGTAAGTAAAAGTGTTACCATGTAGCCTTTTCAATTTTCTATCCCTCTCCACTTCTTTCTCCACCCTTCAGCCCCCCTTTTGGCCATTCAATATGCCCTCAGCCACAGCCTTGGTCTGACCTTCATCGTGGCAACTCCATGGAGCCCCTTGGTTGCCCCCCTTTTGGCCAACCTGATCAGGCCCTGAGACATATCCAATCTGGCCCTCTTGCTATCCCTTGTGCACAGTCCTCAGATGGCCTGCAAACACCCCTTCGGCCTTCCCATTTGGCCTTCAAAGACAGCCCCTCCTCTGTCCCTTAAATCAGCACCTTGTGCACATCCTTTTGGCCCCTCAATCAGGCCCCCAAATCAGCACCTTACCGGTCACCTGAACAGTCCCTTGTGTACCCCTTGTTCAGGACCTCTCAAAAATCACCTTTAATCAGGCCCCCTGAGTGTCCTGAAGCCCATCCTCCATCAGTCCCCTTGAGTGCCTTGAAACCCATCCACAGCCTGGGCTCTGTGTGCTTCAAATATGTTCACAACTAGGCCCCTTGAGTGCTACCTGAACCAGTCCATGATCAGGTAACCAAACAGCTCCATGCCATTCCCATTTCAAACAGCCCTTGTGCTACCCCCAAATCTGACCTTAATGTCTCTTTTCCCTTACCTTTAGAGCTTAAGGTGAGGGTCAACACTTTGAGACTCTCGGAATCTTCTAGACGGGCCGAGACTACTCAGGCGGGCCTTCAATTCTCTTGCCCTTTGTGCATTCCCAAACCAGTCCCTTGGCAGCCCCCTTCAAAACCAGCACCTAAACCAACTCATTTCAGCCCTTTGAGGCTCACCTAGCCCACTGCTACAACAAGGATTCAAGGTACAAAATAGGTGCTACAAATAGGCCATGCTGGCCCTTGAAGTGCAAATGACTATGCCATGTAGGATGGGTAAAAATTTCACACTGATTGGAAAATAAGGTAGCATGATGCCAAAATTTTCTCGGTCATGTGAGATTTTACACCAAGGGAAGGGCATGCATACATTAACATTTTCAGCATTGGACAACATTATTGATGACATATGAACTGCCACATATCATATGTACATCAGCATGAATATTGCAACCTAATGACATTTCAAATGTCAACTCGACTTGTTTTGTCCGGGCATCGATACTAGCCCAATGGACCGGATGTGATGCGAACAGAACCGAAGTGGATTTAAACAATTCAAATATGAAATGGACTTAATAAAATATGAAAACACACTTAAATCAACCTCAAATCACACTAAAACAAGTCTTTAAAACCTAAAGATGAAAGAAAAATCAAATTTAATACAATTTGGAAATCAAATTCAATACACTTAAAACAACGGAATTCAATCTCCTTAAGCAAGTGCAAATCAAATAATTCACAATCAATCAAATAAAACATGATAAAACCATCTTCAAAACATCTAAAATTTATATTAAAACATATAAATTTAGGTCATTAACAATATAAAGATCAAACCTAATCAAGTGAAACCAAAATTCAAAATGTTTAAAAACATACCGAACACACCTGAATCGGTATTAAAACCTCAACCGACATAAGAAAATAACATAAAAAATGACTTAACTCATATCATCTAAACCTAAATAAGTCAAACACATCTAAAATTCCAAACTCAAAACAAAATAAAACAAAATTCAACCAATAAAATAAAAACAACCGAAACAAACCAAATCAAAATGAATCAACAATCAAATTCAAATCAAACTCGAAATTTACATTTCAAACCAAATGAAATCAAACTCAAACCAAATAAAACAATTCTCAACAAATTAAATAACAAACTTGTTCTTGTGTGAATCTCATCAAGCCCAAAAGGTCGGGGTCCTTTGTGTCATTTACAAGTTGTGGATGAGCACGCTCTCATCAACAAGATCGCTATGACAGTTAATCAAAGGTGTTTGAGTGTTTGCTCGATGTAAATGAATATCGGATATTCACGCCATCCGATGGAGAGAGGTCAAATTCACAGAACCCGAACCTCAGTTCTATACTTTTACAATATCACCTTGGAGTATCTAGTATTTCATGGTCTATCACCTATTTTATTAGAAAATTTAGGTATGATATTTAAACATTCAAAACCAAATCTTCTAAACACTTTAAAAAAAAATTCTCGAGGTTCCCACAACACCCAATTTATCAGGACATTTTGCACATGCACATCTTTTTCAATATTTCAAATTTGTCCTCTGAGTGGCTATAAGAGGAGACACATCTCTAAGTTTTCCACCTTGTCACCTTTACTTCTTTTATAAATTCACCTTTTTGACTTGTCACATTTTCCACCTCATCATCATTACTTCTTTTATGAATTTCACTTTTTTAACTTTTTAAAATTTCCACCTTGTCACCTTTACGTCCTCCATAGGTTTCACCTTTTTGACTTCTCACCTTTATCACTTTTGACCTTGTCACCTTACTTGTCACCTTTTTTACCTTACCACCATACTTTTAATCTTGTCACCTTTTTCACTTTACCACCCTACCACCTTTCTTTTGACTTTGTCACCTTTTTCACCTTACCTCCCTACGACCTTATCACCTTACTTTTGTCCTTGTCACCTTTTGCACCTTGCCACCTTACCACATTTACTTTCTCCACAAACTTCTTCTCTTTATTCTCCAAGTAAGATGCATCCCATTTAAAAGGACACTCACACCTACATGAAAGAAGGTTGGTCCCAAGCTTCCAAGAGACTCTGAGCCCTCCTACCTCTTTCTTTTCTCTCAACCCTTGGAGGTTCTCCACCTTCTCTCCTAGACAATACATCCTCCTCCATCTATCATCCCATCAACATACTTAACACGTCCCAAAGCTCATTCAATCATTCTCCTCTCACCCCGGTGCAAAGAAATTGGTCTAAGGAGAAGGAGAAGGAGAAGTTCGATTTGCGCTCCACAATGCTATCTTTTGTTCTTTGGCTTCCATAGACTTTTCCAGGAAGATTACGGTGAGGTTGTCTTCAGAGAAATTCTTCCTTAGGCTGTTCTCTATCTTCTCCAACAAACAGAGCTCAATTCCAACATCTCCTTGGCTCGTGATGGTTCCTACACTGACATCACACTGGAAGATCCAGGATTCTGCCATATACTATTCTGTATTCTTAGAAAATCTCCTACCTCTTACTAGCAGATTCAACCAACCTTATCTTCACATAAAATCACCCTTTGTGAGTCTATTTTTATTTGAAACAAACATGAGTCAATTATGACCTTTCCTTCATCTGCAATGGCTTCTACAACAAGACTGCATCGACAAAATCCAATTTCTGCAACTTTCGGCCACTGTGTTCTCAAAAAAATTACAACATCCAAGAGATAGAAAAAAATCCTTCCTCTATGAGTTATCTTTAATTTTAAACAAACAGAAATCAATTTTAACTTTTGTAGCATCTGTGGCAAGCTCTAGAATGAAGTCACGCTTCAGGCTTCTAATTTTGGACCGAACACCTACATCGGCATTGAGCTTCATCGATCCTTCACCAAATTAGCCAAGATTTGCTTTCTTTTTTCTATGGATTCATACTTTAACCATCCTTCATCATTTTTCATCATCTTACATACATTTAAGCATATATTTTACATTTTAAGCATCTTAAACACACCTAAAAGGGATTGGGATCTAGTCTCAATCCGGTTAGTATTCTTACTTTTGTCATTTTAAGCATATTTATCTTATGGATACTACACTTATTTAGGCTCTAGTCATATTTCAATTTTTTTATTTTATTGTGTAGTGACAAGGCACATCATCTGGCATAAAAAGTAAGCTTAGGCTCCTTCTTCTCGACCGGTTGAAGAGAAGGAAGTTGGAACCCACAATCTCTCAAGCACAATCTCTCTGCTAAGCTATGCTTGGTCAACATTCAAACATTTTACACTTCCTTTTGTTTACTTTCAAAGCCCGTGGCTTCTGGAGACCACACAAACCACTCACAAAATTTTGGCGACCACAACCTCACAACACCGACAAAATCGGAAGATGAGTGGTGTCGACTCCAGAAACGGGTTCCGGATCGGCACCTCAAGAGAAGGTGAAAGATGGAATTGGGGAAAGGGAGTGAATCGGAAAACACTCGGAAAGCGGTAAAATGTCCTCACCTCGGTCCCACACTCACATTGATCCCCGAACTTTCATCTCACGGCGTCGCTCGAGCACCGGAGATGGTTCGGGTCATGTGGGAGGAGAGTGAGGAGGATATGAATTTAGAACATGAATAAAAATAAAGTGTGGTCGCCAGGAGCCGCGGGCTCCGATTTATGTAATGGAAAGAGAAAGAAGTTGACCGTGTGTACCTTAGCGTGGGAGAAAGGGATGTGAGTTCAACCTTCTTCTTCTTCGGCCGGCCGATGAAGAAGAGTCTCCAATCCAATGCTAGCTTGATCAACCTGTGCAACTAGAACAATAAACCAAGTGAAGAGTTTGGTTAGACTTGTGAAGTGTAGTAACTGTAGAGAGAATATGAGAGAGAAGCAATTGGAATCGAACTCACCGGATTGGGGTGAGTCCTAACCCCTTTTTTTGTGTTTTTGATGATGTAAAAATGATGTAAATGAACTAAAATATGCTTTAAAACAGTAAATAAACAGAATTAATGGAGTTTAGAAAGCTTATGGAATGATTTGGCTTGAGTTGAAGCCGAGTTGGTTGAAAACAGCCGGTTCGGGTAGCTTGGTACCCTTCTGGCGCGACTTTGGTGCAGAGGATGTTACGGACGACCCCGATGTCGGAATTGAGTGCCGTTTGTTGGAGTAGACGGAGGACTCAGAGAAGAAGAGTTCCTATGTTTATGACTTCTCCGAAATCCTCCTGTAGAAGTCAGTAAAAATTATGAAAGTGGGCGGATATCAAAAACAGAACCTGGATGCGCGCCCTCAGTGTAGCAACCGCCACGAACAAACGGCAAGTCGGAATGGAGTGCCGTCAGTTGGGGACGAGAGAGGACGAAGAGAGGAACAATTTGTATGTTGAAGACTTTTGCAGCAGAAGCCTCGGATTTTCTCCAGAAGTCGATGAAGATGGTTGATGAAGAACACCCGGATCGAGCCTTCTCCTTCACCTCGGGATCGGTTTCTTGACTTCGGATCGCCTTTGGACGTCGGGACGGCTTTGGAGAAGAGCTGGGACGACCTTGGGACGAGCTAGGCACCGGGGTTCTACCTTGGGTCGCTGAGAATGGCCCTCAATTTATAGGGGAAGGGAGACGGTGCAAAATTGGGAAACTGGTCCTACCGCGCCCCCATGTTTCAAAGGAGAGGAGGGCGCGCAGGGCGCGCCCTCAAACCAAGGGCGCGCAGGGCGCGCCCCCAGTTCGGGGGCGCGGTCTGCGCGCCCCCCTGTTTCAAAGGGACCGGGGGCGCGTTACGCGTCTCACTGCTAAAAATCGACGGAAACTTCCGGAAATTGCTAAAAATCGACTTGATATACGTAACGCGCCCCCGAACCGGGGGCGCGGTACAAATAAGTGAAAATCCTCGCCCGGAAACCTTCCAAAAACCCGGTTTAGAAGGTGCTAATCGGGGTAATTTCCGATTTAAAGCAACTGACCGCGCCCCCGCCTTTCAAAGGGACCGGGGGCGCGCAGGGCGCGCCCTCCTCTCTCAAGCAAAGTGGGGGCGCGGTACACTCTCTCTCCTACGCGCGTGTTCCGCGAGCCGTATCTTGCAAACGGGATGTCCGATTCGGCTCCCGTTTGTCGCGTTGGAAAGAGGGCTCTCAAACGCACCTCCTCAAGTCAGTAAAACAGCCGGCATAACTCCCGATATGTTCGTACGGGGTTTTCTACCGGTTTACCCACTCGCGGAAAGCCGAAACCCGGGGCGAAGATCCGAAAGAGCACGGTTCCGGTCGAGAAATCTCGGGTCAACTCGGGATGACTTGAAATGATGTCCGAACAAGTCCGGTACGATCGGACAATCCGAAGTCATCGAAAAATCTGAGATTAACCCGGTAAACGTGAATCGAAAGCCGTAAAAGCCGCGAAACCCTAAAATTGACCGAAATGACCATATGGCTCCGGTCGATAAAAATATTTGGCTAGAATCGACCCGGATGACCTGAAAAGACCCGGTGATGACCAGAAAGGCCTAACACATGGTCCGGGATAGCCGTGTCGGCACGGATCGAAAAGCCGTAACGAAAGCCGTCATTGAGCGACGCTTACCGAAATGACTTCTCGGAAACCCTGAATGTTACGGAACTCATGCGGGACTCCCGAGACCTTCAATTATGGACCATTCAAGGTCGGTCATCGAGCAGGCTTCGTGTTTTTACAGTTCACGTGCGGCTCTCGCTTGAAGGTTACGGCAATATTCCGGAAAACATTGGTCCATTCTCAACTTGCAAGGGGCTCCACCACTGTCCTTAGCTCATGTCCACGAGGTAGTCCGGATCAGATAACGGTCAAATAAAAGATATCGTCTATGGAATAAGAGTCTAGGGCTCCGAATCTAGCCAATTTGGCATGTCTACAGCTTGCCTCGCCTTGATGTCGGCTTTGCAAGGGAATGGCATGTAGCGGAACGGAGTAAAACGTAGAGAAAGCGTAGCGAAGCGAGATGGATCGTAGTGGAATGTAGTGGAGTGAAATGGCGATGGACTGAAAAGGTGGCATCAAGGTGTAGATATAGACACGCTTAACGACCGGATTCGGCAAGACGAATCTCCTCAAGTCTCTTGGTTAACCGCCATGTTTCATCAAGTCTTCCTATGTTCGATTGGTAAGAGATGTGCCATTGGCACGAGAGAAGAATAGCCAACCCCCAACGCGGTGGGGAGTCCCCGAAACATGGGTTCGTAGGTTCATCATCAGCCGGTAACCCGATCTTTGCGGTCTTCTGTCTTGTGATGGGCTAAAATTTAAAAAGAGATTTGTTTGAAAAAGTAAAAGAATACCAATCGAGCACATTCGGGCTCTCTGATTCATTTAAGTCTTCCAAGAGACAAGATTTGATTCGGAATGGAATGATCTCAGATTCCGAAAGGCAAATGTTTAAGCATAGACCGTGAAGATATTGACGGTGCAAGTTCTGATCAAAATAGAAGGCCCTTGGCTGGACGAAATGGCTGCCACGGTGGGATAAGTAGCAAAAGAAGTTGCAATGGCCTCTGTGGTGAAAAGAATTGAAAGATTTGAGGGCACAAAGTGGTTACCGAACATGGTGGGATTAGTAGACACGGTGGGATATTAGAAAGGTTGGTGGGACTAGAGAATATGGTGAATGACACGGTGGGATTTAGAATGATCGAGAGGGTGAGAAGGTGAAGATTAGGAAGTGATGTATGCAATGACAACACAAAATGTAATGCAATTAATACTACATGATGCATGTTGGGCTCAAGAAAATAAAACAAAACTTGTATAACAAATAGTTGAAGATATAGATTGTCTATGAGGTCAAGATACCCATTCGGGAACTATCGTCCCTCATAGGACAACTTTTGCTTATCCGTGAGCATTAGAGATGACCCGACCGTCGTAGATTTTGATGAAGGGGATCTCGGGTCAAGTCTTCTCTATGCTCATGGTCTTCAACAACTAATGCATAAGATAATAATAATACACGACTAGCGACATATATGCTAGTCGGCAAGTTATGGGGGTTTCCCATGTTGATTCTTCTGTTTCTGTGAGCAATTCCTATTGGTGATATTCCCCCCTTCTTGACTCGTGTTTCTTTCCTGAAATACTTAATAAAGAGGTTAGATCTGTTCTATGGCTTACCCCCTTGCCTATTGTCATCTTTCCTTGCTTATATGTCAAGGGGGGTAGCCTTATTAACAAGGTAATATGAACAAAATGACTGAAAAATGAATAAGATAAGGGTTAAGAAAGCTTACCTGCTATGGTGAGAGTCACACCCTTCTTGATCTTATCATCCTGAAACACTTGATAAAAGGGGATTAAATCTTCACCATGACTCATCTCTTTGCCTATTGCTGTCTGCCTTGACTTAGGTCAAAGAGAGGAGCCTTCTTAACAAGGTGTGATAATGAAGGTAAATATGCAATGCGGAAACGAAACATGCAAGACATAAAGATGCTAGCAAAGGCAAAAATCAAGGTTATGCCAAGTTAGATGATGCATTTTTTTAGATTTTTGGAAAGTATTCAGATTTTTTTTGGATTTTCGAAAATATTTGACCTTTTTTTTTTTTTTTTTGGATTTTTGAAAATATTCTATGTTTTTGAATTTTTGAAAATATTCATCATTTTTTTGTGGATTTTTGTGGAGAATGTGCCAGTATTGAAACAATTCATCGATCTTTGAGTGTTAATCAAGATTTAAGTGATGAACACCACGTGAAAATAAGGTTCCCTACCCAGAATCTTTCTTGCCCTTCTCCCTTGATCGGTTTGGATTCCCCCTGAGTTTGGACAGTTTACCCTACCCTAGGGGTTTTAAGATGGAAGAATAATAAGGGAAGTCTTTGATAGGATTTGGGGGTGTTGAGGAGGGTTTCTCTACTCATGCCCAAATTGCCCGTTGGGGTTCGGCCTCTTCGGGTCTTTTCTACATGTGGCACTCACTTAGACAAGTCTTTGACCTGTGGGGTCATTGCCCATCTTTTGGTGCCTTTTCTTCATTTTCTATTCTTTCAGGTACTCATTCAGACAGGCCCATATTTGTTTAAACCTGTGGGGTTCATTGCCCATCTTTTGGCACCCTTTTGCACCCTATGAGACGGCCTCCTACTAAGGTGGTGGGCATTTTCGATACTATCCTCCTCTAGTCCCCGTCACCTATCTTGGACCGAATAGAAGAGAATAGGGTAAGGTTTCCTTTCCGCCTTCAGGGTTCTGCCTTGCCTCTCTTGAGTGTTGGGCTATCTAGATTCTGGGATCGAGAGGTGTTGTGTGTGCAAGGTGATGTCTACCCTTGACTTCTAACTAACACCCTTGGATCGATGACTTAATATCATACTAGAAATTCCCCATTTTCTTTTCTAAGGAAAATATTTTTTGAGGTAAACGCCGTTCCATGGATGATTCAATTTTTCTCCATCGGCATTGGTTAGCTCATATGCATTGCCTGGATATTTTTCAGTTATAACAAAAGGCCCTTCCCAGTTAGGTTGCAACTTGGAGCGGGGACCACCCGGCTTAACGAATATACGTTTAACTACCATCTCACCGATTTCGAACTTTCTCTCTACCACCCTCTTTTGATAAAACCTTTTCAATCGGTTCTGATAAGTTCGGGCATGCTCGGAGGCAGCCAACCTTCTTTCATCTAGGAGTTCAAGTTGTGCAAGGAGAGATTCTCGTCTCTCATCGACAGGGATGTCCCTATCGAGTTGAACTCGGAGTGATGGAAGGAGTACTTCGTACGGGACCACCGCTTCCATCCCATATGCAAGAGCATATGGGGTTTGACCAGTGGGGGTCCGTACAGAAGTACGATAAGCCCATAGGGCATCTACAAGCTTATCTGGCCAGTCTGCGAACTTGCTAGACTTACAGGTTTTCTTGATGATTTTAATCAAAGTTTTGTTGGTGGCTTCTGCTTGACCATTGCCTTGCGGGTAATAAGGAGATGAATGATGCAATGCAATGCGGTACCTGTTGCAAAGATCACGCAGATCTTGAGAGAGAAATTGCGGTCCGTTGTCGGTGACGATGTCGCTGGGTATCCCGAACCTGGCGATGATGTTGCGTTTGATGAAGGAGCACAGTGTTGATGCCTTGATCTCCACGAACGCTTCCGCTTACGCCCACTTGGTGAAGTACTGCTGCCGTCAGGATGAACGATTTGGAACGGATTTCAGAGTTAAGATCACTTAGAGGGCCAATGATATCGAAAGCCCACATGGCGAAGGGCCATGGGGCATGAATAGGATGAAGGGAAGATGCGGGAGAATGGATCTTGTCGGCATGAAGTTGGCAAGAATGACAGTGCCGGACAAAGATGGAGCAATCCTCTTCTAGGGTTGGCCAATAATACCCCTGCCTGATGATTTTCTTGGCAAGGGCTTGAGCATTGACATGGCCCCCACAGACCCCGGAATGTGCTTCCTTAAGCACCAATCGCCTCTTCTTCATCAACGCATCTCAATAAAATTCCGCTCAGGCTCCTCTTGTAGAGCACCCCTCCTAGGATGGTATACCTCTGGGATACTCTCCTGATGGCCTTCTTTTCTTTTGCATTTGATCCAGGTGGATATGTCTGATCTTGACAATACCTTGCAATCTCATCAAACCAAGGCCTCTCACCCTCATCTAACTCTTCCAACTCTATTAGCGAAATCTCCTCTTTCTGCTCTAGATGTTCCTTCCTGCCAAATCTCTCCTTGACTTTCAGAAATCGCCCATCTTTAATTGCTGGCATCGACCTTCTACGGACATGAATAGTCCGCACCTGTCTACCTAGCGGGACTGATAGAGATGAAGCTAAGGAGGCTAGGGCATCAGCAAGGATGTTCTGAGCTCGAGGAACATGGACAAAAGTGAGTTTGGAAAAGAGCTTGATGTAGCAAGAGGTGAGTTCTTGGTAAGGTTTGAGGTTTGGATGAGAAGTTCGATATTTGGTTAGGACTTGGCGAAGGATTAGTTGGCTATCACCTATCACCCTCAATTCCGTGGCACCATAGAAATGAGCGGCCTCCAGCCCGGCCAGCAAGGCTTCGTATTCAGCTATATTGTTGGTTGCTGGGAAGTCAAGCTGAAATGCCTGTGGAATGGTGACACCCTCGGGTGATAGAAGGACGATTCCTATTCCCTTACCGTGTGAATTCAGAGCCCCGTCAAAATATAATGTCCAAAGGTGGGAAGATCGGATCAACATTAGTTCGTCATCCGGGAGCTCCGATTGGACCGGGTCAAAGAGGGGTATAGGGTGATGGGCTAGATGTTCGGCAATGGCATAGCCCTTAATCGCCTTCTGGGGGACATAGGTGATATCAAACTGGGAGTGGAAGCTCTGCCAACGACCTAACCGTTCACTTTGAACAGGTTTCTCCAGAAGGAATTTGATGGGATTGATGCGGGCAATAAGGTTGACCTCATGAGCTAAGAAATAGTGTTTAAGCTTCTGAACTACCCAGACTAGTGCAGCACAGGTCTTCTCCACTACAGTATACTTCTTCTCACATGGATCAAAGATCTTTGACAAATAGTAAGTTGCCCTCTCTTTCCCTTCTTCATCAACTTGTGCAAGGACTGCTCCAAGAGAATTCTCCAAAACCGAGATATATAAAACTAAGGGCTTGCCAGGGACTGGTGGTCTAAGCACGGGGGGACTAGCCAGGTATCTTTTCAAACCATCGAATGCATCCTGGCACTTCGAATCCCATTTGAACTCGGCCCTCGCCTTGGTCAACTCATAGAAAGGTTTACACCTTTGGGAGTGTTGCGAGATGAACCGGCGGACAAACTGTAGCCTCCCGATTAATCCTCGAAGTTCTTTCATATTTCTCGGAGGAGGCATACCAATGATTGCCTTGGCCTTGTTTGGGTCGATCTCTATGCCCCTTTTACTCACTATGAACCCCAACAGTTTTCCTGAGGATACTCCAAATGTGCATTTCTTTGGGTTCATTTTCAATTTGTATTCCCTAGCCCTTTGCAAGACCTTTCTCAACACTTCCGGGTGATCTTCTCGGCTTCTGGACTTAACGACCAGGTCGTCCACGTACACCTCTACAAGGGTATGCATCATGTCATGGAAGATAGCCATCATTGCCCTCTGATAGGTAGCACCGGCATTCTTCAATCCAAAGGGCATGACGACATAGCAGTAGGTTCCCCAAGGTGTGGTGAACGAGGTCTTCTCCTGGTCCTCTTCGGCCAACCGGATTTGATTATATCCAGAATAGCCATCCATGAATGACAACATTTCGAATCCAGCAGTGTTATCAACTAGTACATCAATATGAGGTAGAGGAAAGTCATCTTTAGGACACGCTCGATTCAAGTCCCTGAAGTCTATACAGATCCAAACT
Organism: Cryptocoryne crispatula var. balansae; assembly: GCA_036172225.1. Classification (NCBI taxonomy): domain Eukaryota; kingdom Viridiplantae; phylum Streptophyta; class Magnoliopsida; order Alismatales; family Araceae; genus Cryptocoryne; species Cryptocoryne crispatula. Next base: position 23,667,193 of record CM069927.1, on the reverse strand, counting down.
CGGCCATCCTTCTTCATGACAGGGACTATGTTTGCCACCCATTGCGGATAAAGGACGACTTTAATGAATCTTGCTTGATGTAACTTGTCGACCTCTTCTTTCATCTTAAGTGCAACATCAGGGTGGAATCTCCTTAATTTTTGTTTGACCGGGGTAACTCCAAGTTTCAAAGTTAGACGATGTTCAACTAACGAGTTGTCTAACCCCGGCTTGTCCTCGTATGTCCATGCGAACGTGTCCTTATATTCTTCCAAAATTTTAATTAAACTCTGTTCCTCAGTGGGAGTGAGGTTTGCGCTTAGGAGGATTGTCTTGGGATCTTCCGGTGTTCCGAGATTCAATTCTTTTGTCGGTTCATCCACCGTGGCTAATGGTTCTTCAAATCTTTTAAGTCCAGATGCATATGCATCAGCCAAGTCCTCAATTCCATCCTCGAAATCAGGATCTTTTTCTGATAAGACCTCGTAAACTCCCAGTGTATGATCTACATTGCATTCATCCTCATATTGGATTTCATTAAGCTGGATAGCATTTTCCAAAAACCTTGGCAGCCTTGCACATTCCTTGCATTTTTGAGCTATTTGTTGGAGATATCTTTCCGGCACACGTTTACCTCGAATTTTCTTCTTTTCTACCCTAACTACTCCTAAAGAAGACGGAATTGAAAAGGTGGTATTAACAATGGGTGAAGGATCGAGCAGATCGATCAGTGAGTTGGAGAAGAGGGGTCCTTGGTTGGGAGCACCCTCCGAGGCAAGTAGCGACGTCTCCTCGATGGAAAACTTAGTTTGCGAGAGGACGTTTTTTTTTGGGTATTTTGGGTATTTTCAATAACAAAAAGGGAATGAGCCGATGGGGCTCGAGCAGAAATCGAAAGCTTAAGTAAATGAACGAAAAACGGGCTCGCGGGCCCGATGATGACAAGAAATGGGCAGATAGGCCCAAAGCTGGTGAAAAGATCTAAGGGGCACGTGGGCCCAAATGGTGGGCACGCGGGCCCAAATGGTGGGCACGCAGGCCCAAAGCAAGAAAATAAGTCTAAAGGGCACGTGGGCCCGACTGGTGGGCACGCGGGCCCAAGTTTGTTGGATGGGCATAGAAGCCCAGTGGAGTAAGAAGATTTGAATGGGCTCTCAGGCCCATTGATCAGTTCAGGTGGCCATTTTGGCCCAGAAGTGGGAATTGGGCTAGATAGCCCATCAAGCGAATCCAAGAGGGATAGAGTGAGGATTTTGAAATACGTGACCGTAGGATACGGCTCACGCGGGATGTTGTTTGGAGGTGGGTTCGAGTGGACAAGTTGTTTGGAGATGGACTTGCCCTCGACTGGTTCTTCCTCCTCTATGAACAACCGAGCCAAAGATGAACTCAGGTTGTCCACTTCCTCCTCTTGCTCTGGTGCCTTCTTCCTCTTGACTGGTTCTTCTTCTTTGTCTCCGGCCATCATCATGGTCTCCCCTTTGATAAAGAATTTTTGGAGTCCCATGGCATTTTTTGGCCGGTAGACCATCCGCGGAGTGAAACTGGGCTCATAGCCAAGCCCGTGTCTCTTTGGTCTTCGTACGGCTTCAATGGGGTGCACAACCCCCTGCAGCTCCTTTCCCAGCCCCTTTCCTGGCTGATAGCCCATCCCTTTCATCATACGCCATGCAACCGAATTTGGAGGCGTCGTCAATACCATGACCTCAGGTAGCTCTGTAGTGGAAACCAACGGCTGGACAGATTTTGATATTGGTAGTGCAGAAGAGGGGTCATCCACGTCATTCAGAATGGGGATGTTGGTTACTTTGATGACCTGGCCCTTGTATGGAAACTTCAGACACTGGTGATTAGTGGAGGCAACAACTCCTATTGCCTCAAGGTACGGGCGTCCCAAGATAGCTTTGAATGTAGGGTCTAATTCTAGAACGTGAAACTCGGCGGTGACAGCACACGGCCCGAGCCCTACTTTCAATGTAACCACCCCTCGTGCCGGCTTCCGGGAGTTGTCATATGCGGTCACCGTGACGGCAGAAGGCTCGATTTCTTCATCGGAGATGCCGCAAAGTTGCAATGTTTCTGGCGGCATGACATTTATGGATGCTCCGGTGTCAATCAAGCAGGACTTGATCTCCACGCCTCGGATGACTACTGCAACGCGCAAGGCGTACTTTCTTATCTCTGGCCATGCCAACTCCTCTTGGGTAAAGGTGAGTGCCGGATGTTCACTCCTCGGGGTCAGGACAGTAATGATCTTCTCAGGCGGGAGGTCCTCATTGACCATGACCCGCTGCAAATATTGTTGTAGGATGTCCTGATGGTTCTTTGACCTCTTTATTAGCTCCAGAATTGAAATCCGTGCCGGCATTTTATCTAAGTGCTTCAATAGGTCATATGCCGTGCCGGGCAACGGTTCTTCTACCACCTCGTCTTCTGCCTGTTCCTGTGGTTGTATCCCGACCTGGGGGAAGACCCTTTGGAACATCCTCCCGCTACGAAGTACCGGCGCCAGCGTGGTAGGGGGAAGTGGGGATGATGGTGATGGTAGGGTTGGTTGGTAGGTTGAGGAGTCCATGGTAGGTAGGGGTGGTGAGGATCGGATGATGAGGGGTCGTGGATTGGTGGAGGCCGGTATGTTGGGTGATGGTTGGGGTGTTGGTGGTGATGGTCTAATGATGAGGGGTCGTGGGGTGGCGGATCGGTAGGTTAGGTGATGTCTCGGGGTGTTGGTGGCGGTCTAATGATTAGACGCCGTGGAGGATTAATGGTGGTCGGTGGGTTAGGTTGGGGTGCTGGTTGGGAGGCTAATGATTAAGCGTCGTGGAGGGTTAATGGTTGGTGAGGGTAGTGGTGTTTGGATAGTTTGTGGGCTGGGGGCAGCTCTCGGTATGGAGAGTATGGTGCGGTTTGTAGGTGGGGTTGGTATGGCGGGCATGGAGGTGGTCTGATGCTCGACACCGCCAACCCCGGGGAATGGTGGGTTGACTCCTCGATGGCGGAGTGGACGAGGCCGAGTCGTTGGTTTGGTGGTGCTGGTGCCGGTGCTTGTATGGGTGCATGTACCGGGAGTGGATCTTGAACTATGCCCAGGCCGGGCTGCTGTTGTGCTTGTTGTCGCCGTGGTTGATTCTGACGTGCCTTCATCGCTTGTATGGATTCTCCCATTTGTGCCCAGTCAATGTTCCCCTGATCGTTGAGGTCATGAATGTAGTCTTTAAACTGAAAACAGACATCCACCGTGTGCCCAGGATACCGATGATAAGTGCAGTACTTTGTCATGTCAACATTTGCCGGCCATCCTTCTCTCTCCTTTGGAAGCTCTAGCTGCTGTTCAGCCATCAATGCGTTGAAGATATCGGTGAGGGGGAATGGCAGCTGAGGGTAGTATTCTCTCTTGGGTCCCCCCCTCCTAAGTCGGTTGGCTGGTGGTGGCACTTGGTTGTAGGCTTGTTGTTGTGGTTGGGGTCGGTTGTAGACATGTTGTTGTTGAGGCGCTCGGTTGTAGGTGTTTGGTTGCTGGGGCGCTCGGTCGTAGGCATTTGGTTGCTGGGGCGCTCGGTTGTAGGTGGGTTGCTGTGGTGGTGCTCGGTTGTATGCAAGTTGTTGTTGTGGCTGAGGAGCTGGTTGAGGGGCTGGGCGGTATTGTTGATTGGGTGGTGGCTTACGGTATTGGCTTTGACGGTACCCACCCTGGCTACACATGGCATTGAAGCTCTCATTATTTACTACCCCTTCGGTGGTGGGTCCTACCGGTGTAGGCTTTCTAGTATTACGGGGCTTGGTGTCGAACGGGTTGATCATGGATGCATCCTTAAAGTGGGTTTGGAGGTAGCGGGGGCTATCACACAGTTCACTCATGGTTGTTGGACGGTGCATGATCAGAAGGTTGCGAAGGTTAGGCGTTGTGTTCCCAATGAGCATCCTCACCTGCTCCCCCTCTGAGATGGTATCTACAAGCCTCTCAGCCATTCCCCTCCACCGATCAGCAAATCGGGCAAAGTCCTCATCCGGCCTCATCTTTTCAGCAATTAAGTCAGTTATTGAGCAGGCTGGCCCCACTCTATCCTTGTACCTCTGTAGAAACTTTGTCTTGACAATGTCGAAATCCGCCGCCTCAATGGAATCAAGAGAATAGAACCGCCAAGGGTGGATCCATCCAATGACCGACGGAATAGGAAGGCAAGGGCTTTGCGGTCATTTTTCCAGAATGCGGAGTCATAGAGAAAGCTTTTCAAATGGTTGAAAGGATTACCAGTCCCGTTGTAACGTTGGAAGACTGGTATCTCTGAAGGAGGAAGGTGTAGAACTGGGAAGGATGGGACAGAGATTTCAGGGATGGCTTTATTATCGAGGCGGTGCCTCATCTCTTCGAAACGCTCATCCATCTGGTTGAGTTTGTTCATTAATGCCTGGGTGAGGCTGGATTCCTGAGCCACGGGAGCAAAGTGTTTAGGCGGAGGAGGTAGGTTGGAAACAGGAATTGGAACAGAGTTATGTGAATGCCCCATAATAGGGTGAGTGGAGACACGGCAAGGTTGCCCAGGAGAAGAGATGATTAAGGGCTTGACTGCCGGTTGGGGTGGTGAGGGGGCTTGATTTCCCTCGATCGGAGCTTGATTGGTGGGCATCTTGCCCTTAGTGGCATATTGGACAATTGCAAAGGCCTCGGGATCAAGGTGAAGAGATAGATCCTTGAGAGCTTGTTCTATAATATGTGAAGTGGATCGGTGAGCGGGATCTTGGACCTCAGGTTCCATCACGGCATTAACATGGCCATCTGGTTGGACCATGGGTTGCTGAAGCTCGTAGTGACCCATCTCGTACTCCTCTTCTTGGCCGCAGTAGTCCGACATCCCGATGTGTCTTCCGGACCTTAGCATCATGGGCATCATGTCGATCTTTCTACAAAGATGGTTAAAAAAAAGAGCAAGCAAAGCACACAATTGAAGATTTTTTTTATGTTTTGTTTTGTATGATTTTTTTGTTTCAATTTGGTTGTTTGGAAAACAAGTTGAACACAAAATTAAAAGGGTTTTTGTTTTGTTTGTTTAGGTGTTTTTCAAGAAGAAATTTTTGGTTGTTTTCAATTTTTGGTGAGCAAGCAAGTTATGCAAACAAGGTTTTAAAATGACTACTCGACAATTAATGTGTTGAAACCTTAGATTAGATAGATTGTTAGCAATTGTTCACTCAAGTAGGTATGATTCCTATTGCTTCAATCTTCAAGACCTAAGGTTATCACTCAATCACCACGAGTAGGTACTTGGGTTCTTCGGGTTTCGGGAGAGTGGTACAACCGGCCCAATCGTGCGGAGAGGAATACTCCACGGATGGGGACTTACGGAGGTCTTGATGGAAACCACCAAATCAACTAGGAAGGAATATCCCAGAAGAGAGGTAAGAATCCACCAAGAAGGTGTTTGGAGGGTGAGGGTGTGTTGGGAGAGAGAGCTCCCGCCTCGAATGCCCTACGGATCGGAACAAGTCCGGTACCCGATGCAAAGCTAATGCAAAAATGAAAAATGGAGGGTAGAAGGAGAAGAAGCAATCAATATGCAAACATGAATGAAAGTTATTAAATAAATCAAACAAGTGAATGCAAGCAAGACATGCAACGATAAAGTAAAACAAGTAACTAGAAACTAGCAATTAAAAGGTGGTTCGCGCGGGAACCGGCTTGTGTTGGAGTGTCCAAGTGGGGACAAATCTGAAGTGAAGGTAAAAGGATGGTCCACGCGGGGACCGATTTGAAAATAAAGTAGCTCACGCGGGAGCCGAGTTTTGGAAAAGTAGGTGGTTCACGCGGGAACCGGTTTTTGAAGGGAAAATGGGTGGTTCACGCGGGAACCGGTTTGTTTGATTGGAAAAAGGAAATGAGGGCCACGTGGGGCCAATCTAATTGGTGCAAAGGGGTGGTCCACGCGGGGACCGATCTGAAAGTGAGTTGGTTCACGCGGGAACCGAGTTGGAAAAGAAAGGTGGTTCACGCGGGAACCGGTTTTTTTTTGAAGGAAAAAGGGGTGGTTCACGCGGGAACCGGTGTAAGAGTTGACAAAATGAAAAGAGAGCCACGTGGGGCCAATCTAAAGGTGCTGCAAATGTGTGGTCCACGTGGGGACCGATCTGAAAGTAAGTTGGTTCACGCGGGAACCGAGTTGGAAAAGAAAGGTGGTTCACGCGGGAACCGGTTTATAAGAAAAAGTGGTTCACGCGGGAACCGGGCTGAAATTAAAGACAAGAAATCAAGTCCACATGGGGGACAATCTTAAAGGAAGAGTAATCAGCAAGTTTTTAAAGGTAAATTGACATGGAAAAGGGTAAAGGACAAGCCGGTTCACGCGGGAACCAAGTCGGAAAACAACTAGTTGCACGGATCAATCAAGCTAGCACGGTTGAAGACATCGGTTGTCCCACCGTGGTCGCCAAAAAGCTGTCGACTCCGAAAATGGGTTCCGGATCGGCACCTCAAGAGAAGGTGAAAGATAGAAGAATTGGGAAAAAAAAGGGGAGTGAATCGAGAAACACTCGGAAAGCGGTAAAAACTCCTCACCTCGGTCCCACACTCACATTGATCCCCGAACTTTCATCTCACGGCGTCGCTCGAGCACCGGAGATGGTTCGGGTCATGTGGGAGGAGAGTGAGGAGGATATGAATTTATAACATGAATAAAAATAAAGTGTGGTCGCCGGGAGCCGCGGGCTCCGATTTATGTAATGGAAAGAGAAAGAAGTTGACCGTGTGTACCTTAGCGTGGGAGAAAGGGATGTGAGTTCAACCTTCTTCTTCTTCGGCCGGCCGATGAAGAAGAGTCTCCAATCCAATGCTAGCTTGATCAACCTTTGCAACTAGAACAATAAACCAAGTGAAGAGTTTGGTTAGACTTGTGAAGTGTAGTAACTGTAGAGAGAATATGAGAGAGAAGCAATTGGAATCGAACTCACCGGATTGGGGTGAGTCCTAACCCCTTTTTTTGTGTTTTTGATGATGTAAAAATGATGTAAATGAACTAAAATATGCTTTAAAACAGTAAATAAACAGAATTAATGGAGTTTAGAAAGCTTATGGAATGATTTGGCTTGAGTTGAAGCCGAGTTGGTTGAAAACAGCCGGTTCGGGTAGCTTGGTACCCTTCTGGCGCGACTTTGGTGCAGAGGATGTTACGGACGACCCCGATGTCGGAATTGAGTGCCGTTTGTTGGAGTAGACGGAGGACTCAGAGAAGAAGAGTTCCTATGTTTATGACTTCTCCGAAATCCTCCTGTAGAAGTCAGTAAAAATTATGAAAGTGGGCGGATATCAAAAACAGAACCTGGATGCGCGCCCTCAGTGTAGCAACCGCCACGAACAAACGGCAAGTCGGAATGGAGTGCCGTCAGTTGGGGACGAGAGAGGACGAAGAGAGGAACAATTTGTATGTTGAAGACTTTTGCAGCAGAAGCCTCGGATTTTCTCCAGAAGTCGATGAAGATGGTTGATGAAGAACACCCGGATCGAGCCTTCTCCTTCACCTCGGGATCGGTTTCTTGACTTCGGATCGCCTTTGGACGTCGGGACGGCTTTGGAGAAGAGCTGGGACGACCTTGGGACGAGCTAGGCACCGGGGTTCTACCTTGGGTCGCTGAGAATGGCCCTCAATTTATAGGGGAAGGGAGACGGTGCAAAATTGGGAAACTGGTCCTACCGCGCCCCCCTGTTTCAAAGGAGAGGAGGGCGCGCAGGGCGCGCCCTCAAACCAAGGGCGCGCAGGGCGCGCCCCCAGTTCGGGGGCGCGGTCTGCGCGCCCCCCTATTTCAAAGGGACCGGGGGCGCGTTACGCGTCTCACTGCTAAAAATCGACGGAAACTTCTGGAAATTGCTAAAAATCGACTTGATATACGTAACGCGCCCCCGAACCGGGGGCGCGGTACAAATAAGTGAAAATCCTCGCCCGGAAACCTTCCAAAAACCCGGTTTAGAAGGTGCTAATCGGGGTAATTTCCGATTTAAAGCAACTGACCGCGCCCCCGCCTTTCAAAGGGACCGGGGGCGCGCAGGGCGCACCCCCAGTTTGAGGGCGCGCAGGGCGCGCCCTCCTCTCTCAAGCAAAGTGGGGGCGCGGTACACTCTCTCTCCTGCGCGCGTGTTCCGCGAGCCGTATCTTGCAAACGGGTTGTCCGATTCGGCTCCCGTTTGTCGCGTTGGAAAGAGGGCTCTCAATCGCACCTCCTCAAGTCGGTAAAACAGCCGGCATAACTCCCGATATGTTCGTACGGGGTTTTCTACCGGTTTACCCACTCGCGGAAAGCCGAAACCCGGGGCGAAGATCCGAAAGAGCACGGTTCCGGTCGAGAAATCTCGGGTCAACTCGGGATGACTTGAAATGATGTCCGAACAAGTCCGGTACGATCGGACAATCCGAAGTCATCGAAAAATCTGAGATTAACCCGGTAAACGTGAATCGAAAGCCGTAAAAGCCGCGAAACCCTAAAATTGACCGAAATGACCATATGGCTCCGGTCGATAAAAATATTTGGCTAGAATCGACCCGGATGACCTGAAAAGACCCGGTGATGACCAGAAAGGCCTAACACATGGTCCGGGATAGCCGTGTCAGCACAGATCGAAAAAGCCGTAACGAAAGCCGTCATTGACCGACGCTTACCGAAATGACTTCTCGGAAACCCTGAATGTTACGGAACTCATGCGGGACTCCCGAGACCTTCAATTATGGACCATTCAAGGTCGGTCATCGAGCAGGCTTCGTGTTTTTACAGTTCACGTGCGGCTCTCGCTTGAAGGTTACGGCAATATTCCGGAAAACATTGGTCCATTCTCAACTTGCAAGGGGCTCCACCACTGTCCTTAGCTCATGTCCACGAGGTAGTCCGGATCAGATAACGGTCAAATAAAAGATATCGTCTATGGAATAAGAGTCTAGGGCTCCGAATCTAGCCAATTTGGCGTGTCTACAAGTGGCATTCTAGCTGGGAGACTGATGAGGGTATCCACAATGATAATTGAATCGTAATAAGATCATTATAATAAGAACAATCATCTAAAGATGTATGATTTAAATATTCCTAGTCATAGGATATTTGAAATAGGACATCAAGAATCCAGATATACTAGTGTATGAGATGTTTTATCATATGTTGAGAATGACCAAACTCATTAGTCATTAATGTGGAGATACCGAGATACACATACAGGTGCCCATTAGTCGAATGAGTTCACTCAACTAATGGCATTAGAAACCTTGAATGGTATTTTACTAAACTATCAATCAGGGTTTTCTATCATCACATTAGCATGGTTGGATCTTTGACTTGAGTTGCTAAAGATGCTTTGTTGGGTGGAACTTGTGCTTTAACCATTGACTTATGAATCATCGTTTAGAAGGTCTACTATAGCGATGCATTGAGTACAAGAAAAAACTAATTAAGACATTAGAGTAGACAACAAGGACTTGTCCACTCTCGGTAAGTGAGAGTGAATGTCCTATAAGATAGTACTTTAAATTTCTAGCCAGGTTAGAGAAGATAATTATAAAAGTAGTTTTCCAATTAATCCTATTCCTAGTATAAGATTCTATAGAGTTGGTATGCAAAAGAGTTGATAGTCGATGCCATACTCCTTTCTGACCGGGACATTGAATGGATGGGGGTTTATATCCGTGCTGTAACTAATGATGGAAAGGTTCAACGAAGATAAGACTACCCATAGCCATTTGGGATCTTGGGATGTGACTTGTACCATTGATAATCGATAGGCTGATTAACCTGTTATCAGATAACATATTTAATTTAATTAAATAGAATTATTTTATTTTAATTAGATTTTAACCAAATAGGCTATTAGGCCTAGTGGGTCACACACATAAGGACTTACACATAACTACATTAACAAGGTTTATGGAGATTTTGAGTTTTTTTTTGAAAAATTACAATTTCTCTATAAATCTAATAGCTTTAGCCAAACCTTATCAAACCAATAGCGAAAAGGAACATCCTCAACCTTTTCTCTACCACTTTATTTCTCTAAAATGTGTCCATGGGTGATGGAGCTTCCATTTGGTAAGAATTCTCAAGCCCGGTACGATAGGAGAACCTATTGTGGATGAAGTTCGTGTGGATACCACTAGAGATTGAAAGTTTGAATAGTTTCAAAAGTTTAAAAAGTTCTTCTTACTTTTAAAGAGATTGAATGAATCCTAATCAAGTATATTCGAACTTGTAGAGATCGGTTTATGGTTTTTCATTTTTCGGTTCCGAATGAGACAAGATCAATATAAACAAGGACAATTTCTTATAGTGGTATCAAGCTAGGTTCAAGTATCTGTTGAAATTGACATCAAATCATTGTTAATTTATGTATTTTATATGTTCCCGAATATGTGCAAATGTCTATTTTGTTGTAACTATCATAATTTTTATAACATTCGGATTAGACATTGGTTGACAAATAATAGAAATTTGTGATATAAGACTTTCCAACCCATGAACCATTTGAATTTTAGACCTCTTTTAGAGTTTGTAGATTTGGAGATTTTGTGGAATCTCTGTCCATGGAGAGATTTAAAATCTTGTGAAGGCTTTTGAAGATAGGTGCTACCCTTATTTTTTCCCAAATTCCCATCGATTGAAATTTTTCTAGAGGATAAGACTTATTTATTTGGAATTCACATTCAATGATGATTCTTGTAACATATCATTTATTTGGTTAAAGACATTTTAAATAGATATTAAATGTGTTATTTTATTTAAACTCCCTTTCTAGTTATATCTCATCCATTTACTTTTCTTTTTCTCTCCTTCCATACCCAAGTAACTTGCCATCCGTTGCTCTTCTATTCTCTTCCATTTTTTTCTCCCATTGCAAAACTGCCACCGCTCCTCTCTTTTCTCTCTCCAAGCGTCATTTTCCTCCATCCGTCGTCACCGTAGTTGCCTCTGCATTTTTCCTTCGTCTTGATTTCATCGTCAACCGTCTCTCTCTCTCTCTCTCTTTCTCTCTCTCTCTCTCTCTCTCTCCATCGCCGCCCATTCTTTTTTCTTTTTTTTGCTTTGCCGACATCGCCCTTTGCCTTTGCGCGAAGTAGTCTCGGGTCAACGTTGACCCGTTGGTCGCCGCCCTCGAGCGTGCATCATCGCGTGCAGCCAACAGCCGTGTCATCACGGCCGAAGCCATCACCGCCCGCACACCCAACCTGCCAACATCAATGTAGACATGCAAATTTTGCTTATTTGAGGAGCTTAAATTTCATGTTTTCTTAGAAAATACTTGAGTTTTCCGATAAACAAACCAAATCACCGAAAAATATAGCTCTGGAAGGGAAGATGACCCACCTGCCAGGTCCCCAGGCAACCCCCTTGCCAGGTCGCCAGGCGACCTGGTCACCAGGTCATCTCCCAATTCTCACCAAATCCGTTCGTTCTGATGGGTTTCTTGCAATTACAATGCATGGACTGAATGAAGTGACCCGTAAGCAGTGCATGCTTGTTTGGATGGTCGGGACTAACTGCACGCAGGCATCCCATCAACCAGGACACCTTCCATTGTAGCAGGCTTGGATGGCGCACACCCGACTTTCGACGCACACGTATTTAATGGCATTTATGGTTCCACAGGTGACCCGTCAGGTAGGTCGTCTGGCAGACGGGTCATTTCTTGTTCCGAATAACACTTTTTATACCTGAAATGCCCCTGTGGCCTCTTTGTCTAAAAAAAAGGGACCCTTAACCACTTTTTAGGGGGTTGGAAAAGTGTTAGAAGGTTGAGAACGTCTCCAACTTCCAAGAGAAAGAACTAGAGAGCTTCAAACCATCTCCACCCTCTAAGCTTCATTGCTTAAAAGATTGAGAGCTTCTCCATCCCATCCACCTCCGTAAACCGACATTCTTCATTCCGTTCCTTCATCAACACCCATTTTGAAGCTTCTCAGGCTCCTACATCTGAGGGAAGATCATCATCTACGTCTTAGGAGCTCCCGAGAGTCATCATCAAGCTTTGAAGGCCATTCGAAAGCATCAGCAGAGCATCCGGGACAAAATTGAGTCCTGGTGCAGGAGGTGACCCATCTGCGGGGTTGCTCAGAGACCCCCCCTGCCGGGTCACATGGTGACCCTCCATCCGGGTCACCCAGGGCACAAGATTGCCATTTTTGAAGTCGAAATCCATTCTTCTTTCCCCATTTTTCTAGCATTACTTAGTTTCTATGTTTTCCATCATAGATCATCACGTTTACATGCATATTTAGCTTAATCATATCATATATCATCATCTAAAAACACATAAAAGGGGGTTCAGAGTCATTCCTGTAGACACGCAATTTTGGTCTAGTTGGAGAGCCTAAATTCTTGTTTTTATGAAGTATATTTGAGTATTCTTTCAAGGAAACTAAGTTTTTCAAAAAATAGGAACTTCCCTTCACGTTTCGGCCAAACTGGACCTAGTGCCCCCTTAATGGGCGCTTTGACCAAGTCAAAGTGCCCTATAAATAGGGCACTGGGCGCCCTGTTAATAGGGTGCCAGATGCCCCACTGGTGGGGCACCTGCACCTGGTCTAACTGACTGGACAGATTGATAGGACAGTTCTGCAGATAAAGTTGCCCTCTTCTTAGCTATAAAAGAACCCCCATTTGGAGGCTTGAGGACACACCAAGGGCGCCCGCAAACCCTCTCATCCACCACAACACTCCCAAGACCTTACAACCCCTCTCCAAGCTCTTAAACCGTCCCAAAACCCTCTCCAAAATCGCAAAAAAACCATAGTTGCTTCTTGAAGGAATAATCTAGCAGAATGAAATTACCATCTTTTGGGCTGTAGAAAGACCCCCATCTGGAGGTTTAGGAGGTTCCAAGTCCGTGCCTCACTGTAAGGAATCGTTCATTAAAATTTGGTGTAGCGGAAGCGACGATTCCTATGGGTTCCTTTAGAATCCGTCTCAATAAGAACCGAACGACGAAAACCGAAAACCGATCAAATCGGATTCGAATATACCTGATAGGGATTCATATAATCCCATGAAGAGGAAGGAGATGAGCTTCTCAAGCTCTACAAACCGTTCAAGTGTCCGGTCTCCAGCAGTATCCACACGAACTTCATCCACAGCAGGTTCTCCCTTCGCGCCGGCCTCGAGAACTCTTCCCGAACGGAGCTCCATCGACCATGGACACCATCTAGAGAGAGGAGGAGGTAGGGAGGAGGCTTGGGACGTGGTTTTCACCCTTGGCTTGATGGGGTTTGGCTGAAACCATTAGTATTTATAGAGAATTATGGAATTTTTCATAAAAACCCAAAATCTCTATAAATTACGTCCTTGCCCCTGTACTTGTGGATAAGTCCTTTTGTGTGTGACCCACTAGGCCCAATAGCCTATTTGGTTGAGGCCTAAATAAAATAGAACAATTCTATTTAATCTAATTAAATTTGTTATCCGATAACAGATTAATCGGCCTACCGATCATTAAGGGTACAAGCCACATCACATGATCCCAAATGGCTATGGGGATTATCTCATCTCCATTGAGCCTTTCCATCATCAGTTACCACATGGATATAAACCCTCATCCATCCAATGTCCCGGTCGGAAAGGAGTACGGCATCGACTGTCAACTCCTTAGTGTACCGACTCTATAGGATCTTGTACTCGGAATTGGATCAATTTGAAAACTCCTTTTCCAATTATCCTATCTACCCTGGCCAGGGATTTAGAGTACTATCCCATAGGACATTCACTCTCACTTACCGAGAGTGGACGATCCCTTGTTGTCCGCTCAATTGCCTCCATCGGATTTTCCTTGTACCCGATCCATCGCTATATAGGACCATCTAAATTGTGATCCATAAGTCAATGGTCAAAGCACAAGTTCCACCCAACAAGACATCTTTGGCGACTCAGGTCAAAGGTCCAACCATGCAACCGTGATGATAGAAAACCCTGATAGACAGTTCGGTAAGATACCATTCAGGGTTTCTAATTCGGTCAGTTCAGTGAACTCATTCAACTAATGAGCACCTGCATGTGTATCTCAGTGTCTCCACACTAATGACCAATGAGATCGGTCGTCCTCATCACATGAGAAGACATCACATACACTAGTCTATCCGGATCCTTGATGTCCCGTCTCAAGTATCCTATGACTAGGAACATTTAGATCAAATACCTCTAGATGATCAATCTCATTATCATGATCTCATCATGATTTAATCATCATTGTATTTGATCAAGGACTTCATTATTATATTCGCATCTAATAAGAGCTTATAATGAAGATTTGCCTAATTAATCTGAATGAGATATTTCTAGAAATGTCGAATCATATCATATATGATTGGCTTGTAGGGCATACATTTCTATCACTCACTCCTTCTTATCCAGCACTACATTCCCAAAACCTCACAACCTCTCCCCAAGCCCTTAAACCATCCCAAAATCTTTCTCCAAAAATCCGAAAATCCACAGTTTCCTTCTTCCGAAATATAATTTTTATCCAAATTTGAGGGCCTCTACACTCCATTTCCCTTACATCTAGTGCCAAAACACTCTTCCATTAGCTTCACTTGAGCATTGGCTACTTGAAGAAGTCCTTCTTCCATCTTGGAGGTCTTCCTACACTTCGGGGCGACGCCGCGAAGAAAGGAAGAAAATATGTCGGAACCAGTCCCTAGTGCCCCATAAATAGGGCGCTTTGACCTTGGTCAACGTGCCCCATAAAGGGGACACCTGTAGCTAGTGCCCCATATATAGGGTACTAGCAGGGGCATACCCCATTTTTCATTTTTTGAGTTTCTTTTACCCTCCTGTATGATCCTTTGCTCCCCCATTTTCATTTCAACTTTCATTAACATGTCATTTAGCATGCATCAGGCCACATCTTTGCATCTTCATACCTCTTTAAAAATCTATCAAAAATAGGGGTTGGGATTTAGTCCCAATCTGGTCAGTTCCTTTCCTTTTGCATGTTTAAATTTGAATTTGAGTATGATTCTACGCTTTCACTAGAACTAATGATCTTTTCACTTGTTTCTATGTTTTCTTATGGACATTTTTAGGTAAATTCGGCCGAGGCGGAGCTTCAACCGGATCGAAGACAAAGGACTCACTAAGCTCTCTTCTTTTGATTGGCCGAGAGAGGAGAAGTCGAAACCCAACAGTCTCTCCACTTCTAAAGGTACGATGGTCATTTTTATTCTCCCTTTCATTTCTTTCCATTTTACTATATTTTGGAGCCTTTGGCTCCTGGCGACCACAAACACAAACATCTCATCCACCAAGTTCTAAAGAAAGTATAAGGGCCATAAAAAGGAGATCTATAGATCCCGTTTCGGGTGTTTACACCTTTTGGCGACCACGGTGGAACCGACTTTGCTTTAGTGAGTTCTTCTCTTCTTTCCTAAGAATGTCCACTTAAAAACATGCTTATTTTCACTCTAGTTCTCATTTAAGCCATTTCCATTTCCTTGCATTTCTATTTGCTTGCTTAAATGCTTGTTTATTTCCTTGAAGCATCATCTTGTTTCTTCCTATTTACTTGCCTTCCGTTGGTCCTTTTAAAAGCATAATGATCTGATTTCTAGCTTTGATTATCAACTTATTTCACCCTAGCATCTTAGATATCATCTTCTTTCTTCCCTTGTTAAGTATACTTGTCTATTTCCTTCTAAGCCTAGTTTTCCTTTAGCAAATCTTTCAAAGCATGCTTAGTTAAATTAATGCTTTCTTCCATCTTAGTTTAATTTCATATCATTGTCTTGTTCACTTGCTTCCTACAACATCTCATTAATCATTGTATGCTTTTATTTTCTTCTTGCTTGCTCCTTAATTCCTTGACATTTCACCCGCATTTAACTTGCATTGGAGTTTCGACTCCTTAGGTCATCCAAGAAGTGAGGCTCTCTCCTCCCAAAGCCCCACACATCCAAACACCCCTCTTGGTGGTTGCCAACTCCTCTAGGGATTCCCTCTCGGAAGGATTGGGTAGCTTCCATCAAGGCCTCCGTAAGTCCCTAGACGTGAATGATTCCCTCCTCACTGATCGGGCTGGTTGTACATTTTTACACCAAAACCTAGAGTACCTATTACTTATCGTTGTGAAAAGAGTGACAATCTTAGATTGCTCGGCGTTGTGAGAGCATAGGGTCCTGCCCATTTATTTGAGTGGACAATAATTCTCTTAACAAGCCATTAATTTAACATTGAAAGACAAAAAAATTGCGTTAATCATTCCAAGTCTTTGATATTACTTGTTTGTAAACAAAAATTAAAAATTAAACAAAAATCTAAAAATCACCTAAAAAGAACCAAAACAAAAAAAAATTGCTTGAGGTTAATTTGCTTGATAACTTGCTTGTCCGACAAAAGAAAATCAAAACAAAAAGGGGGTCAGAAATCAAAACAAAAAAATCCTTGAGCTTTTATTTGTCAACCTTCTTTTCTGTTGTGTTTATGAATTTAAGGTCAGGACGAGTTATCAGAATGGCGGATCAAAGATATGAGCAGCTGCAGTTGGAGTATGACCAGTCTTATTTCTACCCTGATGCTGTATGTGCCATCAATGAACCCGAAGTTTTCCCCGAACCTAGTCAAACTTCTCCTCAACACAATCCAAATTCACTTTGGGAGGCATTCTCTCATGCCGACCCTACCCAACTTCAGGCCATCGAAGCCATCCTTAAGGGCAAGTCACCCACCGACCACATTCCTCCCGAAGGTGGTCTTCACATCTCTACCCCTTGGTCAGTGGCACGTCAACCCAATGTACCCATTCACGGCCATTCTTATACCGGGCTCGTAGCCCCAACTTCTCCTCATCCAGTGGCTAATCTAGATCATCACAATCCGAATGCTGTTGTTCCTTCTAGGCCACCAGTTTATTCTTCTAATCATCTCAACCCTACTCAATATTTAATGAATCCCCCAATGTACCCTTCTTATCCGGCCACTTCGGCCCATCCAATCCCAATTCCGGTGAACCAAGCACCCACTCCTCCTCTTCCTCTTGGGGAACCTTCTGTTGATCAAGCTATGATTAACAAAATCAATCGCATAGATGAGTAGTATAGAGAGCTTAGACGTCTAATTGACACAAAGGCAGCCCCTGAAATTTCTCTTCCTTCCCTCCCTACTTTTCATCTACCTCCCTCTGAGATGCCAGTATACTGCCGTTAGAATGGGACTAGTAATCCCTTCATTCATATCAAGGACTTTTTTTATGAGTCAGTAATGTGGCAAAATGATCCAAGGGCCCTTGCTTTTCTTTTCTGAAGATCATTAGAGGGTTCAACTTTAGAGTGGTTCTACTCGCTTGACTCTTTGGAGGCGAGTAACTTTGAAATTGTCAAAGCTAAATTCTTGCAGAGATATCAAGATAGGGTCGGACCAACGTATTCTATAATCGATCTCATGGCTGAAAGAATGAGAAATGATGAGGATTTTATCAAATATGCTGATAGATGGAGATCAATGGTAGAGAGGCTTACACATTCTATTTTGGAACCGGAGCAAGTAAAGATTGTCGACTCTGAAAATTTGATGGGGTCCTCTCCTTTTCAGGGAAGTCCGTGAATCCAGATCGTCACCTCAAGAGGGGATAAGAAAAGAAAGGAAGAAAACTCGGAAAGCAACTCTCACCTCGGTCCCACACTCACATTGATCCCCGAACTTTCATCCCTTGGCGTCGCTCGATCACCAAAGAGACGGTTCGGGTCATGTGGGAGGCGGGTGAGAAGAAAGAAATTAAGACATGTGGTCGCCAGGAACCGTGGGTTCCGATTTATAGAATTAAAATTGACCGTGTGTACCTTAGTGTGAAGAGTGTGACTTAAAGCTTCTCCTTCTTCGGCCGGCCGATGAAGAAGAGTCCTCAATGCGGTGGGTGCTTGATATTCTGTGCAACTAGACAAACAAACAAGTGAAAGAGACTATTAGAACTAAACAAGGTGGAGTATATGTAAAGAGAATAACATAAAACACACAATTGACTAGAAACTGACCGGATTCGGGTTATCTCTAACCCCTTTTATTATTTTCGGAATAACAGAATAAAATTAATGAAAAAAAATGTAACAAAATTATAGGAGGATGGAGAATCACGAAACAAATATATAGGAAAAAAAACAGCAAGATTCTGAGTTGAATAGAGAGAGATATGGCCAAATCTGGGTTGTCGAAAAAGCCGAGCAGCAGTTCAGGATCTGCCAGGCGTGACTTTGCTTCTGCGCTCATCACGACCAGTCCCGACCTCGGAATCAAGTGCCGTCAATTGTAAACTCAAGAAGACTTGGAGATGAAGAACTTTTGATGAATAAAGCTTGGACAGAAGACGTCCACACACTGCTGTAGAAGCCGAAGAAGAGAGACCTGGCTGATCACCTGCAGAACAGCCTTCCTCTCTCTTGAACCGGCTTTTCTCTCTCTAAAAACTCGAAATTCTCTCTATAAAAATCACAAAATCAATGCAGGAGGGTGTTTGGATGTCTTGAGATGCCTGGGGGGTCATGCTCATGCCTTTGGAACGACCGGAATCAGAGTCAATTTATAGGAGAACGAACGGCGCGATCCAGACTAAAAAATAGGCACATTGTGCCCTACCCCAGGGTGCATGCGCCCTGCGCCCCTTGGAAGGGGCGCATCCCATCTTGTCCGAAAAAATCAATCTTAACCGCTCGATCTGTTCAGCGGTAAAGTCCCGGTGAAAAACTGGTTCCCTCGTGCCTCAAGGGTAGGGCACATGTGCCCTCAAGTGAGGGCACGAGGTCACGTGCCTCACTGGTAGGGCGCATGGGCACGTGCCCTGGGTCCCGGGCTCATGTGACCAGGAACCCGGGCGCATGAGACTGTTTTTGCGCATCCTTCTTCCGGAAGTCATTGCGAACACTCCCGAACTCGGAATTCGACGCCGTTTGTTGCGTTGGAAAGATAAAAGGCTTAAGAAGCTTTCTATAGCATAGGATCAGCCATAACACCCTACGAAAATTTAGAATTTTGTTCGGAAGTTAGGGCAGTGAACAGAAGATCCGATACAGGTCAAAATAACTCCGACGGCAAACCGGAAAGGCACGGTCTACAACAAAACTTGTCCGGGGTGTAAATATGACTATAACCTTCAATGAATGATCATTAGGCATTGGTCATTCAGCCAATTTCCGTGTTTACACGATTTACGTGTGGCTTTCGCTCGGAAATTATGGCTTTTTGCGGAAAACATCGGAAAACATCCGATTTTGTTCGGCGAAGCTCCAAATCAACTTTTTAAAGACCCGGCATCATTATAAGGTCAATCATACATGTTAACCTATAAAACATGAGTTTTATGCTCTGAATTTGGTGAATTTGGCGTGTCTACAGCTTGCCTCGCCTTGATGTCAGCTTTGTAAGGGAGTGGCATGTAATGAAGTGGAGTGATTCGGAGTGAACTGTAATGGAATGCAAGTGAGCGTAGATGAATGTAGAAGAATGGAATGATGATGGACTAAAAAGGTGGCATCAAGGTGTAGATATAGACACGCTTATCTACCTGATCCAGCAAAATGAATCTCTCTGAGTATTTTAGATCACTTTCATGTTCTATCAAAACCTCATATAATTGACTGGTAAAAGACATGCCCTTGGCATGAGAGATGAAAAAGTAAATGATAAAGGATAAAATGATGTAGCCAACCCTCAGCGTGGTGAGGAGTCCTCGAATTCGTAGCTTCATCATCAGTCAGCAACCCGAACTTTGCGGTGTTCTTGTATTGTGATGGGCTAAAGTTTTAAAAGAGAAGTTGATCTTAAAATGAAAAGAATACCAATCCATCATATTTGGAATCTCAAGTTCATTCAAGTTTCACCAAAATACTCAGTTTAATTCTGAGTGGAAGAACCTCAAGTTCTTAAAGGGTTCGTTTTAAGCATAACAAAATTGCTCGGGTATCGTGAAAACCATGAATCACGCTCTGGCAGAAACCCGGTATTCGGAAAACGACAAAACAGACTTAAGCCATAGTGGGATTGATAGACAATGGTGAGATAGCATAGAATGATGGGAAAGAAGAAACAATGGCATGACCAATATGACACGGTGGGTAAAATAAAAGACACGGTGGGATAAAATAAGTGAAAGAATAAAACATGATGGGATAACAAGAAAGGAATAAAACATGAAGAGATAAAATTGGTAATGATAAGAATAAAAAAAGGAGATGGATGTGAAAACATAGAAAATTATGTAGAAAATAGTTGAAGATATAGATTGTCTATTGGAGGTAAAGACACCTGATTAGGAACCATCGTCCCTCCAATGTTCAATTTTGGCTTATCCGTGAGTGTGAAGAAATGACCAAGCCGTCGTAGATTTTGTTGAAGGGGATCTCGGGCCCAGTCATTTTCACTCTCAAGGTCTTCGACATTAATGCATATAATATGTATCAAATGGCTCTAATATAACTAGGTGGCAAATGTTAAAGGTGATGTGAAGTGCAAAATGGAGTGTTGGTGATGATGTGAGATTGATGCGAAGCTAAGTGAAGTCTTCAGGCGTGGTCTATCAACTTGCATCGACCGCCTGATTCATCAGCGCCATGATAATATTTGACTAGGTGGCGCTCCCTTTCTTTTCGTTGCAGAGCTGGCATGACGTTCCTTCCGGAACACCGATCTCACCAATTCACCTATTGGACTTAAAAGGTTGCCTGCACACTTCCGGTTAGTACCCAACAGGCGAAATTGTCATATGAAGCATATTGTTCCTGAAATGAACAGCTTAAGTTTTTACTATTAAAATCATCATTTGAAGGTCAAAACAATGTTTTTGATGATGATTTATTTAGCAAAAATGTCATTCTTAACAATATGGACAATTTCTGAATTTTTGAGATTTTTCTGAAATTTTCTAATTTTTTGTCCATGTGCCCCCGATCGGGGGCACTTGGCCATGTGCCCTGAGGGGGGGCACCTGGCCATATGCCCCCAGATGAGGGCACATGCGCCTTGAGGCAATTTTTTTTTTTTTGCATAAAAATTGTACCTAATGGCCCTTCTCTTTTGCTTCTTCAAATTTCGCAAACACTTAGCAAAGATGATTAATTTTTCATCATGACTCATCCCTTTGCCTGTATATCGTTTGCCTTGATTTTGAGTAAAAGGGAGGAGCCTTCTTAACAAGGTGGAATAAAACAAATGACTTAAATAAAATAGGGGTAAGGGTTAAGAGAACTTACCTGCCGTGGTGTGAATCTTCTCCTCTTCTACATTGAAATGCCTGAAACACTTGATAGAAAGGGGATTAGATCTTCACCGTGACTCATCCCTTTGCCTATTATGGTCAACTTTGACTTAGGTCAAAGGGAAGAGCCTTCTTAACAAGGTAATTAAAGTAAAAAATGGATATGCAATGCAGAAATGAAAATATGCATGACAATCAAATAAACATGGATGCAACTAAGGCAATGATCATGACTGAGCATTTTTTTTGGATTTCCTTGAAATATTCATTTTTTTGGATTTTTTAAAATTATTCAAAATTTTTTTGGATTTTTGAAATATGCATTTTTTTGGGTTTTTGAAATATGCATTTTTTTGGGTTTTTGAAATATTCCTTTTTTTGTTTTTTTGAAATATTCCTCTTTTTTTTTTGAAGAAAATGCTAGTATTTGAGACAAGTCATCAGTCTTTGGGGTTTGTCAAGACTCAAGTGGTAGATGCCACGTGCAAAAATAAAGTTCCCTACCTAGAATCCTTCTAACCTTCTTCCTTTGATCGGCTTGGGTTCCACCTGGATTTGGTCAGTTTACCCTACCCAGGGGTTTAAGGAGGAAGAGTATAGAGGAAGTCCTTGATAGGGTTTGAAGATGTTGAGAGGGATTTCTCTACTCTCACTCAAATTACCCATTGGAGTTCGGCCTCTTTGGGTTTTTCTTTCTTTTTTTGCTCTTTTCTATGTGGCACATATTTGGACAGGTTTTGACCTGTGGGGACATTGCCCATCTTTTAGTGCCTTTTGCCTTGACTATCATTCTGGGTACTCATTTAGACAGGTTGATCATTTTTCTTTTTCTAATCTGAGGGGTTCATTGGCCATCTTTTGGCACCCTTTTGTACCCTCTGAGACGGCCTCCTACTAGGGTGGGAGTGTTTTCGATACTACCCCTCTCTAATCTTTTCTCCCTATCTTGGATCGAGTAGAAGAGAATAGGGTAAGGGTACTCCTTCCATTTCTAGATTTCTGCCTTGCCTTTCGCAAGTGTCAGGTTGTCTGGATTCTAGGATCGGGAAGTGTTGTGTGTGTAGGATGGTACCTACCCTTGACTTCTCACGAACAACCTAGGATCGATGACTCAAGGTTATACCAGTGGTTTCTCCATTTTTTATGGAAAGTACTTTTTGAGGTAAACTCCATTCCAAGGATGATTTAATTTTTCTCCATCTGCATTATTCAATTCATATGCATTACCTGGATACTTTTCAGTGATTACAAAAGGCCCTTCCCAGTTAGGTTGCAACTTGGAGCGGGGACCCCCCGGCTTAACGAATATGCGTTTGACTACCATCTCACCGATCTCGAATTTTCTCTCGACCACCCTCTTTTGATAAAACCTTTTGAGTCTATTCTGATAAGTCCGGGCATGCTCGGCGGCGGCTAGCCTTCTTTCATCCAAGAGTTCAAGCTGTGCAAGGAGAGATTCTCTTCTCTCATCAACAGGAATATCCCTGTCGAGCTGAACTTGGAGAGATGGAAGTAATACTTCGTAGGGGACCACTGCTTCCATCCCATATGCCAAAGCATACGGGGTTTGTCCAGTGGGAGTCCTTACAGAAGTACGATAAGCCCATAGAGCATCTACAAGCTTATCAGGCCAGTCGGCAAATTTGCTAGACTTACAAGATTTCTTGATGATTTTGATTAAGGTCTTATAGGTGGCTTCTGCTTGACCATTGCCTTGAGGATAGTATGGTGATGAATGATGCAATGAAATGCAATACCTGTTGCAAAGATCACGCAGATCTTGAGAAAGAAATTGTGGCCCATTATCGGTGACGATGTCGCTGGGGATCCCGAACATTGCCAGGATGTTGCGCTTGATGAAGGAGCAGACTGTTGACGCTTTAATCTCCACGAATGCTTCTGCTTCAGCCCACTTTGGGAAGTACTCCATTGCCGTCAGAATGAATGATTTTGAGCGCATTTCGGAGTTGAGGTCACTCAAGGGGCCAATGATATCAAAAGCCCACATGGCGAAAGGCCATGGGGCATGAATTGGATGAAGGGAAGATGTGGGAGAGTGAATCTTGTCGGCATGGAGTTGACATGAATGACAATGCCGGACAAAGATGGAGCAGTCTTCTTCTAGAGTTGGCCAATAATACCCTTGTCGGATGATTTTCTTAGCAAGGGCTTGGGCATTCACATGACCACCACAAACTCCAGAATGTGCTTCCTTTAGCACCAACTCAGCTCCTTCTTCATCAAGACACCTGAGTAAGATTCCACTTAGGCTTCTCTTATAGAGCACTCCTCCTAGGATTGTATACCTCTGGGATACTCTTCTAATTGCCTTCTTTTTCTTGGTGGTTGATCCAGGTGGGTATGACTGATCTTGGCAATACCTCGCAATCTCGTCATACCAAGGTCTCTCACCTTCTTCTAATTCTTCCAACTCGATCAAGGAGATTTCTTCTTTATGTTCCAAGTATTCCTTTCTGTTGAACCTCTCCTTAACCTTTAGAAAATGTCCATCCTCAATTGCTGGAAGTGTCCTCTTACAGATGTGTATAGTCTGCACTTGCCTGCCTAGCGGAACAGATAGAGATGAAGCTAGTGAAGCTAAGGCATCGGCGAGGATATTCTGAGAACGGGGAACATGGACAAAGGTGAGTTTGAAGAATAGCTTGATGTAGCAGGTAGTGAGCTCTTGGTAGGGTTTGAGGTTTGGATGAGAAGTTCGGTACTTGGATAGGACCTGGCGTAGGATCAATTGACTATCACCTATCACCCTCAGTTTGGTGGCACCATGGAAATGAGCAGCCTCCAGCCCGGCCAGCAAGGCTTCATACTCAGCTATGTTGTTGGTTGCTGAAAAGTTAAGCTGAAAAGCCTGTGGAATGGTGACACCTTCAGGTGACAGAAGGACAATACCTATCCCTCTACCATGAGAGTTTAGAGCCCCGTCAAAATATAATGTCCAAAGACTGGAAGATCGAACTGACATTAGTTCGTCATCCGGGAACTCCGACCGGACTGGGTCAAAGACGGGTATGGGATGATGGGCAAGGTGTTTAGCAATAGCATATCCCTTGATTGTCTTCTGTGGGACATAAGTGATACCAAATTGGGATAAGAAACTCTGCCATCGCCCTAACCGATCAGTCAAGACTATCTTCTCTAATAGAAACTTAATGGGACTGATACGAGCAATGAGCTTGACTTGGTGAGCAAGGAAATAATGTTTGAGTTTCTGAACCACCCAAACAAGAGCAGCACAGGTCTTTTCTACCATAGTGTACTTCAGCTCACAAGCATCAAACATCTTAGACAAGTAATAAGTAGCTCGTTCTTTCCCTTCTTCATCAACTTGTGTAAGGACTACCCCAAGAGAGTTCTCAAGAACTGAAATGTAGAGGACCAATGGCTTGTCGGGAATTGGTGGTCTAAGTACAGGGGGACTTTCCAGGTATGTTTTCAACCCATCAAACGCCTCCTGGCACTTCGAATCCCATTTAAACTCGGCCCCCGCCTTGGTTAACTCATAGAAAGGTTTACACCTTTGGGAATGTTGTGAGATAAACCGGCGGACAAATTTTAGCCTCCCAATCAATCCTCGAAGTTCTTTCATATTCTTCGGAGGAGGCATACCAATGATTGCCTTGGCCTTGTTTGGGTCGATCTCTGTGCCCCTTTTGCTTACTATGAACCCAAGTAGCTTTCCTGATGAAACTCCAAATGTACACTTCTTAGGGTTCATTTTTAGCTTGTATTCTCTAGCTCGTTGCAAAACCTTCCTTAGCACTTCATAATGATCTTCCCAACTCTTGGACTTGATAACCAAATCATCCACATACACCTCTACAAGGGTGTGCATCATGTCGTGAAAGATAGCCATCATAGCCTTCTGATATGTACCACCAGCATTCTTTAACCCAAAGGGCATGACAACATAGCAATATGTTCTCCAAGGTGTAGTGAATGAGGTATTCTCTTGGTCCTCCTCAGCTAACCGGATCTGATTGTATCCAGAATAGCCATCCATGAATGAAAGAATTTCAAATCCAGCTGTGTTATCAACAAAAACATCGATATGAGATAAAGGAAAATCATCCTTAGGACACGCTCGATTCAAGTCCCTGAAGTCTATACAAATCCGAATTCGTCCATCCTTCTTCATAACAGGGACTATGTTAGCCACCCATTGCGGATATAGGACAACTTTAATAAATTTTGCTTGGTGTAGTTTGTCGACCTCTTCTTTCATTTTGAGTGCAATATCAGGGTGGAACCTCCTGAGCTTTTGTTTAACCAGGGTAGTTCCAGGTTTCAAGGTTAATCAATGTTCAACCAATGAATTATCTAATCCCAACATATCTTCATATGTCCATGCGAACGTGTCCTTATATTCTTCCAAAACTTTGATCAAACGTTGTTCTTATGAGGGAGTGAGGTTTGCACTAATGAGGATAGTCTTAGGATCTTCCAGGGTTCCTAAATTCAGTTCCTTGGTCGGTTCATTCCCTGTGGCTGATGGTTCTTCAAATCTTCTAAGTCCAGATGCATATGCATCAGCCAAGTCCTCGATTTCATCCTCGGATTCGGGATCCTTCTCTGATACCACCTCATATACTCCCAAAGTATGATCTATGTTATGCTCATCCTCATATCGGATTTCATCTAGCTGGATGGTATTATCCAAAAAGTTTGGCAGCCTTGCACACTCTATGCATTTCTGTGCCAATTGTTGCAGATACCTATTTGGAACTCGCTTACCTCTGACTTTCCTATTTCCTAACCTAACTTGACCTACTGAAGATAAAGCTGGAAAGGTGGTATTTATAGTGGAGGGAGGATCGAGTAAATCGATCAATGATTCAGAAAAGAGGGATCCCTGATTGAGAGCACCCTCTGGGATGAGTAGAGACGTCTCCTCGATGGAAATGTGAGTTTCAGAGAAGACGTTTTTTTTTTGGGATTCTCAAGTAAAAAGATAGAATGAGCCTGAGTGACTCGAGGCTTGCTAGAAGATGACCGAATTAATAGAGAGAAAAACTTAAGAATAAAGGGGAAAAAGGGGCTCGTGGGCCCAATGGTAACAGAAAGTGGACACATGGGTCCAAAACTGATGAAAAAAGTAAACGGGTACGTGGACCCGATCGTAGAAATAAATGGGCATGTGAGCCCATGTTGGGAAAAATCCTCAGTTCTGAAGTTGATGAGGGAAGCAAATGGGCAAGCTGGCCCAGTAAGAGTAGAAGGTTGAAGAGGGCACATGGGCCCAAAGTGGGTAAGTGGGCCCTGAAGCCCATCCAAAAGATCTAGAAACAATGGTACGAGGTTCAAACATGGCATTGTTGTATTTGGGCCTCGTGGAATGGTTTTGACTTGAGTAACATGCTTAACTAGATGATCCAAGATTGGTCTACCCTTGAGTGGTTCCTGGTGCTCTTCCCCACTTGAGAACAGACGAGTCAAAGATAAGCATAAGTCTTCCGAGTCTTCTTCTTCTTCGTCTAGAGCTTTCCTTCTCTTGACAGTCATCATGGAACTCTTGTCGTCTTCAACCATCATCATGGTATCCCCTTTGATAAAGAAGGTGTGGAGTCCCATGGCATATTCTGGCTGGAAGATCCTCCTTGGGATGGAATCCTTTTCATATCCCAACCCCTGCCTTCGTAGCCTTTTCACAGTTTGAATCGCCTGAGTGATTCCTTGAAGATCCTTGGCTAAACCTCTTCCAGGCTGATAGCCTAGTTTCATCATCATCCGCCATCCCACTGTGTCAAATAGAGAGGTGGTCATACATCTGACTTCTGGTAAATCTCCTATTGAGATCTGGGGTTGTATTGACAAACCGAGGGGTGATGTAAAAGCATCATTCATCTCGTCTCTTATAGGCATGCTAGTCACTTTGACCACTTGTCCTTTAAAAGAAAACTTTATGCACTGGTGGTTTGTTGAAGCCACAGCTCCTATTGCCTCCAAGTATGGCCTCCCAAGTATAGCCCGGAAAGTTGGATCTAATTCTAGAACATGAAAATCCGTTGTGACCGTACATGGTCCAAGTTTAACTTCTAGAGTGACCACCCCACATGCAGACTTCTTGGAGTTGTCGTAGGCCATCACCATGGCACATGATGCCTTGATTTCTTGTTCAGAAATGCCACACAACTGCAAAGTTTCTGGCGGCATAACGTTGATAGAAGCTTTAGTGTCAACCAAACGTGATTTCACTTCGACATTGCAGATGATAACTGCCACATGCAAAGCATATCTCCTGACCTCTGGATCTGCTAATTCTTCCTGAGAGAAAGTGAGTGTTGGGTGCTCACTTCTAGGGGCTAACACTGTAGTGATTTTCTCAGGTGAGAGATCTTCATTCACCATGACCCTTTGCAAGTACTGCTATAGAATCTCCTGGTGCACCTTTGATCTTTTGATCAACTCAAGTATGGAAATACGGGCTGGTGTTTTATCTAAATGCTTTAATAGATCATAGGCTGTGCCTGGCAATGGTTATTCCACTTGTTCCTCCTCCACTGGATCCTGCGGTTGAGTATTGGCTTGGGGAAAGAGCAAGGGTTGGTGGTGATTGTGGTGGTCGGATGAGCAAGGGCTGGTGTGAAGCAATGGTTGAAGGAGGCGTAGTTAAGGAGGGGCTGGCCTAATGAGGGGTCGGCAAGAAGAAGTGGCGGCCAGTGGTTGGGTTATTGAACTTGGTGGTGGTTGTGGAGTAGAAGGTGCACGGATTATTTGTCTAGGAGGGTTCCTAGCAGGAGGCCTATCCGGGTTGACAGGCATGGTTGTATTGTGACTTTCTAGTTGCCAACCTTGAGCACGGCTGGCATCTCCCTGGACAATGGAGTGTACTAGACCAATTCTTGGATTTGGATGTGCTGGTGCCGGTGCTGGAGCGGGAGCATGTAATGGGAGCGGATTCTAAACAATCCCCAAGCCAGGTTGTTGTTGAGGTTGAGCCGGTGGACGCTGCCACTGCTGCTGCCTAGCTTTCATTACCTATATGCATTCCCCCATTTGGACCCAATCAATGCTGCCGTGGTCATTCAGATCGTGGATGTAATCCTTGAATTGAAAGCACACTTCTACAGTGTGACCAGGACACTGTAAGCACCCGGAACGGGACATCCGCGGATCCCCCCCCGGAACCCCCTTACGCCCGGCCTCGGTGTTCGTCGGTGGGTGGGTGGTGTGTTTTGTGTGTGGTCGCCAGGAACCAAAGGCTCCAAAGTATGATGGGATGAAAAATGAAATAGAAAGATGACCGTCGTACCTCCGGAAGCGGGGAGATTGTTGAGTTCCGACTTCTCCTCTCTCGGCCGGCCGAAAGAAGAGAGCTTAGTGAATCCCTTGCCTTCAATCCGGTTGAAGCTCCGCCTCGATCGGATCTACCTAAGAATGTCCATAAGAAAACATGTAGACAAGTGAAGGTTTCATTAGTTCTAACGAAAGCATAGCATCGAGCTCGAATTTAGATTCAAACATGCAAATGGGAAAAGACTAACCGGATTGGGACGAAATCCCAACCCCTATTTTTGATAGGTTTTAAACGTATATGAAATGCAAAGATGCTCTAAGACGTGTTAAATAACTTGATGATCGATGCAAAAGCGAAAGAGGGAGACAAAAACCCGATTAAACAGACGATCGGAATCCGAAAATAACGAAAACAAGCTTCTGTCCTTCCTGGTGCCCTGTATATAGGGCGCCAGGAGAAGGTGCCCCCTTTCTAGGGCGCGTTGACCAAGTCAAAGCGCCCGTATACGGGGCACTAAGTCCGGCCCGAACAGATTTTCTTCTCCTCTTCGCGGCGCTGCTCCGGAGTGCCGGGAGGCTTCCAGACGAAGTAGGGGCTCCTCCTTGTAGACAATACTCAAATGAAGCCCATGGAAGAGGGTTTGGGTGCTGGATATAAGAGGAGAGACGGGTAGAAGCTCTCAAAGTTGGAGAAAAATCATATTTCTGGGTGACAGAAACAGAGGGTTTTGGGGTTTTTGGTGGAAGATTTTGGATCGGTTTGGAGGCTTTTGGAGGGTGAATGTGGCTTGGAATCGTAGTGTTGGATGATCTCTAGGGTGGCACGGAGTTGGAACCTCCCCTAAGTTCCAAATGGGGTTCTATTTATAGCCCAAAAGAGGGTACTTTGGCCATTTTCGAAAAACAAGTGCCATGTGGCATAGCGCCCTATATATGGGGCGCTAGCATCATGAGATATGTCGGATCGACAAGACAAGTCACTCCGGGGGGTCAAATCACCATGTCAAATCGATCGGATTCGGTTCCAGGCGCCCTGTTTATAGGGCGCCTGGTGCCCTGTATACAGGGCGCCAGGTGCCCTGTATACAGGGCGCCAGGTGCCCTGTTTATAGGGCGCCTGGTGCCCTATAAACAGGGCGCCAGGTGCCCTATAAATAGGGCGCCAGGTGCCCTATATGTAGGGCGCCTGGTGCCCTATAAACCGGGCGCTAGCTGCCCTATTCTTCGGGCATTCGGCTGGTCCGGTTGCTTCATGGACCCACTTTCGGAATGTGCCAAAACTCGATCCGTCCGGAAAACACGATGTGCTTTAAATATTCTTTATGAAAACAAGAATTTGAACTCTCTAACTGGGCCAAAATTGCGTGTCTACAGCTTGCCTCGCCTTGGCGTTGGCTTTGTAGGGGAGTGACATGAATGAAGTGTAGGTGAATGTAGCGAAGCGTAATGAGGCGTAACGAAATGAAATGGTAATGGACTGAAAAGGTGACGCCAAGGTGTAGATTTAGACATGCCCTCATTGGCCTAGTTGAGTAAAACAAAACTTTACCGGACTCCGAGATTGCCCTTTGTCTTATCGAAACCCTTTCTCTTGTTGATTGGTTAAGTAAACAACTAAAATCCCGCGTGGGGGAGAACTGTAACCGGCCAGGACCCGAACTGCATGGTGTGCTGGACTCGGCAGAAATGCAGTAAATTGCGAAAAGTAAAGAGAAAAAGGCCAATCATCCAAGGTTGGGTTCTTCAAATTCATTGGGTTTTACTCAAGAATACTGGTTCAGTTTGACATGGAAAAACTTCTTGTTTTGATTGGATCTTCCGGATAGATCAAAAACCTTCTCGAGGAGCCATAGAAAGATGGTGATGGAAAAGATAATGCATGATGTATGCTGTATGACAATGCATGATGTATGCTGCATGATAATGCATGATGTATGCTGAGTTTAAAGAAATAGAAATAAACATAAGAAAATAGTTGAAGATATAGGTCAAACATAACGGGTCAGGTCATTCGTGAAGATACCGTCGTCCCCGTTCATTTGACTTTGGCTTAACCGCGGGTCTAAAAGGCGACTGAATTCTTCATCGATTTTGTTGGAGGGGTTCTCTGACTCAGCCCTTTTAGACTCGAGGTCTTCAACGATATACATGCAAGATATATGATAACACATGCAAAATTCTGGGCTCCAGGCGCCCTGCTTATAGGGCTCCAGGCGCCCCATTTATGGGGCACCAGGTGCCCCATTTATAGGGCGCCAGGCGCCCTACTTATAGGGCGCCAGGCGCCCTACTTACAGGGCGCCAGGCGCCCTACTTACAGGGCGCCAGGCGCCCTACTTACAGGGCGCCAGGCGCCTTATAAGTGGGGCACCTGCGCGGATTTCACTCGCTCCTTCCCGAGGCGAGTTTGGCTTCTATAAGAAGGGGGGTCCCCCCTTCTTCTCCTCCACACCAGCTACGGTGCCTCTTGCCCCTCCCTTTGCTTCGATGGCTTCTCCCTCCTCCCGCCCGATCGGTTCAAATGAGATGAAAAGTTTTTCCGAAGTGCCGTGTCATATTCGGAACCGAGTGTCCATGGGAGTGGTAGTGTCTTTATTAGGCACCCTTCTTCGTTCGTCTCAAAACTCTTTCTAATTGCGCGGTTATTTTGCGGGACCTTCCGAATTTTCCCGGGCTCGCCGATACGGCCAGTGCTATGGATAGCCCGCTTAATGGCCGCCGTCAACATTCATGTGCGGACCATTCTTAGCGGGTGGGGCTTCAATGGCATCCTCGTTCACGCCAACCACCTCCTCAAATATTTCGGGATTTTTCCTTGGCGGGTGCGCTTCTCGAGATGTGGCATCCCGATACACACACCTTTGTTTTTGACTCTTTCGAATGTACCGTTCTCTTGGAGGAGGTGGAGCCGTTCTCGGGGCTTCGTGCCATGCCCGGGTACGGTCGGGCCATGTTTATCCCCGTCGGACCGATCACCGGTTCGACTTCCTCCGCGGCTTTATGACTACCGGAGAGGCCCGATCCATCATGGTAGGCGGCCGTATTTACACCGAAGCGCTGGCGGATTGGTCCATTGGCGTGATTCAAGGCGCCGGTGATAATGAGGACCTTTTGCTGCCCGGTGCCAAAGGCGTCGCCGCTTGCCTTGCCTCAGTGCTCCTATACCCGTGTGAGGACGGGTGGCTTGATCCTACCTGCCTCCCTTGCATTCAGGGCATTTGGTCCAATGAGTGCATAGCCCACTCGGTGCTGGGCTACCTTTATGACGGCCTGACTTCTGCTAGCGTCGGCAGGCCTATGTTTGGCAGCATTCCCTTGTTCATGTGCTGGGCTGACTGGCACATGAAGTTTGACGTGTGCTTCGGGCCGGCCACGGCGTCCCAGCTGTTCGCTCGGAGCTCCCTCCAGGCTCTCACCAACCGCCTGTGCATGGAATAGAAGGTTCGTAACAAGTGCCCCTCGGTGAAGACCCGTGCCGACCGGCGTTTTTACTTTTCGGCGGTGAGGAGCAGCGGCTTTGTCTGTCCCACAGAGGCGGTTATGCGCCAGAATGTTCGTGCCTCGCCCACCCCCGGGGTGGATCTCCGGTTGATTACCGGTACCTCCTTCATTATCTACAATCCTCACCGATGTCCTCTTCAGTTGGGCCAACCGCGGCTCAAGGTTCCTCGTCTCTCTCACATTTCATCTGTCAAGGATCGTCAGACGGGTACGGCGGCAGATGTTGAGGAGTGCCAGAGCATCCTTGCGATCTGGGGAATCTGCAAGAGCTTTTCGCCAAGTGCTTATATGGACGAAGACGAGGTCTGGAAGAGCCGGTACGTGGCGAAGCTGAGGAAGCTGCGCGGTGGTTGACCTGTGTCTCTGCCCTTTGATTGTATCCAGTTGTAGTTTGCTTTTGTTGTGTCCAGATGTATTTTGTTTGCTTTTGTTGTGTCTAGGACTTTGATCAATGTAGGTGTAGGATTTGCTTGATGTAGTTTCTTTTCAGTTGTCCTAGTCCTGTCAGTGTCAGAAGAACAACAAAATATGCAAAAGTAATAGAATATCAATGTTTTGGCAGTAAAATTGTATCTTTCCCGAAGAATATTGCTCGTGGACACGTTCTAAGAATTTTGAAAATTTTGACCAAAGCACTTTATATTTTTACCCATGCACTTTTCTTCATTTTACCATCTTCTTTTTCTACTTTTTCTATTGGGCGGGACCTTTTCGGGGAGTGCAGCGCATCGTGCG
This sequence comes from Cryptocoryne crispatula var. balansae, assembly GCA_036172225.1. Lineage (NCBI taxonomy): Eukaryota > Viridiplantae > Streptophyta > Magnoliopsida > Alismatales > Araceae > Cryptocoryne > Cryptocoryne crispatula. Next base: position 23,634,537 of record CM069927.1, on the reverse strand, counting down.
GATCCCACAGTAAGTTCCTGCAAACTTGTAATTTATTTCGTTATCTTCATTTTCGCAGAAGGGTCCGAACCGATCCGGAGTTGTTCCGGATTGGAACGGGAAGAGAGAAGGGGGCTCAGCCCCCTAGCGCCCCTATGATGGGGCGCTAGGCTCTGCCTGGCGCCCCATCAATGGGGCGCTAGGCGTCCCATCAATGGGGCGCCTGGCCCAGGCGCCCCATAAATGGGGCACCTGGTCACCAGGCCCCCATCGTCTCCATTTTGCTGTTCTTGACTCGTTCTAATGCTTTGCAGATGACGAAGAGGTCTCGCGTTGACGCTTCAGGTGCCGCCGGGGCCTCTTCCTCCGCCGGTGCTTCTTCTTCTGCTGGCGCTTCTTCCTCTGCCGGTGCTGGCTCATCGGAGCTACCTACTCTTCATCCTCCTCCGACTGTCTCGGTAACCGAATCTCGACCTCCCCTTTCATGAATTATTTATGATTGCTTCGTTTCTAACATGATTGTTTGATTGTGCAGGGGAAGATCAAGTCCCGGATATCCTGGGAGATGGTCTTCCATGCCTACCAGGGGTTGAAGGACTTCCAGAAGGTACGGCTTGATACAATGGGTTTTGGCCCATTGCTTCGTTGCTCGGCTTTCTGGGAGGACCTCCCTCTGATCCAGGCTTTGAGGGAGAGATGGGACTCCACCACCCATTCCTTCCTCTTCCCCTGGGGGCATATGGTCCCTACCTTGGAGGATGTTTCCCGGATCACGGGTCTTCGTGTTCACGGTCGTGCCGTCACCGGCAAGACCTATCGCGATTACTCGGCCATGGTCCGGGATTTTCTGGGTCATCCGATCCCACACTGCCCCGGCGGACTGCGCGTTATGAAGCGCACAGCCGTCGGGAACCTGCTCGGTCTGGGCAACGCCAGCGTGGGTAAGGATGACATAGTGGCGGTTGTGCTCGACGAGTTGACGAAACGCGTCGAGCGCTCCCTGGTCGGTGAGGAGGGCACTGTTGAGGCCGACCAGGATCTCCGCCGGTTCCTCCTCTTCTTCCTCACCCGTCTTCTTCTAGCCTCGAAGACAGACAGGGTGCACTTGCGGTTCCTCCCTTTTCTTGCTGACCTGTCGAAGGTTGGTGAGTATGCGTGGGGTGCCGCTATGCTGGCTCATCTGTTCTCCTCGCTGGCGATGGAGAGTGGTCCGGTTTCAGTAGCCGGCTTTACTCCATTCCTTCGTGTATGCCTCGTTCTTTTGTTCATTATCAATTCTCGCCTTGTCTCTTTTGGTGACTAACCGAGCTTTTATTTTGACAGGTATGGAGTTATTATTACATCCCCCGGGTCGTGCTCGCTGAAGGATGACCCCGAGTACCCTCTTATCGGCGGCCGGGTTGCTACACGATCCGCTTCCTCCCATCCTTACCAGGTGGAGAACCCGAGGAGGCACGCTTCCGCTTCCCTCATCACGAGGTATTCTCGTTACTTTTCTCCTTCTTAACTCTTGGTTCTTCTTGTTTATTGCTCGCCTTGCTTTTCGGTGGTATGGCAACCTTTTTCAGATCTTCACTTGGATCGGCAGCCGTGGGTTTTGGAGGGTCGTCCGGCTTTTGGCCGTGACACCTTCTTGATCTGCCTGAACGAGATGGAGCCACTTTGGGTGCGTCTTACGATGCGCTCATTGGGGCTTCACCAGGAGTGGGTGGATCTTCCACCTTACCCACACTTGGGTCGTTCTACTCGCGGCCTGATCCAGGAGATTGACTGGAAGAAGGAAGGCCAGTTTGCTGTCCGGGTCTGGAAGAGGGGTGGCACCCCAGTGACTTCCGGTGCCTCGATAGTGATGACTATACGCGTCGCTATGTGGCGACATTCGCCCACCTTTTCACCGAGGGTGGAGAGGTACGCACTTGGTGTTTTGACGACTGTTCTTGCTTTGCTTTGATGTCTAACTGTACGTTGCTTTCAGAGCATTCAGGCGGAGCTGTCTCGTTTGAGGGCGGGGACAGCATCTTTGGAGGCTGAGTTGGAGCGACAGGTATTTTCTGTACTTTGCACCTTTCCATTGTTGGTTAACTGACCTTTCTTTCTTCTTTCTTTCAGCGACGTCGCTACCGAGGTTCCCGCCGGCAGGTAACACTCTTTACTTTTCTTTAATTCCATGAATGAATGTTGTCGACTGTCTCCTTTACTTCTTTCAGATCTCTCGGCTCCGCGAGCGCGTGGCCGAACTGGAGTTGGGTTCCCATCCGGCTGCCCCTGAGCCGACAGCTTTTGATGAGCCTCCCTTCGAGCCGTTTGACTTTGGTCAGCCTACGGGTCCCGAGCTACCTTCTCACCCTTTGCCGGTTGACCCTCCTCCCTTCATTCCTCGCCGATCCCGGGAGCAGTTCTTCCGAGACGGGCTTCCTTCTTGAGGTGATTATCGCTTTTACTTATATTGTCTTCTTTCTTTAATTGCCTTGCTAATCTTTTCTTTTCTTGCGTATTGCCCACCGAAGGAACGGGTGGAGGCCCTTACTACCGAGGTGAATCTCCTTGACTTTCTCTTACTCGCTTTGCTTGATTCTAACATTTTCCTTTTGTAGAACAAGGATCTTTGGGCGAGGATTTCGATCTTCTGTAGGGGGTGCTCCGCCTCCTACCGGTGATCCCTTGGGTTTTCACCGCCTTCTACCGATGATCCCTTGGGTTTTCAAGACAAGGTACTTCATTTTCCCTCTCTGCTTGTTATCATTTTCTTTCTTTCCTGACATTTTCCCGGTAGGTGATGGAGCTACAGAGGGAGCTCGGGCTCGAGCCCCTCGTAGGCATTCCGGATCCTGGTTCCTCTACTTCCGAGGTGCGATGTTTTTATTATGATTTTAAACTGGAAATGCTTGGGCTGACGTCTCCTGTGGTTTCCACGGCATCGCTCGTAGGATAGAGGAGCTGACACGGGAGGTACATGTCTGATTCTTTTTCCTCAAGCTGCTTTTTTTCTGTAACTGATGTATCTCTTTGTCATCTTGTAGGTCGGGAGACTGGAGACTCGCGTGGTCGAGTTGTCACGGCCAGAGTCTGAGCAGATCCTCCTTCTTCGTCTTGAGCATTCCAGAGAGCTCCACCGGGTGGAGGCTGAGCATCGTCCGCTGATGATGCAGGCGTTGCGATCTCGGAGCCACTCCCACCGCTCCGATTCTCGAGGGACCACACTGAGGGGACCTGCCCGCTCAGGTTCCTCTCAGTCCAGTAGTCGTAGGAGGCGAGATGAGGAGAGGCTTGCCATGCCACCTCCGGATGATCAGGCACCAGCAGAGGGAGGCGGCGATTTGTGATGTGCCGACCCCCTCCTATCTTTGATGTACTTTGTTTTTCCATAGTGATGGTTGTTGACTTCTTGACTCCCTGCTTTTACTCGAAGGGCGATTAGAAATTTATTCAGGCTTAGTCCCTTGCAAGAAAAAGGGCGAAATTGCCTTGATCTTTTGTCAAGGGACATAGGCCTTATCAAGGTAAAATAACAAAAAAAAACATAAGTGTGCATAGAAAGGAAACATGCAAGACCGAAATTAAACATGAATGCAAAGGCAACTAGCAAAGCAAATTTTTTTAGGTGTTTTGGGATTTTTGAGTTGTTTGAGTTTTGATGGTTTTATAATTTTTTGGTGTTTTGGGATTTTTGATTTGTTTGGGTTTTGATGGTTTTATAATTTTTTGGTGTTTTGGGATTTTTGATTTGTTTGGGTTTTGAATATTCTCTCATTTTTTAGAATTTTGATTTTTTTAAGATTTGTTTGGTATTTTCCAAAGTATTTGATTTTTTTGTTGGTGTGAGGGACACGATCATTTCATCCTCTCGCCCGCTTGCCATAGGTGCTTCTCATTGTTACGTAAGGGTTAAGAGTAGGCATCACGTGTAAGGAAGTGCCTAGCTTGAGATCTCCTGACCTTTTGCCCTTGATAGGCTATGGTTCTTCTCGGGTCTTGTCGGTCAACCTTACCCGCAAGGTTAAGGAGGGAAGAGGACTGATGGTAAGTCCTTACTAAGATTCAGGGGTGTCGAACTTGTTTCTCTACTAATACCCACATTGCCCGTTCGGGTTTTGACCTCTTCGGGTCCTTCCTTCTAGCCCATTTTCTTTGATGGCCCACATTCAGACAGGTCTTTCTTCTTTTTTGCTTGATTTTGACCTGAGGGGTCATTGCCCATCTTTTGGAGCCCTTTTCTTTTGGACTTTTGTTGGTACACATTCAGACAGGTCTATTCTTTTGCTGACCTGAGGGGTCATTGCCCTTCTTTTGGCACCTTTCCTTTTAATAAAAAGGTTAGACCTTCAGAGGCATTTTCCAACTAAGGCAATGGGCATTTTCGATACTCCTCATTCTAACCCCTTTCATCTATTCTGGACCGAAACAAGAAGAGAATGGTATTAGGTTGACCTTCCTTTGCCAAGCGTTGCCTAGCTTTCTCTCTGACTTGTGATCATCGGATCTCAAAGCTAGGTGTGTAGTGTGTGCAGTATGATGCCTATCCTTATTTCCCTAAGCGACAAGTTGATGCTCTGGGCAAGTAAGCGTTGGATGCTATCATTATACTTCACACCTTTGGATTTTATAGATTTTTTTTTGTGATTTTTGATTTAAGGGAAATATTTTTTGAGGTAGACACCATTCCGGGGATGAGCTAGCTCTTCTCCTTCGCATTAGTCACTTATATGAATTACCGGGATAAATGACCGAAATAACATAAGGACCCTCCCAATTTGGTTGAAGTTTGGAGCGGGGACCGCCCGGCTTAACAAATATTCTTTTAAGCACAACCTCACCGACTTCAAATTTTCTCTCTACCACCCTCTTCTGATAAAATCTTTTAAGTCTATTTTGGTAAGATCTAGCATGTTCGGCAGCGGCCAGCCTCCTTTCGTCCAAGAGTTCGAGTTGCGCGAGAAGAGAATCTCGGCTTTCATCCATCGGGATATCTCGATCGATCTGGACTCGGAGGGAAGGAATGATTACTTCGTATGGAACTACCGCCTCCATCCCAAATGCCAAGGCATAGGGGGTCTGACCCGTTGGGGTTCGAATAGAAGTGCGGTAGGCCCATAGAGCATCAACTAACTTATCCGGCCGTCCGCGAACTTGCTAGACTTACAAGTCTTCTTAATGATTTTTATCAGGGTTTTATTGGTGGCTTCTGCTTGACCGTTGCCTTGAGGATAATATGGAGATGAATGATGCAATCTGATGCAATACCTGTCGCGCAACTCCTGGGAGATGAATTGCGGTCCGTTGTTGGTGACGATGTCGCCTCGGATCCGGCAATGATGTTGCATTTGATGAACGTGCAGACTGTTGATGCCTTGATTTCCACGTATGCTTCTGCTTCCGCCCATTTGGTGAAGTACTCCGTTGCAGTTAGGATGAATGATTTGGTTTTGTTTGTGGAGTTTGGGTCACCGAGGGGTCCGATAACATCAAAAGCCCACATAGCGAAAGGCCATGGGGCGTGGATCGGATGAAGGGAAGATGCGGGAGAGTGAATCTTGTCGGCGTGGAGTTGACATTGATGACAGTGCCGGACAAAGATCGAGCAATCTTCTTCCAGAGTAGGCCAATAATACCCTTGCCTGATGATCTTTTTGGCGAGGGCTTGAGCATTTACATGGCCTCCACATACTCCGGAGTGTGCTTCTTTAAGCACCGATTCAGCTTCCTCTTCATCTACGCATCTTAACGAACACCGGCCAAGCTCCTTTTGTAAAGCATCCCGCCTAAGATGGTGTATCTCCGGGAGACTCTCCTCATGGCTCTCTTCTCTTCGGCGAGTTGATCTGGCGGGTACGTCTGATCCTGACAGTAATTCGCAATCTCATAATACCATGGTTTCTCACCTTCTTCTAGTTCCTCCAACTCGACCAAAGATACTTCCTCCTTTTGCTCAATGTACTCTTTCCTTTCAAACTCTTCCTTAACCTTCAAGAACCGTGCATCTTCTACTGCCGGAATGGTACGTCGGCGGACATAGATCGTCCTAACCTGTCTGCCTAGCGGGACAGATAGTGAAGATGCCAGAGAGGCAAGAGCGTCGGCAAGAATATTTTGAGCACGAGGGACATGAATGAATTCGAGTTTGGAGAATAGCTTGATGTAGCAAGTGGTGAGTTCTTGGTACGGTTTGAGCCCAGGATGAGATGTGCGATATTTGGCCAGTACCTGGCGAAGTATCAACTGACTATCACCGATTACCCTTAGTTTAGTGACACCATAGAAGTGAGCGGCCTCCAGTCCGGCCAACAAGGCCTCATACTCAGCTATATTGTTTGTTGCTGGAAAATGGAGCTGAAAAGCCTGCGGAATGGTGACACCTTCGGGAGATAGAAGAACAATCCCTATCCCTCTACCCTGGGAGTTCAATGCCCCGTCAAAATATAGAGTCCACAGATTAGAAGATTGAATGGACATCAATTCTTCATCGGGAAAATCTGACTGGATAGGGTCAAAGGTTGGGATAGGATGATGGGCAAGGTGCTCGGCAATTGCATAGCCCTTGATTGCCTTGTTGGGTGTAGGTGATGTCAAATTGGGAGAGGAAACTCGCCCGGCGTGCCAATCGATCAGTCAGGACAGATTTTTCAAGGAGAAATTTGATGGGGTTCATGCGAGCAATGAGATTAACCTCGTGAGCCAGAAAGTAGTGTTTGAGCTTCTGGACCACCCAGACCAGGGCGGCACAGGTTTTCTCCATGGTTGTATACTTTTGTTCACAAGGATCAAAGATTTTGGACAGATAGTATGCCGCTCGCTCTTTCCCTTCATCATCTACTTGTGCCAACACTGCTCCCAAGGATCCTTCCAAGACTGAGATGTATAAGATCATGGGTTTGCCGGGAACCGGAGGTTTGAGCACAGGTGGGCTTGACAAATATTTCTTCAAACCATTGAATGCCTCTTGACACCTCGAATCCCATCTGAATTCGGCCTTCGCCTTGGTTAACTCATAGAAAGGTTTGCACCGGCGAACAAACTGTAACCTGCCAATCAACCCTCTCAGCTCTTTTAGGCTCTTTGGTGGAGGCATGTCAATAATAGCTTTGGCCTTGTTGGGATCGATTTCGATGCCTCTTTTGCCGACAATGAACCCAAGTAACTTTCCGGACGATACTCCAAACACACATTTCTTGGGGTTCATCTTGAGCTTATATTCCCTGGCTCGTTGCAAAACCCTTTTCAATACCTCAGCATGCTCCTCTTGGGTTCGAGATTTGACCACTAAATCATCCACGTACACCTCTACAAATTTATGTATCATATCATGAAATATTGCTACCATGGCCCTCTGATAAGTTGCTCCGGCATTCTTTAATCCGAAGGGCATGACAACGTAACAATAAGTTCCCCAAGGTGTAGTGAATGAGGTCTTCTCTTGATCCTCTTACGCTAACCGGATTTGATTATACCCCGAGTATCCATCCATGAATGATAGGGTTTCGTATCCACCGTGTTGTCAACAAGAACATCGATATGAGGAAGGGGGAAATCATCTTTTGGACACGCTCGGTTTAAGTCCCTGAAGTCAATGCAAATTCGAATCTTTCCATCCTTTTTCATGACTGGGACTATATTTGCCACCCATTGTGGATAGAGGACGACTCTAATGAATTTTGCTTGGTGCAACTTATCGACCTCTTCCTTCATCTTTAACGCCACGTCTGGGTGGAATCTTCTTAGCTTTTGCTTGACCGGGGTAGCCTCAGGTTTTAAAGTCAGTCGATGTTCTACCAATGATTTATCTAACCCCGGCATATCCTCGTATGTCCAAGCGAACGTGTCTTTGTATTCTTGCAATACCCCCATTAGATTCTGTTCTTCTAAAGGGGCGAGGTTGGCATTGATGAGGATATTCTTAGGATCTTCCGGTGTTCCAAGATTAAGTTCCTTAGTTGGTTCATCCACCGTGGCTGATGGTTCTTCGAATCTTCTTAAACCGGATGCATAGGCATCAGCCAAATCCTCCTCTTCATCCTCGGTGTCAGGATCCTTTTCTGATACAACCTCGTAGACCCCTAAAGTTGGATCAACATTGTTTCTCTCCTCATATCGAATTTCTCCTATCTGGATTATATCCTCTAAATACTCCGGTAGCTTGGCGCATTCTAAGCTTTTCCGAGCTAACTGATGCAGATATCTCCCTGGAACTCTTCTACCTCTGATTTTTGTTTTGCTTTTGCTGTAAACTAAACCTAAAGAAGAAGAAGGTAAATAAGGAGGTGAGGAGGAGGTGGATGGAGTGGAATTTATTGACGAAGGGCAAAGGAGATCGATCAGAGATCGGGTGGCCTCCTGATTCGGGTCATCCCTCGGAGCGAGTTGGGACGTTTCTTCGAGCGAGATTTGGGTCGAGAAAAGGACGTTTTTTTTTGATCTTTTTGAGAAGTACTAAACATAAACACAGAGGAGGTTTGGTTGGTCGTTGTTTCCAACGCGGGTTGAGATATTGATAGAGAGGGGAACAAATCAAGCAAAGATGGGTAAAGAGGGCATCCGTCTTTGCTATCTGGTGGAACTGACAATGGATTTGTCGGGAATGAGTTTGCTAGATCCGAGGGGATGACACTTGGTGAATGCCCTGGATTTTGACTGTTAGAAGGCTCGTTGCATAACGATTCATCACTTGACCCTTCTTCAGCAAATAACCATGATACGTCAATATGTGTCTCATCCCCTAGGTCGCCCACCTTCTTCCTTTTCACTTGTTCTTGTGGTTCCTGTTCTTCAATCATTTGTATTGTTTCTCTTTTATCAAAGAACTTGCGCAGACATCCTTGGAAGTATTTTTGGCCGTTTTTCTGGCCATTATCACGTGTCCCATCGTACCCTACCCCATTCCTTGATGTCGTCTTTACTAGCTGAATGGGTTCGGTGATGCCTTGCAGTTCTTTCCCCAGTCCTCAGCCTTCTTGATATCCCAGACTCTCCATCATACGCCACCCAAGGGTTTTGGCGTTATCTTTCTTCTTTCTCCAAACTTGCCTAGACTGTCTCTTATCCCTTGGTAGATCAAGGATTGTAAATACTGGTTGATTTGGCAAGCCAGGGGGAGAGTAACCAAGCAATCCACGGGCATACTCACTACTTTGACAACTTGTCCCTTGAAGGGAAATTTGATGCACTGATGATTGGTTGAAGCTACGGCCTCTAATGCTTCCAGGTAAGGCCTTCCTAGGATGGCTTTGTAAGTTGGATCCATATCCAAAACATGGAAGTCGACAGTAACAACCCGGGGTCCGAGTTTGACTTCAAGTGTGACCATGCCATGGGCGGGCCTCTTGGAATTATCATATGCTGTCACGGTGATTTGCGATGGCCGAATATCTTCTTCTGGGATTCCACACAACTGTAGTGTTTCTGGTGGCAAGACATTAATAGATGCACCGGTGTCAACTAGACAAGATTCAATATCTGTTCTGTTGATACTGATAGTGATGCATAGTGCATATTTTCTTGTTTCTGGTTCGGCCAATTCTTCATTAGTGAAAATGAGAGCAGGATGTTCACTCCTCGGGGTTAAAACTGATGTAATCTTTTGTGGGGGGGCTGTTTCATTGACCATCACTCTTTGCAGATATTGTTGAAGTACTTCTTGATGAGCTTTGGATCTTTTAATTAGCTCCAGAATGGAAATTCGCGCAGGGGTTTTATCCAGGTGCTTCAGCAAATCATAAGATGTTCCTGGTACTGGCTCTTCCGGGTGTTCTTCTTCTTCTTCTTGCGGTCGTCCTGGTTGACCGGCTTGGGGAAAAATTCTTTGGAACATACGCCCGCTTCTAAGCACCGTGGCGAGCTGGGGAGTTATGGTTGGTGTAGTGGAGATAGACGGAGGGTTAGGTCGGATGATAGGAGGCCTAGGCAGGGGTGTAGTGATGATGGTCCGAGTTGTAGGGGTACGAGTGGATTGTGGTGGCATGGTTGCACGAGGCGGTATAATGATGGGTCCTAGTGGCGGTGGTATTTGTGGGAGCTCGACCGGGCGGATTAAGGTCCTACCCGGTTGGAGTTGTATGGCTGGTGGTGTCATGGTTGGTTGTGGTGGCGTGCGGATAATCGGCGGTTGGCTTCTTCTGGCGGGGATAACTCGGGGTATGGAGTGAACGGTTCGGTTAACGTGGTTCGGAGGGTTGGTGTTCATGAAGGGAGCAGGTCCCTCTATTTGCCAATTTTGACCTCTATCGCGGGCCTCATCAGTGGAGGTTAAGATAGGGTTAACCCTCTGGTTTTCTGGTGCTGTTGCTGGTGCGTGCGCGGGCAGCGGGTTCTGAATAATTCCCAGGCCGGGTTCCTGTTGTTGTTGTCGAGCTGGTGCTCGCCGCCGTCGCCGGGGTTGGTTTTTCACCGCCTTGATGTATTCGCCCATTTGGCCCCGTCAATGCTCCCTTGCTCGTGGAGGTCATGGATGTAATCTTTAAACCGAAAGCGCTTCTCCACCGTATGCCCCGGGAATCTGTGGTACAAGCAGTACTTATCCGTGTTGGCATTCTGTGGCCACTCCAACTTTTCTCTCGGCAATGAGATCTGCCCTGCCGCCATAAGAGCGTTAAAAATATCTACGAGAGAGTATGGTAATGGTGGGTAATGATTTCTCCTAGGCCCTACTCTTCGTGGTACATAGGTGGCGGGGGGAGGTGCCTGGTTGTAGGTGGTCGGTTGGCGGGGAGGTTGAGGTGCAAAGGTCTGTACGGCCAACTGCCGGGGTTGCTGGGGGACTGGTGTCTGTATTGGTTGTTGGGGGTATTGGTTCGGCGCTTGGTGGCGGAAAGGTTGGGGTTGGATGTGGGGGCGAGGTGCCGGTTGGATTTGGCGTGGGTTTCTATACCGGGGATTCTCGTATTGCTGTTGGTAGTTGATGGGCGGGTTCCCTAGGATATTGACGTGTTCGTTGGTTACCACGCCTTCAGTCACGGGCCCAGAAGTGGTGGTGGTTGTTTTTTGGTGACTCGGGGCCTAGGGTCGAAAAGGTTCATAATGGGAGAGTCTCGGAGCTGTGTTTGGATATACCGTGCTCTCTCATAGAGTTCGCTCATCGTGGCGGGTGATGTAATGCCAATACATTTTTAAAGCGGGAGTGGCGTTGGTGATGATCATCTTAACTTGTTCCGATTCGGACGGTGCATTTGTCAATCTTTACGCCATTGCTCTCCACCTATCAGCATACTCGATAAAATCTTCATCATTCTTCATCCTTTCAGCCATGAGGTCGGTGATGGAATAAGTTGGTCCGACCCTATCTTGATATCTTTGCAAAAATTTGGCCTTGACGACTTCAAAGTTACTTGCATCTGAAGGGTCAAGTGAGTAAAACCACTCTAAAGCTGAGCCCTCCAATGATCTTCGGAAAAGAAAAGCCGTGGCCCTCGGATCGTTCTGCCACATTACTGACTCATAGAGAAAGTCTTTAACATGAATGAAGGGATTACCGGTTCCGTTGTAGCGACGGTATACCGGCATCTCAGAGGGAGGTAGATGAAAAGTAGGGAGAAAAGGAAGAGAAATTTCGGGGGCTGCCTTGGCGTCGATCAAACGTCGGAGTTCTCTATATTGTTCGTCCATGCGATTGATTTTATTGATCATAGCCAGATCGACAGAAGGAACCCCAAGAGGAGGAGGGGGAGCGGGTGCTTGGGGTACCGGGATCGGGATGTGGTGGGCCGAAGTGACCGGATGAGGAGGGTAGATTGGGGGATGCACCAAAGGGGGAGTAGGGTTGAGATGATTAGAAGAATAAACCGGTGGTCTAGAAGGGACGACCACATTCGTATGGGGGTGATCTAGATTAGCCACCGGATGAGGTGAAATTGGGGCTAGGAGCCCGGTATGGGAATGGCCATGAGTGGGCACATTGGGTTGGTGTGCCACTGACCGAGGAGTAGAGATATGAAGGCCACATTCGGTAGGAATGTGGTCGGTGGGGGACTTGCCCTTGAGAATGGCTTTGATAGCCTGGAGTTGGGTAGGGTCGGCATGAGAGAATGCCTCCCAAAGTGAATTTGGATTGGGTCGAGGAGAAGTTTGACTAGGTTCAGGGAGAACTTCAGGTTCGTTGACGGCACATACGGCATCAGGGTAGAAGTAAGACTGGTCGTATTCCAATTGCAGTTGCTCGCATCTTTGATCCGCCATTCCGATAACTCGACCTGACCTCAAGTTCATAAACACGGCAGAAAAAGAAGGTTGGCAAATAAAAGTTCAAGAATTTTTGGTTTTGATTTTTGACCTCTTTTGTTTTGATTTTCTTGTGTTTGGACAAGCAAGTTGTCAAGCAAATTAACCTCAAGTAAAATTTTTTGTTTTGGTTCTTTTCATGTCATCGTGGGATTTTTGTTTAGTTTTCAGTTTTTGTTTGCAAACAAGTAATAGCAAAGACTTGGAATGATTAACGCAATTTTTTGTTTCAATCTCAGATTAATGGCTTGTTAAGAGAAATATTGTCCACTCAAATAAATGGGTAGGACCCTATGCTCTCACAACACCGAGCAATCTAAGGTTGTCACTCTTTTCACAACGATGGGTAATAGGTATTCCGGGTTTTGGGAAAAAGTGGTACAACCAGCCCGATCAGTGAAGAGGGAATCCTTCACGTCTGGGGACTTATGGAGGTCTTGATGGAAGCTACCCGGTCCTTCCGAGAGGGAATCCCCGGAGGAGGAGTTGGCAACCACCAAGAGGGGTGTTTGGATGTGTGGGGCTTTGGGAGGAGAGAGCCTCCCTTCTCGGATGTCCTAAGGAGACGGGCGGACCCGAAGCTCCGATGCAAACTAAATGCAAGTGAAATTTCAAGGAATAAGAAGCAACCAAGAAGAAAATAAAAGCATACAATGATTAATGAGATGTTTGTAGGAAGCAAGTGAAATAGGCAATGATATAAACTTAAGCTAGGATGGAAGAAAGAACTAATTTAACTAAGCATGCTTTGAAAGATTTAAAGGAGAACTAGACTTAGCAAAGAAGATGATATCTAAAATACTAAGGTGAAATAAGTTGATTATCAAAGCTGGAAATTAGATGGATATGCTTTTTAAAAGATAAACGGAGAGCAAGTAAACTTGGAAGAGACAAGATGATGCTTCGAAGAAAAGTAAGCAACGTAAACAAGCAACAATGTAAGGAAATGGAAATGACTCACATGGAAATGAAAGTAAACATGATTTTCAGATGGACATTCTTAGGAAAATAAAGTGGGATTTCACTAAAGCAAAGTCGGTCCCACCGTGGTCGCCAAAAGGTGTAAGCACCCGGAACGGGACATCCGCGGATCCCCCCCCGGAACCCCCTTACGCCCGGCCTCGGTGTTCGTCGGTGGGTGGGTGGTGTGTTTTGTGTGTGGTCGCCAGGAACCAAAGGCTCCAAAGTATGATGGGATGAAAAATGAAATAGAAAGATGACCGTCGTACCTCCGGAAGCGGGGAGATTGTTGAGTTCCGACTTCTCCTCTCTCGGCCGGCCGAAAGAAGAGAGCTTAGTGAATCCCTTGCCTTCAATCCGGTTGAAGCTCCGCCTCGATCGGATCTACCTAAGAATGTCCATAAGAAAACATGTAGACAAGTGAAGGTTTCATTAGTTCTAACGAAAGCATAGCATCGAGCTCGAATTTAGATTCAAACATGCAAATGGGAAAAGACTAACCGGATTGGGACAAAATCCCAACCCCTATTTTTGATAGGTTTTAAACGTATATGAAATGCAAAGATGCTCTAAGACGTGTTAAATAACTTGATGATCGATGCAAAAGCGAAAGAGGGAGACAAAAACCCGATTAAACAGACGATCGGAATCCGAAAATAACGAAAACAAGCTTCTGTCCTTCCTGGTGCCCTGTATATAGGGCGCCAGGAGAAGGTGCCCCCTTTATAGGGCGCGTTGACCAAGTCAAAGCGCCCTGTATACGGGGCACTAAGTCTGGCCCGAACAGATTTTCTTCTCCTCTTCGCGGCGCTGCTCCGGAGTGCTGGGAGGCTTCCAAGACGAAGTAGGGGCTCCTCCTTGTAGACAATACTCAAATGAAGCCCATGGAAGAGGGTTTGGGTGCTGGATATAAGAGGAGAGACGGGTAGAAGCTCTCAAAGTTGGAGAAAAATCATATTTCGGGGTGACAGAAACAGAGGGTTTTGGGGTTTTTGGTGGAAGATTTTGGATCGGTTTGGAGGCTTTTGGAGGGTGAATGTGGCTTGGAATCGTAGTGTTGGATGATCTCTAGGGTGGCACGGAGTTGGAACCTCCCCTAAGTTCCAAATGGGGTTCTATTTATAGCCCAAAAGAGGGTACTTTGGCCATTTTCGAAAAACAGTGTCATGTGGCATAGCGCCCTATATATGGGGCGCTAGCATCATGAGATATGTCAGATCGACAAGACAAGTCACTGCGGGGGGTCAAATCAGCCTGTCAAATCGATCGGATTTGGTTCCAGGCGCCCTGTTTATAGGGCGCCTGGTGCCCTATAAATAGGGCGCCTGGTGCCCTATAAATAGGGCGCCTGGTGCCCTATATATAGGGCGCCTGGTGCCCTATAAACAGGGCGCCAGGTGCCCTATTCTTGGGGCATTCGGCTGGTCTGGTTGCTTCATGGACCCACTTTCGGAATGTGCCAAAACTCGATCTGTCCGGAAAACACGATGTGCTTTAAATATTCTTTATGAAAACAAGAATTTGAACTCTCTAACTGGGCCAAAATTGCGTGTCTACAGACACCGGTGGTAAGCACAGTATCGGGACATATCTACGTTTGTTGGCCAAACCTCTCTTTCCTTGGGAAATTTCAACTATTTTTCTTTCATGAGTACATTGAAGATGTCGGTCAAGGAGTAAGGGAGTTGCTGGTAGTTCTCTCTCCTAGGACCTCCCCTTCGTGGTGCCTGATTGGGTGGTGGCGGTGCCCTATTGTAGGTAGGTTGACGAGGTTGCTGGGGTTGTGCTACTGGCTGAGGTGGTTGTTGTGGTTGTCGTGGTTGTGGTGGCCTAACCTGTTGTTGAGGGGGGGTAATAGGAATGGTTTTGTGGTGGGTTTCTGAACTGGTTTTGACGGTTCCCTCCCTGGTTCCCCACAGTGATTATAGCTTCGTTGTTGACCACTCCTTCGGTTGTAGGCCCAACTGGTGCAGAGGGGGTTTTCCTGAAGTTTCTAGGTTTAGGATCAAAAGGGTTTATCATGGTGGCATCCTTGAAGTGGGCTTGCAAGTATCGGTCACTGTCATAGAGTTCATTCATTGTGGTAGGACAGTGCATGATCAAGACATTCCTCAAGGCAGGTGTAGTGTTGTCAATAAGCATCTTCACTTGTTCCCCTTCATAAATCACATCTGTCAGTTTTTCTGCCATTCCACTCTAGCGATCAGCAAACTTTATGAAGTCTTCTTCGGGCTTCATCTTCTCAGCAATCAAATCCGTAATGGAGCATGCTGTGCCACCCGGTCTCTGTATCTTTGCAAGAATTTGGTTTTAACAATATCGAAGTCACCTGCCTCAAAGGAGTCGAGTGAGTAGAACCATTCCAATGCAGACCCTTCTAATGATCGACGGAACAAGAAGGCAAGAACCCTACGATCATTTTTCCAGAATGAGGATTCATAGAGAAAATCTTTAAGGTGGAGAAAAGGGTTGCCAGTACCATTGTAGCGGCGATAAACTGGTAGCTCAGAAGGTGGCAGGTGTAGGACTGGCAGAGAAGGAATGGAAATCTCAGGAACTGACTTGGAGTCCAGGCGACATCTCAGCTCTTCATAACGTTCATTCATCTGGGTGAGCTGATCCATTATTGCCTGGGTGAGAGTAGGTTCTTGGTTTCCTGGTTGGGGTATGTGGTTAGAGACATGATTTTGGATTTGAGGAGCATGACTTGGCAAATTAACTGAAGATTGTCCCATGACTTGATGGGTCAGGGGAGCAACATGGATGAAATAAGATGGTTGAACAAATGAGGGTTGGACCACAGATGGTTGAACTACAGATGGTTGTGCTAGTGCCAATGATGGTTGAATCACAGATGGTTAAACAATAGGTGGTTGAATGAGTGGTGGTTGAACCAGAGAACAAGGAGATGAGGCAACTTGGTTAACTTCAGCCTGATCTGAGGCCATTTTGCCCTTCACCATGGATTGTATGCGGGCATAGGTTTCTGGGTCGGTATAGAGAGACAACTCCCTAAAGAGTTGTTCGACATCACGAGGAGCAGATGGTTGAGGGACCTCTTGCGCTTCTGACTCAAATAATGGATTAACACGGCCATCTGAAGGATTTGGTTGATGACCCATCTCATGTTCTCGATGTTCAGCTTGTTCCGCCATTCCAACGTGTCTTCCAGACCTTAGTTGCATTGAACTTAGCGTGAAAACAAACAAGTTGACAAAGTAAACAAAGAACTTTTTTTTTGGTATTTTTTAGTATTTTGCAAAAGGTTAAAGGTTTGAATTTTTGTTTGACAATAAAGTGATGCAAAGACTTGAAAAGCAATATTACGCAATGATTTTGATTAAACCCTAAGTTTATGAATTTTGTTAAGAATTTTTCTCTCAACAAATGGGTTAGGATCCTAACTCCAATCTCCAATGACCTAGGTTTCACACAATCTCACCACGTCTAGGTAACGTAGGATGCTTCGGGTTTTGGGGAGTGGTACAACCAACCCGATCGTGAAGAGGAATACTTCACGTATGAGGAATTACGGAGGCCTTGATGAAAGCCAACCAAGTCAACTAGGAAGGAATATCCCAGAAGTGAGGTCAGAATCCACCAAGAGGGTATTTTGGATGGGAGGGGTAAATGGGAGAGTGAGCTCCCGCCTCAAAAAAGTGTAAAAGAAGGAGGTAGAGAGAAGGAGAAGAGAATGCAATCAAGTAATAAATCAAGTAATAAGCAAAACATGAACTTAAATAAACAAGCAATGACACAAGACAAGCAATTAGAAACTAGACAAGTAACTAGAAACTAGAATCTAGACCTTGTTTCTTATGTGAGCCAAATAGAGATAGTGAAAAGGTGATGGAAAGAAAAGGGTTCAGATCTGATAGCCAAGAAAAAGGGTGGTCCACGTGGGGACCGATGTGGGAACTGGCTGGTTCACGTGGGAACCGGGGCAAAAAGTAAAGGTGGTTCACGCGGGAACCAGTTTTAGGTAAAAGGGGTGGTTCACGTGGGAACCGGTTTGAATGGTCAAAAGAGGGCCATGTGGGGCCAATTAAAGGTGAACAAAGATCTAATCCAAGTGGGGATAGATCTGAAGGAAAGTGGTTTGGTTCACGTGGGAACCGAAGTAAAGAAAGAGATTGGTTCACGCGGGAACCGGTTTAAAAGGAAAAGGGTGGTTCACGTGGGAACTGGTTTAAATAAAATGATAGAAATTAAATGGCATACTTGGCACTTCAAATATGATGAAAGATGGGTGAAAACAGAAATTTTGAGATGGCATGAAGTTTAAGAGAGATGGAAAGAAGGAAAGGCTAACGTGGGAACCGGTTTAGAACTTGAACTAGTTGCAAACAAAACTCTAAGCACCCACGGTTGAAGACATTGCTTGTCCCACCGTGGTTGCCACAAAGCTGTCGACTCTGAAAATTCGACGGGGTCCTCTGCTTTTTAGTGAAGTCCGAGAATCCATATCGTCACCTCAAGAGGGGATGAGAAAAGAAAGGAAGAAAACTCGGAAAACAACTCTCACCTCGGTCCCACACTCACATTGATCCCCGAACTTTCATCCCTGGGCGTCGCTCGATCACCAAAGAGACGGTTCGGGTCATGTGGTAGGAGGGTAATAAGAATGAAATTAAGACATGTGGTCGCCAGGAACCGTGGGTTCCGATTTATAGAATTAAAATTGACCGTGTGTACCTTAGTGTGAAGAGTGTGAGTTAAAGCTTCTCCTTCTTCGGCCGGCCGATGAAGAAGAGTCCTCAATGCGGTGGGTGCTTGATATTCTGTGCAACTAGACAAACAAACAAGTGAAAGAGACTATTAGAACTAAACAAGGTGGAGTATATGTAAAGAGAATAACATAAAACACACAATTGACTAGAAACTGACCGGATTCGGGTTATCTCTAACCCCTTTTTTTATTTTCGGAATAACAGAATAAAAGTAATGCAAAAAAATGTAAAAAAATGATATAAGGATGGATAATCACAAAACAAAGAGATAGGAAAAAAATAGAAAGATTCTGAGTTGAATAGAGAGAGATATGGCCAAATCTGGGTTGTTGAAAAAGCCGAGCAGCAGTCCAGGATCTGCCAGGCGCGACTTTGCTTCTGTGCTCGTCACGACCAGTCTCGACCTTGGAATCAAGTGCCGTCAATTGTAAACTCAAGAAGACTTGGATATGAAGAACTTTAATGAATAAATATTGTACATAAGATGTCCACACACTTCTGTAGAGGCTGAAGAAGAGAGACCTATCTGATCACCTGCAGAACAGCCTTCCTATCTCTTGAACCGACTTTTCTCTCTCTAAAAACTCAAAATTCTCTCTCTAAATATCACAAAATCAATGCAGGAGGGTGGTTGGACGTCTTGAGATGCCTGGGGGGTCGTGCTCATGCCTTTGGAGCGACCGGAATCAGAGTCAATTTATAGGAGAACGAATGGCGCGATCCAGACTAAAAAATAGGCACATTGCGCCCTACCCCAGGGCGCATGTGCCCTGGTGCAGGGCGCATGCGCCCCACTGCGCCCCCTGGAAGGGGCGCATCCCTTCTTGTCCGAAAAAATCGATCTTATCCTCTCTATCTGTTCAGCGGTAGAGTCCCGGTGAAAAACTGGTTCCCTTGTGCCTCAAGGGTAGGGCACATGTGCCCTCAAGTGAGGGCACGAGGTCACGTGTCTCACTGGTAGGGCGCATGGGCACGTGCCCTGGGTCCCGGGCGCATGTGACCAAGAACCCAGGCGCATGGGACTGTTTTTGCGCATCCTTCTTCCGGAAGCCATTGCGAACACTCCCGAACTCGGAATTCGACGCCGTTTGTTGCGTTGGAAAGATAACAGGCCGAAGAAGCTTTCTATAGCATCGTATCAGCCATCACTCCCTCCAAAACTTCAGAATTTTGTTCTGAAGTTAGGGCAGTGAACAGAAGATCCGATACAGGTCAAAATGACTCCAACGGCAAACCGGAAAGGCACAGTATACAACAAAACATGTCCGGGGTGTAAATATGACCATAACCTTCAATGCATGATCATTAGGCATTGGTCATTCAGTTAATTTCCGTGTTTACACGATTTACGTGTGGCTTTCGCTCGGAAATTACGGCTTTTTGCGGAAAACATCGGAAAACATCCGATTTCGTTCGGCGAAGCTCTAAATCAACTTTTTAAAGACCTGGCATCATTATAAGGTCAATCATACATGTTACCCAATAAAACATGAGTTTTATGCTCTGAATTAGGCGAATTTGGCGTGTCTATAAAGATGATCATCCTCAATGCCACTCCAGCTTTAAAGAACATGTTGGCTTTGCATCACCCCACCTCCATGAGTGAACTCTATGAGAGGGAATGGTACATTCAAAGATAGCTTAGGGACTCACCTATCATAAACTTGTTTGATCCTAGACCCCGAGCTGTCAAGAAAATCACTTTTACTACAACCGGCCCAGTGACTGAGGGCATAGTGACCAACAAAAATCTCAATGTTGTAGGGAACCTACCTAGCAATTATCAACACCAATTCAGGAACCCACAACAAAATCAACCATTTAGAAACCCTCGTCAACCTCAGCCTCACCCTCAACCTCAATTCTAGCCCCATTAGCAACAAGCTCCAATCCCTCAGTGACCATGACAACCAGCCAAACAAGCTCCAGTTCCCCAACCACCACAGCAACAACTGGCCGACTACAACCAAGCACCCCCGCCCATGGCCTACGAGCCCCGAAAAGTTGGACCCAAGAAGAACCATTACCTGCCTTTGTTGTACTCTCTTATGGACATCTTTAAAGCACTCATGGCGGCAGGGAAAATTGCATTGCCAAGGGAGAAGCTAGAGTGGTCTCAAAATGCCAACACAGAGTGATACTGCCTGTTTCACAGATATCCTGGGCACACTGTGGAAAATTGCTTTCAATTCAAAGACTACATCTATGACCTTAATGAGCAAGGTAGTATTGACTGGGACCGGAAGAGGGAATACATCAAAACAGTGAAAGATCAACCTCAACGGAAGCACGCACCAGCTCAACAACAACAACAACAGAACCCCAGCCTGGGGATTATCCAAAACCCTCTACCCCCACATGCACCCACACCTAGGAATCAACACGTTAATCCCATCTTGATCTCTTCCGAGGAGTATCATCATCGGGGCCAGAATTGGCAAGTTGAGGGAGCCACCTCCGCTATGCACGTCAACCGAACCGTCCATTCTATACCCCAAGCTACATCAGCCAACCCCGTTACTCTCAACCGGCCATCCATCATCTAAGCACCATCACGACCCATTGTAAGACCACCAGCCATACAACTCCAACCAGGATGGACCCTAATCCGCCAAGTTGATCCACCACAAACATCACCACCATTTGGACCCATCATCATCCCACCCCGAGCAACCGTACCTCCACAACCTACCTACCCTACCATGCCTCAAACCACCATCATTACACTTGTCACAAGAGCTCCCATCATTCGACCTAACCCACCACCCACCACTACCACCCCAACTATGACTCCTCAACTTGCCACAGTACTTAGGAGTGGGTGCATGTTACAAAGGGTTTTTCCCCAGGCCAGTCAGTTAGGGTTGGTACCAGAAGTAGAAGAAGAACACATCGAAGAGCCGTTGCCTGGGACATCCTTTGACTTATTCAAACATCTTGATAAAACTCCAGCACGAATCTCTATCTTAGAGTTGATTAAAAGATCCAATGTCCATCAAGAGGTTCTCCAATAATACTTACAGTGGGTGATGGTGAACGAGAGCCTCCCCCTAGAAAAAATCTTATCAGTTCTGGTCCCGAGAAGTGAGTACCCGGCCCTTACATTCACAAAGAAAGAGTTGGCTGACCCGAAAATAAGGAAATGTGCCTTATGCATCATATCTACATCAATGGAGTAGGCATTAAGTCATGTTTGGTCGATATCGGAGCCTCCATTATTGTTTTGCCACCAGAAACATTACGTCTTTGTAAAATTTTTGAAGAGGATGTCCGGCCATCTCAAATAACAGTGACTGCATATGACAATTCAAAAAAACCTGTCGATGGCATGATTACATTAAATGTGAAGCTTGGACCCCGAACAGTCACTGTTAACTTTCACATACTTGAAATGGATCCGACATACAAAGATATTCTGGGACGTCTCTATTTGGAAGCACTAGTGTCTCAAATTCCCTTACAAGGGACAAGTAATTAAGGTGACTAGCATGCCCCTAGATCATCCACCTTTTCCTCCACCACCCCTCGGGTTGCCAAAGAAGTCGATTTTGACAATCTTGGATCTTCCAGAAATAAGTAGGCAACCTAGGCAAGTGTGGAAAGGAAAAGAGAGAAAAATGAAACTGTTGGTTGGCATATAATGAAGAGTTTGGGATACCAGGAGGGTCAAGGACTAGGCAGAGAACTACAAGGCATAGCTGAGCCAATCAATCCAATGAGGTTACATCCAAAGAGTTGGGTTGGGTATGACGGAACGACTGCCAATGGTCAGAATCTCAAAAGCAAATACTTTTTCGGATGCTTACCAAAATTTTTCATCAAGAAAGAAATCATTCAATTGGCTAAGAACAAAGAAGAACAAGAGATAGAGCAAGAGAAGAGAAGAACCAACAACCCTGAATATGATGTGTATCCTAAAATATCTCTTTTGTTTTCCATCGATGAAGAAGGGTCAAGCAATGAACCACTCTAGGTTGAACCACCTGTTGACCCACCCGAGGGTCATATTGCCAAACCGACTCAAGGAAAAGTCCAACCAACTCTACGAGGGCCTTCCCTCATTATCTTCTCTTTTGGGGCCCATACCCCAACTCACTGTGATGCTCTCCCTGGGCTTCTTGGCCTGATCCCTATTTTTGGGCCCCCAGGCCCAACCTATGGGTCTGCGTACCCACTTGTTACTCTTGGGCCATCGAGCCCCTTTACTAAATTTGGGCTTTTGTGCCCATTTTGTCCAACTCTTAGGCCCTCAAGCCCATCTCTTAAACCCAGGCCCTCGAGCCCACATCCTCCTCTTATTGGGTCCATGAACCAACCTTCTTCCATGATCATACAGCCTACTGGCCCATCACCTCTTTCTATCAACATTGGGCCCAAAAGCCCCCTCTATCAAGCATTGCTCGAAGTCTTCCCCTCTTTATTAATATCTCCGCCTACTTTGGCTCCCGCAGTTGATCTCACCCCAAATCGGGTACTTGAAGCTCATTCTATCTTTATGTTTAGCACTTCCCAAAAAAAATGTCCTCTTCGAAACTCAAATTTCAATCGAGGAAACATCTCAACTTACCCCGGAAGGGCATTCGACCCAAGAAGCCACCAGATCTTTGATTGACCATTTTGCCCTCCATCCACTCCATTAGTAAATTCCACTCCCTCCACTTCTTCTTCCTCTTCTTTTTTTGCCATCTTCTTCTTCTTTAGGTTTAGTTTCTAATAAAACAAAAATCAGAGGTAGGAGAATTCCAGAAAGGTACCTGCACTGGCTAGCTCACAAAAGCAAAGGATGTGCCAAGCTACCGGAGTATCTAGAAAATGCAATCCAGCTAGATGAAATCCGATATGAGGACAAGAACAACATTAATCAAACTTTAAGGGTCTATGAGGTTGTGTCAGAAAAGGATCCTGACATTGAGGATGAAGAAGAGGATTTGGTTGATGCTTATGCATCCGGTTTAAGAAGATTCAAAGAACCATCAGCCACAGTGGATGAACCAACTAAGGAACTTAATCTTGGAACACCAAAAGATCCTAAGAATATTCTCATCAATGTCAACCTCACCCCTTTGGAAGAGCAAAATCTAATGGGGGCACTACAAGAATACAAGGACATGTTTGCTTGGACATATGAAGATATGCCAGGGTTAGACAAGTCATTGGTAGAACATCGATTAACTTTAAAACCCGAAGCTACCCCGGTCAAGCAAAAGTTAAGAAGAATCCACCCAAACATAGCATTAAAGATGAAGGAAGAAGTCAATAAGCTACACTAAGCAAAATTCATTAGAGTCATCCTTTATCCGCAATGGCTGGCAAATATAGTCCCAGTCATGAAGAAGGATGGAAAAGTTTGAATTTGCATTGACTTCAGGGACTTAAATTGAGTGTGTTTAAAAGATGATTTTCCCCTTCCTCATATTGATGTTCTTGTTGATAGCACAGCTGGATTTGAAACCCTATCATTCATGGATAGATATTCAAGGTATAATCAAATCCAGTTGGCAGAAGAGAATCAAGAGAAGACCTTATACATAACGCCTTGGGGAACTTATTGCTACGTCGTCATGCCCTTTGGATTGAAGAATGCCAAAGAAACTTATCAAAAGGCCATGGTGGCGATATTTCATGATATGATGCATAAATTTGTAGAAGTGTATGTGGATGATCTGGTAGTTAAATCTCGGACCCGAGATGAGCATGCTATGGTGTTAAAAAGGGTTTTACAATGAGCTTGGGAATATAATCTTAAAATGAACCCTAAGAAGTGTGTGTTTGGAGTGTCATCTGGAAAACTTGGGTTCATCATCAGCAAAAGAGGCATTGAGATTGATCCCAACAAGGACAAGGCCATCATTGATATGCCTCCACCAAAGAACTTAAAAGAACAGAGAGGGTTAATTGGTAGGCTAAAATTTGTTCGCCGGTTTATCTCACAACACTCTCAATGGTGCAATCCTTTCTATGAGTTAACCAAGGCAAAGGCCGAGTTTAGATGGGATTCAAGATGTCAGGAGGCATTCGATGGTTTAAAGAAGTATTTGTCAAGCCCACCTGTGCTCTGGTTCCTGGCAAACCCTTTATCTTATACGTCTCGGTTTGGAAGGATCTATTGGAGCAGTATTAGCACAATTAGATGACGAAGGGAAAGAGCGAGCATCATACTATCTATCTAAAATCTTTGATCATTGTGAGAAGATGTATACAACCATGGAAAAAACCTATGCCGCCCTAGTTTGGGTGGTCCAAAAGCTTAAGCACTACTTTCTGGCTCACAAGGTTAATCTCATTGCTTGCATGAATCCCATCAAATTTCTCCTTGAAAAATCTTTCTTGACTGACCGGTTAGCACGCTGGCAAAGCTTTCCTTTTTCAATTTGACATCACCTACATCCAACAGAAGATGATCAAGGGATATGCGATTGCTGAACACCTCACCCATCATCCTATCCCAATCTTTGACCCTATCCAATCAGAATTCCCCGATGAGGAATTGATATTCATTCGATCCTCTAATCTGTGGACTTTATACTTTGATGGGGCCTTAAACTCTCAAGGTAGAGGGATAGGATTGTTCTTCTGTCACCCGAAGGTGTCACCATTCGACAGTGTAGATACGCGAATTCAGCCAGATTACAGGGACTACAATCTCATTCTTATAGACAACACTTGTATTTTCTTGGTCAGGGAAGTCGGTTTGACATAAAAATGACCAAATTTTAGAAAAATCTCTAAGCGTCCTGATATCACGATGCCAGGAGTCGTGACATCAGAGAGCCTAGCATTTCCCACCTTTTCACCCTTTTATCCGGCCGAACAACGTCGTATTCAAAATCGTATGATGGTCCAAGCGCTCCCCTACCAGGACGCCTGCATTTCCGCCCGTGATAGCCCACTTTTCAGGATGGTCAGCAGTGCGTTGTCGAAATAGTACCGAGGATGTAGGCACTCCACTACTGGAGCGCCTGGATCCCCGTCGGCTAACTGACACCGTAGGCTCCGCGTGTGCCGATTTTGCAGTGTGTCAGCCGTAGCTTGTAGGTGCTCCGCTGTCAGAGCGCTGGGATCTCCGCTGACAACCGGCGCCTGATACCCAGGGTGGTAGGTAGCGACCGGTATGGTCGGACGTGTTAATCCGCTGGTTTGTCGGCAGATTAGCAGGTGCTGAAGCCGCGACGCCTGGTGACCTTCTGGTGGAGCGCCTGGGTCACTTCCGCGGATCTATAAAAGGAGACCCTTCTTCCACATTCAAGAGGTTCCAAAAAATGATTCCCAGAGCTATAACTCCACAGAGAGACACTTTTTTAGCATCCTAACACCCTCCCATCACCCTCCAAGTCATACTAGAGTCCACAATCACATCCTCAAGTCATTCAATCTTCCCATTACACCTCTTCCACTCTGTCCATTCCACATAACCGAAAAGCCATCCTAAACCTACCCATACCACTAAAAGCCATTGGAAGTCATCCCAAAGAGCCTCAAGAAGTCTCCAAAAAAATGGGTTAGAAATCCGACTCCCTTTGTTGGAACCGGGAGAAGATCGTGTCAAAGGCTGCCTCAAGAGGATCAAAGCACTCCTCTGACGGGATGCCAGGCGACCTGGAGTTGGAGCGCCTGCAACCTCTAGAAGCCAGCCGGCCCTGAACTCACCAACGATCCTCTTTCTTATCTTATCCTTATTTCATTTTTCGTTTGGTTCCATCATGCATATTATATTAGCATAGCCTAATGCATCTTTAGCTTTAGGTCATTTAGATCCTCCTTAAGAGGGGTTAGGAGTTAGTCCTAATCAAGTTCGTTCAACCCCTTTTGTCATTCCTCTTCTTTCCTACGAATAGTTACTACTTTCTACTTAGTTCTAATCATTGTTTTGTTGTGTTTTCATTCTTAACTTCTTTTCAGGCAAGCGAGTTTCTCCAAGGCTCTTCTTCTCCGGCCGGCCGAGAAAGGATAAGATAGAACCCACACAATCTCCCCATTAAATGAGGTAACCGGTCATTCTTCCCCTTATCAGTTCATCTCTTTTCTTTTAATCATTGGAGCCTCTTTGGCTCCTGGCGACCACACAATCTTTTCCTCTTTTCGGTTCATAGGTTAAGTTAGTGTTGATAACGCCACTCACTGTCTGATCTTCTTTCCCTTCTATTCTCCTCACGACCCGGGCCGGTCCTTCGATGCCCAAGTGACATCAAGGGTTGAGTAGTCTGGGGACCAAGATGAGTGTGAAGAAAGAAAGAAAGAGAAGAGGTGGGTAATAGACCGGTTTGTTGGAATCATCCACAACCGTGTCTATGGCATGATTAACATAAACCGACCCTATCAGAACCGTAAGGAAGAAGAAATATACACACACCTCACCAAAACGCGCACACACCGCAGGACAATGGCACCTCCCCAGTGTCCACAAAATCTTTTGGCGACCATGGTGGGACTCCTAAAGCCAAGAGAAAATCGCTTGCTATGCCTCTTTGAATGAAAGCATCTTCCATCAAGTAAGTCCTCTATTCACTCTCTTTGTCTTCATGTTCATCCGTATTTAGTTTCTTTTCTTTTAAGTCGGAATTTCTCCCGCTCACCGTGTGGGCCACTACTCCTTGGCTCCTGCGTGAACCACCTCTCATTTCCCCGCTCACCGCTCCGCGAGCTCGAAACCTCTACAAGCATCGACTCCCGTGCGAGTCAAGTTTATTTTTAGCACTTTCCACTTATAAAGCATTGTCATTTACTGCTTTTCAGCATCACATCACTTTTAGGTCCCCGCGGGACCCTTGCTTTCTAGTTTCTTTTAAAATTTGTCAGCTTGCGTTTAAAACGTCCCGATATCGCGACGCCTGGCAACGCAATAGCGGAGCGCCTGCAACCCCCGAAGCTGATTTCGGTTCCTATTTTCATCTCACTCGCCAACTCCTGCTACACTTGCTACCCTTTAATGTTCAACATGCAAACTTGTCTTGTTGTTTAAATCTCATTGCACACTATCATCTTTTAAGCTTCTTTGTTTTTCTCTCAAGTTGTGTTGCTTTTATCTTATTATTGCTTGCTTCTTCATCCTTGCTTATTCTCCTGCATTAGCTTGCATTGGGGTACCGGGTTCCATCCGGCCCCGTAGGTCATCCGAGAAGGGGGGCTCACTCTCCTCCCAAAGCCATACACATCCAAAACACCATTCTTGGTGGATCTCGACTTCTCTTCCAGGGATTCCCTCTCGGTTGAATAAGTTGGTTTCCGCCAAGGCCTCCATAAGTCCCCAGACGTGAAGGATTCACTCTTCACCGATCGGGCTGGTCATACCATTTCCCCAAAACCCGAAGTTAACCCATTACCTACCCGTGTGAGAAATCGTTTCACCTTACGTTGCTCGGCATTGTGTGAGCATAGGGTCCCACCCATTTATGTGAGTGGACAATATTTTTTTAAACAAGCCACTAATCTAAGGTTGAAACCCAAAAATATCGCGTTAAGCATTCCAAGTCCTTGCTTTAACTTGTTTGTGCAACCAGAAAGAAGAAAAAAATCAAAGGAGAGAGGAAACTCTCTCCCATAAAAAAATCTAAAACCACCAAAAGAAATTGTTTCTTTGAGGTAAGACTTCTCTGATCACAACAATCAAAAGGAAACAACCTTTAAGAAACGATCCCAAAAAAAATTTCAAAGAAAATTTTGCTTTCGGTTAAAAACTTGTCTTCTTGAATTAACAACCTAAAATAAAAAAATCTCTTCAAGAAGAAAACACCCAAAAAAAAGGAAACTTCATCTTCTCTTTTCCTTGCTTTATGCCTGTGTCGCTCAGGTCCGGACGAGTCATCATGGATCAACATTATGAGCAAGCAGAGTGTGAACAGGCTTATTTTGGGGCAGAAGGCAAGCCGTCACTCCTTCCCGACGCCATCTATGCCGTCAACGAACCAGGGGCTCCCTCCGAACCGGAAAAAATTTCCTCTCCACCCAATCTGGGTTCTCTTTGGGAGGCATTCTCTCATGCCGACCCCACTCAACTTCAAGCCATTGAGGCTATCCTCAAAGGCAAGTCGCTCGTTAATCATGATCCCCTCACAGGCAGTTTTCGTATTTCTACCCCCCCGTTCAGTGGCACGACAACCTGATATGGCTGCCCATGGCCATTCTTATACCGGGCCAACGCCCCCAGGTTCTCCTCATCCGATGGCTATCCTAAACCATCCAGACCCAAATTTGGCCGCGCCATCACGGCCGCCAGTCTATTCTTCTAATCATCTTAATCTTCCTCGTCAAACGATATGCCCACCAACTCACGTCCCATGTCCGGCTGCCTCGGCCTACCAAGCTCTCCCTCCAGTGTATCAAACACCCCCTCCTCTCCCAATTGTTTGAGAGCCCTCTATTGACCAGTTCATGCTGAACTACCTAAGTCAAATGGAGTAGCAGTACAAAGAAATCTGCCATCTCGTTGGCACCAAGGTTGCCCTCGAGATCTCCCTCCCCTCTCTCCCTACTTTCCATCTACCTCATTCCGAGATGTCGGTATTCCGCCGCTACAACAGGTCCAGTAACCCCTTCCTCCACGTCAAAGATTTTCTGTACGAGTCTGTTACATGGCAAAATGATCCAAGAGCCCTTGCTTTTCTATTTAAAAGATCATTGGAGGGCTCGGCACTTGAGTAGTTTTACTCGATTGATTCAACAGACGCCGGTAACTTTGATATTGTCAAGGCCAAGCTTTTGCAGAGATATCAAGATCGGGTTGGAATAGCTTACTCCATCACCGACCTCGTAGCTGAAAGGATGAAACCAGATGAGGATTTTATCAGATATGCTGATAGATGAAGAGCAATGGCAGAAAAGCTTACAGACCCAATGTTAGAGCCAGAGCAGGTCAAGTTGATTTTAACAAATGCAACCCCAGCCATGAAGAACATGCTAGCCCTCCATCATCCCACTACCATGAGTGAGCTTTACGAGAAGGCACGGTATATCCAAACTCAGCTCTGGGATTCACCCATTATGAACCTGTTCGATCCCCGACCTCGGGTCACCAAGAAAACCATCCCTTCCACCTCCGGACCGGTGACCAAGGGGATAGTGAACCATGAACAGGTTAGTGTTATAGGGAATCCCCCTAACAATTACCCACATCAATACAGAAACCCTTCTCCGAACAGGAACGCTCTAGCTTTCCAGCACCAACAATCCCAGCCTCAACTTCCCCCACAGCCTCCCCAATATCAAGTCCAAACATATCGACCCCAGAATTAGCAACCCCTAATGCCCCGAACTCCACAACCCAGGGCCCCAGAAACCTACCACCTGGCCCCTCCTCCAGCTGCATATCAGCCAAGGAAAACCGGACCCCGACGGGAGAATTACCCCCCCCATTGCCCTATTCCCTTACGGATATTTTCAATGCCTTGATGGCCGCACAACAGATAGAGCTTCCAAAAGAAAGACCTGTCTGGCCAGGCACGGCAAACACTGGGCGATATTGTATGTACCATCGATACCTGGGTCACATGATCAAAGATTGTTTTCAATTCAGAGATTACTTTCATGATCTTCATGACCAAGGGAGTATTGATTGGATGCAAATGGGGGCATACATTGAGTCATTAAAAGCACAACAGTCGAAATCTCGGTAGCAGCAGTAGCAGCAGCAAC
The DNA here is from genome assembly GCA_036172225.1 of Cryptocoryne crispatula var. balansae. Taxonomy (NCBI): domain Eukaryota; kingdom Viridiplantae; phylum Streptophyta; class Magnoliopsida; order Alismatales; family Araceae; genus Cryptocoryne; species Cryptocoryne crispatula. The sequence goes on along the minus strand of CM069927.1, from coordinate 23,605,036 downwards.
AACAACAACAACAACAGCAACAACAGCAACCACAGCAAGATCACGGCCTTGGGATAGTGCGCAACCCTTTGCCAAACAATGCGCCCGCTCCAATAGCAGCACCACCTCGCAACCTTGTTAATCCTATCCTAGTCCCAACTAAAGAATCATCCAGCCGAGGACAAGACTGGCAGATGGACCCGGCTACCGCCTCCTTCCAATCGTACACCCCTCACCACTCCAACAGGGCTATCTTATCCATCCCCCGTACCTTACCCAACCTACCACCCATCATCCATGCACTGCAACGACCTGTGGAGGGGCCCGTCACCACAACCCCTATCCCCTTAGGACCGATTATCCGACCCCGTATACCACCACCGTTAGCCCCCACGTCCCCTCTACCACCTATCATTAGACCAGCACCATTAGTGACCAACCCGGCATCCACCATGCCGCCAAGAACCCCACAACCTTTGCCCCTCCTTATTCGACCAACTAGCCCGCTAACGACCCCACTTAGCCTCGTCAATACCCCACCACCACCACCTAAGTTCATCCAAACCAACCACCCCAATCACATGCTGGTCTCCATCGAAACGCCACCTGCCGGGCCCACACCACCCCTTACTGCCATCCTACGGAGCGGACGCATGGTCCAGCGTATCTTCCCTCAGGCCGGTGCAACACAAGCAGCCCCAGAAGTGGAGGAGGAACCAGTTGAAGAACCAGTACCAAGAACCACATACGATCTACTGAAGCACCTTGATAAAACACCAGCCAGAATCTCTATTCTGGAATTAATCAAGCGGTCCAAGGATCACCAAGAGGTGCTTCAACAATATTTATAGAAGGTACTAGTTAGTGAAAGCCTCCCACCTGAGAGAATTTGCCGCTGTCCTGGCTCCCCGAAGTAAACACCCGGCCCTAATTTTTACTGATGAAGAGTTGGCAGCCCCCCAAGTCAGGAGGTGTGCATTATGCTTAACTGTGAACATTCGAGGCACCCCGGTAGATTCATGCTTGGTAGATACCGGTGCCTCCTTGAATATCATACCACCTGAGACCCTGAGCTTCTGCGACATCTCGGAGGCAGAGATCCAGCCTTCCCACATCACCATGACCGCATTTGATAACATGAAGCGACCCGCGCATGGCACCATTCTTCTTGATGTCGAGCTCGGCCCTAAGACGGTCACGGTTGACTTCCATGTGTTAGAAATGGATCCTACCTACCGAATCATCCTGGGCCGTCCATATCTCAAAGCATTGGAGGTAGTAGCATCCACCAACCACCAATGTATCAAGTTCCCTCACAAGGCGCAAATTGTGAAGGTGACCAGCTACGTAACAGTAACGCCAACTATTGGATTACCAAGTCAGCTAGTGTTCACATTGATAGAACCACCAAAGAAAAAATGACAGCCAAAACAAAAGAAGAGGAACACAGAGGAGCCAATAGGGTGGCACATCATGAAAATTCTGGGGTATCAAGAGGGCCAAGGGTTGGGCAAGTTCCTGCAAGGAATTACAGAACCCATCAATCTCGCCAGCCGACTCACTAAGACCGGTTTGGGGTATGATGGGACAGTTCAGAATGGCAAGAGGCCTGGACATCAGGCAGTGGCAGGGCTTGCAAAATATTTTCTGAAAGGGGAAGTGATTCAAGTTGAAGAAGAGAGGTCAGGCTACCTCAATGACATCAACGACCGTCCGCGGAAGAGGCAAAGAGTCGACAAAGGTGAGGATGAATTGTTCTTATCTTTATCATCATTATTTATGGTCGAGGAAGATGAATCGAGGAAAGAACCACTTAAGTCGCCGCGGATCGAAAAATGCCCCGACAGGCAAACTTGCCATAATCCCCTAACCATCCCGCGAGGGCCTCCCCTCAACTGCTCTTCTCTAGAGCTAACCCACACTTCTAGTTAAGTCTCTCTCATGTCTCTCTCATGGGCTCCCAATGCCCTTGCATGATGGGCCCCTCACGACCCGTGCGGGGAATGTATCACCCCCGTTTCGCACGATCATCACCATCGGGCCCGAAAGTCATCTCTACTCTGCCTTGTTTAAGGCCTTTGACTCCCTGGCCATCGTGCCAGTCCAATCTCAGGTCGAACCAGATGACCCACCCAACTTACTAAGCTCTCCCCTCCAAACCAACTCATCGCCAATTGAGGAGGATCACAACCCCGCTCCAGATCTTCCCCAGATCTTTACTTTCCTTTCTCTTCAGGATGAAAAGAGTGTCATAGTCCATCCCATACACATGATTGGCACCACCAAAAAAAAAGTCCTTCTCACAACTAGCATTTCGATTGAAGAAACGTCCATCTTTACCCCCGAGGGCCTTACGACCTCAGAGACTGAATCTCTGAGCAACTTGCTCTATCCTCCACCTCTTGTAGATATTGTTCCCCCCAATCTCCCCTCTTCATCGTCATCTTATTCTTTCCCCCTTGGGATTAGTATCCAAGAGAGTCCAAGCTAAGGGCAAGAGGGTACCAGATCGGTATCTATATCAACTAGCTAGCAAAAGCATGGAGTGTGCAAAATTGCCAGGATTTTGGGATAACAGTGTTCAGTTGGATGAAATCTTCTATAAGGATGAAGAAAACATGGATCAATCTTTGGGAGTATATGAAGTCGGTTCAGAAAAGGATATTGATACGGATGAAGAAGAAGATATAGCAGATGCCTATGCTTCCAGTTTGAAGAGATTTGAAGAACCTCTAGCTTTCGCTGATGAGCCCACAAAAGAACTTAATCTTGGGACACTAGATGATCCTAAAGTTGTTCTCATCAGTGCTAGCCTTACTCCCTCCCAAGAATCGGGTTTGATAGGGACTTTGCAAGAGTACTGGGACGCATTCGCATGGACCTACCAGGATATGCCGGGACTAGACAATTCGTTGGTCGAACATCGTTTAACACTTAAGGATGGAGTTGTCCCAGTAAAACAAAAGCTTAGGAGATTCCACCCAGAAGTAGCCTTGAAAATGAAAGAAGAGGTCAATAAATTACATCAAGCCAAATTTATCAGAGTCATCCTTTATCCTCAATGGGTGGCTAATATCGTCTCGGTAATGAAGAAGGATGGCAAAGTCCGCATCTACACCGATTTTAGAGATTTGAACAAAGCCTGCCCTAAGGATGATTTTCCTCTTCCTCATGTTGATGTGCTTGTTGATAATACAGCCGGTTTTGAAACCCTCTCATTCATGGATGGATATTCTGGGTACAATCAGATTCGGCTAGCAGAAGAGGATCAGGAGAAGACATCATTCACTACACCTTGGGGTACGTATTGTTATGTCGTCATGCCCTTCGGACTAAAGAATGTGGGAGCAACCTATCAGAGGGCAATGATGGCAATTTTCCATGATATGATGCATCAATGTGTAGAGGTGTATGTGGATGATTTAGTAGTCGAATCCCGGACCCGAGATGAACACTCTGAGGTTTTAAGAAAGGTCTTGCAAAGAACTCGGGAATATAAGCTAAAAATGAACCCGAAGAAATGTGTGTTTGGTGTATCATCAGGCAAATTATTGGGTTTCATTGTTAGCAAGAGGGGGATTGAGATTGATCCCAATAAAGCCAAGGCTATCATTGATATGCCCTCACTAAGGAATTTGAAAGAACTTAGGGTGTTAATTGGAAGGCTACAGTTTGTCCGCCGGTTTATCTCACAACATTCCAAAAGGTGTAAGCCTTTCTATGAGTTAACCAGAGCAAAAATAGAATTCAAATGGGATCAAAAATGCCAAGAGGCTTTTGATGGTTTGAAGAAGTATCTTTCTAGCCTTCCTGTGCTCCAACCCCCTAATCCAGGCAGACCTTTGATCTTGTACATCTTGGTGCTAAGTGAGTCCTTAGGTGCAGTGTTAGCACAAATAAATGAGGAGGGGAAGGAACGGGCTGCTTACTATCTTTCTAAAATCTTTGATCCTTGTGAGATGAACTATACCGCCATGGAGAAGACCTGTGTCTCTCTAGTTTGGGTGATACAAAAACTCAAGCACTATTTTCTTGCTCACGAGGTCAACCTCATCGCCCGAATGAATCCTATCAAATTCTTCCTTGAAAAACATGTCCTCACTGACCGACTCGCCAAATGGCAAAGTTTTCTCTCCCAGTTTGACATCACTTACATCCAACAAAAGTCAATCAGAGGATATGCCATTGCCGAGCACCTGGCTCACCATCCCATTCCTAACTTTGACCCGGTCCATTCTGAATTGCCCGATGAGGAACTCATGTCCCTCCATCATTCTGAATTATGGACCCTTTATTTTGATGGTGCTTTGAATTCCCAGGGAAGGGGAATCGGAGTTGCCCTTTTGTCCCCTAAAGGGGTCAGTATTCCCCAAGCTTTCCAACTCTGTTTTCCCGCCACCAACAACATTGCTGAATACGAGACCCTCTTAGCTGGATTAGAGGCTGCTCGGTTCCATGGAGCCACCAAGTTAAGAATTATAGGTGACAGCCAATTTATTCTTCAGCAAGTGCTCTCCAGATATCGAACATCTCATCCTGGACTCAAACCATATCAAGAACTCACCTCTTCTTACATCAAGCTCTTCACTAAACTTGAATTTGTCCATATCCTTCGTGCTCAGAATATCCTTGCTGATTCCCTAGCATCATTGGCATCTTCTTTATCAATCCCGCTAGGCATGTCTGATAGGACCATTTCTGTCTGGCGGAAGATGATACCTGCTGTTGAGGATGCTCGGTTTATCGATATCAAGGAGAGGTTCACAAGGAAGGAATTACTTGAGCAAAAGGAGGAATTGTCACTCGTTGAGATTGAGGAGCTAGATGAAGAAGAAGAGAGGCCATGGTACTATGAGATTGCTCAATATTTTCGAGATCAGACTTACCCGCCCGAACTCACGGCCAACGAGAGAAAAGCCGTAAGAAGGATTTCCCAAAAATATCTAGTGCTGGGTGGGACACTTTTTAAAAGAAGTATGATGGGGGTCCTATTACGTTGCGTGGACGAAAGAGAAGCTGAATTGGTGCTCGAATAAGCTCACTCGAGGGTATGTGGAGGTCATGTTAGTGCTCAAGCCCTAGCCAAAAAGATCATTCGGCAAGGGTACTATTGGCCCACATTAGAAGAAGATTGCTCGATTTTTGTCCGGCACTGCCATCAATGTCAACTCTATGCCGACAAAATCCACTCTCCTGCATCTTCTCTCCATCCTATCCACGCTCCCTGGCCTTTCGCTATGTGGGCTTTTGATATTATCGGTCCCCTTGGTGATCCCAACTCTGCGAACAAAACCAAATCTTTTATTCTCACCGCCACGGAATACTTCACCAAATAGGCCGAAGCAGAAGCTTACACGGAGATCAAGGCTTCAACGGTATGCACATTCGTCAGGCGCAACATTTTGTCCAGATTCGGGATTCCCGGCGACATCATCACCGACAATGGACCTCAGTTTGTCTCTCAGAGCTGCAAGACCTTTGCAACAGGTATCGCATAAAATTGCATCATTCATCTCCATATTACCCACAAGGCAATGGTCAAGCAGAAGCCACTAACAAAACCCTGATAAAAATCATTAAGAAAACATGTGAGTCCAATAGGTTCGCAGATTGGCCGGATAAGCTGATTGATGCTCTATGGGCCTACCGCACTTTGGTCAAACCCCAACGGGTCAGACCCCCTATGCGTTGGCATATGGGATGGAGGCGGTAATCCTATATGAAGTACTCGTTCCTTCGCTCCGAGTTCAGATCAATTGAGACATCCCCACAGATGATCGGCAGGAGTCTCTCCTAGCCCAACTTGAACTCTTGGATGAAAGGAGGCTGGCCACCGCTGAACATGCCCGGACTTATCAAAATAGGCTTAAAAGGTTTTATCAGAAAAGGGGGGTTGAGAGAAAATTTGAGATCGGTGAGGTTGTGCTCAAAAGAATTTTCATAAAGCCAGGCGGTCCACGCTCAAAACTTCAACCAAATTGGGAGGGACCCTTTGTAATTTCAGAAATCTACCCTGGCAATTCCTACAAGCTAGTTAATGCAGATGGAGAAGAATTAACCCATCCTTGGAATGGACTCTACCTTAAGAAATATTTCCCCTAAAAATATATATATTAAATACAAAAATGTGGAAGAAGTTTACTCTCACCTATCCTTGCTTGCTATTAGGCCTGCCTGTTCAAATGAGGGTTAAGAATAGGCATCACACCATGCACATCGCATGCCTAGACTCCGGGATTCGATGGCCAGAGCCGAAAAAGAAGACCAGGTAGCGCTAGGCAAAGGAGATCAGCCTTACCCTATTCTCCTCTCGCTTTGGCCCAAGGTAAGATTCGAGGGATTTAGAGTGAGGAATACCAAAAATGCCCATCATCTTAGAAGGGTAAAATCCTAGAAGGTCTAACTTCTCAAAAGAAAAGGCACCAAAAGATGGGCAATGAACCCCTCAGGTTAGCAAAAAGAAAAAAAAATGTATAGACCTGTCTGAATGGGTGCCTAGAGTAGCCCCAAAGAAAAACGGCTCCAAAAGATGGGCAATGAACCCCACAGGCAAAAATGACTTGTCCGAATGTGGGCTATAAAAAGGGGCAAGAAGGAAGGACCCAAAAAGATCGAACCTGATGGATAGATGGGCATTAGTACAGAAATGCGCTCAGCATCCTTTCAATTCGACCAAGGGCTTGTCCCAACTTCTTCCTTCTTCAACCGCCATGGGTAGGATTGATCAACCGAGCCCGAGCAGCACCCTAGTTTATTGAAGGAAGAAAGCCTAAGAATCCCGGAAGAAGGCCTATCACCTACACGTGACGCCTGTTCTTAACTACTACACGTACCATGAAAGGGGCGCACCTACACGTGACGCCTGTTCTTAACTACTACACGTACCATGAAAGGGGCGCCCAGTCACAAGCAAGGCAAATGGTGAGAACACCTACTCCATCCACGAACAAAAAAATGAATATATCAAAAACCCAAACAAATCTAAAAATCTTGAAAGAACAAAAAAATCCACAAATTCTCAAAACCTCTTACAAACATGAATATCTGAAATCCCAAAAAAATCTATAAAATTCAAAGTCCAAAAAAAATTGGAAAAAATTTCCAAAACTAAAAATAAGTTAGTGCTTGTAAATTGACCGCATGTCTAGTTGCATTCATGTTTAATTCTCTGTCTTACACGTTTCGTTTCTGCATTACGTAGTTATGATTCTTATTTGCCTAGTTAAGAAGGCCCATGCCTCTTGACATCTTGCAAGAGGCTAAGCCTAAATGAAATTTAACCAATCTTCTGGTTCAATGAGACAGGCGACAGGTGATCAAGTCAGAAGATAGAAAAGGAGGAGATACACTGGCAAAAAGGGGGTAAATCCACTATAAATCCAAAAATGTACAGTATATCAAGTGGCAGAGGGGGCCGGCACATCAGAATCGCCACCTCCCTCTGTCGGTGGCTCCTAGGGAGCCAGTTCTGCTACAGGAGGGGGGAGGGGAGTCCTCTCGCCGCCGGCCAGAGAGGTGGTACCCGACCGGCTCGGACCATGGAGCGTCGTTCGCCGGGAATTGGTTCGGTACGACCGACCCTGTGATCGCGAGCGGGCCAGCTCCAATAGCTCCACCGCCCGACGCGACTCTAGTGCTTGCACCTTCTCCAGGTGCTGGACCCACAGTCGGAGGATCTGCTCACTCTCAGGCATGGCACGGGTCCTCAACTGCTCCAGCTGCAAGGCCAAACAAAAGTCAAAAACAACAAACAAAGAAATAACAAGACTGGAACAGCTTCAGCTGAAAACTGACCTCCGTCAAAAGGGCGGGGTCGGCCGAGGGAGGTCGGCTCTCCAACTTGGCCACCTAGGCCTGAAGCTGGGCAACCTGCAAAAAAGGGGATTAGATGCCACAACCAAGCAAGCGAAATGATCAAGTAAGGTAAGGCATGTACCTGATCCCGGAGAGCCCGCTCTGTCCTCTCGGTGGCCTCCCGGGTACCATCAAGCTCGGCCACCCGAGCCCGCAACCCTCGAACATGCACGGGAAGAGGGTCAGAGCAATACAACCAAACAGTAAAAGAGAAAGAAGCAGGGACTCACCTCCTCGTGGAGCAGGGTCTCCGCCTCTGGTGGCCCCTCTGCCGGGACCTCCTATGCCGGCTCCACTGCTGCTGGACTCCCTGCAGCCGACTCAAAAGCCGCCGGCTCCCCCTCTTCCTCGGCCGCTGGGGCCTCCTCCCAAAAGGCGCGATAGCACTTGCACGCCCGCGGAGGCCGCTAGAAGCCGCGCGGCCCCACCTCCTCCTGGTGCCGCCTCGGAGACGGAGCCGCGGCATGTTGAAAAGAACAGGTAAGATGGAGGCAAGAGAAACTCACAAGCAACTGACTAGGAAAAAAACCGAACATGCGCAAGCTGAGCCTCCAGCTCCCGGATCCTATCAGCCCGCTCTGCAAGCTGGTCGCGAAGACGGGAGAGCTCCGTCTAGGTCGCCTACAAGAAAGAATCCATCAGAATCAAAAGCAAATCAAGCAAAAATTGAAAGAAGGCAGAAGTAGGCGACGTACAGTGTCGGTCATCACGAAGAGGTGGGCGTAGAACTTGTAGAACTGTCGTAAGTACTCCGAGATGTCCGCCGCCTGGGAGACCACCGGGGTACCACCCCGCTCCCTGATCTCTAGGGCCAGCCGGCCCGACTCCCGCCAGTCCACCTTGTGGACCAGCCCCCGGGTACTCCTCCCCATCTTCGGGTAAGGAGGGAGGGTGACCCACTCCTGATTGAACCCCAGTGACCGCATCGAAAGACGCAGCCACAGGGGCTCAATCTCGTTTAGGCAAATAAGGTAGGTGTCCCTACCAAATACTGCCCGAGACTCCACCACCCAAGGCTGGGCAGTGTCATCCTCCTGGAGATAGGGCCTCCACACCACCTGCAAGGGAAGCAAGCAAAGTCAGATGTTAGCACCAGTCAAGGTAAGGACAAAAGAAGCAAGTGCAAACAGGACTTACCCGATCGTGAGGAAGATGGAGCAGGATCTTCTGTAGACTCTCCACTTGGTACTGGTGGGGAGACGTGGACCGCTGCGCTATCCACTGTCGAAAGAGCGGGTAGACGACCCCGCTAGTACGCTGCACCGCCCGCTGGATGGGCAAATGCAGGTAACTCCAGACCTAAACACGGCAAACAGGTCAGGTACACAGGTATGAAATAGTTTTTTTTACTTGAAATAGTCTGTGTAAGAGAAATTACCTAGAGGAAAGGAGTAAAGCCGGCAACGCCGATGGGGCCCGACTCCATGGCGAGGGAAGAGAAGAGGTGCGCCAGCATGGAAACACCCCAGGCATACTCGCCTACCCGCGAAAGGCGGGTGAGTAAAGGTAAGAACCGTAGGTGGATCATGTCGCCATTGCTGCCCAGCAAAAGTTGGGTAAGCAAGAACAACAGGAACCGACGAAGGTCCCTGTCTGCCTGCTCTGTCCCCTCCTCGCCACAGAGCTCTGCCTTCAACTCAGAGGTCAAGCGACCCCTGACCTCTGAGAGAAGGGCACCCTCCTTGGGGACCGCCGCCGAGCGGAACCCCACCAACCGCCCGATGTCCTCCCGCTCCAGCATCCTCATGCCGTCGGGATACGTTGGAACGTCAAGACCCAGGAGGTCCCGGCAAAAACCGAAATAATCCTCGTAGGTCTTGCCGGTCACCGGCCGGTCGTGTACGCGTAAGCCCGTAATACGGACCACGTCCTCCAATGAAGGCACCATGTGCCCCCAAGGGAAGATGAAGGAGCGAGAGGCCGAGTCCCACCGCTCCCTCAGGCCCTGGATCAGGGACAGATCCTCCCAGATCTCAGTGCAGGAGAGGAGTAGACCAAAGCCCATGGCGTTTAGTCTGCTCTTCTGGAAACCTGCAGGCCCTCGTACACGCAGATAACCAACTCCCATGAGATGCGGGAGCGGAGCTTGCCCTGCACACAAAGAATATTTCTGTTAATTTCATAAATTTTAGGTAAATTACCGAATGGAAGGCAGAAGAAAATTTACCTCGAGGCGGGGGTGCGGCTTGGCCTCCGGCGCAACAAGTGGAACCTCCTCGGCTGGAGGAGGTGACTTCGGGGCCGATGAGGGAGGCCTCCGGTGTGCCCGGGAAAAGCGAGGTCGCCTCGCCATCTGCAAAGCCAAAAACAGGTCAGTGATATGCAAGAACAAACAGAAATCATAAAAACCCAAGTTTCTGGAATTAGCAGGCGCTTCGCCTTCGGAGCGCTTATCCTAGTGTCTCGAAGTCAGAGCGTCAGCTTGGCGCTCCAACTTCACGACGCTACCGGAAGCGTCGTGAAGACAGAGTGCTTGAATAGCGCTTTGCCTTCGCGACGCTAGGCTCCTGGCGGCGTCGCTCGCGATGCCAGGCCGACCAGAATTGACCGACTTTGAAGCTGTCAAACAATGTCGAAAAATCCCGAAAATCTCAGAAAACTCATGCAAATGGAAAATTCACAACGTATTCTACAACTTCCAAGAAGGAATCAACTGACCTGGGTGTGTGTGGGTGTCGCATGGAGCCCCGGAAAATATGAGCTTTTGAACTGGAATGAGAATTTATGCGCGTGAAAGTAACTCCATATATATAGTGAGAGTAAGAATTTTTAGAAAATTTCAAAAAAAATCATAAAAATCACCATAATTTCTTTAAAATTATAAAAAACACAAATCCACCAACCTCAAGGATCTTCCGTCAACAGACGGATCCAAAATCGAGGGGAATGTGAAGGGTCACTAGAAAGCCCGGTAGCCCGGATCCGGGATGCCTGGCATCGTCCTACCACGATGCCAGGCGACCTGGAATCAGAGCGCTTAGAAGTCCAGTAGCAAAAATTTTTTGTTTTAACATTTCTTGCCTTTCATTCACCAAGCATTATAGCTTCCTCTACTTGTTCAGTCGATTGGCGTCTCAAAGTATCATTGCATTGCTCATAACAAATATCCATACACGTGTGCCCTTTTGGAAAAATGCTAACCATTTTGCAGAAGAAAGGAAGTTTAAATTCAACCAAAGCCTCCAATACAAACGGCCGCGCAGGGCCCCAAAGACAACATTATGGCCACACAGGGCCCAGAAAGACAACAACAGCATAATGGCCATGCAGGGCCTAGAAAGACAACAACAGCATAATGGCCACGTAGGGCCTAGAAGACAGCATAATGGCCACGCAGGGCCCAGAAGACAACATAATGGCCACGCAGGGCCCAGAAAAACAACAGCAAATAACTTGGCTATACACGGCCCAGAAAGACAAAAGATCAGACACAAATACCTCCACCACTGCGGCGATCACTGAAAGAGGACCCGCAGCCTAGCGGAGTAGCGTGAAAGAGGATCACCCTCCTCTGATACTCCCACGCCCAGCTGGAAAACCCTGCAAACTCTCCAGAGCTCAATGATGCTCTGACACTCCTCTGCATCGTCAGGAGTGCCAAAGTGGCGATCCTTAATGGCAGGATGATGGAAGAGGTAAGGTACGTTGGACCTAGGCTCGCTGATCTGGGGGGAGCAGCGGTGGGGGTTGTACAGCACAAAAGAGGAGCTAGTGATCAGCCTGAGGTCAACACCTAGAGAATGGCAGACTCGGACCTCTCTCACTACCATGGGAGGAGGAGGGCACAGAAAGGAAGAAAGATCATTGGCCAAGAAATACTTGCGCCAATTTTGGCAAGTCTTTACTGACGGGCAAGTGTTCACCACCCTCTCTCTCATGCCCAAGACATGGGTAATTGTATGAAGCGGGCTATGGAGGAAGTAACGAGAAAAAGACACATTGTGATCAACTACGCTGAATTTAAAATGCCAGTCAGCCCAGGAAGCTAAGAGGAGGAGACTGCCATGCATAGGCATGCCGATGCACGCCGAGGAAAGACCATCATAAAGAAAGCCAAGAATAGAGGTGATGATCCTCTCCCTCCATCAGACACATCGAATGCTAGATAAGAAACTAGGATGAATCCAACCATCCTCGGTCGGGAAAAGAAGGGCAGAGACAAGAAGGGTGGCAGCCCCTTTCATGCCGGGGAGGAGGTCGGCATCGCAACTAGCCCCTTCTATGGCACCAATGGTCCAATTGAGGAGGCCCTCTATACTGATCCTATCCCCTAGGTTGATCTAGCGGGCCGAGGTGGGACTTATAAACTCCTCAAGGAACTCATGAGCCGACAGAAGCTCAGTAGGGACAAAAGTGAAGAGTTCCTGCCGGCGAGGGACGGTTTGAAGGCCAAGGAGGATCTCGGCCTCCTCCAGAAGAATGGTACACTCATAGGTGCCCATAATGAAGGTATTGGTCTCAGGGTGCCAGGACTCGACTAAAGCACCAAGGAGGGAAAAATCCTAATGGTACCTCTGGATATTGCTAGCGTGAATGAGAATGCTGAGGAGGCCCTAGTCGCGGAAGAATGCATGAGTCTGGTGGCACAAGCAGACGAGGAGCCTCTCTATCAAGCTGAGCAGCCCGTAGCGGCGTGCACCCGGGAATGCGGGGGGTTCCTGCACAGAACACAGATGAAACAGGATCAAAGACTGCTATCGGAAATAGTAGGTGCTCCGACAACGCGGCGCCTAGCATCGCGACGACAGAGCGCTTAGTTACACTCGACAGAAAGCAGGAAATGGCAGAAATGGAGGGGAAAACCGGCCAAAAAGGGGTCCCAAATGGAAGGAAAACAACATGAAAAGGTGTGGATAGACATCTAAAGGAAGATAAAATGCAAAAACTCACCACTCTTGCCGAAACCCGGTTTGGATGTGCCCCGGAATGGCCGAAAACTTCTTCGCCTTCAACGGAGTGGTAGGTCGATGAGAAAGCTCCATGGCAACAAGAACAAGCAAGAATGAAGGAAGAAATGGTGCAAGAAGGCAGCCCAAGAGGAGTTGGGAGGGTTTCCCCTCCCCTTGGATGGCCTAGGGGTCAAATAAAGCCGGATTGGGGGAGGGGGAACCCCCCTTTACCCACAACGAGATGGGCGACAGGCCCTTGACTGGAATATGCGCAGGAGATGCAGGCACTTCGACAAAGGGACGCCCGGCATCGCGTCGAAGGGACGCCTTGACAAAATCCGAAAAAAATAAGAAAAATGAATGAAAAATAATAAAAATTTAGTGTCGTTTTACTTTCCATTAAACTTACATATTAGCTATCAGCATAATAGTATCCTAAATGTTGAAGACCACAAGTTCTAAGAACACCGGGCCTGAGGACCCCTCCAACAAAATCAATGACGGAACGGTCGTTTAATGAACTTGTGGATAAGCCAAAATCACGGGTTTTGGGGACGACGGTTCCTGATCAGTATCCAGACCCATTACCCATGATCTATATCTTCAGCTATCTTTCTTAATATTAATTTTTATTTCTTTCTTTCACCCAGCATACATCCGCTTGCATCACATACATTTGGTTATCGTCATTTTGGTTGTCTTTATGAAAAGTCGCCTTCTCTGACAAGGCAAACAAGTGTCTCTATCGAAATGAGAGATCATTCCACTTCGAGCCGAATCAAGTTCCCGCAAGAACCCGAATGGATCCTAAAGGCTTAATCCCAGTCGATTGGAAGTTCTTTTGATTTTAAAATCAGCTTCTGTTCAACCCTTCTTGGTACAAGCACACCACAAAGCTGGGCCGCTAACCAAGATGAACTCACGAGCCGCGCTCGGAGGTTCCCCGCATGCACAAAGTAAGTTTTTTATTTTCTTCTCTCGTGCCCACGGCACATCTCTTTTCCAATCAACTATGGAAGTAGTCCAGAGGAAACAAAAAAGTAATTGCGGATCCTGAGAAAGCTCAATTTTCCTGGTTAGGTCATAAATCACGTATCTAAATCTACACCTTGGCGTCAGTTTTTTAGTCCGCCACCGCTTCACTTAGCTACACCTCACTACGGTCGTTTCTGCACCACTCCGCGCTACTCCCTTGCAAAACCGACGCCAAGGCGAGGCAAGCTGTAGATACACAAATTCGGCCAGATTACAGGGACTACAATCTCATTCTTATAGACAACACTTGTATTTTCTCGATCAGGGAAGTCGGTTTGACATAAAAATGACCAAATTTTAGAAAAATCTCCAAGCGTTCTGATATCGCGATGCCAGGCATCGTGACATCAGAGCGCCTAGCATTTTCCGCCTTTTCACCGCTTTATATGGCCGGACAACGTCATATTCAAAATTGTACGACGGTCCAAGCGCTCTCCTACCGGGACGCTTGCATTTCCACCCATGATAGCAGGCTTTTTAGGACGGTCAGCGGTGCAATGTCAAAATCGTACCGAGGATGCAGGCGCTCCACTGGATCCCCGCCGGCCAACTAACACCGCAGGCACCGCGTGCGCCGAATTTGCAGTGTGTCAGCCGTAGGTTGTAGGTGCTCAGCTGTCAGAGCGTCGGGATCTCTGCTAACAACCAGCACCTGACACCCAGGGTGGTAGGTGGCGACCGGTATGGTCGGACATGCTGATCCGCCGGTTTGTCGGCGGATTAGCAGGCGCTCCGAAGCCGCGACGCCAGGCGACCTTCTGGTGGAGCGCCTAGGTCACTTCCGCGGATCTATAAAAGGAGACCCTTCTCCCCCATTCAAGAGGTTCCAAAAAAATATTCCCAGAGCTATAACTCCATAGAGAGACCCTTTTTGAGCATCCTAACACCCTCCCATCACCCTCCAAGCCATACTAGAGTCCACAATCACATCCCCAAGTCATTCAATCTTCCCATTACACCTCTTCTACTCCGTCCATTCCACATAACCGAAAAGCCATCCTAAACCTCCTCATACACTAAAAGCCATTGGAAGTCATCCCAAAGAGCCACAAGAAGTCTCCAAAAAAACGGGTTAGAAATCCGACACCCTTTGTTGGAACCAGGAGAAGATCGTGTCAAAGGCTGCCTCGGAAGGATGAAAGCGCTCCTCCGACGGGACGCCAGGTGACCTGGAGTCAGAGCGCCTGCAACCACTAGAAGCTGGCCGGTCCCGAACTCACCAACGATCCTCTTCTTTATCTTATCCTCATTTCATTTTCCATTTGGTTCCATCATGCATATTATATTAGCATAGCCTAATGCATCTTTAGCTTAAGGTCATTTAGATCCTCCTTAAGAGGGGTTAGGAGTTAGTCATAATCTGGTTCGTTCAACCCCGTTTGTCATTCCTCTTCTTTCCTACGAATAGTTACTACTTTCTATTTTGTTCTAATCGTTGTTTTGTTGTGCTTTCATTCTTAACTTCTTTTCAGGCAAGCGAATTTCTCCAAGGCTCTTCTTCTCCGGCCGGCCGAGAAAGGAGAATATAGAACCCACACAATCTCCCCATTCAACGAGGTAACTGGTCATTCTTCCCCTTGTCAGTTCATCTCTTTTATTTTAATCATCGGAGCCTCTTTAGCTCCGGGCGACCACACAATCTCTTCCTCTTTTCGGTTCATAAGTTAAGTTAGTGTTGATAACGCCACCCACTATATGATCTTCTTTCCCTTCTATTCTCCTCAATGACCCGGGCTGGTCCTTCGATGCCCAAGTGACATCAAGAGTTGAGTAGTCCGGGGACCAAGGTGAGTGTGAAGAAAGAAAAAAGGAGAAGAGGTGGGTAATAGGCCGGTTTGTTTGAATCATCCACAACCATGTCTATGGCGTGATTAACATAAACCGACCCTATCAGAACTGTAAGGAAGAAGAAATATACACACACCACACCAAAACACGTGCATACCGCGGGAAGATGGCACCTCCCCAAGGTGAGGGCACGCCCTGTGCGCCCTCACCTCCTTTGAAAGGCGGGGGCGCGGTTGATGCAGTTTTCATTTTTTGCACCGGTTTCAATTCCCTATAAATTGAGGGCCATTCTAAATGACCCAAGGTTAATTACCTATGCCTAGCTCGTCCTGAGGTCATCCAAGCTCTCTCCCAAGGCTGTCCCAATGTCCAATGCTGATCCAACATCGAGAGATCGATCCTGAAGTGAAGGAGAAGGCTCAATCCGGGCGTTCTGCATCAACCGACTTCATCGACTTCTGAAGAAAATCTGGGATTTCTTCTGCAAAATTCTTAAATAGAGGATTGTTCCTCTCTTCTTTCTCTTTCATCTGAAACTAACAGCACTTGAGGCTGACTTGTCGTTTGTTCGGGGCGATTGCTACACTAAGGGCATGCATCCAGGTTCTACTTTCCACATCCGCCTGCTTTCAAAAATTTTACAGGCTTATACAGATAGATTCCATAGAAGTCATCAATAGAAGATCTCTTTCTCTATTAGTTCTTCATCCATAGAAATAAACGGAACTCGATTCTAACATCAGGGTCGTCCGTAACATTTTCTGCACCAAAGTCGCACTAGAAGGGTGCAAAGCTACCCGAACCGGCCTTCTTCAACCAACTTGGCTTCAACTTAAGCCACACGCTTCATAAGTCCTTCTCAACCCACTTTATTCAATTTATTTACTATCTCAGAACATATTTTACTTCATTTGCATCATTTTTACATAATTACAAAAACACAAAAAAGGGGTTAGGGCTCGCCCCAATCTGGTGAGTTCTATTCCAATTGCTTCTTTGTTTCATCTCCTCTCCTATAGTTTCTACACTCCCCATAGTTCTAATCGGTTTCTTTTACTTGGTTTATTGTTCTAATTGCATAGGTTGATCAAGCTAGCATCGGTTGGACTCTTCTTCATCGGCCGGCCGAAGAAGAAGAAGGTTGAACCTACACACATTCTCTCCCGCACTAAGGTACACAGTCAAATTCAACTTCTTTCTATTTTCATTCCATAAAGCGGAGCCCGCGGCTCCTGGCGACCACCTTTTTATTTATGCTTTAAGTTCATCTCCTCCTCACTCTCCTCCCACATGACCCGAACCGTCTCCGGTGCTCGAGCGACGCCGTGAGATGAAAGTTCGGAGATCAATGTGAGTGTGGGACCGAGGTGAGGAGTTTTTACTGCTTTTAGAGTGTTTTTCGATTCACTCCCCCTTTCCCCCTATTCCATCTTTCACCTTCTCTTGAGGTGCCAATCCGGAACCCGTTTTCAGAGTCGACAGCTTTTTGGAGAGCACGGTGGGACCACCAATGTCTTCAATCGTGCTAGCTTGATTGATTCGTGCAACTAGTTATTTTCCGACTTGGTTCCTGCGTGAACCAGCTTGTCCTTTACCTTTTCCATGTTCATTTACCCCTAAACTTGCTGTTTACTCTTCCTTTAAATATTGTCCCCCATGTGGACTTGATTTGCTTGTCTTTAGTTTCAACCTGGTTCTCGCGTGAACCACTTTTCTTCTTATAAACCGGTTCCCACGTGAACCACCTTTCTTTTCCAACTCGGTTCCTGCGTGAACCAACTTATTTTTAGATCAGTCCCCATGTGGACCACCTCTTTACAGAACCTTTAGATTGGCCCCACATGGCCCTCTTTCTATTTTTCAATTTTTACACTGGTTCCCGCGTGAACCACACCTTTGTTCATTAAAACTGGTTCCCGCGTGAACCAACTCCTTTTTCTAAACCGGTTCCCGCGTGAACAAACCAACTTTCAGATTGGTCCCCGCGTGGACCACCCTTTTGCACCACTTTAAATTGGCCTCAAGTGGCCCTCCTTTCATTTTTCAAATCAAACAAACTGGTTCCCACGTGAACCACCCCTTTTCCTTCAAAAACCGGTTCCCGCGTGAACCACCTACCTTTCCAAGAAAATCGGCTCCCACGTGTGCCACTTTATTTTCAAATTGGTCCCCGCGTGGACCATCCTTTTACCTTTACTTCAGATTTGTCCCCACTCGGACACTCCATCACAAGCCGGTTCCCGCGTGTACCACCTTTAGTTGCTTGTTGCTAGTTACTTGTTTACTTTATCATTGCTTGTCTTGATTGCATTCACTTGCATGATTTATTTAATAGCTTTCATTCATGTTTGCATATTGATTGTTTCTTCTCCTCCTACCCTCCAATTTTCATTTTTGCATTAGCTTTTGCATCGGGTACCGTACTTATTCCGATCCGTAGGGCATTCGAGGCGGGGGCACACCCTCACCCTCCAAACACCTACTTGGTGGATTCTAACCTCTCTTATGCGATGTTCCTTCCTAGTTGATTTCGTGGTGATTGAGTGACAACCTTAGGTCATGAAGATTGAAGCAATAGGAACCATACCCATTTGGTAAACAATTGCTAACAATCTATTTAATCTAAGGTTTCTACTCAAAAATTGTCGAGTAGTCATTTTAAAAACTTGTTTGCATAACTTGCTTGCTCACAACAATTGAAAACAACCAAAAAAAATTTCTTCTTTAAAAACACCTAAAACAAAACAGAAAAAAAATCCATTTAATTTTTGTGTTCAACTTGCTTGCCAAACAACAAAATTGAAAACAAATCAATTCGAACAAAAACAAAGCATAACCAAACAAAAACCCTCTTTTCATTTACACTTTTCAGTTGCTTTCTTTCGACCATTTTGTTAGAAAGTTTGACAGGATGCCCATAACACTAAGGTCCGGAAGACATGTCGGGATGTCGAACTACTACGGGCAAGAAGAGGAGTACGAGATGGGCCACTACGAGCTGCAACAACCCATGGTCCAACCAGAGGGCCATGTCAACGCCGTCAGGGAGCCGGAAACTCAAAATCCTACTCATCAACCTGCTTCACTTAGCAAGATGCCCGCCAATCAAGATCCGGTCGAGGGAAATCAAGCCCCCTCACCACCTCAATCGGCAGTTAGGCCCCTAATCATTTTTTCTCCTGGGCAACCTTGTTGTGTCTCCACTCACCCCGTTGTGGGGCATTCACATAATGCTATTCCAACTCCTGTTTCTAACTCACCTCTTCCAACCCATTTACCTAAACACTTTGCTCCCGTGGCTCAGGAATCCAACCTTACCCAGGCATTCATAGAAAAACTTAACCAGATGGATGAGTGTTTTGAAGAGCTGAGGCACCGCCTCGATTCTAAAGCCACCCTAGATATTTCTATCCCATCTTTCCCGGTCCTACATCTCCCTCCTTCTGAAATTCCAATATTTCAACGTTATAATGGGACCGGGAATCCCTTTAACCACCTAAAGAGCTTTCTATATGACTCTGCGTTCTGAAAGAATGTCCGCAAAGCACTTGCCTTCCTATTCCGTCGGTCATTAGAAAGATCTGCCCTTGACTGGTTCTATTCTCTTGATTCTATTGAGGTGGTAGATTTCGATATTGTCAAGGCGAAGTTTCTACAGAGGTACAAGGATCGGGTGGGGCCAGCCTAGTCGATAACTGATTTAATTGCTGAAAAGACGAGGCAGGATGAGGATTTGGCAAATTTGCTGATCGATGGAGGGGAATGGCTGTGAGGCTAGTGGACACCATCTCAGAAGGGGAGCAGGTGAGGATGCTCATTGGGAACGCCATACCTAATCTTCGCAATCTCTTAATCATGCACCACCCAACAACCATGAGTGAGCTGTGTGATAGCGCCCGCTACCTCCAAGCCCATTTTAAGGACGCATCTATGATCAACCCATTCGACCCCAAACCCCGTAACACTAGAAAGCCTACACCTGTAGGACCCACCACCGAAGGGGTAGTCAACAACAAGAGCGTCAATGCCATGGATAATTAAGGTGGGTATCGCCAAAGCCAATACCGTAACCCACCACCCAACCAACAATACCACTCAGCTCCTCAACCAGCTCCTCAGCCCCAGCAGTAACTTGCATACAACCGAGCACCACCACAGCAACCCACCTACAATCGAGCGCCCCAGCAACAAAATGCCTACAACCGAGTGCCTCAACAACAACCCATCTACAACCGACAACAACCACAACAACAAGCCTACAACCAAATGCCACCACCAGACAACGACTTAGGAGGGG
Organism: Cryptocoryne crispatula var. balansae; assembly: GCA_036172225.1. Lineage (NCBI taxonomy): Eukaryota > Viridiplantae > Streptophyta > Magnoliopsida > Alismatales > Araceae > Cryptocoryne > Cryptocoryne crispatula. Next base: position 23,585,194 of record CM069927.1, on the reverse strand, counting down.
GGGACCCAAGAGAGAGTACTATCCTCAACTGCCATTCCCCCTCACCGATGTCTTTAATGCTTTGATGGCTGAACAATAGTTGGAGCTTCCAAATGAGAGAGAAGGATGGCCGGCAAATGTTGACATGACAAAGTACTGTGCTTACCATCGGTATCCTGGGCACACGGTGGATGTCTGCTTTCAATTCAAAGATTACATTCATGACCTCAATGATCAGGGGAACATTGACTGGGCACAGATGGGAGAATCCATTCAAGCAATGAAGGCACGTCAGAATCAACCACGGCGACAGCAAGCACAACAGTAGACCGGCTTGGGCATAGTCCAATATCCACTACCGGTACATGCACCCATTCAAGCACCGGCACCAGCACCACCAAACCAATGACTCAGCCTCGTCCACTCCGCTATCAAGGAGTCAACCCATCATTCGCAGGGTTGGCAGGTCGAGGATCAAATCGCCTCCATGCCCGCCAAACCAACCCCACCTACAAACCGCACCATACTCTCCATACCAAGAGCTGCCCCCAACCCACAAACTACCCAAACACCACTACCCTCACCAACCATTAACCCTCCACGGCGCCTAATCATTAGACCGTCACCAGCATCCCAACCATCACCCCAACCATCACCTAACCAACCAACCACCATTAATCCTCCTCGGCGTCTAATCATTAAACCGCCACCAACACCCCAAACATCACCTAACCTACCAGTCACCACCACTCCACGACCCTTAATCATCCGACCATCACCAAAAACACCCCAACTATCACTCAACCTACCAGCCACTGCCACTCCACGACCTCTCATCATTAGACCATCACCACCAACACCCTAACCATCACCCAACATACCGGCCTCCACCAATCCATGACCCCTCATCATCCGATCCTCACCACCCTTACCTACCATGGGCCCCTCCACATACCAACTAACCCTACCATCACCATCATCACCACTCCCCCCTACCATGCTGGCGCCGGTACTTTGTAGCGGGAGGATGTTCCAAAGGGTCTTCCCCCAGGCCGGGATACAATCACAGGAGCAAGCAGAAGAAGAGGTAGTGGAAGAACTGTTGCCCGGCACGGCATATGACCTATTGAAGCATCTGGACAAAATGCCGGCATGGATTTCAATCCTAGAGCTGATCAAGAGGTCAAAGAACCATCAGGACATCCTACAACAATACTTGCAGTGGGTCATGGTCAATGAGGACCTCCCGCCCGAGAAGATCATTACTGTCCTGACCCCATGGAGTGAACATCCGGCACTTACATTTACACAGGAGGAGTTGGCACGGCCAGAGATCAGAAAATATGCTTTGCACGTTGCAGTAGTTATCCGAGGCATGGAGATCAAGTCCTGCTTGATTGACACCGGAGCCTCTATAAATGTCATGCCGCCAGAAACCTTGCAACTTTGCGGTATCTCCAATGAAGAAATCGAGCCTTCTGCCATCACGGTGACAACATATGACAACTCCTGGAAGCCGGCACGAGGGGTGGTTACGTTGGAAGTAGGGCTCGGGCCGTGTGCTGTCACCGCTGAGTTTCATGTTCTAGAACTGGACCCTACATTTAAAGCTATTTTGGGACACCCATATCTGGAGGCAATAGGAGCTGTTGCCTCCACTAATCATCAATGTCTGAAGTTCCCATACAAGGGCCAGGTGATTAAAGTAACCAACATCCCCATTTTAAATGATGTGGATGACCCCTCTTCTGCACTGCCAGTATCGGAACTTGTCCGACCGTTGGTTTCAACTACAGAGCTTCCTGAGGTCATGATGATAACGACGCCTCCAGATACAGTTGCGTGACGGATAATGAAAGGGATGGGCTATCAACCAGGAAAGGGGTTGGGAAAGGAGCTGCAGGGGGTTGTACACCCCATTAAAGTCGTACAAAGACCAAAGAGGCACGGGCTTCGCTATGAGCCCAATTTCACTCTGAGGATGGTCTACCGGCCAAAAAATGCCATGGGACTCCAAAAATTCTTCATCAGAGGGGAGATCATGATGATGGCCGCGGACGAAGAAGAAGAACCAATCAAGAGGAAGAAGGCACCGGAACAAGAGGAGGAAGTGGACAACCTGAGTTCATCTCTAGCTCGGTTGTTCGTAGAGGAGGAAGAACCAGTCAAGGGCAAGTCCGTCCCCAAACAACTTGTCCACTCAAACTCACCTCCAATCAACATCCCACATGAACTGTATCCTACGGTCACGTATTTCAAAATCCTCACACTCTCCCTCCTAGATTCGCTTGATGGGCTATCTAGCCTAATTCCCACTTCGGGGCCGAAATGGCCACCCAAACTGATCACTGGCCTGAGAGCCCATTCAAATCTTCTTACTCCACTGGGCTTCTATGCCCATTTCAATCCAACAACCTTGGGCCCACGTGCCCATCAATCGGGCCCGCATCCCCTTTAGATTCCTTTTCTAGCTTTGGGCCCACGTGCCCACCAATTGGGCCCACATGCCCCTTAGATCTTTTCCTTAGCTTTGGGTCTATCTGCCCATGTCTTGTCATTGTCGGGCCAGCGAGCCTATTTTTATTCCATTTGCTTAAGCTTTCTACTTCTGCTCGTGCCCTACCAGCTCATTTTCTTTCTATTATTGAAAACACCAAAAAAAATCATCTTCTCGCAAACTCACTTTTCCGTTGAGGAGACATCTCTACTTGTCTCGGAGGGTTCTCCCAACCAGGGACCCCTCTTCTCTGACTCACTGATCGATCTACTCGATCCTTCACCCACTGTAGATACCACTTTTTCAATTCCGCCTTCTTTAGGAGTAGTTAGGGTAGGAAAGAAGAAAATTCGAGGTAAACATGTTCCAGAGAGATAACTCTAGCAATTAGCTCAAAAATGCAAGGAATGTGCGAGGCTGCCAAGTTTTTTAGAGAATGCTATTCAGCTTGACGAAATCCAATATGAGGATGAATTCATTGTAGATCATACACTGGGAGTTTACGAGGTTTTATCAGAAAAGGGTCCTGATTTCGAGGATGGAATTGAGGACTTGGCTGATGCGTATGTATATGGACTTAAAAGGTTTGAAGAACCATTAGGCACGGTGGATGAACCGACAAAAGAATTGAATCTCAGAACACCAGAAGATCCCAAGACAGTCCTCTTAAATGCAAACCTCACTCCCACTGAGGAACAAAGCTTAATTAAAATTTTGGAAGAATATAAGGACACGTTCGCATGGACATACGAAGACATGTCGGGGTTAGACAACTCGTTAGTTGAATATCGTCTAACTTTGAAACCTGGAGCTACCCCGGTTAAACAAAAATTAAGGAGATTCCACCTTGATGTTGCACTTAAGATAAAAGAAGAGGTCGACAAGTTACATCAAGCAAGATTCATTAAGGTTGTCCTTTATCTGCAATGGGTGGCAAACATGGTCCCTGTCATGAAGAAGGATGGTCGAGTTCGGATTTGTATAGACTTCAGGGACTTGAATCGAGTGTGTACTAAAGATGACTTTCCTCTACTTCATATTGATGTACTAGTTGATAACACTGCTGGATTCGAGATGTTGTCATTCATGGATGGCTATTCCGGTTATAATCAAATCCGGTTGGCCGAAGAGGACAGGAGAAGACCTCATTCACCACACCTTGGGGAACCTACTGCTATGTCATCATGCCCTTTGGACTAAAGAATGCTGGTGCTACCTATCTGAGGGCCATGATGGCTATCTTCCATGACATGATGCATACCCTTGTAGACGTGTACGTGGATGACCTGGTCGTTAAGTCCAAAAGCCGAGAAGATCATCCTGAAGTGTTAAGAAAGGTCTTGCAAAGGGCTAGGGAATATAAGTTGAAGATGAACCCAAAGAAATGCATATTCGGAGTATCCTCATAAAAATTTTTGGGGTTCATAGTGAGCAAAAGGGGCATAGAGATCGACCCAAATAAGGCCAAGGCAATCATTGGTATGCCTCCTCCGAGAAATATGAAAGAACTTTGAGGATTAATCAGGAGGCTACAGTTTGTCCTCCGGTTCATCTCACAACACTCCCAAAGGTGTAAACCTTTCTATGAGTTGACCAAGCCGGGGGCCGAGTTCAAATGGGATTTGAAGTGCCAGGATGCATTCGATGGTTTGAAAAGATACCTGGCTAGTCCCCCTGTGCTTAGACCACCAGTCCCTGACAAGCCCTTAGTTCTATATATCTCAGTTTTGGAAAATTCTCTTGGGGTAGTCCTTGCACAAGTGGATGAAGAAGGGAAAGAGAGGGCAACTTACTACTTGTGATCTTTGATCCATGTGATTAGAAGTATACTGTAGTGGAGAAGACCTGTGTTGCACTAGTCTGGGTAGTTAAGAAGCTTAAACACTATTTCTTAGCTCATGAGGTCAATCTTATTGCCCACATCAATCCCATCAAATTCCTTCTAGAGAAAACTGTTCTAACTGATCGGTTAGGTCGTTGGCAGAGCTTCCTTTCCCAGTTTGATATCACCTATGTCCCCCAAAAGGTGATTAAGGGCTATGCCATTACCGAACACCTAGCCCACCACCCTATACCCATCTTTGATCCGGTCCAGTCGGAGCTCCCGGATGATGAACTAATGTTTATCCGATCTTCCCACCTTTGGACATTATATTTTGACGGGGCTCTGAACTCACACGATAAGGGAATAGGAATCGTCCTTCTATCACCCGAGGCTGTCACCATTCCACAAGCATTTCAGCTTGACTTCCCAGCAACCAACAATATAGCTGAATACGAAGCCTTGCTGGCCGGGCTAGAGGCCGCTCATTTATATGGTGCCATGGAATTAAGGGTGATAGGTGATAGCCAACTAATCCTTCGCCAAGTCCTAACCAAATACTGAACTTCTCATCCAAACCTCAAACCTTACCAAGAACTCACCTCTTGCTATATCAAACTCTTTTCCAAACTCACTTTTGTTCATGTTCCTCGAGCTCAGAACATCCTTGCTGATGCCTTAGAAGGTTGATGCCGGCGATTAAGGATGGTCGATTTCTGAAGATCAAGGAGAGATTTGGTAGGAAGGAATATTTAGAGCAGAAAGAGGAGATTTCTCTAATCGAGTTGGAAGAGTTAGATGAGGGTGAGAGGCCTTGGTTTGATGAGATCGCAAGGTATTGTCAAGATTAAACATATCCACCTGGATCAAATGCAAAAGAAAATAAGGTCATCAGGAGAGTATCCCAAAGGTATACCATCCTAGGAGGGGTACTCTACAAGAGGAGCTTGAGTGGAATCTTGCTTAGATGCATTGATGAAGAAGAGGTAGAATTGGTGCTTAAGGAAGCACAATCCAGGGTGTGTGGGGGCCATGTTAATGCTCAAGCTCTTGCCAAGAAAATCATCAGGTAGGGGTATTATTGGCCAACCCTAGAAGAGGATTGCTCCATCTTTGTCTGGCACTGTCATTCTTGCCAACTTCATGCTGACAAGATCCATTCTCCTGCATCTTCCCTTCATCCAATTCATGCCCTGTGGCCCTTCGCCATGTGGGCTTTCGATATCATTGGCCCTCTAAGTGATCTTAACTCTGAAATCCATTCCAAATCATTCATCCTGACGACAACAGAGTACTTCACCAAGTGGGCAAAAGCGGAAGCGTTCGTCGAGATCAAGGCATCAACATTGTGCTCCTTCATCAAACGCAACATCATCGCCAGGTTCGGGATACCTAGCGACATCATCACCAACAATGGACCATAATTTCTCTCAAGATCTGCGTGATCTTTGCAATAGGTACCGCATTGCATTGCATCATTCATCTCTATATTACCCGCAAGGCAATGGTCACGCAGAAGCCACCAACAAAACTTTGATTAAAATCATTAAAAAAATATGTAAGTCTAGCAAGTTCGCGGATTGGCCAGATAAGCTTGTAGATGCCCTATGGGCTTATCGTACTTCTGTACGGACCCCCACTGGTCAAACCCCGTATGCTCTCGCATATGGGATGGAAGCGGTGGTCCCGTACGAAGTAATCCTTCCATCACTCCGAGTTCAACTCGATAGGGACATCCCTGTCGATGAGAGGCGAGAATCTCTCCTTGCACAACTTGAACCTCTAGATGAAAGAAGGTTGGCCGCCTCCGAGCATGCCCAGACCTATCAGAACAGATTGCAAAGGTTTTATTAAGAGAGGGTAGTAGAGAGAAAGTTCGAAATCGGTGAGATGCTAGTCAAATGCATATTCGTTAAGCCGGGTGGTCCCCGCTCCAAGTTGCAACCTAATTGGGAAGGGCCTTTTGTTATAACTGAAAAATATCCAGGCAATGCATATGAGCTAACCAACGTCGATGGAGAAAAATTGAACCATCCATGGAATGGCGTTTACCTCAAAAAATATTTTCCTTAGAAAAAAATAAAAAAATAAAGATGGGCAATGAACCCCACAGGTTTAAACAAATATGGGCATATTTGAATGAGTACCCGGAAGAATAGAAAATGAAGAAAAAGCACCAAAAGATGGGCAATGACCCCACAGGTCAAAGACTTGTCTAAGTAAGTGCCACATGTAGAAAAGACCCGAAGAGGCCGAACCCCAACGGGCAATTTGGGCATGAGTAGAGAAACCCTTCTCAACACCCCCAAATCCTATCAAAGACTTCCTTTATTATTCTTCCATCTTAATACCCTAGGGTAGGGTAAACTATCCAAACTCAGAGGGAATCCAAACCAATCAAGAGAAGAGAGCAAGAAAGATTCTGGGTAGGGAATCTTATTTTCATGTGGTGTTTATCGCTTGAATCTTGATTAACACTCAAAGATCGATGAATTATCTCAATACCGGCACATTCTCCACAAAAATCCAAAAAAATAAATATTTTCAAAAATTCAAAAAAAATGAATATTTTCAAAAATTCAAAAAAAATTGAATATTTTCAAAAAAATATAATATAATATTTCTTAAAAATCTAAAAAAAATGCATCATTTAACTTGGCATAACCTTGATTTTTTGTCTTCGCTAGCATTCATATTTATTCTTATGTCTTGCATGTTTCATTTCTACATTGCATATTTATCTTCATTATCACCCCATTAAGAGGGCTCCTCCCTTTGACCTAAGTCAAAGATGGCCATAGTAGGCAAAGGGATGAGTCATTGTGAAGATCTGATCCTCTTTTATCAAGTATTTTCAAGAACTTTAAAGTAAGAGAGGAAGATTCTATCAACGACTAGTAAGTTCTCTTAACCATTTCATTTTGGTCATTTAGGTTATTTTTTACACCATGTTAAGAAGGCTCCTCTCTTTGACCTAAGTCAAGGCAGACAGTAATAGGCAAAGAGATAAGCCATGGTGAAGATTTAATCCCCTTTATTAAGTGTTTCAGGATTCTAAGATCAAAAAGGGAGTGACTCTCCCCATAGCAGGTAAGCTTTCTTAACCCTTATCTTATTCATTTTCGGTCCTTTTGTTCATATTACCTTGTTAATAAGGCTACCCCCCTTGACATGTAAGCAAGGCAAGATGACAATAGGCAAGGGGGTAAGCCATAGAGCAGATATAACCCCTTTATTAAGCATTTCAGGAAAGAAACACGAGTCAAGGAGGGGGAAATCTCGCTAACAGGTAAGTTTCTTAACCTTACATCTGCTGTCTTCTTTATTATTAACTGTTACCATCTTTAAGAGGCTTCCGCCCCTTGACAAACTTGCAAGGGGCCAAGCCAAAATATGATGTTAACAACCCTTTTGAGTGATGTCGAGCAGGAAGAACAGTGCAAACTGACTCCGGAAAAGACAAATATCTGATTACACCATCGAGTGCTACAACAAAAAAAGAAAGGCAACTACAACATCAGAAAAGCTAAAGCCTGCTACAGATATCAATGCCTACTGCTACCCTCTCCAGGAGAGCGACCACGTGGAGGAGGCATGGTAGCCTTGTCCGCAAAGATGCTGCTGCCACCTCATTGCAGCGACGCTCTGAAGAAGTGGCCAAGAATGCAGAAGCACCGCGCTCATGGCTCTGGCTCTGGCCACTCTGCCCCGGCTGGCTCTGGCCGTGGTGACCCCGGCTACGAGCGGTGCCGCCACTCCGGTGCGTACCACTCCGATGGGAGCTGCTCTGGTGGGTGCGACTCGGGCTTGCTGTGGAGGGACGCCCTGGCGGTAGACCTACAGTGTTGCCTCTACTGCCGACAAACGAACCTGCGACTGCAGGTGCATCTGCTCCAAAGACCGCATAGCCTGGCTATGCTGGCGCTCCATCTCGTGCATGGCTCTCTCATGTTGAAGGTGGAGATCCGAGACGATCATCTTTGAATGAAGATCAGACCACAATGTCTCCACCTCAGCCTCCAAAGACTGGATACGGGAGGACAAACTACTCTGAAGCTCGACAACCTGGAAGAAGAGGAAGAATATGAACCAAGAAAAATCAACAACCAGAATAAAGAACAATGAAAGATACCTCTGCCTCCCTGGTCGTCAGGGTCTCTCTTGCCTCACTAAGATGCTAACAGAGCTCAGCCACCTCTTCCCTTGACAGAGAAGGAGGTGAACCCTCAGCACTGGCCTTCCATTGCGAACAGAAGAAAAAAACATCAGAGCAAGGCAAGTATATGTCGATAACAGAAATGAAGGTCAAAGGCAGTGTCTACCTCAGTCTCCAGCATGCCACAAAGAGTGGCCACCTCCTGCCGAAGATCAGCAATCTCCAGCTGTTGGCGAAGCAGTAGAGCCCGAGCCTCCTGAAATGGCACAAAGGTCAGAAGAGAACAACAACATAGAATTGAAGGGAAGTAAGAAACATTTACCTGACCCTCTAGAACAAACAAGTGGCCGTACGTCTCCGCGTATCAGTGAAGGTAGTCTCGGCTATCCTCTGCCCAGCCAATAACTACCTCGCTGCCTTCGTACCACAATGTGATTGAGGCGTGGTACCTCTCCACCCAGTCCATGGGGAGGAGTAGGCATCTAGGACGGGCCCCAACTAGGGGAAGAGAAGGAGGAGGCTCCAGCCAGTCCTGCTCCAGACCGAGGGTGCATGCCGAGAACTGAAGCCACAGTGGTGCCAACTCATTGACGCACAGAAGATGAAGATCGCGGCCGAAGACACGACCCGCCTGGGCAATCCAGGGCTGGAGATGGTCGTCGGTCATGAGATATGGCCTCCAACACACCTGCAGGAAGAAAAATCATGATTATTATTTCAATAGGAGAATATTTATACACAAATTAAAAAACGTACCTCAGTGTGTGGGAAGCGGAGAATCTGTGCATGAATCGAAGCCAGCTGGCTACGATGGCCCCCAGTAGGGCGTATGGGCTCCCAGCGAGCCATCAGAGGTAGAAGGTCGAGGTAGGACTGCTATGCCCGACCCAGGGGGAAAGTAGAGGTAGCTCCAACCTGAAAAAAGGACAACTCGTCAGAACAAAGCAAAACAATACAAACGTATAGAAAGAAAAGCTGTTAAAAGTCACCTGGAGAAAAAGAGAGAAGTCGGCGACCAAAACAGAACCCGCCTCAGGCTGGAGGCCACAGAATAGATGGGCGAGCATCGCTGCCCCCCATGCGTACATGCCAACCAGCTCCAGGTCAGCAAGCAAAGGGAGGAACCGCAGATGGATGCGGTCCATCTTCGAGCCCAATAGAAGGCACCCAAAGAAGATGAGGAGGAAGCGGCGCAAGTCTACATCCGCCTCCAAGGAGCTAGGTAACCTGGTAATTGCCGTCGCTGCCTGGCCGACCATGCGGCAGAAAAAGCTATCCTGGCTCTCACCACAGACACGCTCCACATCTACCAAGCCTACCATCTCACCAACCTCTAGTCTGGCAATGGTGCGTAGGCCATCCTCTGGGTCGAACTTAGGCTCATATGAGGAAAGAGCCCGGAACTCCCGTGAATAGGCAGAAGAAGTGGCACACACCACCAGCCTACCGTAAACACGAAGACACCGGTGATGTGTGCAACATCCTCCAGGGAGGGCACCATGTGCCCCCATGGGAACAGAAATACAAAGGAGTCTGGGTCCCAGGACTTGCGGAGGACCTGCACCAGTGGTAGGTCCTCCCAAAATGGAGTCACCAGGAGGATGGGCCCAAACCCCATCTCCTCCAACCGAACCTGCTGGAAGTCCGGTAGGCCGAGGTAGGCGGCATGCACCAAGTCCCACAAGATCTGGGATTTTATCCAGGCCTGCAAGAAATTCATTTCATTAGTTCACTCAATTTTTATTGTCAAAATGCAAATGAGCTAATCATTAAGTGCAGGAAAAAGAAAACGTACCTCTTGGACTGCCGGGAGCTCGGGCTCCTCGGAATCGGAGTCATGGCGGCGAACATTTCTCGGCATCTGCGCCAAAAGGGAAGTTGAATTCAAATATTGTTATATACATTTTATTTATTTATTTATTTATTAATATAAAAAAAATGCCGAATGCGCCCTCCCCCTCTTTGTAGAGGGAGGGCGCACTCTGCGCGCCCCTATTCAGGGAGGAGAGAGAGGGCACGCAAACCGCACCCTCCTGTTGGGGGCGCAGTCAACGCATCCCCAAACAGGGGGCGCGGTCTGCGCACCCCTGGTCCAAGGGCGCGGTCAACGTCTTGCGTTGACCGCACCCTCCCACTTGCTCGATTCTTATTTTCGCGATAACTTCGTCAAATCAACTCGGAATCGCATGAAACTTGAACGAAATCAAAAAGCACAACCTGATCTACATTTATTGTAACAAGGGCAATAACTTTTGATAGTGTTTCGGACTCCAAATCTGAGTTGGGGCTCTGGAGCTTCTGGCGCGAGGACTGATGGTGTGCAGGTGGAAATGAGAGATTCTTACCCTCAAGAGGTATTTATAGAGAGTAAAAATGTGAAAACGAGGGAAATTTGAAAATGTCACCCTAGGTTCACAAAATCCAGCTGATCGCAATGCCACCGAAAGAATCTCGATCTGATGCGCGGTTTGCTTAGGAAACTTTTGTGAAGAAAAATTCTCTTTAAATTCCCACCAAAAATCTCTCTTTTCACATAACTTTGAATGTCTTAGTTCCTAAATTAGATAGACATATTCATGTTTTTTATCATCACTAGCTAACATTTTTCAGGTGTCAGGAGCATTTATTAGTCAGAAGTGGCTAAAAATGTATTTTTCAGGACTGAAATTGATAAAAATGGCGAAAATTTCAAAAAGCGCCATGTTGTTCAGAAAATCGAGCCGATTAAGGAGTCACCGAAAGAAAATTCATCAGACTCATCGGCTTGCTCTGAAAAATAACAAGGCATATTCATCATAATTGTCAACATCTGTCTTGCAATTTTCTGAAACAAGGTAAATTTCTATTGAATTTTCACTCAAACTTGCTATAAAAAAATTCATTGTTTATTCAAAATAACTCCAACATGTCTAACAAGCTAAAGCAGGAAAAGAAGACTCTCAGACAAGTAAGAGCTTCAACGCGGAGATGTAGCGGCGCTTCCGGTCGGGGTCCTCCTCAATCAGGAGGCCTGGGCAGCACACCCTACTCGTCTCCTCATCCGCAAAGCCAAGTTGCCTGCCCTTGATAGGTGGCAGGTGGGACAGCTTGGGCAGCTCGTACCGAGGCAAGCCAATCTAAGAGTGGCAACGGTAAGTGTTGTACAACACGAAGGCCGAACTGGTAACTGGGCGGAGATCAACGCCAGGCGCAAAGCACACCTGGAAGTCCTTCTGCATCAGGGCAGCAGAAGAATGCAAGAAGCCGGAATGGTTCATGGAAGCAAAGTGAGCACGCCACTCTGGCCTCTTCTTCACTGATGCACACCTATTGGCGACTCTCTTGCCAAAGCCAAGTGCAGCAGCATATGGGAACAAGGGGCTGCGACGGAAGAGCTGCGACCTGGTGGCCACCTCACCGGCCGGGTCGAACTTGAAGTGGAGATCGGCCCAACAAGCCAGTAGAAGCGCACTGCCGAAGGGAGGACGACCCACGCAAGCTGCGAACAGTCCGTAGTACAAGAAGCCCAGAACTGAAGGCCCCAACCGTGCACCGCTCCATATGCCACTGATGCACGAGAGCTGATCAGCCTCCAGGAAACCATCCTCCGCAGGGAACAAGAACAACGCGGCAAAGCAAGCCGCGAAACCCTTTTCACCACGCAGAATCCAGCCCTCATCCAGACCAGGAGGTGTCAGAAGAGAAACTGTCTGGGCCGCCAACTTGGGAACACTGATTCATTTGCCGGCTAACAAGGAGCTGATTTGCCGATCCTCGACGAAATCCTGTAGGAACTTCAAGCAAGAGAGGGGTCCAGAAGAGATGAACATACCTTCAGTCTCTCCCTTCTTAGTCCGAGGAAGGTCGAGAAGGAGCTCCGCCTCTTTAAGAAGAACTGTACACTCAAAGTTGCTGCACACGAACGTGTGTGTGTCGGGATGCCACAACTCTAAAAGAGCTCCCATCAAGCCGAAGTCAAGGGAGTAGCCTGAATATTGCTTGGCATGGATCAAGAGCCCGGTCAAGCCCCAATCCCGAAGAGTCGCCCTGACCGACAAACTGAGGATGTCGAGCAAGCCAGAAAGCCAATGAGAAGAGCAATACCGGCGTGGTCCTGGAAAGTTTGGGTAATCATACACCCAAACAGAAGGTAAGAGAGAATTTCTTAAGAGAAAAGAAAGGGAAAAGTGGTTGAAAGCTAAAATTGGCAGCAAACTTACCAAGTTGACGCTGATTCTGACCTTCAAATGACCCGGGATGCTTGAAATACCTCGAACCGAGCCAACACACAACTTTTTCAAAGGAGGAGCCATCCTAAGTGTTGGTAAAACGCTCTGGTCATCCTAGGAAATGTTTATATAGGGGAAATTGGCCCCGGTTTGAACCGAATTCGGATCTGGTCGAAATAGGAAACTGGGATTGAACGCGCCCCCGAGGTGGGGGTGGTGCAGGCCGCGCCCCCAAACCCAGAGCGCGCAGGCCGCGCCCCCGGTTTAGGGGCACGTTCGACCAAATTCTTTCAAAATTCCTCAAAAATTCCAGAAAAATCAAAAAAAATTAGAAAAAATTTGAGAAAAATTGCTAAATCAAATTTATTGATGTTTTGTCTTTATTGATGTCAAGTGGACATTACTTTCCATCTTCCATTTTAGCAATTTTCGGAAGATTCCGTCGATTTTTAGCAGTGAGACGCGTACCGCGCCCCCAGTTTCAAGAAACTGGGGGGCGCGTAGACCGCGCCCCCGAAGTGAGGGCGTGCCCTGCGCACCCTTGGTTTGAGGGCGTGCCCTGCGTGCCATCGTCCCCTTTGAAAAGCGGGGGCGCGGTCGGTCCAGTTTCCAAATTTTGCACCGACTTCCTTCCCCTATAAATTGAGGGCCATTCTCAACGACCCAAGGCTAATCCCTCGTGCCTAGCTCATCCAGAGGTTGTCCAAGCTCTTCTCCAATGCCGTCCCGACGTCCAAAGGTGATCCGACATTGAGAGATCGATCCCGAAGTGAAGAAGAAGGCTCGATCCGGGCGTTCTACATCAACCATCTTCATCGACTTCTGCAGAAAATCCAAGACTCTTGCTTCAAAAGTTTTCAACATAGAAGTTGTTCCTCTCTTCATCCTCTTTCATCTTGACAGTACTCAATTCCGACTTGCCGTTTGTTCGTGGCGATTGCTGCACCAAGGGCGCGCATCCAGGTTCTATTTTCCATATCCGCTTACTTTCATAATTTTTACAGACTTCTACAGGAGTATTTAGGAGAAATCATCAACATTGGAACTCTTCCTCTCTGAGTCCTCTGTCTACTACAACAAACGGCACTCGATTCTAACAACGGGGTCGTCCGTAGCATTCTCTGCACCAAAGTCGCACCAGAAGGGTGCAAAGCTACCAGAACCGGCTTTCTTCAACCAACTCGGCTTCAACTAAAGCCGATCCATTCCATAAGCTTTCTCAACTCATTTAACTCAGTTTATTTACTATTTTAAAGCATATTTCATTTCATTTGCATCATTTTTTTACATAATTAAAAATACAAAAAAAAGGGTTAAGGCTCACCCCGAAGCCGGTGAGTCCAATTCCAATTGCTTCTTTCTCATATTCTTACTACAGTTACTACACTTCCCATAGTTCTAATCATTTTCTTCACTTTGTTTATTGTTCTAGTTGCATAGGTTGATCAAGCTAGCATCGGTTGGAGACTCTTCTTCATCGGCCGGCCGAAGAAGAAGAAGGTTGTACCCATATCCCGATCTCCCGCGCTAAGGTACACGGTCAAATCAACTCATCTCTTGTTTTTTATTCCATAAAGCGGAGCCCGCGGCTCCTAGCGACCACCTTTTTTTTTATTCATGTTCTAAGCTAATTCACTCTTCACTCTCCTCCCACATGACCCGAACCGTCTCCGGTGCTCGAGCGACGCCGTGAGATCAAAGTTCGGGGATCAATGTGAGTGTGGGACCGAGGTGAGGAGTCTTTACCGCTTTCAGAGTGTTTACAATTCACTCCCTTTTTCCCATTTTCCATCTTTCACCTTATTTTGGTAAGATGATCGACAGGCCCTCGCCTACCTTTTCCAAAGACCTTTGGAAGGACATGCCCTCGAAAGGTTTTATTCACTTGACCCTTTGGAGGTTTGTAACTTTGACATTGTTAAGCCCAAATTTTTGCAAAGATACAGGGACATGATGGGCCCAAGCTATTCCATTATAGATTTGTCGTCAGAAAGAATGAGGGCGGAAAAAGATTTTGTCAAATATGCTCATAGATGGAGATCCATGGCTGAAAAATTAACTGACCCGGTCTCTGAGGCTGAGCAAGTCAAGATGATCATAGCCAATGCTGCTCTAGCACTAAGGAATATACTCATCATGCACCATCCAGGAACTATGGCTAAATTATATGAGAGAGCCAGATATATCCAAACCCAACTCAAAGACACACCCCTAATGATCCTCTATGACCTAAAACCTCGAGCCTCCAAAAAGGCCTTCTTCACCACTACCAACCTGGTGACCAAGGGGATAGTCAATAATGAGAATGTGAGCTTGGTGGGAAACCCAGTCCCCAATCCTCCTCTCCAATACCAGAACCCTCATCCTAACCACAACACGCGAACCTACCAGCTACCACCTCCTCGACCCCCAAGGTCCCAGTTGCCACCTCCACCTCAGCAATCACACCAACGAACCGCCCCAATCCAAGCTTCCCATAACCTAGTCAGCAATCAACAACAATTGTTATCTTTTTAAGTTAATCTCTTTATTTATGTATGGTGATAGGCTAATTACACTAAATATTGATTGGCTAACTTAATTAACTCATTTTTTAGCCATATTTATGTTGTTAAATCAAGTGTTAGAGCCTGATTCCTTATGGTCATATCATGTTGGGTTGAGCATGTGATACGGTATCATGTTATTCTTCATTTATTCTTGTCATTTTATGGTTCTAGCATTATAAACATGTTATTTAGATGTGGTTACTCATGATAATTACATTAGTAGTATGTTTGTCATAGCATGGTATGGTTTATTCTATCTCTTACATATTTTGGTCATGGCATAGCATAATTATGTGGATGCATGATGCATTAAAAATGTAAATGGAAACAACTACACCAGACTAGTTAGTTGTAACCCGAGGGCAGCGAAGGTTAGAATAGTCCGGTGCATCCTTCAATCCCGGATACTGCGGTTTGTCCTTGTGCCCCCAGTGCCTAGGTGCACTATGTGATTTTGATTAGTTATATGGTATTGCTATATATGATAGATTTGGTGTTAGCTAGTTGAGATGGCAAGACGATGCATTTCTTGCCAAAAAGAAAAGGTGTGGTTCTTATTAGAGGACAGATGTATTTATTTCATGGTATATTTAGGTGGTCTAGTGATATATTTTATTATGTCATTCCTGAGATTGTATTACATGGTATAGGCATGTTGTGTCTTAATTTTAGTGGTGCAATCATATGGAGTATATAGTTCGTGACCTTGCATATGTTATTTCATTCATCTTAGGTCATGTTATGTTCCATATCGGTGCTGGTAGGTATGGTTGTCGACTCCAAAAATGGGTTCTGGATCAGCACCTCAAGAAAAGATGATGATGGAATAGGGGAAAGTGAGTGAATCAGAAAACACTCGGAAAGTGGTAACATTCTCACCTTGATCCTACACTCACATTGATCCCCAAACTTTCATCTCACGGCATCGCTTGAGCACCAGAGATGGTTTGGGTCATGTGGGAGGAGAGAGAGGAATAAATATACTTAGAGCATGAATAAATAGATTGTGGTCACTAGGAGCCGCGGGCTCCGCTTTATGGAATAAAAGACAAGATTGAGTTGATCGTGTGTACCTTAGCGCGGGAGGTGATGTATGGGTTAAACCTTCTTCTTCGTCGGCTGGCCGATGAGAGAGAGTCCAACTGGTGCTAGCTTGATCAATCTGTGCAACTTATAACAATAAAATAAGTGAAGGGTTTGATTAGACTTGTGGGAAGTGTAGAAACTAAAAGAGAAAGATAAGAGAAAGAAGCAATCGGAATCAAATTCACTGGATTTGGGGTGAGCCTTAACCCCTTTTTTTTGGTTTTTTTTATGATGTATGAAATGATGCAAAAACTAAATGAAAATAACTTAAATATGCTGTAAATGAAAGATAAGAAAGACTTATGGAGTAGAGCGGCTTGGATCGGAGTCGGGATGAGCAAAGAAGACCGGTCCGGATGGTCTGCCCTCAGATGGGTGCATTTCTCTCTGGCACGACTTCGGTGCAGAAAATTCTACAGTTGATACCAATGTCAGAATCGAGTGTTGTTTGTTTCCATGGATGGAGAACTTGGAGAGGAAGATATATTCTATTGATGACTTCTCCGAGATCCATCCGTACAGGCCTGCAGAAAATATGGAAATTCACAGATGTAGAAAACAGAATCTGGATGTACGCCCTTGGTACAGCAATTGCCACGGATAGATGGCAAGTCAGAATCAAGTGCCACTGGTTGAAAATGAAAGATGACGATGAGAGGAACAATTCTTCTATTGACCACTTTTGCATAAAAAGCTCGAATTTTCTGTAGAAGCCTATGAAGTTCAGTGATGTAGAGCACACGGATCGGGCCTTCTTCTTCACTCCCAGATCGATCCCTCAACATTGGCACATATTTGAACATCGGGATGGCCTTGGGAGGGAGCTTGGATGACCTTAGGACAAGATAGAGTGTGGGTTGTAACCTCGGGTCGTTGGGAATAGCCTAGTATTTATGAAGGATGGAAACCAGTGCAAATTATGGAAACTAGCCGACCGTACCCTCGGGTCAAGGGCACACAGGCCACGCCCTCAACCTGAGGGTGCGCAGGCTGTGCCCTCACCTCTCACACTTCTATAATCATGTTTTGGCTGATAGACCATCCTTAGAAAAAGGCTAGGCTTATAGCCGAGCCCCTGCCTCCTTGGTCTTCGTATGGCTTCGATGGGGTGTACAACCTCCTGTAGCACTTTTCCCAACCCTTTTCCTAGTTGATAGCCCATTCCTTTCATCATTTGCCAAGCAACCATATCTAAAGGCAAAGTTGTCATGACCATGATTCCGGGCAGCTCTATAGTTGAAACCAGCGGTTGGACAGATTCTGGTACCGATAATACAGAAGAGAAATCATTTACGTCATTCAGAATGGGGTTGTTGGTTACTTTAATAACATGCCCCTTGTATGGGAACTTTACATACTGATGATTGATCAAGGTGACAACTCCTATTGCCTTGAGATACATGCTTCCCAATATAGCTTTGAAAGTGGGGTCTAGTTCTAGCACATGGAACTCGGTGGTGACAGTGCACGGCCTGAGCCCAACTTTCAATGTAACCACCCCTCATGCCAGCTTCCGGGAGTTGTGATAGGCTCTCATCATGACGACGGAAGACTCGATTTCTTCATCGAAGATGTTGCAAAGCTACAGTGTTTCTAGCTACATGACATTTATGGATGCTCTGGTGTCAATCAAGCATGACTTAATCTCTGTGCCTCTCATGACCATTGCAATACGTAAGGCATACTTTCTGATCTCCGCCCGTGCCAACTCCTCCTGTGTGAACGTGAGTGTCGGATGCTCATTCCTAGGGGTCAAAACCGTGATGATTTTTTAGGTGGGAGGTCCTCATTAACCACGACCCACTGCAAGTACCATTGTAGAATATCTTGGTAATTCTTTGACCGCTTTATAAGCACCAGAATTGAAATTTGTGCTGGCATTTTGTCTAGGTGCTTCAAAAAGTCATATGTCATCCTGAGCAATGGTTCTTCTACCACCTCCTCTTTTGTCTGCTCTTATGGTTGCATCCCAAGCTGGGAGAAGACCCTTTGGAACATCCTCCCACTCCAAAGTAGGGGAGAGTGGTGAAGGTGGTGATGGTGTGGTTGGTTGGGACGTTGAAGGGCCCAAGGCAAGTAGTGGTGGTGAGGATTGGATGATAAGAGGTTGTGGAGTGGTGGAGGCCGGTATGTTAGGCGATGGTTGGTGTGTTGGTGGTGATGGTCGCATGATGAGGGTCACAGAGTGGTGGCGACTGGTAGGTTGGGTGACGGTCGGATGATGAGAGGCCGAGGAGTGGTGGAGGCCGGTAGGTTAGGTGATGGTTGGGGTGTTGGTGGTGGTCTAATGATTAGGCGTCGGGGAGGAATGGTGGTTGGTGGGTTAAATGTTGGCTGGGGTGTTGGTGATGGTCTAATGATTAGGCGCTGGGGAGGAATGGTGGTTGGTGATGGCATAGTTTGGTTTTGGGGTATTTGGGCTAGTTGTAGGCCAGGGGTGGCTCTCGGTATGGAAAGTATGGTGCAAGTTGTGGGTGGAGTTGGTCTGGTGGGCATGGTGACAGTTTGATCCTCTACCTGCCAACCATGGGAGTGGTTGGTTGACTCCTCGACAGCAGAGTGGACAAGGCTGAGTCACTGGTTTGGTAGTGCCGGTGCCAGTGCTTGAGCAAATTCATGTACCAGGAAAGGGTATTGAACTATGCCCAGGTCGGGCTGCTGCTATTCTAGTTGTTGCTATCGCCATGGTTGATTTTGTCGTGCCTTCATTGCTTGTATGGACTCCCCCATCTATACCTAGTCAATATTCCCCTGATCATTATGGTCATGAATGTATTCCTTGAATTGGAAGCAAACCTCTATAGTATGCCCAGGATACTGATGGTAGGCATAGTACTTTGTCATGTTCGCATTCGTTGGCCATCCTTCTCTCTCCTTCGAGAGCTCCAACTGTTGTTCAGCCATTAATGTATTAAAGATATCAGTGAGGGGGAATGGTAGTTGAGGATGGTACTCTCTCTTTGGTCCCCCCTCCAAAGTCAGTTGGCTAGTGGTGGCACTTGATTGTAAGCAGGTTGTTGTTGTAGTCGTGGTCGATTATAGGTGGGTTGTTGTTAAGGTGCTCGGTTATAGGCATGTTGTTGCTAGGGCGCTCATTTGTAGGTGGGTTGCTGCTGGGGTTGTTGGGTTGGTTGAGGAGCTGGTTGAGGAGCTAGTTGGTACTGTTGGTTGGGTGGGGGGTTCTGGTATTGGTTTTGGCGATACCCACCCGGGATTCCCATGGCATTAACACTCTCATTTTTTACTACCCCCTCGGTGGTGGGCCCTATAGGTGTAGGCTTTCTAGTGTTGCGGGGTTTGGAGTCGAATGGGTTGATCATGGAAGAGTCCTTAAAGTGGGCTTGGAGGTAACATGTGCTTTCACAAAGCTCACTCATGGTTGTTGGGTGGTGAATGATTAGGAGGTTGCGAATGTTAGGCATGGTATTTCCAATGAGCATCCTCACTTGCTCCCCCTCTGAGATGGTATCAACTAGCTTCTCAGCCATTCCCCTCCACTGATCAGCAAACCTGGCAAAATCTTCGTCTGGCCTCATCTTTTCAACAATTAAGTCTGTTATTGAGTAGGCTGGCCCCACCCAGTCCTTATACCTCTGCAGAAACTTTGCCTTGACAATGTCAAAATTCGCTACCTCGAGGGAATCAAGAGAGTAGAACCAATCAAGGGCGGATCCTTCCAATGACCGACGGAATAAGAAGGCAAGGACTTTGCGGTCATTCTTCCAGAAAGCAGAGTTGTATAGGAAGCTCTTCAAATGGTTGAAGGGGTTCTTGGTCCCATTATAGTGTTGGAAGATTGGCATTTTAGATGGAGAAAGATGTAGGACCAAGAAGGATGGAATAGAAATTTCCAGTGTTGCTTTTGAATCCAAGTGGTGCCTCAGCTCTTCAAAATGCTCATCCATTTGATTAACTTTATCCATGAATGCTTGGGTGAGATTGGGTTCTTGAGCCACCGGTTCAAGGTATTTAGATGAATGGGCTGGAAGAGGCGGTTTGGAAGTAGGAACTGGCATGGAATTATGTGAATGCCCCGCAACGGGGTGAGTAGAGACACGACAGGGTTGCCTAGGAGTGGAGATGATGAGGGGCCTAATTGCTGATTGGGGTGGTGAGGGGGCTTGATCTCCCTCGACTAGATCATGATTGGTGGGCATCTTAACCTTAGTTAAAGACTGCACAATTGAGAAGGACTCAGGATCTAGATGGAGAGATAGACCCTGGAGGAGTTGATCTATGCTAGGCAGAGTAGGTTGGATTTCGGGTTCCCTGATGGTGTTAACATGGTCCTCTGGTTGGACCATGGGTTGTTCTAGCTCGTAGTGACCCATCTCGTACTCCTCTTCTTACCTGTAGTAGTCCGACATCCCGACGTATCTTCCGGACCTTAGCATCATGGGCATCCTGTCAAATTTTCTAACAAGATGGTTGAAAGAAAGCAAGTGAAAGGTGTAAATGAAAAAAGAATTTTTATTTGTTATGCTTTTGTTTTGTTTGATTTTTTGTAGTTTTTAATTTTGTTGTTTGGCAAGCAAGTTGAACACAAAAATTAAAGGGATTTTTGTTTTGTCTTTTTAGGTGTTTTGAAAGAAGAAATTTTTTGGTTGTTTTCAATTGTGGTGAGCAAGCAAGTTATGCAAACAAGTTCTTAAAATGACTACTCGACAATTTTTGGGTTGAAACCTTAGATTTGATAGATTGTTAGCAATTGTTCACTCAAGTAGGTATGATTCCTATTGCTTCAATCTTCAAGACCTAAGATTCATCACGAGTAGGTACTTGGGTTCTTCAAGTTTTGGGAAAGTGGTACAACCGGCCCAATCGTGCGGAGAGGAATACTCCACGGATGGGGACTTATGGAGGTCATGATGGAAACAACCAAATCAACTAAGAAGAAATATCCCAGAAGAGAGGTTAGAATTCACCAAGAAGGTGTTTGGAGGGTGAGGGTGTGTTGGGAGAGAGAGCCCCCACCACGAATGCCCTCGGGATCAGAACAAGTCCGGTACCCAATGCAAAAAGCTAATGTAAAAGTAAAAATGGAGGGTAAGAGGAGAATAAGCAATCAATGTGCACAAGCATGAAATGAAAGAAAGCTATTAAGTAAATCAAGCAAGAGTATGCAAGCAAGACAAGCAATAAAATAAGTAACTAGAAACTAGCAACCAAAAGGTGGTTCACACGGGAACAGTTTGTGATGGAATGTCCAAGGTGGGGACAAGTCTGAAGTAAAGGTAAAAGGGATGGTCCACGTGGGGACTGATCTGAAAGTAGGGTGGCTCACACGGGAGCCGAGTTTTGGAAAGGTGAGTGGTTCACGCGGGAACCGGTTTTTGAAGGAAAAGGGGTGGTTCACGCAGGAACCAGTTTGTTAAGGAAGGCCATGTGGGGCCAATCTAAACTGGTGCAAAGGGGTGGTCCACACGGGGACCAATCTGAAAGTGGGTTAGTCACATGGGAACCGGTTTAGAAAGAGAGGGTTGGTTCATGCGGGAACCGATTTTTCTGAAGAAAAGGGTGGTTCATGCGGGAACCGGTGTAAAAGATGACAAAATGGAAAGAGGGCCACGTGGGGCAAATCTGATGGTGCTTCAAAGAGGTGGTCCATGTGGGGACCGATCTTAAAATAAGTTGGCTCACGCGGGAACCGAGTTGAAAACAAAGGTGGTTAATGCAGGAACCGGTTTATAAGAAGAAAAGAGTGGTTCACACGGGAACCGAGTTGAAATTAAAAGAAAGTAAGTCAAGTCCACATGGGGGACAATCTGAAAGAAAGAGTAAACATTAAGTTTTAAAGCTAAATGAACATGAGAAATGTGAAAGACAAGCCGGTTTGTGCTAGAACCAAGTCAGAAAACAACTAGTTGCACGAATCAATCAAGCTAGCATGGTTAAAGACATTGGTTGTCTAACCATGGTCGCCAAAAAGCTGTCGACTTCAAAAATGGGTTTTGTATCGGCACCTCAAGAAAAGTTGATGATGGAATAGGGGAAAGGGAGTGAATCGGAAAACACTCAAAAAGTGGTAAAATCTCGGTCCCACACTCACATTGATCCCCAAACTTTCATCTCACTGCGTTGCTCGAGCACCAGAGACGGTTCGAGTCATGTGGGAGGAGAGAGAGGAATAAATAAACTTAGAACATGAATAAATAGATTGTGGTCGCTAGGAGCCGCGAGCTCCGCTTTATGGAATAAATGACAAGATTGAGTTGACCGTGTGCACCTTAGCGTGAGAGATAATGTGTGGGTTAAACCTTCTTCCTCATCAGCCAGCCGATGAGGGAGAGTCCAAACGGTGCTAGCTTGATCAATCTGTGCAACTTAGAACAATAAAATAAGTGAAGGGTTTGATTAGACTTGTGGGAAGTGTAGAAATTGAAAAAAAAAAGATAGAGAAAGAAGCAATCGGAATCAAACTCACCGGATTCGGGGTGAGCCTTAACCCCTTTTTTTGTTTTCTTATGATGTGTGAAATGATGCAAAAACTAAATGGAAATAACTTAAAGATTCTGTAAATGAAAGATAAGAAAGACTTATAGAGTAGAGCGGATCAGATCAGAGCCGGGATGAACAAAGAAGATCGGTCCGGATGGTTTGCCCTCGGATGGGTGCAGTTATCTTTGGCGCGACTTCAGTACAGAAAATTCTACGGTTGATCCCGATGTTGGAATCAAGTGCTGTTTGTTTCTATTGATAGAGAACTTGGAGAGGAAGAAATATCCTATTGATGATTTCTTGGAATCCATCCGTATAGTCCTGTAGAAAATTTGGAAGTGCCCGGATATAGAAAATAGAACCTGGATGTACGCCCTTGGTGCAACAATCGCCATGGACAGATAGCAAGTCGGAATTGAGTGCCTCCTGTTGCAAATGAAACAGGACGAGGAGAGGAACAATTCTTATGTTGACCACTTTCACATAAAAATCCCTTAATTTTCTTTAGAAGCCAATGAAGTTTGGTGATGTAGAGTGCACGGATCGGGCCTTCTTCACTCCGGGATCGATCCCTCAACGTTGGCACAGATTTGAACATCGGGATGGCCTCGAGAGGGAGCTTGGATGCCTCAGGACAAGTTAGAGCGTGGGTGCTAACCACAGTTCATTGAGAATAGCCCGGTATTTATAGAGAATGGAAACCGGTGCAAATTATGGAAACTGGTCGACCACGCCCTTAGGTCGAGGGTGCGCCGGCCGCGCTCTCAACCTAAGGGCGCGCAAGCCACACCCCCACCTCGGGGGCACGGTCTACGCGTTATGTCTAAAAATTCACAAAAACTTCTGGAAATTTACTAAAAAATGACTTGACACAAAAAACGCACCCCGACTCAAGGCGCGGTCAAAATAATCAATTAAGTAGGGGAAACCTTCCAAAATCCGATTTAGAAGGTTTAAATCGGGGCAGTTTCCAGTTTCCGAAATTGACCTCACCCTCAAATTGGGAGCGCGCTGACCCACGCCCTCGGTCTAAGGGCATGTAGGGCACACTCTCACAGTGAGGGCATGCCCTCCCTTTTCAAGGGGGCCAAGGGCGCAGTACACTCTCTCTCCTACGCGCGTGTTTCACGAGTCGTAACTTGCAAACGGGACGTCCAATTCAACTCCCGTTTGTTGCATTGGAAAGAGGGCCTTCAACCGCATCTCCTCAAGTTAGTAAAGCAGCTAGCATAACTCCCGAGATGTTCGCACGGGGCTTTGACTACTGGTTTACCCTCCCGTGGAAAGCCAAAAATCGAGGCGGTAATCCGAAAAGGCACGATTTCAGTCGAGGAGTCTCGAATCAACTCTGAATGACTTAAAATGATAACCGAACAAGTCCGGTATGATCAAAAAACTTAATATCATCGAAAAGACCAAGATTAACCCAGTAAACGTGAGTCGATACTCGGAAAAATTGAGAATAACCGGGAAACCCTAAAATCGACCGAAATGGCCAGGTGACCCCCAGTTGATGACAATGTACGGCTAGGATTGATCCAAACGACCCGAAAAGGCTTGGTGATGACCGGAAAGGCCTAACATGTGGTCCGAGATAGCCGTGTCAACACAGATTGATAAAGCTATAACGAAAAACTGTTATAGACTGGCGCTTACCAAAATGACTTGTCGAAAATTCCGAATGTTACAAGACACACGCGGGACTCCCGAAAGCTTCAATTATGGACCATTCAATGTTGTTCATTGAGCAGGCTTTGTGTTTTCATGATTAACGTGGCTCTTGCTTGAAGGTTACAACATTACTTCAGAAATCATCGGTCCATTCCCAACTTACGGGGTCTCCACCAACGTCCTCAGCTCATCTCCACAAGTTGATCCGGATCAGATAATGGTCAAATAAAGGATATCACCCATGGAATAAGAGTCCAGGACTCTGAATTAGGCCAAATTGGCGTGTCTACAATAGTTATAGGCACTGGTAGGTGGTGTAAAACATGTGGATTAAGTTAAAGATTTTATATATAAATTAGATCTATACTTATATATAATGAGTATAGGTATGAATATGTTTTTAATTAACATCTAGGATCTTTTTGGCTATCCGATCTAGCAGATGATGGAGTGTCTCACTACAAGAAATAAAGTTATTAGGGACGGTTTAATGGCGACGGCTTTATTAAGCCGTCTCTATAAGAGTTAATTGCGACGGCTAAAGCCGTCCCTATTAAAACCGTTGACAAATACAAAGATATAAGCGACGGCTCTATGAGACCGTCGCAATATCGCTTATTAGAGACGGCCTAAGCCATCGCTAAACCAGAAAATGCACCCGGAACACCCATCGGTCCGGGTTAATGGCGACGGCTACCGAGAGCCGTCGCCAACTTAGTTATTAGCGACGGCTCGGAGCCGTCGCAATAAAATTTTTCGCCCGTTCAACGGTCGACTAATTTTTGCGACGGCCTGAGCCGTCGCCGTTGTCCTTAAACGTCCCAAATGCGAGGGCTTCAGCCGTTGCCAATCCCTTAAGGGTTTCCAAAACCCCGTCGGCACCTCCCCTCTTCCCCCCCCGCCCCCGCTTGCTCTCGACGCGCCGCCGCCGCCGCCGTTGCCGCCGCCGCCGCCGCTGCTGCGCCGCCGCGCCGCCGCCGCCGCAGCCGCCGCGCCGCCGCGCCGCCGCCGCCGCCGCGTCGCTCCTTGCGCCGCCGCGGCTTCTGCCTCCTTGCGCCGGCGCCACCGCCTTGTTGCGCCGCCGCCAGCGTGCCGCCGCCCTCCCCTCGCTACATCCGTCCGGGCATTATCCTCCAAGGTATATTTTAAGTGAAATTATTTTATTCATTAGTTTCTATTTGAATTTTTTAAGTAGTCTTATGAAAAGTGGATGTTTATTGATAAATCTTTCATTTCATATCGGCTAGGGTTAGTTGTGTGGTCAATCATCTAGCACTCGTGTGTTTTGAGACCATGTAATTTTTTTAGGAAATCATGATATATGCCAAATTAAGTAGAAAGCATTTTAGTGTAATAAATTGTTTAGAAAAATAGCCGTATTGTAGTGTATTATAGCCGGATCGAATTGTTTAAAACATTACATTATTATTAAGAAAAATAATATGTATATAGTTTGATTCGGTTTGATAAGTTATCTATTTGGTTTTTTGAACCAAATCGAACCGATAACTTTTTATCGATTTAGTTCGGTTCGGCACCTCCCCAAACCGAACCGAACCGGTAAACTAGTTGACCCAATTTGTCAAAATTTGACCCACTTTATTTACATATTATGTTACATTTAAATATATATATATTACATCAATTATAAATATATATTATTATAAATACATAATATGTTACATATTATTACGTAGTTGGATTTTTCTTTAACAAGAGTAGAAGATAAAAAATTTATAAGAATTTTTTAATGAAACTCAATGTCATTAATATGTTTATCTTATGACGGCTTTAATTCTTATTTCAGGTAGTTTCAAACGACATTCTCGTTCGAAACTTTCTTCTCTTGGAGGTGGTTTGGTTTGTGTTTATTTTGTTTCGAGACTTTCTTATCTCATTGTTTATTTTTGTGCATATATATCTTTATTTATATTAACACATGACGATGAGCTTAGATAAGTCTTGGATAGATATTCCTAACAGATTAAGTCCTAGGTATCTTCAAGGAGTAGAAGAATTTTTAGATTATGCTTACGATGAATGTAGGACTCGATTTAGACATGGATTAGACAAAACTTTGATTCAATGTCCATGTAGACGGTGTTGTAACACATTTACTTTAAAAAGAGATGTAGTTAAAGAACATCTAATATGTGATGGCATATGGTCCAATTATCAAACGTGGATAAGTCACGGAGAAATTGAACCTAGTTTAAGTATCGATAATGAAGTTCGATTAGATGAAGCACAACATGAGAATTTAAATGACGATGTAATAGAAATGCTTGAAGACATTCAAAATATTCAAGGACCATCTATTCATCATGAAGGTGAACCAAGTATAGAAACACACAAGCATTTCTTGCTATTAAGAGATGCAGAAACACCACTATATGAAGGATGCACAGAAATATCTAAGTTAAAATTTATTTTAAAGTTGATTCAGTTGAAGTCAGTAAATGGTTAGCTTGGAAAAATGCATAACACACCACACCGAGGCCGGTTTGCCCGATCGAAGCCGGATTCCGGCTTGGATCGGGCAAACCGGCCGGTTAGCTTGGAAAAATGCATAACACACCACACCGAGGCCGGATTGCAATTTTAAAGATTATATTGCAGATGAAGAAATTTAGCAAGAGTCGACATACATCGAGGAGTGGGACAGCCGGTGGATCCACCGATCAGGCCGGTGGTTCTCAGGGCCCATCTCAGCCTACCCAGGATGCGATGCCATCAAGTGGACCATCCCGGGCGGTTGACACTCGCCCTACTACGGCGACGCCCCCTACAGACTGTCCATCTTCTTCCGCCTCCGGTAAATATCAATTTTTTATATTTTGTAGATTTATAAATATCAATTTTTAAATGTGTTAAAATTTTTGGCATGCAGCTACAGTTGCTAGACGTGGGAGAGGTCCTGCAAAGGCGTATAATGTGCGGACATTAGCGCCTGGGAAGACATTAAACGTCCGGGTCATTGGAGGATCGGTGTAGGCCCGAATGGCCAGGAGTTCACCTCATATCTTGGAGTTTGCAACAGGGTACATTGTAACTTATGGCAACAGGATTACATGACCCTTCCAGATGACAAGAAGGAGGCGATATTTAGAGACCTCGAGGTAAATAAAAGTACTTGAGCTTATTTGTTTTTTTTCACTTTAAAATTACTAATCTATGTATTTTTCCTGTAGCAACATTTTACATTTGAGCGGTCACCATCCATAGATGCGGAAATTTTAAGGCATATGGGAGAGATGCAAAGAAAACAAAGGGGTCATCTTAAGAAGAAGGTAAAAATTTCATATTTATTTTTTTAGTAAACGATTATGTACTGTAACTAATAAAATTTTGGCGTACAGTATTTTACAGGACGCTCACTGGAGGAGGCACTTGTCATTGTGCCTCCACAATGCGATCCGGACCAGTGGCGTCATATGTGTGAGATATGGCGTAGGGACGACAATAAGGTAAATAATTTATTTAATTTAAAAGTAATCCACATTTGATAACTCATTTTATTAGCTTGTCTTAACAAAACTAATGTGTTATGAACTTGTTTGTAGGCACTTAGCCAAAGGAATAAAACAAACAGGGCTAATTTGAGCATGCCTTATAGGCGAGGTAGAACCAACATTCATCAGCTGGAGATTGATTTTGTAAGTTTATAATTTGTTTTATTATTCACTATTGTATATCTCGATAATAGTATTAATGTGTTCATAATGTTTTCTCTTAACAGACAAACAAAGAAGGGCGTCGTCCTACCCGTCCCGCAGGTCTTCGAGATGACCCAAACGAAAGAGGCAGAGGATGGATCCCTCGTATGGTGCAACGAGGAAGGTCGTCAAGTTATGGTACGCAATATGTTTGTTTGTATCAACATTAGACAATTTTTATTTCATATAACAACTGATTTTATATTTACATTATATAGGATGAGATGCGCCAGCTTGATGAATGCCCCCGGTCGTAGGAATCGGATGCTCGGAATTCCGAGCAGCCATTCTCTGCTGAGGATGCATTTATCACCGTGTTCGGCAGAGACAGGCCGGGACGGATCCGATGTGGGGGGAGAGGACAGACCCGCAACACCTGGTATGGTGTATGCAGTGGAGGTGCGAGTACCTCTGCGGGTCCGGGCTACCAGGAGTTGGTGGACAAAGTCGATGCTCAAGCTACACAAATCGAGAAACAAAACTCGATGATCGACTCGCTCCAACAACAACTGGACGCCCAACGTCAACAGTTTCAAGAGTCGATGACACGGCTAACACAAGAAATGTTAGCCCAATTAAACAGTAGGCTCCCACTGCATCCGTCTAGTTCGAGGCCAACCCAAGGCTATAGAGGCGCACGGGGGGACGAGGAGGAGGAGGACGATGACGAGGACGCAGAAGACGATGAGCGTTCTTTTGGGGAGGATGAGTGAGAGAGTTTACTCTCTATTTTATTATTTCTTTGTATTTGAGATAGTTGTTGTGTAATGATACGTTTTATAAATATGAACTTTTCTTATTAAAGAATGTCAGTGTTTATTATGTATGAATGAATGTTAATGGCTTTGATCGAGCAAACCGACAAATTATTTGTGTATATAGGTCTTGCTACGAGAATACAATTGATCGTAGGGAAAAAAATTTTTAAAAAACTGTAAGTTATTTGTGACGGCTCCACACAGCCGTCCCTAAAGTTCTTTTAAGCGACGGCTATTAATGTAATAAGGACGGCTCTTAGCCGTCCCAAAACCAGAAAATGCACCCCGGCGGGGTTGCCGGGGCTGTAAATTGGGTATTCGCGACGGCCCTAAGCCGTCGCAAAACCAGAAAATCACCCCCGCGGGGGTATTCGCGACGGCCCTAAGCCGTCGCAAAACCAGAAAATGCACCCCGCGGGTGTCGCCGGGGCTGTAAATTGGGTATTAGCGACGGCTCTAAGCCGTCGCAAAACCAGAAAATGCACCCCGCGGGGTATTAGCGACGGCTCTAAGCCGTCGCAAAACCAAAATGCACCCCCGCGAGTGTCGCCGGGTCAGAATTGGGTATTAGCGACGGCGCTAAGCCGTCGCTAATGTCTATTACGGGTTTAAATTTATTTGCGACGGCTTAGTGCCGTCGCTAAAAACTTTATGAGGGACGGTTTCAGCCGTCTCTAATAACTCAATTGCGACGGCGTTGGTGGTCGCAAATAATACTAAAAGCGACGGCTTATCATTAGCCGTCGCCATTAAAATTGGTGACGGGCTTATTTGCGACAGGATTGCGACGGCGGAAAAGCCGTCGCTATTACCTTATGGCGACGGCTTTTGTATTTTTAGCGACGGTGGTCAGCCGTCGCTAATGACCTTATTTCCTGTAGTGTCTACTGAGTCATTATGACTCACCCCGTCGTTTATTTATTTCAACAGGTCATGAAGAGAAGAATAATCCTGAAACAATCTTGGAAGAGGCACTAGTGGAGAAGCCATATTACATCGATCTTGAAGACACTTGATATCTATATTTCTTGTGTTAGAGGTGGCTGTTTATCATTTTATGATGGTTTTTTCTAGCATACTATAGTGTTATAGTTCGGAGTTTTTTTAGAACTTATGATTGTGAACATTTGGTTATGTTATTTTCTTGGATTACGAAGTTGTGTTCGGTTTAGCTTGTTATTTGATGTCAGAACAGTTTATGTTGTTTAATGAAAGTGTGGAGGTGATAAGGTAGATTGTGTTTTGTTGTCAAATCTTCTTTTAATCTAGTTTTTATCCCACCGTTATATTCTGAAAAAAAAAATGTGCTGCGTTTTTCAAGAGATATACCTCCCCAAAGTCGCGACGGTTTTCCCTTCTCTTTTACAGTTAGCTGGCTAATGTTATTAGGCGGAGGATACGCTGCTACAGGATCCGCATCCGAGGTTATCACGCGAAGTGTATTCGACGCTCTGCTTGGTTTAACCAAGCTCCACCGCGCACGCGGATGCGCACGAAGGGGAACTATTGGATTTTGACCGGAGCCTCTAATTTTGACCGCCGTAGCACATGGCACGCGGCCGCGTGCAGTTGATAATATGATATTAATATATTATTATTACATTTAATATTTAAATAGTTTAAATATCTAAAAAAATAAAAAATTGATGATCTATTAGATGATATTGAGTCTTATTGACATAGATTTATTCATAGATAAATTTTAAAATTATTTTAAAAACTTAACTTAATTAAATAATGTCCTAATTAATTATGTAAAACGAGATTTTTTAGAATAAAAATTAAAATATTAATTTTTAAGTTTGCACAGTATTGAGAATGCATACATGTTTTAAATAGTTTAGATGTGCTTATGTATTTCATATAAATTATTTATATATTTTATGTTATTTATTTCATGACAAATTTGACAAGCACAAAATTTAGAATTTAGAATTTATAAATTTTATTTTATGGTATACATGTTATATCATATTAATATCACATATTCGTAATATATATATGTGATGTTTAAATGTGTGAATGTAAGGAAATCATGGAATTATGATTTAATTATCATGTGATGATAGTTAATTATGTGGATGTGTTTAGTTCACTACAAGAAATCAGACTTTTACCCACTAAAACACTCCCCGTAGGTAAGGTTTGGTAGGTAAAAATAACTTTTACTTACTCCCTATACCTACTAAAAATCTTTCCGTAGGTAAATTATTCATTACCTACAAAATACGTACGAAAAATGCTTCGTAGGTAAATAATATATCCACAGATTCAATCTGAACCATCTATTAAGATATAATCCAATGGCCCATATTTAATCTCTTTTACCCTTATCTCCACCGTCCATTTGCAACACATGGAGGGACCAGATTTGAGTCCAATCTTAAACCCTCCCGGTCGACCCTCTCCCACCTCGTTGCACTCAGCCCCAAATCGACCGACTCTCCTATGGGAACCCTCCGACGACGCGGCACCTTCGGTTCCTCCTCCTCCGACGGCAACGCCTAGGCCTTGCGCCCTTACATCAATCATCCACGTCGTCCCCTCCTGCTCCTCCAAGGTCAACTCCCGCAAGAAGCCCTCGAAGCTGTGTCTCCGTGAGAACCCCCGAAGGTGAGTCCCCGTCTCATCTCCTTTTCCTACGCGCGAGAAAGATCCATCGCTTCTTCCTCTTTACAAAGGTGGTTAAGGATCCTGAGCTCATTCTATGTAATCATCTATACAAACCCTTGGTCGTCAGCTCCTAGTTTGCTTAGTCCTTCGTGGACCATCCCCCCTCGAGGTCGATTTTGCATATCCGCCATTTTTACTTTGGAATGCCATCTTTTGTTTTACGAACGAGCCCTATGTCATGGTAGTCATGCGAAGACGAGCCCTAAGTTTATTTCTGACATATCTTTATTTTCATTTGTTTTATTCATAAGTTTTAAATTATGTGTTGTTGGCAGGTTCTACTGCAGATTGTCTGTTGTTGGCCTTGTTTGACGAATTGCTTTCTTGTTGAAGACATATTCTGGTCAGACTTTGCTTGATGTACGTGACTTTGTTACCTTGCTGTATGAACTATGTAACTAATATGTTTCCATTCTGATAGATCAGGTCATAAGCGTGATCAGCAAGAGATTTATAAGTGTCAACAAATATTTTCAAGCACAAAATGAGGTGATACATGTTTTTTTACAGCAATGGATGTTTATTAGAACTAGTGTCTAATTGTTTAATTAATGTTGGTATGTTTCTTTATAGTGATATGGATTAGAGTTGGATGGATTTACCAAAAAATGTGGTTGGTTACTATGATGGTGTCGATAACTTTCTCAATTTTGCATTTGCAAACTTACCACCAAGTCATCATATTAGATGTCCATGTGTGAAATGTACATGTTTGAATAAATGTAAAAAAGAGATTGTTAGACAGCACTTGTACATTGATGGTGTTATAAAAGACAAACATTTCTGAAAATTTTATGGTGAAAGACTAGGTCATGTTAAGTTGGAAGAAAACCAACATGATTCAAATATGCATGATATTTTAGCTGATATTTTTCTTATATGTAGTGATGAAACAACAATTGATAACGATTCTGAAAGTTCTTTTGCATTGTTAAATGATCTCAATCAACCGGTTTATCCTGGATGCAAAAAGTTCAGTAAACTTTCATTTTCTCATTCGGTTGATTAACATTAGATGCATGGATGGAATGAGTAATAAGAATTTTAATATTTTGTTGAAGTTATTGAATGATGTTCTCCCTGATGGGTCATCAATACCATCCAGCTTTTATGAGATTAAGAAGATACTTGATAAGTTAGGATATGGATATAACAAGATAGATGCGTGTCTAAACAATTGTATTTTATATTGGAAAGAAAATGAGAAGTCTGAATGTTGTCCAAAATGTGGAGAATTGCGGTGGAAGTCCTATAAGTCCAGTAAAGTTGTAAAGAAGAAAAGAGTGCCTCAAAAAATTTTGCGTCATTTTCCACTCATTCCACGGTTAAAGAGACTGTTTACATGCTCAAAGACTTCTATCAACATGAGATGGCATGAAGAGGTGCATGAAGAGGATGGTATGCTAAGACATCCTGCTGATTCTCCATGCTAGAAAACATTAAATAGCATTGATGATTTCGGGTTAGAAACTTGGAATGTACGCCTTGGATTAGCCAGTGATGGGTTTAACCTATATGGAAACATGAATGTCACTCATAGTACATGGCCAGTGTTAGTTGTACCTTATAACCTACCACCTTGGGAGTGCATGAAGAGTACGAATATTTTGCTTTGCCTCTTTATTTCTTGTCCAAAAGGTCCCGGTAACAATTTTGATGTTTTCTTACAACCATTCATAGAGGAACTTGAGATTCTCTGGCATGGTGTTGATACCTTTGATGCCGCTAAAGGTGAGGTATTCTGTCTACGTGCAGCACTATTGTGGACTATTAACGATTTTTCAGCATATGCCTACATGTCAGGTTGGAGTACAAAAGGACGATTAGCTTGTCCTAATTGCAATAAAGACACATGTTCAACTTGGTTAGAGTGTAGTGGTAAATTTTGTTACACTGGTCATCGGAGATGGCTGGGAAACAACCATAAATTACAAAAGATGAGTAAGCAATTTGATTGTCATGAAGAATGGGGTGAAAAGCCATTGATGTTGTCTGGAGAAGAAATCCTACATCAATTAGGATATTTTAATTCACGTGTTGCAAAAGGAGACACGAAGAAGATAAGTAAGAGGAAGAGACGATTTAAGAAGGGGGATAAGAACAAGTATCTAGGGTGGAGGAAAGTCAGTATTTTCTATAGGCTACCTTATTGGAAATCTTTGTTGCTCTGCCACAACTTAGATGCGATGCATGTAGAGAAGAATGTATGTGAGAGTATACTAGGCACTCTTCTATCGATTGAAGGAAAGAATAAAGATGGCTTGAAAGCCCGTCAAGACTTCAAGAAATTGGGAATAAGAGAATGCCTTCATCCACAAGAAATAGAGTCAAGTAAAATATTGCTTCCACCAGCACAATTCACATGTAGTAAAAAAGAAAAGAAAAGAATTTTCAAGTTCTTTCAATCCGTGAAGGTTCCTGATGGATACTCCTCTAATATTGCAAGGCAATTTCTACACAAAGGTAATAAGTTATGGGGGATGAAGACACATGACTGCCATGTGATTATGCAACAGTTACTTCCAATTGCTGTTAGAGCACTCCCAAATATTCATGTATCTTCATCATTTAGTGACATTTGTCACTTTTTCTTAAATATATGTTCCAAAGTTGCTTCCACCGAAGACTTTTACCAACAAGGCCTACATGTCTCAAGGGTATTATGTCAACTAGAGATGATATTTCCTCCGTGTTTCTTTGATATAATGGTACACTTAATCATTCATTTAGCAGATGAGGCTAAGATTGCTGGGTCAGTTCATTATAGATGGATGTACCCATTTGAGAGGTATCACATTCACTTCTATATGTAAATTTTCCCTTTAAGATAGACCGATATTCATTGATGTTATTTTTTCAGGTATCTGGGCAGATTAAAATCTTATGTAAGAAATAAGACTTATCCAGAAGGGTCAATTGCTGAAGGTTATATTATTGCTGAGACAATTACATTTGCATCTCGATATCTTGATGATGATGTGGAAACATGGTTAAATAAGACTCATCGTCAAGTAGAAGACAGTCCACAAAATGTGGACCTTGGATGGGAAGTTTCATGGAGACTTGTCAGCCGTATGGGATAAGTACAATTGGCAAACTACAAAATAATGAGCTAGAAGAAATACATAAATTTATCATATTCAATTGTACAGCACTCAACAAATTTATCAGGTAAGCTTTCGTCAATTCAAACTTTTCATTCACTATATGAAATATGAATATTGCAGAGATCATATTGCTGAACTTAAAGAAATGTCACCTGGAGTGCACATGGATGAAGTGGAACGCATTCATACATCCACATTTGTCAAATGGCTGAAACATAAGGCAATTATCCTTGATTCTTATAACTATATTTTTAAACGATTCTATGATCATATGATGCCATGATTTTCTATGTTTGTTAACTCTTATCAGGTGTATAAGTTGCAAGAGTTTACTAAGGGAGATATATCTCCTTATCTCCTTTCGATTAAAGATTTCCCTAGTGACGTGGTCAAGAAGTATGATGCATGCATTGTTAATGGTAGTAGGTTTCACACTAGAAGCCTTGAACAAAGACGAGTTACCCAAAACTCAGGTGTTATGTTGAAAGCAACTACCCCTTCATTTATTAAAAATGTTGAAGAGAATGTTCTTTACTATGGTGTCCTTGATGAGATCCTTGAAGTCAACTACTATGGACACATGAGAGTGGTATTATTTAAGTGTGATTGGATAGATGTGCAATGAGGGGTGAAACATGATGGACCTCTCACAATAGTAAATCCATCAAGTAAGTTAAGAACAACTGAACCTTACATCTTAGCATCATAAGCAGAGCAAGTTTGGTTTGTTGAGGATCCTTGGAACATTGGTTGGTTTGTGGTTCGCAAGACAAACCCATGTGATTTTTACAACTTATCGGAATCTACTTTTGAAGAAGATGCTGAATTCCTAGATTTACAGCCAATGTGTCATGACCAAACATCAAGCATCCAGCATGATGATGAACATTGAGGAGATAATGGTCCATAGATCTAATATAGATGGTATTGAAGTGTAATGTAAGTCATTGTTTATTATGTATGTTTCATATTGTTTGTTTCCAAAAAAAATGGATGCAAGGATATATATATTGTCCTCAAAATTTCTGCATTTTGTTGCCATCATCATTTTATAATTGTTAGTGTCCAAAAAATTCATTTTATCATTGTCATTACTTTTCCTGTTACCACCTTTATCTGTTGGACTTGAGGTGTGAAAGAAGTTGGTGGACCCCTTTATGCTTGCTTTCTGTTGCCAGGCTGACAACAACCCACGTATAAGCATCTTTATTATTATGAAGAGAAGGATGGCTCTTCTTGTCCTGTTTTATCATAATATTATTATGAAGAGAGAGAGAGGCTTAAAGAGTCTGGATCTGGGTTCTTCCTGCTATAGCTGGATCTATATTGGAATTGATATCTCCAAGACAGTGCACAATATATTATCTCTTCTACTGATTATATATTATGTATATAATCACATAGTTTTTTTTTCTATGCATCTCTGCACCAATATGCTTTCTTCTGCCATTTGATTGATTATTTCCAATTTGAGAGTTCTACCACAGGGAATAATGAAACACATCGAAGCCATGGATGTTTAACGTGTAAAGCAACAAATTCCTCAGTGTGCCTTCATCTCTCCTTCAACTTCTCCTTTAATAAACCAGCAGTGCAAAGGCTTCACTCACTACTTAAACTAGAACATAGCAGAAAATATCACTCGGTAAGCTTCATTATTCATCAAAATGTGCAATGCCCCCAAACCATAGAAAAACCACCTTTGTGCTTATTGTATTCCAAAAATGCAAAATCAGAAACAAGCTCTTAGTCTTAGATACTAATATAATGCAAACCAGCTAATGCTATGAGGTTTCAAACACAACAGAGAAAAAAAGACCAGAACGTGAGACAGGACTTTTCTAACCTAAAATAGCATGTGCCTGCAACTGAGCAGCATTCCTATAGAACAACAGGGAAAGATATAACGTCAGGGCGCTGATACCCTCATCTTCCCTAGCATAAATCATACATTTATGCCAGGTTCTGGTGCACACACCACACAAGCTCGATAGCTATCTTATGTCAATAATAGGATGCGTGCATCATGAAACATCGAACAACGCTTGAGAACCAAACAACCTCATTCTTACAACTCGAAGTTCAAACAACTTGTAGTAAACATGAAGCATGGCTCATAGTAAGAAAAGATTAGTTGAAACACTTAAGAGTCTTAAGGGTTTCAAGAATGTAATGAATTGAATTTTAATTTCAAGAAAAAAGAAAGATAAATTTCTCAGTTTTTTATTAATGTCCTGCTGTTAGCCCTCTGCTTATTGTCTCAACCATATTTTATGCATTTTATGTGAATTGTATGTGGGGAGAAATTTTGAATTTTATGTGAATTGTATGCATTTTATACAATCCAACTCAAATAATTCTTGAAATTGTCTTAATTTGCAGGTTTATCCAGAATATTCATAATTTTTGACTTCCACATTCTTTTTGTAGGTTGGTTTGTCTATCTCTTACCTGCCACTTTGGGACCTGCCTCTCGGCTGAAAATGGTTTTGATGGAATGACGTAGACATTTGGCTATCAGTCTTACAGGTTAATGTGCTGGATGAACTCTTCATTTTAAATTTCCATTTTACACTGGTCACCTCTTTATTTTAGAAACATAAAGCAACCTTTATTAGTTGACTTTTTGTATCTTTATCAGTGGACCTGTTTTCTCTTTATTGGTGGATGAAACATAATGTTTGTTATGTAATCTCTTTGTCTCCACTTGATTTGTTTTGTCCTCATTTTTTTGTGTTGATCAATGGATGATACAATGAGGGGTAATCTCTTTGTCAACTATTCTTTGTTTTCTCCCCATTTGTTTTGTTATGCAAACAGGGGAAAGAAGATCATGGAAAATCTATCTTACAAGTTGGAATGTGCAAGCTCAAAGAAGAAAGGCTTGTGGGGGCCTGAAAGCTCAGATGTTAACACACTACCCAAAAAGATAAAGCACATTGTAGAAATCTATAATCTTCCAAAGTCGGTGAAGAAGAAGATGGACTCTGATCTTTTTCATAACGTTATGGAGTACATAATCTTCTCTAATATTTCCTTAATTTGAAGTCATATCATTCTTATTGCCTACAAGAAACCATCCTATGTAAAGCATTGAAAGTTCACTTTTACACACGGAACATTTTTAAAAAACTTAGTTGTTTCTCACATGTTTTCTTTATGCAGAGGAGGTTCTTGTCACATTTTGGAGGGGTTGTATGTTTCCATTGAGTGGCTACTTTCTGATGTATTTATGAGAAAAATACACCGGGGTTGTATTGTCAACTAGACAACCATTTGTTTAACTATTTTTTCTTGTCTTTATTTGCATTGAAGCTTATTAATCATTTCTTTCTATTTTGGATAGATTTCAGGAAGGGTTAGATTTACTGCAGTCATTTCTTAGCACATTTTCTAATTTTTTATCTATTTCTTTTTTCAGCCATATGTGGGTCCAACTACGCATGACCCATAGCACTAATGTAGTAATAGTAGACTATCTTTTATTTTCTATGTACCTTAATGGCAGCCGTAGGATTATAGAGACAGTAAAGGATAAAGAGGTGTTCGTAAAAACTTATGTCATTATTCCCATTGTTAATGGATATGTACATGATAGTACATGTCAAGTTCATGTATATTTCTTACTTACTAATGAGAAGTATATGTCCAGGGGACATTGGAGATTGCTCTTGCTATGTAATCTTGCTAATTCTTTTACGTCTGACTTTGGCCCTTGTATGATTCTATTTGATTCTCTCATCTTGACTGAGCCACACAAGCAAGAGCCAGTCATAAGAAGGTAAAAGTTCAAACACTTTATATATTGTGTTTGCTTTTCAAGTAAAAAAATGTGGTGACAACATTATTCTTTATTTTAGATTCTTAAAGGATTTGTACCAATCAGAGGGGAAGATCATGCGGAAGGATCATGTAAATTATTTAAATTATGGTATGTAAATGCCAAAAAATAAAATAAAATTTCAAACATATTATATCAAAAATTAATAATAATAAAATATTTTTTTTACTTTTTTAACAAAAAATGATATGTATTATAGATTCTTAAAATTCTCAAATTAATCAAAGAATAGGCACAATGGCTTGATTAAAAGAGTGTTGGTCACATGGGCCCGATCCAAAATATGTGCAAGGGCCTAATTCAAGGGGACTTGCTTAAGGGCCCAAGCAAAAAAAGGGTCTCATGGGGCCTACTAGTTGGGCTTGGGCCTGAGGGCTAGACTTTGGTAGGACGGGCTTGAGAGTTTTACCAAGCAAGCAGAGTTAGGCCTATGGGCCCGATTGAAAGAATGTGATTGGACATTCTTACCCGATGAGAGGAATGGAGTGCATGGGGCCGATAGTAAAGAAAATGATTGGGCGGGCACATGGGCCTGGTAATAGAGGAAGGAACATGGCACACCAACCTAGTAGAGAAGGGAATTGGGCACATGTTCATGGTAGCAAGGAAGGAAATTGGAAACATAGGCCCGGTAGAAGGGAAGGGAATTGGGCACATAGGCGTGGCAAAATAGGAGACAGCTGGGCATGTTGGCCCTATTTGGAGATGTGGACATAAGGGTCCGGTCTTTAAGTATGGGCCTGATTCTGAGGGATGGGCACAAGGGCCTGCTTTGGAGGGATGAGCTCTTAGGCTCGTTTAAGAGTGATGGGAACAAGAGCTCGATTTAAGTAAGGAGCACACGGGCCTGATTTGGAAGAATAGGCATACGGGCTTGATTCGGAAGAGTGGACATACAAGCCCAATTCTTAAAAGTGGGCATGCATGCATGATTGACGGTGATGGTGGGCACATGAGCTTGTCTTGAAATGATAGAGTGGGGCCACTTCCCTAAGATTGATGGTAATGTCGAAGGAGGAGTGCATGGACTCGATTAAGACTGATGGACTTGAGGGCCCGATTTAGGAGAGTGGGAGTGAAGGTCCGATTTAATGGGATGACGGGCATGTGGGCCCAATTTAGAAGAGTGTGGGGCACTCGAAACCAGTTTAAGAAGATGGGCATGTGGTTTTAATTTAGGATGATGATGGGCACGAGGGCCCAATGTAGCAGAGTGTTGGGTGCTTAGGCCTTGTTTAGAAAAAGAAGTGCAGGCTTGTGGGCCTGATTTAGAAGAATGGGAGCGGACTTGTAAGTTAGGGTGCTGAAGGTGGGCTCGGTGGCCCAATTGACTGATATGGGCTTTAGGGCCCAATCTAGAAGGTTGAATTGACCTTGAAGAGAGAGTTGGAGAGAGGGCTTGCGTAGCCAAAGGGGGTCCTAACAAACCTTTGACCTGGAACAAATTACTTGAATGATTGTTGACTAGTCCAACCCTAGTGGGTGGCCTTGTAAATGTTTGCCTAGTTGGAGGGGTCCAATAATCCCTTTGCCTCAAACCTAGCTATTCGGATGATTGTTGCATAGTCCAACCTTAGCTGGTTGGCAATTGGATTTCCTCTTCCCCTTAGCTTTCTTATCATATTGCTTCACTAGTGGCCCTAGAATCCTCATGGGTTGATGGGCCTATCGCGGGCTATGTTCATTCTTTTTAAATTGTGCCCCTTATATAAAATGTCATCCAAACTACATTGCTTTGTCTTTATTTGATTTAAGAGTGGATTCTTGATGGATGAGTCCTACCCTTGAAATTAAAAGAAATGGTTGCACCGACTGTGCTATCCTTGCATTTCTTTACTTAAGCCCTTGCTAGCTTAATATCCAAGCATCTCCATGATTCTTCACTCTATGTTGCTAAGCTTTGGCATCTCCTTAGGTTGTTCGATGATGAAGAGTGTGCCATGTTCTAGGGGGGTTCTTGAGAGATGGAGATAATCAATAGAGTACTAGATTTAGGTAGATCATTATAGACTTGTATTTCACATCCCCCTACTTGTGATCGACGTCTTCTTAGGGTTACTCAGGGGTGGAGAATGTACCAAGTTCAAGGGGCATTGAAGAGGTCATCTAAGAGTCAAATGTGGGAGGGTCATAGATTTCATGCTTATATTCCTCCATTGGGTGATCTTTCTCATGATCGGCTTGATCTTGGGATGTGGTTAATATTATTATTATGACTAGATAACAAGTAAGGAGAGCCAATTCATGATCTTGGAATAGTCAACATGATCCTTATATCTTTGTAAAAATTTCACCATGACTATATTAAAGTTACTTGCCTCTACCAAGTCGAGCATGTAGTCTGGCACTCAGAAAATAACATGTTTGGGTGGACGGATGTGTCCTTTGGTGATGCCATTGAGAAAAAGATACTCAGGATTGAAACTGAGTAAATGCTTGATAAAATAGTAAAGATTCACTCGTATAGGCCTTGGACGTGTCTAGTTAAGGCAAATCAGAAGCTCTCCCGAAGTTAAAAATGGTAGGTGGAAGATTGAAAATCTGAATTCTAGAGTCATAACACATCCAGTCGATTAGAAACATGCATCCAGGTAACCGGATGGGTCTTTCTACAACTGCGCGACTTTCTTCTAGAAGCCGCTATAGACAAACATGAGCTTGGATTGGACCCCTATTTGTTGCATATGAAAGCTAAAAAGCTAAAGAAGATCATTTAATATTTAGACTAGACAAAAAGCTGATATTCTATCGTACAGAAGCTTGAAAAAAATCATTGTTGGAGAGCATGACTTTCTTCTATGCTTGCTACGACTAAACATGAATTCTTATTAACTCCCTGTTTGTCACAAATGGAAGTTATTTTGCCAAGAAAATATTACCTCCATTTTGATTTCATATTTTCAATAAAGGTTGTTCTCCAGAGGCCCAATAAAAATACTAACACGAATCTATCCTAGATTGACAATTATTACCTATATAACATGAGTTTTTAAGCTCTCAATCAAGCCAAATTGATGCATCTACATTATCCAATAAGGTAGTTGTTTAAAAAATATACTTATCTTCTTCTATCTTTTGTTCTTTGGTGAATTCTTCTTTAAAATTTCTAAATCTTTTTTAAATAGTTTTTCAAATCTAATAACATCCATCCTCTGTTGTTGTCTCAATATCTCATGTCTTGTTAGCATCTTTGGTGTTCTATTCTCACACTGTCGACCATCAAAAGATGGTTGTACTAGTTATTTATTCACTGATGTGCTATTGGTAGGAACCAACGATGGTCTATATAACATTATTTTTTACTATAAGTAAGTTGAATGAAATGTGTTTCATCATTACAAATCGGACATGTTAATTTGCCTTCAGTACTCCATCTGGATAAATTTGCATATCCTAGAAAATCATTTATTGTACACGTGAGTACGACTCTCATCAAAAAAATTTCTTTTTGTGTCATGTCAAATGTCTCTAATTTGATCTCTCATAAATCTTTAACTCTTCCATCACCTATTATGGGAATATATCGATATCATTTTTGGGAGCACTTTGACTAGGTATTAATAGTGATCTCATTGTGTATACAACTTTAAGACACATATATGGTGTCAAGTTATATACTATCATAATAACATGCCACACACTATACTTTAAAGTCATGTTACCAAATGGGTTAAAGACGTTAAAAGCTAACCCAAGACAAACAATGTGTTTCTTTACCATAAAATCTGGATAAACTTCATTTACTCTTTGTAAGTATATGAATCAATAGGATGATGCATTTTATCGGCCAACTAATAAAACCGTGACTCGCTATGCCATGTCATCCACTTAGCTATATTGGATGATTTAAATAAACACTATAACCTATCTCTTAATAAAAAATAATGTAAAACATTTTGTGATACTCTTTTACTCTTATTTTTATGATTACCTTTATATCTAGAAGAGTTACATTGTAGAAAAATAATTTTATATTTATTATATTTCTAAAAAAGAATACAATCATTTTTACATGTTTGAGTTTTCTCATAACTAAGTCTAAAGTTATTAACAATTTTTAGGTTTTTACCAATTGTTAGGACCACATGCATTATCATGTAAGACTTTTTTACATAAAGATAATATCATGTTCATACATTTTCTAGTGAGACTATCCATCAACTTAAGTTGAATCAACTTTAAAAAAATAGTTTAGATATATTTTCACTTCTTTATATAATGGTTTTTTTTACATTTTCAATAACTTAAAATATCATAGAGTTTTTTCGTTTGGCTCATTCTCATTATATCGGTTGGAAGATTGATGGTTTTGAATATCTTACAGTATTTCCATTAATTCATCTAGTGGCTCATTTAATTATTCACCATCCTCATTACTAGAATTAACTTCTATTCCACTTTGGCATATCTAATTTGATAATTTAACCATATGCCATCACATATTAGGTATTTTTTCGCAACTTTTTTTTAAAAATAAAGGTGTTTCAATAACTTTTACAATGGCATTTAATTAAATCTTTATGCTATCCTTGTTTATATTCAATCCTACAATCATGAAAAGCATCATCTAAGAATTTTTTGATCCCTTGAAGATACTTATGATCTAATATATTAAGAATATGTATCCAAGATTTGTTGAAGCTACTTAGTTGGTCTAATGAAAAAAATTAATGCATAATAAACAATAGACAATACACAATAATCAACACACAACAATGTAAAAAAAATAAAGTATAATAAAAACATTAAATTTAATTGAATCTCCTCCAAAAAAAGTAAGTCTTGAATGAAAATCTTGTTTGAAACTTCATGACAAGAAGAGAAAGACAAATATATATTATCAATTAAATAATTGGCTGCATAACAAAATTTATTTTTAAGCAAATCTAAAACAAACCTTTAAAGTCTTCTAGACTAAACCGAATTGAACTAGTTTGAAATGGTCTTTAAAGCCTTTTAAGCCAAACCAAACAAACTGGTTTGATTTGTTGAATTGGTCTTTAAAGTTTTTTGAACCAATTAAAGAGGTAAACCAATTTGGTGTTATGATTTTGATACTCTAACTAAATAGGGCATTAGAGATTGCTCTACAATATTAATATCAAAATGTCTTTAGATACTCTAACCGAATATTATTTTGGTTACTCTTTAAATGTCAAAATCAAAATA
The DNA here is from genome assembly GCA_036172225.1 of Cryptocoryne crispatula var. balansae. Lineage (NCBI taxonomy): Eukaryota > Viridiplantae > Streptophyta > Magnoliopsida > Alismatales > Araceae > Cryptocoryne > Cryptocoryne crispatula. The sequence continues at coordinate 23,541,524 of CM069927.1, read as the reverse complement.
AAAATGTTTTTATCTACTCTACAAATATCAATATCAAAATTGATATATTATTATTTTTGATACTCTAACCAAACATGTTTTTAGATTTATGATTGCAAATAATAAGAACATTAATGTTTACGATAAAAATGTGACAAAATGACAACACAATGCAAAATATATTTAGATGGTGCGCAAAGAACAACTTACAAAAAAATCGACTTGAAAATGATACAATATAAATCTAGGGTTTAAAAATTGTTAGTAGGAGATCCTAGTTGGTGATGATAGCAGTGATGATAGCGGCCGACAATAGCAAGGATGGTGAGGAGCATTGGCAATGTTCGACAGCAAGGAGAGCACTTGCGGCAAATGAGGAGTCAGGGGAAGAAGAAAGGGGACTCATGGGTATATTAAAAATCGAAGTATTGGCATTGGCTCTAATGCTGTCACGACTGGTGCAATTAGGGTCATTGGTGATGGCTAAGTGGTTGAACAATTGACAATTCTCAATTGAGATGGCTGAAACCATTGCTACTAAATTGTACTAGCAATGGCTTTTTAGCCATCACCAATTCCAACATAAACAATGACAAAAATTTGTTTGAACATTCTTATAATATTTTGTGACAGTCAAAGTCGTTGCAATTATGACTTCTGATGATGGCTTTGTTAAGCTGTCGTCAATTCTTGTGTAATGGTAATAGTCGTTGTTACTAGTTCTTGTATAAGTAAGCCGTCGCAACTAAATGCACTGGCAATGACTTTTTGAAGCCATCGTCATTATCCTGTCGCTAATAGTCGCTAGTAACTTGTTTTCTTGTAATGTTTCTTTAACAAATTGTTATAAAAATATATTTTTTGTAGAAAAACATGTATACCATGCACCCTACGAGTTAGACTTGTTACTATTTACCAAGAACTTCCTACAAATTTAAAAATTATGTCGTTAAGGTTGAATGAACTTGACTTTATGAACACATTATCATATCCACCACATCTGATATCGGACTAATGCTCTCAGCCAGGCACTCCCCTTCCCTTCTTAGAGGAGAAAAAAATACCAAAGCAATGTTACACAACAGTACTGTCAATATCTTCGTGGTTGCATCTCCAAAATTTTGGAGCATTCTATAGTCTATTCGAGCAAATAGAAAATAAACCCGGGATAAGATTACTAAATATCAAACATACATGAGTGATTGGTCTGATGCCATTTTATATATATATATATATGCTTTAAACTGTGATGTTAAGGTTGATAAACTTGGACTATATGAACACATTTATCTCATATCCAATATGAGGCTGATGCCTACTCCAATATAGCACTGTATACATCTCTTGTCCATTGCCAAATGTCACACTGGTCTGATCCTTCACACCGATAAAGAGTAGAGTAGCCCACCTTCACTAAAATTAGTGTGAGACGCCCGAAGAGGTGATGATACATGAAACCGTGTCCAGTGTCGTTCTACATAGTTTGGTGTTCTATAATTAATGTCCAATATGTATTTTGGTATTCTACCAAGGGAAAAAGACAGAGTGTGGAAGCTGGCATTGACAGTTCAGAGATCCGGAGCTGCCTTTGTCTGCGCCTTGCTGATATATATGAAGCCATGCACATGCTGCCCGGCCGTGTGCGGACGGCTGCACCGCACCCTATTTCGGAACTTAACGGATTCGAGTACTGCTGGATCGTAGCTTGTCGGATCCGACTAGTTTTGTCATTTTCATCCATCCATCAGTGTTTTATTTCAAGAGTTCAGATCATCACCTCGGTCGTCTTCGGGTGGAGGGAGTACCTTCAGTCCCCGATCAAAAAAGATCACGATCCCAGTCACTTTAAGTGATGTGTAGTGAGTTGATAAGATATCGGTAACAGTTCGACTCCGTCGGCAGTGACTTAATGAGTCAACGAACTGTTACCGAATCGCTACTGGCGTCTTACAAATTTACTACCAAACTTAATACAACTCGTTACCAACCGGCAGTGAGTTAGTTATAAGATGCCGGCGGTGGTTCAATCTTTTTCGATAGTAGTTCACCAAACTTGTTATTTGAACTGCCACTTAAGTGGCCTGGAGTCACGATCGATTTTGCTTAGAAACCGACGATACTTACTCTACCCGATTGCTGAGATGATCTGAACTCTTATTTCGAATCGCACGACTCATGTCATGACCGAGAACACGTGCAGTCAGACGATGCTATTTTGATAGGTGTGTGTTCGATTAATATCCCAGATTAATAAGTTTACCGAGCAGACCGTTAATTAATTACACATGGTTGGGGGAGGAGGGGGGTGGATTTCTTTTTCTCCCGGAGAGAATTCGAACATCCGAAAAGATGAGAAGAAGTCGTCCGGGGGGGAGGGGCGGGTGGGATCGGTAGCGGCAATCGGGCGTCGTTATCGATCGTCTTCTCATTTGGAGGCACGGAGCCGAGTCGCCTGCCTCCGACGGGTCTGAATGCGCGACTGGGCTGGCTGTCCGTTGGCTCATAAATGAGGGGAGAGCGACCTGTCTTTGCGCTGGGGTTGGGGCCGGCGTGCTTCCAAACGCTTCTCAGCCGCGTGTTGCCTGCTTTACCAGAGGGAATTACTACGTTACAGTGTGTGTACGTGTGTTTTGTATGGTTTCGGAAACCAACGACAGTTCGTAAATTTATTTATTGATACCCATAGTGAAAACATATATGCATCCCATAACTCTATTTTATGAGCAGAAAAAGTAAGGAGGAACACTAATGAGCTGTTTAGTATCGGGATAATTTGAGGATAAATCTGATTTATCCTCGAAATTTAAGAGATAAACCAAGTTTATCTCCAAAATATTTTGATACCAAACAAATCTTAAATGATTCAGACCGAAAAATCAAATTGAATCGGCCTGTTTTGTTCGATTTAATTACGTTTGAACCATCTTTTGTTTAGTTCGATTCAAGGGTCCTCCAAAGATTTAAGCAAATCTAAATCGTTCAAACCGATTTAATTTAAAATTCATAAAAATATTATAGTATTAATAAAATAAAATTTATCTATTATTATAATAAAATAATATTTATTTTAATTATTTTTAACTTACAAATTAATATATATGTAAAAAAATAATTAATTTCAATATTTGATATATTTTCGATTTAAATCAAATCAAATAAAATTGAAATCAGTTTGATTTGAGGGGTAAATTTCATTTAGTTCGATTTGAAACAAATTGTATTCAAACCAAATCAAATAGAACCATGCATACCCCTACCGAAAAGTCAGGCAAATTTGAGCACTGAGATATTACGAGATATGTTATGTGAAGAATGACAGTAAAAATCAGAATTGTCCGCAACACCCATCAATCACAGATATCATAGTTTATTTTAGGAATATCACTGGCCAGACGTATTTTAGATTTAATTTATTTATATAACATTTTTTTATCTATTTAGATCTGGTGTGTACGTTTGACCCAAAAACGTCGAAAGAAATAAAACAAGATCTGGCGTAACTTCGGTGAAAATTACGTATGCGATGTGCCGTATATATGTTTCATCAAGATAAAGATAGGACTTCAAATTCGATGAAATATTGTGATACGTGAAAAAAGAGTCTCGATAATTGTAGTGATATTTTATTCATTAGAAAGTCTTAAAAAGTTGCCTGTGATAAAATAAAATAAGTACTGATTTGAAGGGACGGCATCATTTATATGTACATTCTTTAGTTACGTCATATATTAGGGCTATCGCTATTCCTTTCTGTCATTATATCTGCATGAATTTGAAAGACATACTCATGCTAAGAATTAGAAATTGATCTTTACGAGGTCAGTTAATTAGTTATATTAATTGGCATACAGGTAATTCTCTCACCTAATTAAGTAAAGTATATACAAACAAGACATATTTAATTTAAAATTAAATTATTTACTTTTGAAATTATCGATTTATGATTATCTTTTTATATTTTCATATATAATATAAATAATGGTTTTGTAGTGAGCCTCCTGACTCACATGTGACTCACTTTTTTAACCATACCAACTTTCGTACCATCAAAGTAGAACACACAATCAGTGTTTTAGATTGATATTTCAACTATTTTGATTTTTAAATTTTTGATGATTAATTTGATATTATCTTTTTGGTTCCCAAATTAGTTAAATCTTGAGGGGTTATTTTCTCTCATTGTATATATGTCTCCCGTTGGAAGCATGACAACCACTTCATCATTTGTGCATCCTTGGTTAGAGGCTTCAATTCATTGACTAATTTCGTTGTATATGATGGAGTTCTGGTTCTTGGTACTCGTTGGCCTCTGATCAAATTCAGGTGGTTTGAGAAGATTTGAGTCCATTCCAATAAACCTAAAACCTGATGAAGTTTTAAGTCTGTGAGATCTTGGGTTGGAAATTAAATCTGAGATTCTAATAATCTAATTAGAGTTTGATAAAAAAAATTAACAATTTCGATAACACATTATACATTTCATAAGTTATCAAAATTGAAAGATAAAGCAGCATCCATTTATCTGATTGTGATAAAAAAATTAAGATATTGGCTGGTATATAAAAAATTATTATATAAAAAATAAAAAAATAAAAGTAAAATTATAATGGTATTAGATCAAATTTTAGTAGTAATAAGACTATATAAAATTTATTAACTTATTTTTATTAAAAATTTATAATATGTATTTTAAAGATAATTAAAATTTCTGATTCAAACATTTGATTCAAAATCAAAACAAAATTAAAATATTATGATTTTAATTTTATTTAAATGAAAATTGGAATAGCTTAACCCTTATCAAAAATAAAATCTAAAATAAATAATTCTGTTACCGAATATGACTTATTTTCATTTTTGATAGTAGAGTTGTCGATTTTCTATTTTGATTTTCTTAAGAGTTTAGACATTCTAAATTGATTTATGTTAACTAAAAACTATGATATTTTGGTTTTATACCAACTCTGATTCAAAATCGAACATGATAGCCTATGAAATATGTATTATATATTATTTTTTTAGAGTCCGGATCACCTCAGTTTCCTAGTGGTGGGAATAGTCTCGGTCCCCATTCAGAAACAACCACAACTCTCAAATCACTTAAGTGATGATTCAATGACAACTAAGAGAATCATTAATGAAAGGGCTGAACTACCACCATTGATAACAAGTTGTTTTATGTTCAATAACAAGTTAGTAAGATGTTAGTAATTAATTATTCAGTAAAAGTTTAATAGCATTTAATGTTCAATAATGGTTCATTGAACCATTATTAAATCGGGTTGAACCTTTGTTGAACTATTACTAACTCACTACTAAATTTAATAATACTCGCTACCATCGGTTTCAATATTGTGTCAAATTGATTGAACCATTCTTTTCAAAATCTTATCATCCATTATTTAAGTAAAAACTATATTTATATTTTAAAATTTATTTAATATCTAATATAATATTTATTATTAAATATTTTTTACAAATTTTTATAAAAGCATATTTTCTGTAACAAAAGTTTAGTTTGTCATGCAACCGTACATTGTGTAAACTTCTATTTTCTTTACTAACCCCATTGACCATTCACATACATTACTAACCCCAAAATTTTTCAACTACTAGCCCTATTACTTCTTTACATATACCACCAGCCTCCCAAATTTTTCGGTACAATCATTAACCCTCAAAATAAATCGATAATAATCTTAAAAATTCTGAAAAATTACATAGTTAGTTATTAACTTGTATTTTTTCAAACTATACAATTACTAATCTCTTGCATATATTACTAACTCTCAAGATAAATCGATATTAACTCTTTTTTTAAAAAAAAACACATAATTAGTTATTAACCTTTGTTCTCCAAAATTTTCTAACTTCATCTATTACTAATCCGTTGTATATAATATTATCCCTTGCATATATTATTAATCCACTGTAAATAATGCTAACATACATTTTATGTTACTAGCATGTAGTTAATAAGTGATTGGGTGAGTATATTAGTAACACATAACTTCGATTTATAAATGATTATGACATTTTTTATATTTTTTGGGAGATAAATATTAATAGTAATCTATAAAACGGTTAGTAATGAAAATAATTTAGAGAACATAAGTTGATAACTAATTATGTGATTTTCTTTAAAAAAAATGAGGTTAATATCTATTTATGTTGAGGGTTAGTGATATATCTAAAAGTTAGTAACCAAAAATTTTGGAGAAACATGGGTTAATAAAGGATTACGTGATATTTAAAAAATTTGTTTGGATTAATATTAATTTATTTTGAGGTTTAATAATATATGTAAAAGGTTAGTGATTTAAAATTTTGGATTATTAATATATATCAAGAGTTATAATAATTAAAAAAAATTTAAAAGTTAACAATATATGTAAAGAGTTAGTAACAAAGTTAGTAATCAAAAATTTCATAGTGTTTATAATATACGTAAACAGTTATACACGGGAGTTAGTAAATACTACATTTGTTGAAATATTGGGTATTACCGCCACGTCCATTGTCACGACCCGGAATTTAAATAACATAACCTCAAATATGCAGCGGAAATACACAATGTCGTGACAGTGGGATGAAACCCAATACTTAGATTCCACATCCCAAACTTAAACAATTAATTTCCTAAGATCCATCAAAACAAGAGAATAGAATCATACTTCTAAGTCTATCCACACTCTTGTTCAAAAAAACAACCAAGATCATCTACCTAAGTAGAGAATACCAAGAATTTCCATGTACAAATGACTCTGATTCCTTTGGTTCCACCTGATCCTCATCTTCAAGCTCTTAAATCTTCAAAACCTGCTGAAAAATTTAACCCACAACGGGGTGAGTCCGGGGACTCCGTAGGATTTACACCCTTCACCCATCAATCGGGTAAAAACATATAATCAAGCAATGGTATGTAACATATCTAAATTGAGATGTAATACAAAAGTATAGAATGTCTTCTATATTAATCTCACAACCCATATCTGAACATAATTATCTTCAAAGAAAAGATTATGCCAAAGCCAATTAATTCTAGACCAATGCACACAAGACCATACAAGCTAGACAAATATCATCTAAATGACATCAAGACTTAACTTAACATGACCAAATTAAAACAGACAAATCTGATTTTTCTAACATGACATGGTTTAACATCCATACATGACACACAAGTAACATATTTCATATCCTTTCCAGAACACATAGCCAAAGAGCAAGGAATTGGTCGTCTTGCTTTACATGTACAAAATGCATTCACCAGCTCTAATATATATAGATGTAACATATAATAAGCTAGCCCAAAGTGCACCTAGGCAGTGGTGACACTAAGGGAAAACCGCGGTAATCCGGGATCTGTGGGAGGGCCGGATTCATCTAAGTTACCCGCTGCCCACGGGGCAATTTACTAACATAGGCGGGTGAAGCCTTCATAGCACGTCATATCAAGAGTTCATAACATAATTTCAAATCATGACATACTTGATCATACCATACATACATGACATAACCATCAATTTCATAGCCCTTCATGCAAGACATAACATCCACCACGAACTTGACAAGACATATGATAACCCGACATAATTGAACTTGTTACGAATGACAACTCGTACTAATCATGACCAAATTGACATGACTAACTATGCATAGCATAGCCCATGATCCGAAACCAAATTAAACATATTTTGCCATAACTAGACAAGACTTGTACTAATCGACTTGATTGACATATTACGAATCAAACATATACCATACCTAACCATATGAACATAATCATATCATGCACGACATATTACATAATCTGAAACCAAACTAACCAAAATTTACTTGATTTACATACATGAAATGACAAACCGAACTAGACATACTTAATCACATATACAAGACAATTAACTTTAATCAAGCTTGGCATAATCAAAACAAGCTAACTTCTGATGTCAACACCCATAATCTGACCTAAACAGATTCCAAAAAGTGAAATTTGATGACTTTTGATTTTTCCAAAACTCCACATAATTATATTTCAATTCTAGGCTCATTCTAGAACATAAATATATACATAAATAACATATGGTCAAGTCTCATGAAAAATAGTTCTACCCATCCAGAATCATGCCAAACATGTCCCATAATATTCAAAATATCATTTTCAAAGTTCTGGATTCAAGGATTTTTGAGAAAATTTACTAATCATGAGTCAAAAGTCTAAACTAGTCAAATCAAGGTCCATAAGCTAAATCATGCATATTTTCTAATCAAAATGGGATCAAATACATAGACGAGCTTGAGAAACCTACGTGGAAGCTTCTGCGAATTTTCTAGATTTTTCTAGATTTTTTTGCTATTTTTATTGGCCTTAATCTAATATTCGGATTTAATAAATCCGAAAATTAGAAAATGCTGAACCGGTGCCGAACCGGGCGGTTCGGAGGTGCTGGACCGCGGCTAGACCGGTGGCTGGACTGGGCGCTGGGCCGGCTCAACCGGCGGCTCACGGCGGCGGTTCGCGGTGACGCCGGCGCCGGCGGTTCGCGGCGGCGCTCGCGGCCGGTGGAGGCGGCGCTCGCGACGGCGGAGGCGGCCGGCGGTGCTTGACGGCGACGGCGATGGGCGGGGGAGGGTCTAGCCACGACAGCGACGGCGAGAGGAAGGCGACGGCGAGGGAGACTCACGGCGGTGCGGAACAGGGGAGGCCGGCGAGGCGATCGGCGGCGGCGACCGCGGGTGCGCACTGCGTCAACGCGCGCGCGGGGGGGTTGCGACGACGGCGGCAGCGGCCGCGGGTGTGGGTAGGCGGATGAACGGCCGGTCAGTGCGACGGCGGCCGTGGCTGAGGCGGGCAGCCGGGTGAGCGGCACTGGCGGGCGGCGATCAAGGAGGCGAGGGGGCGGCAGTCACGCGGCCGGAGGGGCATGATAGCGCGGTGGCTCGACGCGGGGCCACGGCTGTGCGGGGACGAGCGGGCGAGGCGATGGCGGTGGCCAGGCGCTGTCGCGCAAGGCGGCTGCCGGCGGTGGTCGCGCGGGAGGCTGGGAGGGTGGCAACGGCAGCGGTGGTCGCACGTACGGGGGAGCAGAGGAAGAAGAAAGAAGGTCGGGGGGGCGCGTAACTGGCGAGAGAGAGAGAGAGGGCCGAGCGGGGTGGGCGTAACCGGCGGGCGAGAGAGATAGAGAGAGAGAGAGAGAGAGCGCGGGGCGGGGCGAACGTTACGAGATTTATTTTTTTTTGAAATGTTACATCCATGACTATGAAAAATGTTTAATTATTTATATATCCTGGTCCTGCAATGTCCACCATAATTTTAGAATTTATAAGATAACATTGGACCATGACACCGAGCTTGTTATAATATTGATCATCTTAACTCTTATTACGAATGTCTATCACATTAAGAGAGAGTGTTGAAAAATAGGTATTGTCCGACCAAGATGACCATGAGAAAATTTGCTTACTTGTATATTCTAAACTCTACAACTTCTTAACACCATGATTTTAGGGTTTTTAGTGTTATAACCAACACTTCTTTTTAATAAACACTCTTTTTAATTTTGTTATAAAAATATGTTTAAACACCGAAAACTTAATCTGTCATGCAACAAAAAATCATTTTGTTCTCTTCAACCATTACCTAGGTTATATATAGGAGGGAGTCGACGATGGAGGCTGCGCCCAGCACTTGTGGAGGTGCTTTTGGACACGCACCTCCAGTCTCCAGAGCAAGCAAAGGGCTCTACGAAAAGCTCAGAGGCAGCGTGGTCGAGAGCGAGAGAGGGGCGGCAGCAATGGTGGAGGCGAAAATCAGTCAGTCCCGTAGAGGCTGGAACTGGAAAGCACTCCACAGCTTGAGATGCTTTCCTTTCTCCTCGCCGCCGGGCACAGGAGCCGACGCCGTCTGTAATGTTAATGTTTTTAAAAAAAAGAGAGAGAGAATTAATTATTATATTTATTATTACTATTAATTTTTCTCCATCCTTCCCTTTTATTTTTCCCTTCGGTTACGCCCCCCTCCCGAAACAGCCTCCGCCGAGCGCCCTATTCTTCCTATTCTTCTTCTTCTCCTTCTTCTCCGTCGCCGCGCCACGCTTCCCTCCTCCCCCCCCAGTCGACCTCGCGGCGCCGCCTGCACCAGCCGGAACCGCCCCCTCCACGCGCACCAGTTGCCCCCCCTCCGTTGGTCGCCGCTGCCTCCCGCGGCCTCACCCTCGCGGACCCGGCCCCGCAGCCTCCATCCCGTGCGGAAGCGACGCCGCCGCCGCCAGCCCCGGCCGCCCCAGCATCGCACACCCCCCCCCCGCACCACGCCAGCCCCACCGCCTCCCTCCGCGGCACTGTCCTCCGCGCGCACCGGTGCCGCCTGCGGCCCCGCGCGCCGCGCGTTGTCCGCCGCTTGCACCAGCCGGCGCCGCCCCGCGCGCGCCAACCCCGCCGCCCTCGGCCGTCGCCTCCCGCCGTGCGCGAAGCCGCCGCCGTCCCCGTTGACCGCCCCCCCCCGCCTGCGCACACCCCCGCCGCGGTGCGCCAGCAAACCCCCCCTCGTCGCCCCGCTGTCTTGGCCGCCGCCTGAGCCGCCTCCCTGCGCCGCCTCAACCGCCCGAGCGCCGCCCCGTCCGAGAGCTGCCCCCCCCCTCGTCAGCTTCCCGCGCTCAGAGATCGCCGCCCGCCGTTGTCCGGCCCTCCCCGCGCGCATGGCCGCGTGGCCGTCGCCACATGTTTCCCCCCCCCTCGGTTGTCCTGTGGCCGCGCCAGCCATGCACCGCCGGTGCGCCAGCAGCCCCCTCCGCGCGGTACCCTTCTCTCTCTCATATCCCCTCTCTCCTATCGCCTCTCTCATATTATATACATTTGTTCTTGTTAGATCATTTATCCTCTTGTTTTAGCAGATTATCAGGTTACCATTCGATTCCGTTTTTCGTTGCCGTCGTGATCGCGGCATTGTCGTCACCCGGTTTGTTATTCTTGGGATTCCGTGCGCCGTTCGTCGTCGCCGTTAAGGTAGGCGTCTCGGCTATCCACTACAAGAAATCGTCGCTTTACCTACGAAAACATTGCCCGTAGGTAAGAATTAGTAGGTAAATGTTACATTCACCTACTCGCTATACCTACTAATTTGATCATTCGTAGGTAAAACTATCAATACCTACTAAGTGCCTACGGATTCACCTCCGTAGGAAATTACATTGTTATAAAAATGTGTAATCTCATTTAATAAAATTAAAAGATGAATGTTAATAATATTAATAATCTATTATATATTAATATTAAAAAGTATAAAATAATAAATAAATATAGAAAATGTATAATAGCTACAATAAAAAAAGTAATATAATAATACAAATATTTAATATTTATATGAATATAAAATAAGTTATTAATAAAGTTAAAAGTATTTAAATAATAATTAACTATAATATTAAATATATGTAAATACAATAATATAATAACAAAATTTTTTTAGTGCTAACTTAACATTACTTTATAATATGTAATATAATAAATCTTTTAATTTTTAAAACATAATAATATATAAGTTAATATTTTTTAATAATAAAAATAATGTATTAATATTAATTTCCCTCACGACCGCGTAATTACACCCTCCCGCGAGTCCCGACCGGCCGCCCCGCCTTCAATTTTCCCCAATCCTGCCGACGCCCGCCTTCGACGATTTCTCCCTCCCGACCGTGCCCGCCGTCGACTGTGTATCTCCCTCCCGACCGGCGCCCGCCTTCAGCCCATCAGCTCGGCGCCCGCCTTCAGCTGTCCCTCCCGACCGGCGCCCGCCTTCAGCCCGGCGCCGGACTTCAGCTCTCCCTCACCGAGCGGCGGCCGCCTTCCGCCCCAAGCCCGCCTTCAGCTCTCCCTCCCGACCGGCGCCCGCTTTCATCCCCAAGCCCGCCTTCAGCTCTCTCTCACCGACCGGCGCCCGCCTTCAGCACTCCCTCCCGACAGCATCGCCCTCTACACAGCACCGCCCTCCAAACCCTCCTCTGTGCTTCTCCTCCGCACAAACGACTTCGAACCCTCGACATTGCCTCCTCCCTTCTCGGTTGCATCTTCAACCATCGACATTGCCTTCTCTATGCCCTAGGCCACACCGCACTTAATTAGGTATTTTGCGGACGGAGGAAGAGGAAGCCGCTAGGATTTGGTATTTTCTGCGGACGGAGGCAGAGGAGTTGCCTCCTCTTGGAAGAGGTAAGCCCATCGTATGATGTTGTCAAAATAAGTATTCTGTTTTTCTTATTCTTGGAAGAGGAAGCCGTCAGTGATGACATTTCTCTCATATTTGCATTCTGATGTATCAGGTGATAGGTGGGATTACGAATCACTGTTTGAAGGTTGAAGAAAATGAGGTAACACATTTATACATCTGATTGGGATTAAGAAGTCTATTTTCAATAATTTGTTGGCAAGTAATATGTATTCAGTTTCCTATTTTGTTAGGTGATTACTTTGTTAATCTTTAGACGTCTTACTCATGATTTTCAAGTATTAGATCTTTTTATGTGCACCAATTATTCATCTAGGTTCTCTCTTCAATTTTAGTTGCCACAGGACCGAAGTCAGCCTTTAGTTACGATTTCTTTGTTCCCAAACTGATTACTAATTTTTATCTCTTGCTCTGTAGTGATATGGATTGGAGTTGGATGGATTTGCCAAAAAATGTGATGGGTTACTATGATGGTGTTGACAATTTTATAAAATTTGCATACACAAATATGCCATCGAGTCATAAGATTAGATGTCCATGTGTGAATTGCACATGTATGAATAGATGTGAGAAGGATGTTGTTAGAGCCCACCTTTATATCGATGGTGTTATAAAGGACAAAAATTTTTGGAAATTTTATGGCAAAGGTTCAAGTCATGAGAACCTCCAAGAGAGTTGGGTCGATTCAAACATGCATCAGATGTTAGATGACGTCTTTCCTGTACATTCTGATGAAAGAGCACATGATAAGGATTCTAAGAGCTTTTTTGACATGCTGAACGATGTCAACCAACCTGTTTATCCCGGATGCAAAAATTTTAGCAAACTTTCATTTCTCATTAGGTTGATGTCTATTAAATGTATGAGTGGTATGAGTAATAAAAATTTTGATATTCTGTTGAAGCTGTTGATTGAGGTGCTCCCAGATGGGTCATCATTACCACCATCCTTTTATGAGATCAAGAAAATACTTGACCAGCTAGGGTACGGTTATAAAAAGATACATGTATGTCCGAATAATTGTATCTTATTTTGGAAAGATCATGATACGTCTGAATATTGTCCTAAATGTGGAGAATCCCGTTGGAAGTCATACAAGTCAAGTGGTGTGGTAAAAAAAAAGGGTACCTCAAAAGGTTCTTCGTCATTTTCCACTCATTCCACGTTTGAAGAGACTCTTCACATGCTCTAAAACATCTGTGGGTAGGAGATGGGATGAAGAGGAAGGTGAGGAAGATGGTATCCTAAGACATCCACCGATTCGGCTTGTTGGAAACAACTAGATGCCATTGATGATTTTGGGTTAGAATGTCGGAATGTACGACTAGGACTGGCGAGTGATGGGTTTAACCCTTATGGAAACATGAGTGTCACTCATAGTACATGGCCGGTGTTAGTGGTTCCTTATAACTTACCACCTTGGGAGTGTATGAAGAGTACAAATATTTTGCTCTGTCTTCTAATTTCTGGGCCGAAAGGTCCTGGTAACAAAATTGATGTCTTCTTGCAACCGCTCATAGAGCAACTTGAGATTCTTTGGCAGGGTGTAGATACATATGATGCAGCTAAATGTGAGCAATTCCATCTACGTGCAGCGTTATTGTGGACTATTAACGATTTTCCAGCATATGCATACATGTCAGGATGGAGTACAAAAGGTCGATTGGCTTGTCCTAATTGTAACAAGGACACCTCTTCAAGTTGGCTAGAATGTAGTGGAAAGTTTTGTTACATGGGTCATCGCAGATGGCTAGCAAACAAAGATAAGTTTCGGAAAATGAGTAAACAATTTGATGGTCATGAAGAATGGGGTGACAAACCATTGGCGTTATCTGGACTAGAAATAATACAACAACTAGATGATTTTAATTCACACGTTGCAAAATGTCTTGAAAAGAAGAAGGGCAAGAGGAAAAGAAAAAGTAAGGAGGATGATAATAAGTATCTAGGGTGGAGGAAGATGAGTATTTTCTTCGAGTTACCATATTGGAAATCTTTATTGCTTCGTCACAATTTAGATTTGATGCACATTGAGAAGAATGTGTGCGAGAGTATAGTAGGCACCCTTCTATCAATTGATGGGAAGAATAAGGATGGGCTGAAAGCTCGTCAAGACTTACAAAAGATGTGCATTCGAGAATCTCTTCACCCACAAGAAGTTGGGCCTGGTAGGATAGTGCTACCACCGCCCAATTCACATGTAGTAAGAAAGAGAAGGAAACTATCTTCAACCTATTTCGATCCGTTAAGGTTCCTGACGGCTACTCCTCAAATATTGCAAAGCGATTTGTCGACAAAGATAAGAAGTTATGGGGGTTGAAGACACATGACTACCATGTCATTATGCAACAATTACTTCCAATTGTTAGAGCAATCCCAAACAAGAATGTTTCTTCATCAATAAGTGACATTTGTGAATTTTTCTTAAACATTTGTTCAAAAGTTGCTTCTTATGAAGACTTCTATCAACAAGGCTTAGATGTTGCAAGGACATTATGTCATCTGGAGATGATATTTCCTCCAAGTTTCTTTGATATAATGGTTCATTTGATCATTCATTTAGCAGATGAGGCTAGGATTGCTGGACCGATTCGGTATAGATGGATGTACCCATTTGAGAGGTATTACTTTCACTTATACATTTTATTATGTCGATTGATTGAAATCAATGTTTATTGGTACTAACTCTTCGTGTACACTGGGAAAATTAAAATCTTATGTGAGGAATCGGACATACTGAAGGGTCAATTGCCGAAGGATATGTTATGTTTGAAACAATGATATTTGCATCCCGATATTTAAATGATGATGTGGAGACATGGTTGAATAGACCACGACGTCAAGTGGAATATCGTCCAAAGGTGGTAGAGGAAGGATGGGAAATTTTTATGGAGGCTTGTCGTCCATGTGGAGCATTTAAGAACAAAAGACTCCAAAGAAACGATTTGTTGCAAATACATAACTACATCATATTCAAGTGTACAGCTTTGATCGAATACGCCAAGTAAGTTTAAATCTGATTTTTTTAATTTTAGATTATAGCAAACATATATGAAAATGCAAACTAAGCATCTTCAATTTAGGGATCATGTGACCGAACTTAGAGAGACGTACCACGAGTTGAATGAAAGCGAGGTTGAGCATATTCATACATCTAAATTCAGACAATGGCTAAAAGCGAAGGTAAGGTATTCATTATGTTTGTATGTTATTATGTTTGTGGTAGGATGTGTCGATAATTTTTTAACATGCATACAATTTCTTTGTTTTCATTAGGTGCTTAAGCTACAAGAGTTGACTAGGGGAGACATGTCTTCTTATCTTTATTGGGTTAAAGATCTACCGCTTGATGTGGTTAAGAAGTATGAATCATGTATAGTTAATGGATTTAGATTTCACACAAGAAAGGTTGAACAACAACGAGTTACTCAAAACTCGGGCGTTGTATTGACTGCAAGTGGACCTTTAAAGTCATGGAACATGGAGGAAAATGTTACCTACTATGGTGTGGTGGATGAAATTTTCGAAGTTGACTATTATGGTCATATGAGGATAGTGATGCTTAAGTGTGATTGGGTAGATGTGCACCGAGGGGTGAAACATGATGGACCTCTTGTTCTGGTGAATCTAGCATGTAAGTTAAGAACAAATGAGCCCTTTATTTTGGCATCATAGGCAGAACAAGTTTGGTATGTAGAGGACCCAAAGAATGCTGGTTGGTTTGTTGTTCGTAAGACTGTCCCACGTGATTTTTACAGCTTAACAAATGATCATTCCAAGGAATGTGTTGAATTCCCAGACATATAGGCCACACCTCATGAGAAAACAACAATAAATCTCGATGACAATGATTTGGATGAAATGCTTGTTCGTAGGTTAGATGTAGATGCCATCGAAGTTTGATGTAAGTTGCCTTTGTATGATTATTTAATTTATACTGTCCTATTTATGTGCTCCCTTGTCATTTATAATTTTTCCTTTATCAATTACCGAAATTTGATTGATGTGTTTTATGCAAACAGGGAAAGAAGGTTATGGAGGCTTTATCTTTTAAATCAGACGATGGAACCTCTAAGGAGTCAAAGGATAAAGGTTTGTGGGGTCCAGGTAACTCATCCAACCCAGCACAACCCAAGAAGATAAAGCACATTGATGACATATACGATATGCCAAAGGCACTACAGAAGTTGGATTCTGACTTGTTTCAGCAGTTCATGGAGTAAGTTTTCTAGAAAAGGCTCTATTTGGCGGAATTCATAGGCATGCACAGCAATAAAATAATTTGTTAACTACTTGATTGAATGTGTATTTATTAACTAACAACTGAGTTAGCTGTCTGAGAATTCTGCTCAAATCAGTTCCATCATGTGACCTGGCTATTTCTTTTAACATAAGTAAAGACAGGTATAGACAGATCTGAGAGGGCTATAGATCTGAGAGGTATAGACAGATCTGAGATCGAAAATTGGCAGGACTTTACATATAAACCAGAATACCAATACACATGTTACAGGACGGGACTAAGTCCTTTTTTTTTCTTCCAATACACATGTGATTGTCTTAATACAGATATTTGAAATAAAATGGAAGCTACCATATGTAAAGTAGTATTGTACAAGCACAGTTAGTTGCATTGGAGGTTGTTATTATTTATCTACTATGGAATCTTACATATTTATTTTTTTCTTTTGGTGCAGAGATGCTTCTTGTCTAGAATCAGATTGTTATGGATATATGGATCGTTGGTGACATACAAATTTGTATTAATTCTATGTGTTTATGATGGTGTTGACTTTACTTATTCACCTGTTGCTCACATTTTTGATGCATGAGAACATTGTATTATGTTTGGATAGATGGCACTTATCAGCAAGTGACAGAACCCATGTTCTATGGAGATGTGTTATGTGTGAATTAGAATCCTTTGGCGTTTTTTATTCATCAACTTACATTTATTGTTGAAATTTTGCAGCCACATGTGGGATCAACTTCAGATGACCCACAAAATACCACAGTAGTACATTGTTTCTTTGTTTTCTATGTATCTTAATGGTAGGAATAGGATTATAGAAGTACTTAGGGATCGAGAGGTGTTCTCCAAGACATATGTCATTATCCCCATAGTTGATGGGTAAGTCATAATTAATAGGGCGTTTCACTCTAAGATGGGCTATTTTCTCTCTAAGTTGCTAACAATTAATTACAGGGGACACTGGAGACTGTTAATATTATGTAACTTGGCAAATTCCTTTGACTCTGAGTTTGGACCGTGTACAATCATGTTGGACTCACTTCACATGACTGAGCCACATAGGCAAGAGGCAACAGTTAGAAGGTAATGTATGAGTTCCACTTTCAATTTCATTATTAGCACATCTACATTCATAGAAGTGTATGTTTTTTCTTTAGGTTTTTGAAAGAGTTATACGAGAGTGATGGTAAATTGGTCAGCAAGAAGAGTTTGGCGTCCATTCCATACTATATACCTTCGGTATGCATTTAATGTTTTATGAGTATTTTGTTTATTTAGATAATTTTATCTAATTTACTGTTTGAGCATTTGCTTAATGTAGGTTCCACAACAAAGGGCTGGATTGGAGTGTGGGTTTTTCTCACTCTACTACGCCTACCTTTTCATAAAGGGTGCCCCACAGGCCTTTTCTCGGTCTTCGTACCCATATTTTGTACACACTGTGAACTCAATGTCTACTAGTAAATAATGTTTAATTTAAATTCTTCAGTTCATGAGGTATTTAACAATTTTTTTTGTAGATGACAGAAGAGTGGTTTCCAGAATCCAATATTGATAGTTTTATTGTCAAGGTTTTAAAATATGGTCGAGATGGAGACTGCTTGATCTCCTCTGCATCATCTTCCAAACCATCCTCTACATCCTCCAGTGCTAAGAACGCAGATGCTGACACTGGGGACCAGAATATCGAGGACAAAACAGAGGCGAATTCTGCTCCTCGAAAGAAAACTCGGGGTCGCACATACTGCCATGATGTGCAGGGATTGGAGGATGAGAAGCTGATTGCTGTTGAATGGAATGAACTTGGACAGCCGATTGGGACCGGTGGGAGGTCACTAAGGACCTTTCTGGGGACAGTTGCAAGGAACTGTGAGAAATGCCCAATCAATGTGGCATCTTGGGATAAGATGACACAATCAAATGTGAACGACATATGGGCTTTTATCAAAATAAATTGAATAATTATCTTGTCTCCGTATGTTATACATATGTATGTAACCTGTCAATGACTACCAAACAACATACTTTTAATTTTTTTGTAGAGAAAATATGATGTTGATGACGGAGATGAATTACAAAAGATGTTTATAATGAAAGATCTTGGGATGAAATGGAAATATCATAAGTATTCACTTAGGAAGAAATACATAAATGACAAAGAGCCACCTCAAGGATTGCACATTACCCCTGAAATATGGGAGTCAGCAAGGACAGCCTGGACTTCTAATGTTTTCCAGGTAAAATTTTGATATCACATCATAAGCATTCATAATTTGTGCATTCACATTACCATATCTTCTGAATTGTAACTTGTAGAGGAAGAGTGAGGTGAATCAGAAAAATAAGAGCCTTCAAAAGATCTTTCATTGCGCTGGAACTCAGTCATATGTAGATATCAGAACAAAAGAGGTTAGTACCAACTATTTTATGCATTACACATGTTTTACGGGTCAATTCTTAAATGCCTACTGTTAAAATTTCAAAAGCTGAAAACTGGTAAAGAGGTGGACAGAACAGACATCTTCATCATCAGTCATACCAAGAAGGATGGCAAGGCTGTCAACGATGAATGTGCTATAGCAATCGTAAGTCATGTTAATGAACCACCTACCTTCTGTACATCTATTTGGTATGTGTTGTCTAAGATACTTTGACCATTATAGGGAAAACTTAAGGCATTCAAACAATGTCAACCATCTACTAGTTCTTATTCAATGGCCACAAAGGAAGATGTCTTCGCCAAAGTTCTTGGTGAAGACAAACGTGGGAGAATCAGGGGTATTGGAATAGGGCCAACACCAAAGCAACTATGGGGGAAGGGAAAAGTTGAAAAGTCCAAAATTGAAGATAAGTCCTTACATGCACGTCTTCAGCTTTTGGAATCAAAAGTGGCTAAACTTGAGGATGCTCCCCATCCCAATGTCGAGGTATAAAATTCTGAATTTAAATTAGTCTTAATTTATAATTGTTATGTTGTTATGTTAACAGTCAATGTCATGTTAATTATTTTTTATGCAACTTTGTGTAGTCTGCACCTCGATCTTCGGTGGGCAAAGAAATTGTCAACTTCGGCCGAAGATAATGTAAGTGAAGTTGTTTTCTTTCTTTTATTGCTGCAGTGTATGAGTTGTGCTTCATACATGAAACCATTTTCCTGTCCAGCCAATTATGAATCTTTCATGTCCTTTCAAATTTTATTGTTGTTCTTAATAGGGAAAAGGAAAGAATGTTAAGTTGTTAGATATGGAAGGGGATCGCGTTCTTGAAGGTTTGTTCATAAGCAACGACGCCAAGAAAATGGTGATGTCAAGGTACCTTGGGGATGTATTCTATGAGGTGTCTATTGTTCGTGTTCATAAGCCAAATGCCCCATTGTTCATTAAGGATGATCATAGGCAGAAAATGCGTGATGCCATTGGAAGCCATATTATATGGTTGAAGGATTATGTAAGTTATACTACTTACATATTTTACTCACAATCATTAATTAAGTAAACAAATATTATTTTTAATGTCTTTGACTTTTCATTCCAGGTTATTTTTGATGAAAAATGATCAATGAGGACTGTGGATGGTTGACAACCAACTCTTTTATCGTTGAAATTGATGGTTGGTTGTGGTGGTTTTGAAGGCCATGTTATGTTTGTGGTCATATTTCAAAGTCGTAACTTCTGGTGGATGTACATGATTGTCATGGTTTCATGTTCATATTTTAGATATTTCAGCTATGTGATGTGTACTTTGTTTATGAATTTGTTTTTTAAATCAGACCTGGTTGTTGTATTACTCGGATTTGAGGATGGTCTACATATAAGATGGTTGTGAATGGTGTACATAACAGATGTATAAATGGTTTCATGAGTAAGTTTTATTACAGTAGATTATTTGTGTGGTTAAGTGGTGGCATCTGTTTGCGAAATTGACTCTGCATGCTGTTTTGCAGACATGTTCTTTGTTTATTGGAGCATGGTGTTTCTCCTTTTGAATCCTATAGAAAACTGTAATTATGTGGTAACTTAATTTTATCTTATCATCCAGATTCAAATTGCATACCAACTAGATTGGAAGCTGACATATTCAAACTCAAATCTGGGAGGTTCTTAGTTCTTTGTAAATTTTGTTTGTTAATGTACTTTTCCAAAGCTTTTCTTCAAGGCTTGTCAGGTGTACATAAATGAGGAATTTTTACAGACTAATCATGTCATTTTCGAGGTAATGTTCTTCAACTTTTCATTCTAAATGTATCATTCATTTTCAAAAATGTTAAGAATGAGAGCAGATCTAAATTTCTTGTTATTCTGACATATTAGAGATATTAATCTAACTTATTACCTTGTCTCCCATTTAATTTGTGCTTATCATATGATCTGGTATGATAGATTTTTTGTGGGTTCAATCATACCAGGCTCTCTGTTAGAGCAAGATTAGGAGGAGCATCACAAATTAGTAGTCGGCCAGTGTTAGCTAGAACCAGCTCTCAGTTGGTCCACTGTCCACCTAGGCCAAGTCAGAAATCAGCTGATGTAAATGATTGTGGGCAACCATGATATCTATATGTTTACATCCAACCAACCACATATCTATATGTTTACATCGGAGGATATCTGATACAATAAAAAAATATTCCAACCACATCTCTATGAGATGACTTTTTCAATGAGTGGGTAAATGATTGTGGGTTGATTCGAATTTACATGGTCGAAGCCGAGTTCTAAATCAAAATTGAATAGGTTCATTTTCTTTACTTCCGTGGGTTCATGAGTTTGGCATCCCTTAAGGGCTTCCATATTCTTAGAGTGATTTCAGATCATTACATTATAGGCGTCACTTGTTGCAGGTATTACAAAGATCATACTAAGAAGTTTTTCTTAGAATTAGCATGGTGCAGGGCTCCTAATTTTAAGGATGTATGCAAGGTTCAGTGGGAACAACATGAGGTCAAAACCATATCAGCCACCTAGAAGTTTGTTTGCAAGCTCAAGTGGTTGGATAAATGTATCAAGAATTGGGCAAGGACATCCTTCAATAAGATGCTTATCTACTGTACAAGATTTCACTGTGACACAAAACAATAAGATGTTCATTTGTTTGATCACAACTAACCACGACTTAAATCAAATCATAATATAACTGGCTTATGAACATGCAGGCCCAGTTGTTCTCCATATCAATTGCTAGAATCTATAGTAGATTGTGTTAGTTTCTACTATGCATATGCATCTTGTTGATCCAATGTCATCTCAAAGTAATAGCCGCAACAAACAAATGATTGGTTATGCCTTGTTGCAGGGTTCTAATGAGGAACATACCACCTGACCTAGATGAGTCTATTGGTGAGCTTGTTGAACATTTTTTCCTTTTTAATCATCCTGACCACTATCTCACATACCAGGTATTGATCACAATCTTTTTATATTTGTCTTTTATCTATTCTTCAAGTGGATATTGTGGTACTTGTGGACAACCAACACATGCATATCAAAACTGGAAAAATTTGTATCAGATCCATTTTTTTAATTATATCTAGTTTGCTTTTATTAATTAAATTGTGTAATACAGGAAAACACCACCGTTGGATATTTACAGAGGATACTCTGGCATAGTATCATTGGTATGGTGGCATTTATAGGAAAACTGTAATTATGTGGTAACTTAATTTTATCTTATCATCCAGATTCAAGTTGCATACCGTAATTCTATTTTCTTCATGTTGCATCGAATGCAAGTGGGTCTACGAAGGTCACCCTTCAAGGGTTGGGAGGATGCGTTACTTTCTTGTGTTTGGCATATCGTATTTCCGGACTTGCAGATACCCGTTGTGTTTTCGAGGTTGGATGACCAGGTTCGAAGTGTTGTTTGCTCAAGAAGTGAGCGAGGTTGGATAATGCAATGGGATCAAACAAAGAGGTTATTTGGCAAAATTTGGAAATGTAATAATTTCTAATTTGAGTTCTTCACCCTCGGTGGTTATGTTTTCTTTTGCTTTCATGTTCATGTTGTAATGAAAATTAAATGGAACTAACATGTTAATTGCTGTGTGTAGGAGGAGGATTGTTTCATTGGGTTGCAAATTTTGTTGGGCGCTGGTTTTGGATGTGAAGAAAGCAAGCGAGTTTCAGTAGTTCAGGCAAGTGCACTACTTCGGACTTCTCCATTATTGAGCAAACTAAATGGTGTATATAGGAATGTTTTATTATGAACGTTTTTTATCATATTTTGTTTGTAATGAGCAGAGTTTTTTCATGTTTATTTTGTTTGTGAAATGTTGTCAAAATTTGGATTAGATTTGAGTGATGACGTCTTTTGAAGGTTCTGTGTTTTTGTATGAATTGTATTTGCATTGAATAGGTGGAATGTATTTAGTTTCAATGAGTGAAATGTATTCAGGTCGACTGGATTGATTTCAGGTTTTAGTTATGTAACATTTACCTACGGATTTTACTACGTAGGAAAAGAGAAGGTGGGTTGTAGGTATAGACCACATTTGTGTAGATTACCTACCAAAAAAATTCATAGGTATAAGCTATTTTCCCGTAGGTAAAACCTTTACCTACAGATCTACCTACGGATTCGTCGCGTCGGGCTAGTACATGTAGGTAATTGTTTACCTACGAACGGTTCCGTAGGTATAGTATGACTTATACCTACGGGTGTATGCTCACCCGTAGGTATAGTACATGTACTATACCTACGGATTCGTCCGTAGGTAAAACATTTACCTACATGTACTAGCCCTACGGATGGTTCCATAGGAAGGTCCGTAGGTAAAGGACATTACCTACGGGAAAATGGCTTATACCTACGATTTTTTTGGGTAGGTAAAACGCAAATTTCTTGTAGTGATCCTTAGCACTCTAATATTTTGATTAAATCGTAATAATCATGTTTAGATCACCAGGATTAGAATATTGTAGTTAATGGGCTGTTTTGGATTTATTAGCATGTTTAGTTAGAGTTAGATTAATTTGTCTAGATCGTGCATGCTTAGATTAATTCGGTTATTCAAGTATGCTGGTCATCATGATAGGTTGTATATGTTTAATCTAGCTAGTTTAGTATGTTTTGCATCACGATAACCTTAATCATGTATATTCCGATTTGATAAAAAGCCGTTGTAAAGTTTAGGCATAATGTGGTTAGAATTTAGTTTATTTTCTTTTATGTGATAGATAGTTCTGTTTAAGCATGTTATTAATGTGTTTAGGTTGTAAATTGCATGATCCCATTTATATGCATTAGTTTGTGATAGATTGTGGTGTGGTATGCAAATATGTGGTGCATAGAACCATGAGTGTTTATCTATGTATTTCATGTTTGATTGCCAATTAAATGTTCCTGTTTTACTATCTGAGTTAATTAAATGCTTGCATGGTGTGGAATGTGGTTAGTGCAGTGAGCTGCATTGTGATGGAAATGTACTTCACCAGACTAAATTAGTGTCCCGTGGGCAGCGGAGGTTAGTTGAATCTGGAGCATCCTTCGATCCCAGATACCGCGGTTCATCCTAAGTACTCCCCTGCCTAGGGGTACTATGGGATTTAGCTTGCTATATGTTACTTCCTACTATATGGTAAATCTGGTGCGAGTTTTGTGATGTGACTGCATTTATCAGATGGAGCATGAAATTTACTTAGACAGGTGTCTAGTTGTGTGGATTGGCATAGATGGTAGTGTTATAGATGTGTCATTGATTTTATGTCAGGTCTATGTGTTCTGGGCATACGTAGAACAGTTTAATGTGTAGGTTATGTCGGTTTTAATGCATATAGAGTCTGGTTATCATATGGGGTAGTTGAATGACTTTGTAATCAACTAATTAAAGATATATGATTAGTTTAAACCCTATGTATTAAATCTGATTTTTAGGCTTATTATGTATTGAATACCATTAGAAATCATTATTATAGTGGGGTAGTTCGGGTGTAAGTCTTACTGGGTCTGTTGTGACTCACCCATTCCATTGTTAATATTTTCAGGAGTGCAGGTTTAGCGCAGCAGAAGCGTAGTGGTGTTTTAGAGTCCGAGGAGCTAGTGGAGTACTTGTTCAGTGTTGGTATTATTTGGATTGTAATTTCATAGTGATAATTAGATAGAATTATTAGAATTGTTTCTTCGAATTGTGATTTTGGTCTTAATTGGTTCCAGATCGATATTCTTCCCCGTTACGTCACCGGATTATCTTCCGCTCTGCATGTTAAAAATCCGGGTCGTGACACTGTCGACGAAGAAGAAGTAGACAGCGGGAAGCAGAAGAGAACGACGCTCGAAGAACCCAAAGCTGTAACCGAAAGGAAGCCCGGCGGATGGAGATCCATGCCCTACATCATCGGTCTCTCTCTCTCTCTCTCTCTCTCTCTCTCTCTCTCTCTCTCTCTCTCTCTCTCTCTCTCTCTCTGAGATAGGTCGACGGAGAGCAACAGTCTAAGGCACAGTGTTCATGACGGCAGGAAACGAGACGTTCGAGAGGCTGGCGACCTTCGGGATGCTGGCCAACTTCACGGTGTACCTGGTGAACCACCTCCACATCAAGCAGGTTCAAGCGGCCAACCTCGCCAAACATCTGGTTCGGCGCCACCAACTTCGCCCCCCTCTTGGGTGCCTACCTCTCCGACGCCTACTTCGGCCGCTATCGCGTCCTCGCCGCCGCCTCCGTCTCCTCCTTCCTTGTAAGTACTACCGTTCTCATCTCATCGCATCGCACACACACCCATCTGCTCTCTCTTTCCTCTCTCCTCTCTCTCTCTCATATCAAATTCAGACAAGCGTACACAGTAGAGACAAGCCCCCGCCGGAGCGGACATCTTGTGCTCCGGTGCGCTTCCGACAGCGAGATAAGGTACTCGGACACACTTCCCCCACCACCGTAACTGCCGGAGAAAGCTCTCGCCGGGATGCAAGGCGGCCTCGCCGCGCGTGCTCTCGGCCGGAACATCTGCCAGTCTTCTGGTGAAGCTTTTTCACGCACCACGCCGCCCTTTACCACGGAGACGTTACCGAGCGAGATCGATCGGAACGGAGTGCAGATCATCTCAACAACCATTTTCACATAAATGATACTTTAATATCTCGAGAGTGCAGCATCATTTAATATCTGGAGAGTAAGAAAATTATTAAGTCTGCGCTCTCCAGATATTAAATAATATCATTTATGAAAAAAATTTGGGTTACAATTTCAGACATCTGGTGATCCGCACTCATCGAAATGTGATTGTGGCCTTTTGTGTGATCTTCCTTGACGTGAGTGCAGACAAAATTAAATATTTTCAATTTCAACTTCCATAAAAAATCAGTAAATTAAAAACATTTTTTATATCTCAACAGTTCTTGATTTGGATATTCGGATAGAAATTTAGAAACCGTAAATTTTTTATCCATTTATCTGATTTCGATAAAAGAATAACATTATAATACATTAAAAATGTTGCACCTCTATGATTTGAGAGTGGAGAATCCTAGGTGAACTCTTGAAATTTCTCTATCTTTTTCACAAAGATTCAATAAATATATAATTTGATAAACTATTAAATATATAATTTAATACCATATTTAATGACTTTTGTGAGAGAAACTGAGAAAAAAAAGTCTCAAGATGAACTCACGTAAGACTCCGCTCTCGAATGGTTTAGTTGTCGGGATACATAGCAGCAACATGGATCATGATATATATAGTCAGGAAAGACATATCCTTATTATGAGGTTCCTGCTGCTGTTACACCCAAGGACGACTTATATGGGTGCATTTTCTATTGCTGATAAAAAAATACACTAAGTTTTCAACCCATAGTTAACTTAATCATTAGAACATGACAATAATAAAAGTGTAAGCAAGATTAAGAAAACATGAGCAGAAACCAATAAACAACAATGAAGGAGAGTTTGTAAAATACAAAGGAGGCTTAATCGAAATACGAGTTCGGGTTGATAAAAGGTGTTATTATGCTTATTCCTAATCATAAATCTACCCTTTGAGTCAAATATGAGTTCAAATATAGCACATTTTTATGAATAATTTGACAGACCTGCTAAGCGAGGAGAACTGTCGTTCTTACACGGTTGCAAAGGAGACGGATTCGGTAGAAGTATTATCTATTTTTGTTTCCAATTTTTATAATACTAACGGAACTGGCTATTTTCGATGTACTATTTTAGTTTCGATGATTTACAGGATATAAAAATATGTTTGTAATTTATTAATTTTTATCGATGAAGAGAATATCTAATTTATAATGCACCCTCCCTGGCCCGGCGGTCCCATCTCTAGGCTCTAGCTGTTCCCTTGTTAATTAATGGCCCTTTCATCCGTGATGCCTAGAGGGTGCCCACCATGAAAGCCTGTACATCACACTGTTACCGTACCATATATATCAGCTATGACTGAGTTGAGTTCAACTCGTCCGAGTCCACTATTCGGAAAGGAGCGAATTCTCTCCCACCCTCTCACTTTTGAGGTAGATTAATACTAATTTCTTCGGCTTTAATATATATATATATATATATATTTCATCTTATTATTAATATTTCGTTGAGTATACGTTCCTCGATGTGAGAGTATTTAAGGGAAGCCCTTTGAAGTTGAAATGAGGCGATCGAGCTACACTCAGCATGCATGGTTGAGTATACTATTCTACGACCCACAAAACCTAACTAAATTGATTAAGTTAGACAATTATAAAATTATTTCTACATTACAGAAAAATAATACTTATATAAATTTTATACGAAAATGATGTTTATTTTAATTATTTAATTATTTTTTTGATACCATCAAAATTAAACAGAATTTAATCGAACTATTCGATTTGATTCAATTCCGGCACTTGGCTCAGCTTGCGTTAATTATTTTAATTATTTTTTTGATACCATCAAAATTAAACAGAATTTAATCGAACTATTCGATTTGATTCAATTCCGGCACTTGGCTCAGCTTGCGTCAACTTGGAAAAGAATAACATAAACAGGACCAAACTGTGGGGATTGCACGGCCCCTATGATGAGAAGATAAGATGATGGTGAGTCTCGACTCTCGAACGCGTCCGTCCCTTCCTTGGGGGAAGGGATATCAGGTGGGGACCGAGCCACGGGGGCTCGATCCCCCGTTGCCCGCGAGTGCGACGGGTTTGCCAGCCAACACGGTAATGTCAAAAAAAAGGGAAAATTAATTAGGAGCCCAATTTTCAAATTTACTTTAATTAAATACCCATTGACCAAATACTGTTTGTAATAAACCCAATCAACACAAAACTTATAACGAAAAACCCTTTCTGTTGAGTTGTTCGTTAAGCTACCGTCCCGTTTAAAATTTTTCCCCATTCTACCCTCTCGCTGCATCATGCCCATTTCTCTCACCCAACCAGTCCTGTTCGACGGCTCTCTCACGAACCATCTTCCACGCCCATTTTTCTTTTAATTTTTCCAATTTTTAAAAAAAATTATTATTTTTGGAATTTTATATATCCAAATTTTTTTTGCCCAGATCGTTCTTAATTTTTTCAATTTTTAATAAATTTATTATAATAAATAACAAATTTTTTACGATAAAAATGATGCATCACTTTTTCTCTTCTATACATATATATTTTTAAATCTTCTTCGTTCAAACATCTTCGTACAAATAATAGTCGATTCAAACTATTGTTCACGGGTAAAACAGACTTTTTGTTACTTTATCTAACACTTATCATCCATTTTGGGGTGGAAGTTGTAATAATTTCATAGACTGAGTTTTTTATCAAAACAATTTTGACACTGGGCCTTCGGTTAAACTAACATTAGTAAAACTGGGCCTCGTGTTAATTTTCTAAAAAAAATGGTGAGTCTGGACTCTCGAACGCGACGCAACTTGGAGTACGATCGAGTAGTTCGTTTTTTTTTTTTTAAATCCAACGTCGGACGGCCCATCAAGGAGAACCCCACCTGACTGGCGAAGACCTAGGGCTACCGACAAATTCTGTCCAAGATGGGCTCTCTTGTCGATCATCTTCAGAACGCCGAGCAAAGCCCAACGCCAGTTGAAGGATGGCGTGCGTTTTTCCTTTTCTGGGTGGGGGTGGCATTGTGCATGCCGGGCCCCTGGGAGGTCAAAGAGAGTTTTTGGAGTGCGAATCTTAAATAGGCACTTAATCAATCGGGTCGAAGTGGGTCAAATCAGGTCGGAAAGATATTACTTTAGTAATATATAGCTTAATTACAAAATAGTATTTTTATCCATCAGAAATATATTTAACTTAGGTTATTATCAGTGCTCTGTTATTGTCTTCTACACATAAATTTTTTAGTCTGATAATAATATATTTATGATGAAAAAAATTTGGATTAAGTCGAGAATATGATAAGGTTACGCGTCACACTTGATTAGATCCGCCACTGCCTTTTCGGCTGATCATGGTTATGTGTTGCACTTGATTAGATCGAACGGCTTGCGTCGTGTCTAGCTTCTTGATCTGGTGAATGAATACCGTAAACATGCAGGGGTATACAATCTTGCTGTGACGTATTCTCCTCCTCCTGCAGGGCATGGTGGGTCTGACCCTGACGGCGGCCGTCCCCTCCCTCCAGCCGCCGGAGTGCGCCGGGCTGCAACCACCGGGCGGCTGCCGGAGCGGCGGCCCTACCCGAGGCCTGAAGGCGGTCTTGTTCACATCCCTCGGCCTCCTCACCGTCGGGGCCGGCGGCGTCCGTCCGTGCAGCCTCCCCTTCGGCGTTGACCAGTTCGACGCCGCGACGGAGGACGGCCGGAAGGGCATCAACAGCTTCTTCAACTGGTACTACTTCACCCTCACGGTGTCCATCATGATCGCCCTCACCGCCGTGGTCTACGTCCAGAACAGCGTCAGCTGGGCGCTGGGGCTCGGCATCCCGGCGGTCCTCGTGCTGCTGGCCGTCGTCCTCTTCTTTCTGGGCACCCGGGTCTACGGGTGCGTTTGGGAACCACTTAAAAGAACTTTTTTTTCACTTCTCCTTCTCTCTGAAATGCTTCTAATTTTTATGTTACCGTTTGACTACACTCCTATTTTCACTTCTTCTCCTTGTCGAGCAGAAGTTCGGAGGAGAAATTTTCTCCTTCTGAAAAGTGCTCCAAGCACTCCCGTGCCAGCCCCCGACCTTGTTCCTCCGTGAGCGCCCCCTGGCAATGGACCCCCTTCGGGACCCCCCCTCGGCGAGCTCCCTCCCCCACCGGTGACCCCCCTCGGTGAGCCCCCTTCCCCACCGGCGAGTCCCCTCCGCCACCGGCGACCCCCCTCGGCAAACCCCCTCCCCCACCGACGATCGCCCTCCCCTCCGCCACCAGCGACCCCCCTCGGCAAGCCCCCTCCCCCACCGGCGATCGCCCTCCCCTCCGCGAGCGCCCCCGCGGCAGCAGACTTCCCCTCGCGACCCCCCTACCACGTTGACGAGCCCCCTCCGCCACCGGCGACCACCCCCCGGCCAGCCCCCCCCCCCCCCCGCGACCGCCCTCCCCTCCGCCACCGGCAACCCCCTGCCGGTGAGCCTCGTCCGTGAGCCCCCTCTCCCACCGGCGATCGCCCTCCCCTCCGCGAGCGCCCCGCGGCAGCGGACTCCCCTCTCGCAACCCCCCGCCGGACATGTCCCCTTCGCGAGCCCCCCTGTGTCGGTGAGCATCCTCCCCCTCCGTAAGCCCGCACCCCACCGATGAGCACCGACACCGATGAGCCCCTACCCCCTGTGCTTGGCTTGGGACGAAAATGACTTTTTGATTTGTCAAAAAAATATCCAAACACCTTTTGCTTCCATAAATATGAAGCACTTCAAATCGAAGTGCCTTTTAAGAGAAGGTCCTTCTACGAGAAGTTCTCTCACCGAATTGCCAAACGCACCCTACTTCTACGTGCCGCCGGAGGGCAGCGTCTTCTCCGGCGTCGCCCAGGTGGTGGTTGCCGCCTACAGGAAGCGCAAGCTCCCCCTGCTGCCGCCGTACGGGGAAGAGAAGGCGGGCGAGGAAGAGCTGTTCGATCCGCCGTCGGCCAAGTTCTCCGTCACCAAGCTCCCGCTCACCCAGCAACTCAGGTAGCTCACACTACAGGAAAAAGGGTCATTGGCGACGGATTATTGGCGACGGCTTTAAAGAGCCGTCGCCTAAACCGTTATTTGCGACGGCTACAATTAAGCCGTCGCCAATATAAGGTAAACTCGCGACGGCATAAAAAGCCGTCGCTAAAAATCTTTTAAGCGACGGTTCTAGCCGTCGCTAAAGGGTTTACGGAACCTCGTTTGACCGTTCAACGGTGGGGAACTAATGGTGACGGCTTAGAGCCGTCGCCAATACCTTAAACGGTCGAAAATTATTCGTGACGGCTCTTAAGCCGTCGCCAATGTAACTTAATGCACCATTGGCGACGGCTAGGAAGCCGTCGCCATTAGTTTTTTTTTATATCGCCCCGATGCTCCCTCCTCTTCCTCCCCCCGCCGTGCCTTGGTCTGTGCCCTAGACGCTTGCTACCGCCGCCGTGCTGCCGCTGCCGCCACCCGTCGCCGCCGCCGTGCCGTTGTTGGCGCCGCCCGGCCGCCGGCCGGCTGCCGGCATCCGTCGCCGGTGCCGCCCGATAAGAGCTGTCTCCACCGCCGGTGCCGCCGTCTTGCCGCTCCGCGCCGCCCGCCGCCGCTCCTCTTCTAGGCGCCGCCCGCCGCCGCCGCCGCCCCTGCCGCGGGCGCCGCCCGCCACCGCCGTCGCCCCTGCCGCCGGCGCCGCCCGCCGCCGCTGCAGGTGCCTCCGCCCGCTGCCGCCGCCGATGCCACCCACCACTGCTAGTGCCGCCGAGTGCCCTCCTTTTAGGTAACAACTTATTTTTTTTAGATAAATGTAATATTTATTTAGATAAATTGATTAGAATTAATGTGATATTTGTTAGTTAAATGTGCTAGTTATTATTTACATAATTTTAAACAATCAAACCAATTTACTTTTAGGTGGTAATTTGAGGTGTTTTTTATTGGATTCTAAATTTGGAACAAATGTGGTATTTGTTCAATATCTTTTTAAGATGACAAAAATAAAATAAGACAATCATGTATCCGTTTGGGCAATCCGGCATAGGGGGCAAAAATCTCCAAATCTCAATCCGAAACCGGATTCGCCAATATGAAGCTCATTCCGGATTTGAATCGGGTAATCCGGCATCGGGTTGGGCCAAAATCCCCAATTCCCCAATCCGAAGCCAGATTCGCCATTTCGAGGCTCGTTCCGGGTTTGGATTGGAAAATTTGGCTTCGGGTTGGGCAAAAATTTACAAGTCTCAATCCGAAGCCGGATTCGTCATTCCGAAGCTCGTTCCGGGTTTGAATTGGCAATCCGGCATCGGGTTGGGTTAAAATCCCCAAGTCCCCAATCCGAAGCCGAATTTGCCAATCGAAGTCCGTTCCGAGTTTGGATTGGGCAATCCGGCATTGGGTTGGGCACAAATTCCCAAGTCTCAATCCGAAGCCTTATTCGCCAATCCGAAGCTCGTTCCGTGTTTGAATTGTGTAATCCGACATCGAGTTTAGCTAAAATCCCCAGGTCCCCAATCCGAAGCCGGATTCGCCAATCGATGTCCGTTCCGAGTTTGGATTGGGCAATCCGGCATCGGGTTGGGCAAAAATTCTCAATTACCCAATTCTAAGCCGGATTCGCCATTCCGAGGCTCGTTCCGGGTTTGGATTGGAAAATTCGGCTTCGGGTTGGGCAAAAATTTCCAAGTCTCAATCCGAAGCCGGATTCGTCATTCCGAAGCTCGTTCCGGGTTTGAATTGGCAATCCGACATCGGGTTGGGTTAAAATCCCCAAGTCCCCAAGTCCATTCCGAGTTTGGATTGGGCAATCCGGCATCGGCTTGGGCAAAAATCCCCAATTACCCAATTCGGAGCCGGATTTGCCATTCCGAGGCTCGTTCCGGGTTTGGATTCGACGATCCGGCTTCGAGTTGGGCCAAAATCCCTAAGTCCTCAATCCGAAGCCGGATTCGCCAATCGAAGTCCGTTCCGAGTTTTGATTGGAAAAAAATCCAAAAGTTTCCAATCCGAAGGGTTTCATTGCCCAATCCAAGTCTGTTCCTATGGCATAGGGTTTATTTAAAGAGAAAATTATGTTCTTCAATTGATTATATGTCTGACAGTATATATATTTGTTTTTTTACCTTGTTGTCAGGAAGCTTCAAAAGACTTGTATTCACTTGAAACTTGCTTCCTTTGGAGGACGTCCGGTTAGAGTAATCAAGTTATTACATTGTCATTTATTTTTGAGATATTTTTATTAGAAGAAATGAGTTCATTAGACAAATCTTGGATGCTTATTCATAATAGATTAGATTCTATGTATGTACGAGGTGTCGAAGAATTCTTAGACTATGCTTTTGATGATTGTAGGATACAATATAGACATGGACAAAATAAAGATTTAATACAATGCCCTTGTAGAGTATGTTGCAATACATTCATTTTAAAAAGAAATATTGTGAAAGAACACCTAATATGTGATGGCATATGGTTAAATTATCAAACTTGGATATGTCATGGTGAATTAGAACTTAGCTCTTGCAATGAGGATAACACACGATTAAATGAATGGCAAGAGGATAACATAGATGATGATTTAACGGAAATGCTCGAAGATATTCAAAACAATGAATTGAATACCCGACAAAATGAGGATGAACCAAATGAAGAAAGTTTAAAATATTTTAGATTATTAAAAGATTTGGAAACACCTTTATATGATGGTGTGAAAGATGTATCTAAACTAAAATTTATTTTAAAGTTGATTCAACTTAAGTCGATGAATGGTCTCACTAGAAGATGTATGGATACGATCTTATCTTTATTTAAGAAAGTGCTACCTAATAGTGCACGTGTCCCCGATAATTGGTATGAACTTAAGAAAATAGTTAAGGAATAGGGACTTACTTATGAGAAAATATATGCATGTAAAAATGATTGTATTATTTTTTGGAGAGATAATAAAAATGAAAGTGTTTGTCCAAAATGTAACACTTCCAGATATAAAGATGATCCTCAAAACAAAAATAAAAAAGTAGCACAGAAAGTTTTACATTATTTCCCATTACGAGATATGTTGCGTCGTCTATTCATATCATCCAATACGGCTAAATGGATGACATGGCATTGCCAACCACGGTCATACCAATTGGCTGGTGAAATGCGTCATCCTTCTGATTCTCCGGCTTGGAAAAGAGTAGATGAACTTTATCCGGATTTTGCGTTAGAGAAACGCAATGTTCGGCTTGGATTGGCTTCAGATGGGTTCAATCCATTTGGTAACATGTCTTCAAGGTATAGCGTGTGGCCTGTTATAACAATGGTATATAACTTGCCACCATGGATGTGTATAAAGGCCACGTACACAATGATCTCAATGTTAATACCCGGTCCAAGAGCTCCCGGAAATGATATCGATGTATTCTTGCAACCATTAGTAGAAGAGTTAAAAGATTTGTGGGAGATCGGATTGGAGACTTATGACGCGGCAAAAAACGAAGTTTTTATGATGAGAGCCATACTTTTGAGCACGATAAATGATTTTCCAGGATATGCAAATTTATCTGGATGGAGTACTAAAGGGAAATTGGCATGTCCTATTTGCAATGAGGAAACACATTCTCTTCGACTTGCTCATAGTCGGAAACAATGTTACTTGGGTCATCGTCGATTTTTGCCAGTAGCACATCGGTGGAGAAAGAATCAATACAATCATCTTTTCGATGGTCATTGGTGTCCGAAGGGAACACCAAAGTTGCTTACAGGATATGAGATATGGAGCCAACAAAAACAAATGGATGTTATTAGATTCGGAAAACCATTTAAGAAGGATTTAGAAAATTTAAGGAAGAATTTGTCAAAAAATAGAAATTGGAAGAAAAAGAGTATATTTTTTGAGAAGCTTTCATATTGGCCATCTCTAATCATTCGGCACCATTTAGATGTCATGCACATTGAGAAGAATGTGTGTGATAATATATTAGATATTTTTAACATATCAGGAACCGATAAGGACAACATTATCTCAGGAACCGTTTGCACTTGCAAGTCAAGTGGAACAAGTATTTTACGTGGATGACAACTCCAATAAGGGTTGGGTTTTGCCTGTAAGATCTTTACCTCGTAACTACTATAACATTACCGAAACTGAGAGTGATGATGAATTATAACCATATCAAGAAGAACTTGTGGACATACCTATAACATTTGGTGTAACTGATGAAGAGGTACAACTCCAAACAACACATCCATTAGAAGTAGAAATTTGACAAACCCTATCCGAGGTTGGGGAAAAAATCCAAACACCCTATCCGAGGCCGATTTGGCCCATCCAACCCATTGACGGGCTTGGATGGGGCAAATCGGCTTTCGGTTGGGGGAAAAAATCCAAACACTTAATTCGAGGCCGATTTGGCCCATCCAACCTGTTGACGGGCTTGGATAGGGCAAATCGGCTTCCGGTTGGGGAAAAAAATCTAAACACCCAATTCGAGGCCGATTTGACCCATCGAACCCGGTGACGGGCTTGGATGGGGCAAATCGGCTTCCGGTTGGGGGAAAAAATCCAAACACCCTATCGGAATTCGGTTTGCCCCGTCCGAACCGATCCCGGGTTCGGACGGGGCAAATCGGCCTCCAATTGGTAAATCAAATCCAAACACCCTATCGGAAGCCGGTTTGCCCCATCCAAACCGGGTTTGGACGGGGCAAATCGGCCTCCGATTGAGTTAAAAATCTGCACACCAATTCGGAGGCCGATTTGGCCCGTCCGAACCGATCCCGGGTTCGGACGGGGCAAATCGGCCTCCAATTGGTAAAATAAATCCAAACACCCAATTGGAAGCCGGTTTGCCCCGTCCGAACCGATCCCGGGTTCGGACGGGGCAAATCGGCCTCCAATTGGTAAATCAAATCCAAACACCCAATTCAAAGCTGGTTTGCCCCGTCCAAACCGGGTTTGGACGGGGCAAATCGGCCTCCGATTGAGTTAAAAATCTGCACACCAATTCGGAGGCCGATTTGGCCCGTCCGAACCGATCCCGGGTTCGGACGGGGCAAATCGGCCTCCAATTGGTAAAATAAATCCAAACACCCAATTGGAAGCCGGTTTGCCCCGTCCGAACCCGGTTTGCCCCGTCCGAACCGATCCCGGGTTCGGACGGGGCAAATCGGCCTCCAATTGGTAAATCAAATCCAAACACCCAATTCGAGGCCGATTTGGCCCATCGAACCCGGTGACGGGCTTGGATGGGGCAAATCGGCTTCCGGTTGGGGAAAAAATTTAAACACCCAATTCGAGGCCGATTTGGCCCAACGAACCCGGTGACGGGCTTGGATGGGGCAAATCGGCCTCCAATTGGTAAAATAAATCCAAACACCCAATTGGAAGCCGGTTTGCCCCGTCCGAACCGATCCCGGGTTCGGACGGGGCAAATCGGCCTCCAATTGGTAAATCAAATCCAAACACCCAATTCGAGGCCGATTTGGCCCATCGAACCCGGTGACGGGCTTGGATGGGGCAAATCGGCTTCCGGTTGGGGAAAAAAATCTAAACACCCAATTCGAGGCCGATTTGGCCCATCGAACCCGGTGACGAGCTTGGATGGGGCAAATCGGCCTCCAATTGGTAAAATAAATCCAAACACCCAATTGGAAGCCGGTTTGCCCCGTCCGAACCGATCCCGGGTTCGGACGGGGCAAATCGGCCTCCAATTGGTAAATCAAATCCAAACACCCAATTCGAGGCCGATTTGGCCCATCGAACCCGGTGACGGGCTTGGATGGGGCAAATCGGCTTCCGGTTGGGGAAAAAATCTAAACACCCAATTCGAGGCCGATTTGGCCCATCGAACCCGGTGACGGGCTTGGATGGGGCAAATCGGCTTCCGGTTGGGGGGAAAAATCCAAACAACGCAATTGGAAGCCGGTTTGCCCCGTCCGAACCGATCTCGGGTTTGGACGTGGCAAATCGGCATCCAATTTGTAAAACAAATCCAAACACCAATCTCTTTATACTATTACAGATGAAGGGGTTCAGCAAGAGCCGTAGGACATCTCAGGGGGGTACACCATCGCAAAGTGGTGGACCACCCAATCGGTCCGATCGATCACATGCATCCAGAGATCGATCTCGGTCTACTGCTTCCGGCCTCTAGGAGTGTTTCGGCTCAGCCATCGCTAGAGGCACCCCGTGAGCTTGTTGCACCTCAGCCGCCACCTACAGATGGAGGTAGTCCATCTTCACACGCCTCAGGTATATGTTTCAATATTTTCAATTATATCAATTACTTAGATAATACCTTGTATTTGAACTAATTTGCTAATTTATATGTAAATAGGTACATCAGCTCGTCGTGGGAGAGGTCCAGCAAAAGCAATGACCGTGCGAACTACGGGACACGATGAGTCATTTAACGTCGAATTAGTAGGTGGCTCGGGTGTGGGGTCACATGGTCAAGAGTTTACCTCCTATCTGGGGGTATGTAATAGAGTGCATTGTAATTTATGGGAACAAAATTACATGACCATCCCACAGGAGAAGAAAGATGCCATCTTCCGTGATCTTGAGGTAAATTTATTTATTTTACTCATTTATTTTTAAGAAACTTGATTCTCATCATTCTTTTTGCATATAGCAACACTTTACATTCGAACGGAATGCATCTATAGATGCTCAGATTTTGAGACATATGGGCGAAATGCAAAGAAAGCAGAGAAGCACCTTAAAAAGAAAGGTAAATTTTTAATTTTTCTATTCTTTGCAAGTAATGTAAAAAATTATATTCTTTGCTAACAACATTTGTATTCAGTATTTTGCAGGACGACCGTTCGAGGAGGCCGTCGCCAATGTTCCTCCACAATGCACTGAGGAACAATGGCTACATATGTGCAATTTATGGGTTCGAGACGAAGCAAGGGTAAAATAAATTTTAATTTCGTCGATATATATATATATCATTTCAAAGTTATTGAAACAGTTTATTGAAGTCTTTATGTATAACTGTATAGGCGTTGAGTGAACGAAATCAAGGAAACAGAAATAAGTTAACAATGCCGTATAGAAGAAAAAGAACAAACATACACGAGTTAGAGCGATATTTTGTAAGTAAAAAAATTTATATTTTGTTTGAATTTTTCAGTTTTCATAGATTTATTTTGTTCATATTATGTTTAAACAGATACAAAAAGAAGGACGTCGCCCTACTCGTCCCGAGGTTTTCCAAATGACTCAGACAAACGAAGATTTAGATGGAGCAGTTATTTGGGACAATGAGCATAGTCGTCAGATGATGGTATACAGAAACATCCAATCCGATTTCTATCCATTTTTTTCATTTAATCCCTATTTCTTTTAATACAAAATTATATTGTAGGAAAATATGCAACAAGTGATGAATCCCCCAGCATCTGATTCCTCTGATGCTGGGGTAACACAGCCACTTACTCCTGAGGATGCTTTTATATCCGTCTTCGGTAGAGATAGACCGGGACGGATCCGATGTGGTGGGTGAGGTGAAACTCGCAACACTTGGTATGGTGGGTCAAGTGGAGGTTCTTCTTCCTCCACGTCCCAAGAGGTCCGGGAGCTTAGACGGCGGTGGAGAGGCAAGCTCAGGTCAACGTTGAATGTCGATCGGAGATTTCCTCTTTGAAGCAACAGTTGGACGATCAACAAAGATCGTTTCAAGAAACTGTCCTACGCCTGACAAAGATGTATGAAAATATTAGTCAAAGACTCCCGGCCGACATACCATCCACATCGAGGCAACCTCCAACACAATCTCATCAGGACGACGACGGAGACAAGGACAATGAAGAGTACGAGGATGATGAGGAAGGATCGTTTGGAGACGAATGATATTTATATATTTTTTCTTCTATTGTACTCTTTATGTCCAAAACTTAGTGTACATTATGTATGTGATTTGACTATCTTGTGAGTGTTGTAGAACTCCAAGTGGATTGATCGTATTTCTATGTATTATTTCGGATCTGTGGTTGATTGTTGTTTCGGAAATGTGTTTGTGTTTGAATATGTTGTTTCGGATATTTGTGTTGAATGAATTGAATATTGGGTAAAAAGAATATGAGATGAACTTGTGGGTTATGTAAATGTATGAAAGGGTTGATGGAAACA
Source organism: Cryptocoryne crispatula var. balansae (assembly GCA_036172225.1). NCBI lineage: Eukaryota > Viridiplantae > Streptophyta > Magnoliopsida > Alismatales > Araceae > Cryptocoryne > Cryptocoryne crispatula. Next base: position 23,502,944 of record CM069927.1, on the reverse strand, counting down.
TCCCCATAATGTATATTCATGTATGGATGTCAACCTGCATAGATTCGGCGAGCCAAAAAAATCTGTTTTTTTTTTACATTGCAGAACTATTGGCGACGGCTCCATAGGAGCCATCGCCAATAAACTAGCCACGATTTTTAGAATTTTGGCGACGGCTTATTGCCGTCGCGAAACCAAGAAATTGCACCCGCGGGACATATAATGAACCCATTGGCGACGGCGCAATTAAGCCGTCGCTAGTGTACTTATTAGCGACGGCTATAAACCCGTCGCTAAACCAGAGTTTTGCATCCGCGGCACGTAGATTGAGCCTATTGGCAACGGCGACGCGTAAGCCGTCGCTAGTACACTTATTAGCGACGGCGACAGCCGTAGCCAGTATACTTATTCACGACGGCTTTGTTAAGCCGTCGCCAGTATTATTATAAACGATGGCTATGAAGCCGTCGCTAATAAGCACCACGGCGACGGCTTTAAGCCGTCTCCAATATTATTGCCGACGGGTTTATTTGCGACCACTTGGCGATGGAGGTCCAGCCGTCGCCAATAATTATTGGCGACGGCTTTTTGATTATTTGCGACGGCTTCCAGCCATCGCCAGTTACCTTATTTTTGTAGTGTCACTTGCCGACCTTCATCTTCGTCAATCAATTATTTCGATACTACTTTGGGTTATCTTCAGAGTACAGTGAAAAGAGTATCTTTCACCTTCTAAAAAGTTGAGACTCCGATTTGACTCGAGGTGATCACGTAGATCTCACTTTTTCTAAAAAAATGAAAGATGTTCTCTCGGTCATTCTCTTGAGATGACCTAAAGTCGCAACCTACATCATGTCATCATCAAAGTTGCTTAATCTATCAAGTAATCCGGAGAGCGAAGAGTGTCAAAAAACTCCATCCTCAGTCCCCTCTCATACAAGAGATTGAGATGATTACGATTTTGATTGATACGATGATATTAATATCATCGTATCAATCCGTTCTCTAAGGAGGTTGAGAGGAGAGTCTTAGAGATCTCTACTGAATTGCTAGATGATGTGAACCTATCACCACTGACATTATTATTAGATTGGGTAGAGTAGAGAGTTTCAGGAGAACACATATCAAAGATCTGGATTGCAAGGTTTGGCATGGACTTCTCTAGAGCATCGAACACAAATGGAAAGAGAAGGAAAATGTCTTTATAATCCATAAGGCATCGTTTGGTATCGGGATAAAATGGATGGGGATAGGGATAAACCAATCCATGTGATTGACCATATCCCCATTATGTTTGGCTTGACTTAGGATAGGTTTAGGGATAATCCTATCCCATGTTTGGTATGTTAACAATAAATTCGAGGATAACTTTAAATTTTTATATTTTTATCTTTATTTTTTATATTATCTTATTCTATTATTCATAACATATTTATAAATATCTTAACTCATTTACACATTTATATAATAAATTTAAAATATTATTTAAATATATAAATAAAAATAAGTTTACACGCGGACGGAGCTCAACCCGCCCCCCCTCCGGACAAAAGCCGGCGGACGGAGATGGACGGTGCTCCCCGCGGAGCCACTCCCCGACCCTCCTTCTCGGCTAGGGGTGGGCACAAAACGGTTCAAACTGAGAAATTAAATCGAACCAACTTATTCGGTTCGATTTGGTTCGATTTGTGACCCCTTTCGATTTGATTCGATTTGGAAAATCTTTAAACCGATTGAAACTAAATCAAACTGTTTAAACTGACTTAATCAAAAAATGAAAAAAATATTAAAATATTAATAAAGCAACCCCCCCGGCGGACGGCGCTCCCCCTCCCCCCGGCGGACGGAGCCCCCCCTCCTCCCCCGATGGATGCCGCAGCCCCTCCCCCCGGCGGACGGATCCCCCCTCCTCTCCCGGTGGATGCCGCTCCCCCGCCCCGGCGGACGGAGCCCCCCTTCTCTCCCGGCGGACGCCGCTCCCCCTCCCCCGGCGGACGGATCCCCCCCGCCCCCGGCGGACGGACGGTGCTCCCCGCCCCCTCCCCGGCGGACGGAGCCCCCCTTCCCCCGGCGGATGCTCCCCCTCTCCCCCCGGCGGGCGGATCCCCCCCGCCCGGCGGACGATGCCGCACAAAGGTCGTATCCCCGAAATAATATTTCGGGATCAACTTAGTCTAAATATTAGGTGGGATGAGTTATCCCCATATTTATCCCGAATTTTGGGGATAACTTGGATTAATTTAATCCAGGTTAAACTCATGTTTAAGCATGTACCAAACGGGAGATTGGGGATAAACCAGATTTATCCTGGGTTATCCCCATACCAAACAGGACCCAAAGGATCAACTGTTGTTCTAAGGAGAGCTGAAGGTCAATATTTCGGATCCTCTGTCCACCATTATACATATACTTTTATACACATCACTTGAATATGTGAACTTATTATATACTTATGTAGGTTATCTTAAATACCTTTTACGTCTTAAACATTACTTCTATTTAAATATTGATGAAATAATATAATAATGATAATTATTTTAAATTTAAATCATAATATAAATTATTTTAAATTTTAATCTAAATAGAGTAATTTAAACACAATTAATATTAATTTTGATAAAATGTAATACTAAAAATCATATTATTATATATATATTTATATTTAAATTATTTATAAAATTCTACAAATATATTAAATTATAAAAAGTGTGTATATAAGCGTGTATATAAATAATATATAAAAATTACAAAAAAGAGAGATTGACATTTGTACGTATATTTTCTCTTCGCCACCGGTGAAGCAGACGCCAAAGAAGCAATGTATATATAAAAGATAACAACAAAAAGGTACATGAAAAATACGTGAATCTTATTTGTATGTGTCTTGGTTGAAGAATAATTCTTAAATTATATATTCATAGTGATCATATGTGGACGAAATTGGTTGGCCAGTTTGGCGTACGACTTCAACTGTGTGCACTACTTGATCACAGATAGCTACGATTTAAAGCACCAAAAGGCTACGATTTTAGCACCAATGATATTGACATTTTCCAAGCACACGAATCTATTTTTCAAAGACGATATAGTTCTTAGTCAACTCATTTCTACTCTTGTGTGTGATCTTATTCAGTAGTAGCATCATTTAAGATGTCAACTTCACCATTAATAGGTATTTTTCTCCGTTACGCAAACAACCTTCTTGGCCATGGAGCTTTGTGATTTATCAGAATATAGTTTTATTAATTCTTGAGCCAGCTTCTCATCTTGGTATGAAATCCAGTGACCAGTACCCTATAATGTTTAAAGATTCCAGATCACTTAAACTTCTATTTTTTTTCTTCTTTTTATTAATCATCTACATGTATAAATCAGGCTCAAGCTGTGTAACATTCGACCAGTGAGCAGAGACTTATATTTAATTCTAAATTTCTTTCTTTTCAAATCTGATAGTTTAACTCTTATTCATCTGCAATCAAGTTGTAAAAATTCTCCGGTTCAGCTTAGATCTGCACTTTCTATCTGACAATCCTTCACATCTGTTCTCGCCGGCCCTCTATGCTTTATAGCTAAAATGAAAAAGTATAAAAAAAGAGCTGATAATTCTAAATTTTGTTCTTCTCAAATCTGATGATTTAACCCTTATTCATCTGCAATCAGGTTATGAAAATTCTTCGGTTGAGCTTAGATCTGCATTTGTGTAGAAAGCTGTTTAAGATATTACGATACGATTACTTTGTAAGCAGGTTCCTCAACAAGGCTGCGATAATCGTCCGGCAAGACGAGCTGCGACCGGACGGCGGCGGCCCCGTGAATCCATGGCGGCTCTGCAGCGTCCAGCAGGTCGAAGAGCTCAAGTGCCTCGTCCGGATAGCCCCCATCTGGGTGGCCGGCGTCGTGTGCTTCGTCGCCATGGCCCAGCAGGGCACCATCTCCGTCCTCCAGGCCCTCAAGATGGACCGCCGCCTCGGCCCTCACTTCAAGGTGCCCCCGGGCTCCCTCGGCGTCATCTCCATGCTCATCATCACCCTCTTCATCCCCCTCTACGACCGCGTGCTCGTTCCGGCGGCGGCTCGGGTCACCGGCACGGAGGGCGGCGTCACCCTGCTCCAACGCATGGGCATCGGCATGGCCATCTCCGTGCTCTCCATGGTGACCGCCGGCGCCGTGGAGAGGAGGAGGAGGGCGGCTGCGCTCCTGCACGGCGGCCCCGGCGGCGTCGCCCCCATGTCGGCCATGTGACTGGCGCCGCAGCTGGGGCTGATGGGGCTGGCGGAGGCCTTCAACGGCATCGGACAGATCGAGTTCTACTACAAGGAGTTCCCGGAGCACATGCGCAGCGTCGCCGGCTCCCTCTTCTTCTGCAGCATGGCCGGATCCAACTACCTGAGCAGCGCGGTGATGGCCCTCGTCGGCCGGCATACGGGCGGTCACGGCGGGCCAAGCTGGCTCGACGACGACATCAACCTCGGCAGGATCGACTACTTCTACTATCTCATCGCCGTCATGGGAGTGGCGAACATCGTCTATTTCCTGGTCTGCGCCCATCTCTACCGCTACAAAGGCGGCAACGGCGGCGACGGCGGCGGTTCCGCCGTATAACCAGTGTTAAAAGAGCCTACGACGGCGGTATGTAGCGTCCGAGAGTTCAGAGGCTCCCCACCGGTGCCGATCTACGTTCGAACACCACCGGAGACAGAAATGTTATATAAGCTTAAGTAAATAACTGAATATAATAACTTGGGGACAGTATTTTTAAATTACTTTTATTTTATGTGTGGTTGTGATGCTTGTTTGGGTGAATCCAGTTTTGTCTCGGAAGCTCTCCTCTCCTGGAACGAGTTCCTCTACCTTCTCATGAAAAGAGGCGATACCAAATCATTATTAAATATCACTAAATCATATCATCACATCATCTCTTTATAAAAAGTTGAGAGAGTCATCTCTAGGGAATTCTAGAGACAAATCGGACTCCTGTTCGGGTAAGCTCGATGGTTGGTTAATGCGTTGCAAGTGGTATAGATAAATTGAAGCATTTAAAAATAAAAAATAAGAAACTTAAGAAAATTAGCTAACATAGAATAAACGAGAGGAGTCTTTGTGCTCACTCTCATGCACCACTCAATTTTGAGAAGACTAGAAAATCTGATATTTGAAGAGGCAGCATTTTAATTGTTTCTAATTTTCTAATGGGGTGTTTGGTTGCATGATAATGAAGGTTTTTGTTTTAATTTTTAAAAATTGTAAGAAAACTTGTTAAAAGAGGTGTTTGGTAATCATGATAATTTTATATTTTAAAAGTGATTTTCTTCTTAAACAAAAAAAAGGGTCTCACCTCTTTCTTTTTTCTTGTGGTCCCCCACTTTGTTTGGTCATGTGTGATAGTTACTCTTTTTTATAATCACATCCCTCCAAACATGATAATTTTATGTCATGAGTTGGTTCACTTTTTATTTTAATACAATTTTTTATCATGAAAGTGTATGAAAAATTATCATGCAACCAAACACCCCATAAGTTATGAGTGAGTTGGGCCGAAGATTCCGACTTGAACTGTGGTTGGATTGACCCATTTGGTCGATCCACCGAGTGAGGTCTGATGCAGTTGAAGCAATTAAAACTTTGAAATAAATAGGAAAAAAATATAATCATTAAATTATAAAAAATACTTACTCTCGTACGAATTTTGATCTTCATTGGTCTGCACCTTATCATGGCAAAATATTTAGTGATTCTCCGTGGTGGCTCTTATTTACTTTTTTTGTTAGTTATTTTTTTTATATAGATTCTTGACTCATTCGAGGATGTGTGCGCATCTATTGTAATTAGGACGGCAAATGGGCTAGATCCTAAGGTGTCGTTTGGTATCGGGATAAAATTGATGGGGATAGGGATAAATCAATCCGTGTGGTTGACCCTATCCCCATTATGTTTGGCTTGACTTAGGATAGGTTTAGGGATAACCCTATCCTACGTTTGGTATGTTAATAATAAATTTGAGGATAACCTTATATTTTTGTATTTTTACCTTGTTTATATTAACTTATTTTGTTACTTATGACATATTCATAAAAATTTTAACTAACTTATATATTTACATAATAAATATAAAAAATAATTTAAAATAAAAATAAAAATAAAAATTTAAAGATATGAATAATATGATTTTAAAAATACGCCAGTTAACATCATATTTGATAATTAATAATGACGAACTCTAGTAGAGTTAGAAATATCTAAATTTATATTTTATCGATAGTAATATACGTACATGGCATCGTTTATTATTATTATAATTTATTTTATGATGTTGAAGTTCAACTTGAGTAAAGTTTTTGTTTTGTTATGTTTTTTTTTCGAAGAACATGCATATCGCAGTACATGGTCGTCCATGGCGGCCAGGGATGTGAGCGCGGAGGCGAGCTCGTCGGCACCCATGGCGGCCATCCGCTGGAAAAGCTCGAAGCCGCTGGCGGAGGAGGTCTTGTCGCCGATCACCATGGGCTTCGAAATATGCATCGCCAATTTGGGGGTTTCCTGCCGCTGGTATCGGGATAAAATTGATGGGGATAGGGATAAACCAGTCCTTATGGTTAACCCTATCCTCATCATGTTTGGTTGAACTTAGGATAAGTTTAGGGATAACCCCATCCTATGTTTGGTATATTAACAATAAATTTAAGGATAACCCTATATTTTTATATTTTTATATTTATTTTTTATATTATCTTATTTTATTACTCATAACATATTTGTAAATATCTTAACTAACTTACATATTTATATAATAAATTTAAATTATTATTTAAATATATAAATAAAAAATAAACTTAAATGTTGACGAAACTCAACTTTGACTCTCCTCCGGACGAGAATCCGGCGGACGGTGCTCCCCGCCCCCTTCTTGACTAGGGGTGAACGAGAAAACGGTTCAAACCGAGAAATCAAAGCGAACCAGCTCATTCGGTTTGATTTGGGATCCCTTTCGGTTTGGTTCGATTTGACAAATCTCTAAACCGTTTTAAGTCAAATTAATCTGTTTAAATAGACTTAATTAAAAAATATATAAAAAAATTATAATATTATTAAAAAAAACTATTTAGCAACCCCGTCACTCCGCGCGCCCCCATTCACCCTCCCCTCCCGGAGCTCCCCGGCGCGGATGTTCCCCCTCCCGCGGAAGCACCTCCCCCCCCCCCGGTCACTCCGCGCGCCCCCATTCACCCTCCCCCTCCCCCTCCGGAGCTCCCCCCGGCGCGGATGTTCCCCCCTCCCCCTCCCGCGGAAGCACCTCCCCCCCCCTCCCCGGTCACTCCGCGCGCCCCCATTCACCCTCCCCCTCCCGGAGCTCCCCCCCCCCCCCCCCGCGCGGACGCCCCCCGCCCCCCGGAGCTCCCCCCCCCGCGCGGACCCCCGCGGCACCCCCCCCGACCGGAGCTCCCCGCGGCACCCCGCCCCCGGAGCTCCCCCCGCGCGGACCCCCGCGGCACCCCCCCGACCGGAGCTTCCCCCCCCCCCCCCCGCGGCACCCCGCCCCTGGAGCTCCCCCCCCCCCCGCGCGGACGCCCCCCCCGCCCCCCTGGAGCTCCCCCCCCCCGCGCGGACGCCACCCCGCGCGGACCCCCGCGGCACCCCCCGACCGGACGCCCCCCGCCCCCCGGAGCTCCCCCCCGACCGGACGCCCCCCGCCCCCTGGAGCTCCCCCCCGCGCGGACGCCACCCCGCGCGGACCCCGCGGACGCCACCCCGCGCGGACCCCCGCGGCACCCCCCCCGACCGGAGCTCCCCCCCGCCCCCTGGAGCTCCCCCCCCCCCCGCGCGGACGCCCGCGGCACCCCCCCCGGCTCCCGCGCGTATCCTCAAATTATTATTTTGGGAGTAAGTTATCCCAAATATTTGGTAGGATGACTTATCCCCGTATTTATCCCTGATTTTGGGGATAATCTGGATTAACTTAATCCAAGTTAAACTCATTTTTAAGTGTGTGCCAAACAGGAGATTGGGGATAAACCAGGTCTATCCTAGTTTATCCCCATACCAAACAGGCCCTTAGGCGTCGTTTGGTATCGGGATAAAATTGATGGGGATAGGGATAAATCAATCCGTGTGATTGACCCTATCCCCATTATGTTTGGCTTGACTTAGGATAGGTTTAGGGATAACCCTATCCTATGTTTGGTATGTTAATAATAAATTTGAGGATAACCTTATATTTTTGTATTTTTACCTTGTTTATATTAACTTATTTTGTTACTTATGACATATTCATAAAAATTTTAACTAACTTATATATTTACATAATAAATATAAAAAATAATTTAAAATAAAAATAAAAATAAAAATTTAAAGATATGAATAATATGATTTTAAAAATATGACAGTTAACATCATATTTGATAATTAATAATGACGAACTCTGGTAGAGTTAGAAATATCTAAATTTATATTTTATCGATAGTAATATACGTACATGGCATCGTTTATCATTATTATAATTTATTTTATGACGTTGAAGTTCAACTTGAGTAAAGTTTTTGTTTTGTTATGTTTTTTCGAAGAACATGCATATCGCGGTACATGGTCGTCCATGGCGGCTAGGGATGTGAGTGCGGAGGCGAGCTCATCGGCACCCATGGCGGCCATCCGCTGGAAAAGCTCGAAGCCGGCGGCGGAGGAGGTCTTGTCGCCGATCACCATGGGCTTCGAAATATGCATCGCCAATTTGGGGGTTTCCTGCCGCTGGTATCGGGATAAAATTGATGGGGATAGGGATAAACCAGTCCTTATGGTTAACCCTATCCTCATCATGTTTGGTTGAACTTAGGATAAGTTTAGGGATAACCCCATCCTATGTTTGGTATATTAACAATAAATTTAAGGATAACCCTATATTTTTATATTTTTATATTTATTTTTTATATTATCTTATTTTATTACTCATAACATATTTGTAAATATCTTAACTAACTTACATATTTATATAATAAATTTAAATTATTATTTAAATATATAAATAAAAAATAAACTTAAATGTTGACGAAACTCAACCTGACTCTCCTCCGGACAGAATCCGGCGGACAGTGCTCCCCGCCCCCCTTCTTGACTAGGGGTGAACAGAAAACGGTTCAAACCGAGAAATCAAACCGAACCAGCTCATTCGGTTCGATTTGGGACCCTTTTCGGTTTGGTTCGATTTGAGAAACCTCTAAACCGATTTAAGTCAAATTAAACTGTTTAAATCGACTTAATTAAAAAATATATAAAAAAATTATAATATTATTAAAAAAAACTATTTAGCAACCCCCGTCACTCCGCGCGCCCCCATTCGCCCTCCCCTCCCGGAGCTCCCCGGCGCGGATGTTCCCCCCTCCCGCGGAAGCACCTCCCCCCCCCCCCGGTCACTCCGCGCGCCCCCATTCACCCTCCCCCTCCCCCTCCCGGAGCTCCCCCGGCGCGGATGTTCCCCCCTCCCCCTCCCGCGGAAGCACCTCCCCCCTCCCCCGGTCACTCCGCGCGCCCCCATTCACCCTCCCCCTCCCGGAGCTCCCCCCCCCCCCGCGCGGATGCCCCCCGCCCCACGGAGCTCCCCCCCCCCCCGCGCGGACCCCCGCGGCACCCCCCCGACCGGAGCTCCCCCCGCGGCACCCCGCCCCGGAGCTCCCCCGCGCGGACCCCCGCGGCACCCCCCGACCGGAGCTTCCCCCCCCCCCCCGCGGCACCCCGCCCCCGGAGCTCCCCCCCCGCGCGGACGCCCCCCGCCCCACGGAGCTCCCCCCCCGCGCGGACGCCACCCCGCGCGGACCCCCGCGGCACCCCCCGACCGGACGCCCCCCGCCCCCCGGAGCTCCCCCCCGACCGGACGCCCCCCGCCCCCGGAGCTCCCCCCCCCGCGCGGACGCCACCCCGCGCGGACCCCCGCGGACGCCACCCCGCGCGGACCCCCGCGGCACCCCCCCCGACCGGAGCTCCCCCCGCCCCTGGAGCTCCCCCCCCCCCGCGCGGACGCCCGCGGCACCCCCCCCAGCTCCCGCGCGTATCCTCAAATTATTATTTTGGGAGTAAGTTATCCCAAATATTATATAGGATGACTTATCCCTGCATTTGTCCCTGATTTTGGGGATAACCTGGATTAACTTAATCCAGGCTAACCCCATTTTTAAGTGTGTGCCAAACAGGGGATTGGGGATAAACCAGGTCTATCCTAGTTTATCCCCATACCAAACAGGCCCTAAGGTGTCGTTTGGTATCGGGATAAAATTGATGGGGATAGGGATAAATCAATCCGTGTGGTTGACCCTATCCCCATTATGTTTGGCTTGACTTAGGATAGGTTTAGGGATAACCCTATCCTACGTTTGGTATGTTAATAATAAATTTGAGGATAACCTTATATTTTTGTATTTTTACCTTGTTTATATTAACTTATTTTGTTACTTATGACATATTCATAAAAATTTTAACTAACTTATATATTTACATAATAAATATAAAAAATAATTTAAAATAAAAATAAAAATAAAAATTTAAAGATATGAATAATATGATTTTAAAAATATGACAGTTAACATCATATTTGATAATTAATAATGACGAACTCTGGTAGAGTTAGAAATATCTAAATTTATATTTTATCGATAGTAATATACGTACATGGCATCGTTTATCATTATTATAATTTATTTTATGACGTTGAAGTTCAACTTGAGTAAAGTTTTTGTTTTGTTATGTTTTTTTTTCGAAGAACATGCATATCGCAGTACATGGTCGTCCATGGCGGCTAGGGATGTGAGTGCGGAGGCGAGCTCATCGGCACCCATGGCGGCCATCCGCTGGAAAAGCTCGAAGCCGCTGGCGGAGGAGGTCTTGTCGCCGATCACCATGGGCTTCGAAATATGCATCGCCAATTTGGGGGTTTCCTGCCGCTGGTATCGGGATAAAATTGATGGGGATAGGGATAAACCAGTCCTTATGGTTAACCCTATCCTCATCATGTTTGGTTGAACTTAGGATAAGTTTAGGGATAACCCCATCCTATGTTTGGTATATTAACAATAAATTTAAGGATAACCCTATATTTTTATATTTTTATATTTATTTTTTATATTATCTTATTTTATTACTCATAACATATTTGTAAATATCTTAACTAACTTACATATTTATATAATAAATTTAAATTATTATTTAAATATATAAATAAAAAATAAACTTAAATGTTGACGAAACTCAACTTTGACTCTCCTCCGGACGAGAATCCGGCGGACGGTGCTCCCCGCCCCCTTCTTGACTAGGGGTGAACAGAAAACGGTTCAAACCGAGAAATCAAACCGAACCAGCTCATTCGGTTCGATTTGGGACCCTTTTCGGTTTGGTTCGATTTGAGAAACCTCTAAACCGATTTAAGTCAAATTAAACTGTTTAAATCGACTTAATTAAAAAATATATAAAAAAATTATAATATTATTAAAAAAAACTATTTAGCAACCCCCCGTCACTCCGCGCCCCCATTCACCCTCCCCTCCCGGAGCTCCCCCCCGGCGCGGATGTTCCCCCCTCCCGCGGAAGCACCTCCCCCCCCCCCCCGGTCACTCCGCGCGCCCCCATTCACCCTCCCCCTCCCGGAGCTCCCCCCGGCGCGGATGTTCCCCCTCCCTCGGCCCCCTCCCCCTCCCGCGGAAGCACCTCCCCCCCTCCCCGGTCACTCCGCGCGCCCCCATTCACCCTCCCCCTCCCGGAGCTCCCCCCTCCCCGGTCACTCCGCGCGCCCCCATTCACCCTCCCCCTCCCGGAGCTCCCCCCCCCCCCCCGCGCGGACGCCCCCGCCCCCTGGAGCTCCCCCCCCCCCCCCCCCGCGCGGACCCCCGCGGCACCCCCCCCCGGAGCTCCCCCCGCGGCACCCCGCCCCGGAGCTCCCCCCGCGCGGACCCCCGCGGCACCCCGCCCCCCGGAGCTCCCCCCCCCGCGCGGACGCCCCCCGCCCCACGGAGCTCCCCCCCCCCCCCGCGCGGACCCCCGCGGCACCCCCCCGACCGGACGCCCCCCCGCCCCCTGGAGCTCCCCCCCCCCGACCGGACGCCCCCCGCCCCACGGAGCTCCCCCCCCCCGCGCGGACGCCACCCCGCGCGGACCCCCGCGGACGCCACCCCGCGCGGACCCCCGCGGCACCCCCCCCCCGACCGGAGCTCCCCCCGCCCCTGGAGCCCCCCGCGCGGACGCCCCCCGCCCCCCGGAGCTCCCCCCCCCCGCGCGGACGCCCGCGGCACCCCCCCGCTCCCGCGCGTATCCTCAAATTATTATTTTGGGAGTAAGTTATCCCAAATATTATATAGGATGACTTATCCCTGCATTTGTCCCTGATTTTGGGGATAACCTGGATTAACTTAATCCAGGCTAACCCCATTTTTAAGTGTGTGCCAAACAGGGGATTGGGGATAAACCAGGTCTATCCTAGTTTATCCCCATACCAAACAGGCCCTAAAAGATCTAGATCCGACCGTTTTTTGTTACAACTGTTACGATCAGATGTGTTGCCTAATTTCAAATCCCTGCTATTTTATGTTATCATAGTCCATCCTTACTATGATGTCTTGCCCATTTAAGAAAATAGATTTTGGATCCCCCGAGCCTTACTTGTCTATTACTTAAGAAAATACATTTAGATCATGTTTGGTACGAAGATAACTTGAGAATAAATTAGATTTATCTCTAAAATTTAGGAGATAAATCTAATTTATCTTCAAAGAATTTTGATGCCAAACAAGCCCTTAAGATTTATTGCCTGTTATTATCGCCGCCACGCTCGCGCTCGCTTCCCCTTTAAGAAAATATATATTTTCAATCCACGACTATTTTAGAAGATTTCGGACCTCCGTTAACTTAATACCTTCTTGGTACAGGGCTGTGTGGTACAGTACTATTAAGATAATTGTTCATAAGTTACACTTACATAGTTATGATCATACAAATATTTAAATATTCAATACAATAATTCACAGAAAAACACTTAAATCATTCCACCATTTTGTCAACAAGCATTCATGTGATTCCACCAAAGTCTTGAGTAGCTCATCACTTTAATTAGTGCACAACAAAAGGGATACAAATTAGTTATATTATCAATCTTAACACACAAAAAATCATGGAACTACATCTCAATCATTGCAAAATTTACTACCTATGATAATTTGATCAATCCAAAAATAAACCATACAAATTCCTAATAAGAGATAAAAATGCCTTAGAATATTTCTAAGTAGTAGATGAAGGCAAATTGTAACATAAAAATTAATAAGTTTCGAATTTTTCAATGTATAACAAATTGAAAAAGGGCATAAATAGCAATCGACAAGTATAAATTATTGGACATCGATCAAGACATTAGCTCATTTTTACTAGATAGGACAGGCACTTGAAAATTTTAAACTCTTAATTTCATCTCTAACATCTTAATTAGTGGTAAAAATTATTTTTTAAAATAAAAGTGATTGGTTTGTTTGCTGAGACATCTAAATTGAAATTTTATTAAGATGAATTCATATCAAAACAACATAGATCAATAAAGTTTATTTTAAATGTGTATAATATTTTATAGAATGTGTTTGATGAATGATAAAAATCAATAATTTAAAAAATATATAATGTACGGCGATAACCATAGTTCATCTTTAAAATTTTAAATAATTATAATGTTAATTTAATATACTAGTATTCTTAGTATAATCAATTCTTTAATCAATAGAAACATATCCATCTTCCTATCGAAAATTGTCATAAAAATAAAATAGAAATATAAAGATGGGTGGATGAGTATTACTCCCCGGTCCACGGAAGGTGTCTTTCAAGTCTGAACCAGAAAAAGCTAGTGTTCACATCTTAAAAGTTAACGGGGGTGTTTGGTTGCATGATAATGGAGATTTTTATTTTAATTTTTTAAAAAACGTAAGAAAACTTGTTAAAAGAGGTGCTAACAACCATGATATTTTTATGTTTTGAAATTGATTTTCTTCTTAAACAAAAAAGAGGGTCACACCTCTTCTTTTTTTTTCTTGTGGTCCTCCACTTTGTTTGGTCATACATAGTAGTTACTCTTTTTTTGTTATCATATCCCTCCAAACATGATAATTTCATGTCATGAGTTGGTTCACTTTTTATTTTAATACAATTTTTTATCATGAAAGTGTACAAAATTTATGATGCAACCAAACACTCCATAAACGACTTTTTTGGAAATTAGACACTAATTTAGAGGTATGTTTAGATCTTTTATCAAATAACTAAGAATGTCTAGACACTGACCGAATGAGAGACCAGGCACTCGTTCAGCCCAATCAAACGGCCACTTGGTTTCTGCGAGAGTTCCATCAAATCTAGAACGCAATGTTTTACCCAAATTAAGAAGAAATTTAGTACATATAAATTTCTAGAAAAACACTCAGAAACGATAACCATGTTTCTTATAACCTGCAGCCGGACACGGAAAAAAAAAAGAGAGGAAGAAATTGAAAACACCGAACGCTCTGTCTTATTTATGCGAACCCGTTCATGGGCTCAGTAGACTGTCTTTGTGTTGCAAGCCCGTTGGGTCAGAACGGAGGCGGCGGACCGGGCGGCCCAGGTTGCCAACCGAAGGGACCGCGGCATGCTCGGAACAGCCAGCAGCAGCACAAGATCTCAACACTGCATGCGCAGAGAAGACTCGGGTCAGCATGGCATCCGCTAACACGCATCCTAACTAGGGGTGTTTATTATTCAAAAATCGGACGAAATTAATAAGGTGCTGATTGCATAATAATAATAATAAAATATGAATTAACTAATGAAAAAAATTATCATATACGACTAAACAAAGTAAGAGATCGTCGGATAAATAAAAGTGAGACCCTCTTTCTTGTCCAAGAAAGAAATAATTTTAAAAATATAAAATTGTCATAATCACTTCTTTTAACAAATTTTATTTCAAACACATAAATTACAGCAAAAACTTAAATTATCATACAAAAAAACACCCTATAATCATTTAATTTGATTTGATTTCATTTGAATTACCATCAATTCGTTTTGATTTTTTAAGATCTTTCCAACAAAAGTAAACCAATGCATCAAAGAACTTAATTTATGTTAAATATTTATATATTTTTTATAAAAATTAAATTGTCTTAAAAATTTCGGATAATAATAATAAAGTATATAAATATACACACTAAATTTTGATAGAATTTGATTTAGAAAAAAAATATAAAAAAATTGTATAGTGATATATATTATATTAATAAAATATAATTTGAACCGTGTTTGATTTAACTTAATTTGAGAAAAAAATCATCAATCATCAAATTCAAATCAAACCATCGAACACCCCAGATCCTAACCTCCTGAAGCATGGGATCCGGTGCTTACCATGAGCACAGGAGGCCGTCGCATCCCATTCCCCATCCAGGCCCCCGGCCGGGAAAGAGCGGCGGCGGCGGCGGTCCGCCGGGGACGGGGCCCCAGTCCGGCGGCCCTCCGGGGAGACGACCCCAGCCGCCCGGCCCTCCCGGTCCCGGCCCCCCCGGCCCTCCACCAGGTCCGCCGGGACCCATTCTGCGGCACCCTCGCTCGTGGAAGTGGAAGCAGGAACCTCTCTCTCTCGCCAAGCTGGGAAGAAAGGGAGTGAAGGAGCTGTAGAAGGTGGGAGAAGGAGAACCTCCAGGGGCAGAATGGTTTGGAGCCGGGCGACGTATGTTATGAAACAACAGGAAGGAAATAAGGGAGGTGCCGTCTTCTGGTTTTCACCCGGTTCAAGCCCCATGAACAAGCACCAACCCTTCCTGTCCATGGCCGCTCCTACCTTCCTTTCAGCACTTCAGTCTGGCCAGCTGCCGGTCTCCATCTACTCTTCAAACATATTATGACTTTCTTATCACTTGGGTAAAGCGCCTTCGGGAGACTCTAGCGACGTGCATGCAAACAAGTTTTTTTTTTTCAATGAAGTGTTTGGTTGGATAATAATTTTTGATGCAACGATAAAATTTTAAATTAGAATATAATTTAAGACGTCTGCTTATATTAAGTAGCCAGCTAGTATGATCTTCGTATAATTGAGAGATGTATACGATTGTGAAGGAAACTTTTGCTTTCTCATCACATTTTTAAGTCCGAATCCTCTTAGATAGGTGTCTAAGGAGACTCCTTCAATCTCACATTCAATGAAAGTGAGTCTCATGCATCTAGTGGAGTGGAATGAGTTCCATGTGCATGAATCTATCTTATTGAGTGTGAGACTAAAGGAGTCTCCTCGTGTGTTCCTATTGTGGCTCTGACGGTGGTGGCTGGCCGAAAGGGAGAGTGTTGAAGGATTTCATCCCATATTGGCCATCGGAGGATAGTCCAATGCCTTTATCATAGCATGGACATGGGTCTCCTTAGCGCACGTGCGTTTTTGGAATTTCACATGGTATCAGAGCTGGTCTGGCTGTAGGCTCTGTCCTCCGGTGGATTTGCTCCTGTTTTCGCTCGGCCCTGCCCCGTGTATTCCTATCGTGGCTCTAACGGTGGTGGCTGGCCGAGAGGGGGAGTGTTGAAGGGTTTTATCCCATATTGATCACCAGAGGATAGTCCAATGCCTTTATCATAGCCTGGACCTGGGTCTCCTAAGCGCACGTACGTTTTTGGAATTTCACATGGTATCAGAGCTGGTCAGGCTGTAGGCTCTGTCCTCCGGTGGATTTGCTCATATTTTCGCTCGGCCCTGCCCCGTTATTGCTATCGTGGCTCTGACGGTGGTGGCTGGCCGAGAGGGGGAGTGTTGAAGGGTTTTATCCCATATTGGCCACCGGAGGAGTATTCCAATGCCTTTATCATAGCCTAGACCTGGGTCTCCTAAGCGCACGTGCGTTTTTGGAATTTCACATGGTATCAGAGCTGGTCAGGCTGTAGGCTCTGTCCTCCGGTGGATTTACTCCTGTTTTCGCTCGACCCTATCCCGTGTATTCCTATCGTGACTCTAACGGTGGTAGTTGGCCGAGAGGAGGAATGTTGAAGGGTTTTATCCCATATTGGCCACCGGAGGATAGTCCAATGCCTTTATCATAGCCTGGACCTGGGTCTCCTAAGCGCACATGCGTTTTTGGAATTTCACGGCATATCGTTTATTGATGTATTCTATAAATTCAATGAACATAAAATATCAAATAAAATCATTTTGATGAAGAAATTATGATGGAAATCAGAGAGAAGCAAGGAGGCATGCATTATCCTTAACTACGAATAGACGTACGCCTACATCAGGTACGGCAGCATCATGAAAATTTTCTTCCCTGAGGTGATAGCCATGTTATCTTTAAGAAATCTGACCAACCTCCATGACGTCTCCTGTTTGGACCTCCTGAGATGCTGAAGGTGAGGTGGAGAAAGTTTTAACTCAACCAAAACTAATAAGGTCCTGAAGCTCTAACCTAAAAGCAGCTTCAGTAACCTGGTAAGTAAATTGCAATACGAACCAAATGAGTGGACCCGTTACTCAACATAGGCACATCTTCTTCTTTTTTGGTCATGACCGCGGTGGCCTGGAAGCCCGCCGTGCATGCGGGCGATGGGGGATCGAGCCCCCGCTAGCTCAATCCCCACCGGATAAACCCTCCCCCCGGGGGGAGGGCTGGGCATCTTCTGGCGCCCTCGTACCCCCGCCCTCCCGCAAACCCGGTGGGAGGGGTGCCAACCGAGCTACGCTCGGCCAGCAACATAGGCACATCTAATGCACTATGCATTGTACAGTCAAGGATTTCAATTTCTTCTTTCCAACTAGCAAGAAAAAAGTGATCCGATGAAAGAATAGAAAAAGAAAAAGTACTTCTCTTATACAAAGAAAATAGTTTTTGTCTTGTTTGATAACATTATTAGACACATCTATCATTATTAATTTTAAAATTGATATTGATGATAATTATTTTGAGGTGTTTGACTAATAATATCAATTTTAAAATTTACGGTGCAAACAACACATGTTATGTAATACAAGTGTCTATTTGTATCAATTTTAATATTGATACTCCATCTTCTAGAAGAATCGATATCAATACTAATATAGTATCATTTTTAATACTCTAATCAAACAGGCCATTAAGGTCTCAGGATGTACGTACGTTCATGTTAGATAGCATAGTTATTCCAGTAATAGATAGATATGCTCATGTTAGACTATTTCAATCGAAAACCAGTTTTATATCACTGGATTTGGCACAGGCAAACAGTACTTTTGAGCCTCTGGTTCATTTTTCTGAGAATGAATGTTTGCTTTTGCTATACTCCAATTTGTTTCTGCTAGTGCTTGCAATCATTTTTCGAGTTGTTTGTTCCACATGTCCATGCTTCATGTCCTTATAAGCGGATACCTATTCATTAATCACCTTATGGTAAAATTTAGGAAATCAATAGTCATCTTTGCTGCTTTTATGTGATTCTTTTGCAGATAAGCATCTAACCTAAGAAAAATCTGATCAAGTGTAATCATTTTAGATGGGATCTGAAGATTTTGACTCAAAATTTCCTTTTTCCAACCAAACCAAGTTTTGAAAGCTCACTAATAAGTTGTAGTTCAACAAAATCATACATGGAACCTTCTCCAGAATCTCCACTTACTGAAAGAGGCCTGCTTGTTGACGTCTTTGTTCTTGAAGACCCTGATCGTCATTACATCTGTCTGTAAAAGGATCCAAGGAGTTGACAAGATCAGGTGTAGAAACATACTACTGAAATGGCCAGTAGTTCGGAATCTGGAATAGGCATATATCAAAGTTAATATTAAAATATTTATGTTTTATTGTTGTTTAAGCCAATCCAAATAGGAAATCAATTTAAATTGACCTAACTAACCATATTTTGGGTTCTAAATCTCTTTTTTTTAATTTTTATGTTTGTTTAAACCAATTCTAGTTATAACCGGCACTACAAGAACTTGAAGATTTTACGGCAACATTTTTACAGCCATCTTAAATGTTGCTACAAAAAATACTTATTTACAACAGACATTTTTGTCATAAATAATATAATATAATATAACAGTAGTATTTATTATTGTTGATATTTCAATATAATCTAAATACATATGTTTAGAATTACATAATTTAAAATTTTATATTTGTTAATAATAAAGATATTTTTTTGAAGAGAAAAATAAAATAAAAAATTAAATAGTTATTTTTTAACTTTTCATAAGGTTTACGGTGATTTTTTTTAAAAATTTATTTAATTTTTATGACTATTGAAGACGCTCCGGAAGCTGGGTATTTGCGGCGAACTCTCCGGAAGCTCCTCATCTGCGGATGCTCGCCTCCCTGTTGCGGATCCGCGAGGCTCCCGGAAGCTCAACGCTCGCCTCCCTGCTTTGCTGCGGCGGCGGGTTGCTTTGCTGCGGCGCCGGCTGCTGCTGCTATACCGGGAGCACCGAGCACGGCTGCTGCCATCGTTGGGGCGTCCGAGCATTTGGTTCAGGTAGATCTCTCTCATTCGTCCTGGTTTCCTATTTATCTCACGTGTTCATGTGTTCCGTGGTTGATTTTTTGGGCGCGAATTTGAGCTGGCGAAGTGATTAATGCTTCCGAGGATTTGAGCCGCACACTGGGCGGCGGGGGGGCTGCGCGCTGCGCGGCGGGGGACTGGGCGGCCAGGAGGGCTGGGTGCAGGGGCCTGGGCGCAGGGGGCTGCACGGGCGAGGGGCGGTCCGGGTGGGGGGTGAGTTGCGTGGGCTGTGCGCGCAAGGGGCGAAGGCACCGTGGAGGGGGGGTTCGCATGGGAGAAACCGAGAGAGAGAGAGAGAGAGAGAGAGAGAGAGAGAGAGAGAGAGAGGAGGGAGCTATGCGGGAGGTAGGGAGCAAATCCGGGAGCTGCGTTGCGCGGGTCAGTGGCTTTCGGCTGCGGGAGAAACGCCGAGCCTCAACAACCGCGAAGGAGAGGCCGCGGGGTCGACACTGGGAGGCGCTCGCGGCTGCACAGAAGGCTGAGGGGGAAGCAGATTCGGGAGGAACTTCGGCTGCGGCTGTGGGTGAGGGAGGGGCGCATCGCGAAGGAAAAACTGGAGAGGCGATGTAGCAACCGGAGTAAAAAGAGGGTCGGCTAGGGCACAAGAAAGGTAATCCGATGGGGTTTGGAGAAAGGAAGGGTAAAAATTGGGCGATTTGAATCTCAATATGCTCTTCATATCTCTTCTTTATGTGGTGCCAGGAGATTAGGATTCCAGAGGAGTTTGAGCTACCTCACATTGGTAAAAAATGGGGAAAGGAAGGGTAAAAATTGGCATAACAGTCATCGTGAGGTTTCCTCTTCTTTCAGTTACCTGCCTCACATTGGTATGAATGTGATCAAAAATTAAAGCATAACAACAAAACGAGAATTGCATATATTGTGTGTTTTGGAATTATTTTTATTTTTTTTCTTTTAGTTTAAAGTTGTTAGCATGTTTGCATATAGCTGGATTATTAAGTGGTTGTTTATAACCCATGCATATCTTTCTCATTTCCATGTTTATCAGTCAATTTTTATGTTGATATTTGTTCACTGCCATATCATGGGAATTGCTCTTTGTCATTTGTATAATGGAATAAATATGGTTGAAATTAGTTTTTTACATTTCGCTTGCTGCTGAAACTTTACATTTCGCTTGCTGCTGAAACAGTTGGCAGCATTTAATATACATGAGGCTCTTATCTGAAAAAAGAAAGATTGGGCTTGTTATTGACCAGGTATATATACTTTATGATTAAAATATTTAATTTTTTGCACATACTTCTATCATCATGATTCTTAGTCAGTTAAAAAAATATTTAACTTTATTTTTAATTCCTTCTAGGACGTTTATACTTTATGATTAAAATATTGGTTCTTAGTTATTTAGTTTTCGTTATTAATTATTTAATTTAATTCATTTCAGGATAAGTTTGAGCTAAAAGTTGAGAATGAGATTCGTAATGATGATGAGATTCGTGCAATACTTAATGTCATTGCTGAAAATAGGTTTTAAGAATGTTTTATGAAATTTAAAAATTTTGAGTTTGTTTTTATACATTTAGAAATTTATGATCCATGTAATCCTGTTTTTGATAGGTATCGGGATCATAGACACAAGATGCATGAACATTATTGTAAATTTCAAGATGATCAAACTCGTCTGCAAAATCCTCCTATTGGGGTTAAATCAGATGAACGGGCATGGTTAGTTTAATATTTTGGATCAGAAAAATATCAGGTATGTAATCATATTTTATCTTTATGTTTATTGCAGAGATTATTGCAATCAAAGCAGCATGCATATCTCACATGAATGCACCTTCTAACTTGGCATCATAGTAGATGAATCTGGATTGTTCAACACATACTATCTTTTATTGGTCTTTGACTTTTCAAAACTTTATAGTTGGTGTTTTTAATCTTGTCATTGTCATTCCTAATAATAGATCATCATTTTGTATAGAAGAAAGGTAGGTCTTATGACATTCTCTTGGTACTGATTTTATGCAATCATATGTCACTTTTCAAAGGATCTTGTCACTTGACAAAATGAATTGTCAGTGTACTTGTCTTTTGAAGCCGGCATTTCTAGTACAATGGGATATCCCTTTTGCTACAAGGGAAGATTTGTCTAGAAGACTCCAGTTTGCTGTTAATTCGGTACATGAATATCCTGTTGTTCATGTTTTTATGTGTATTTGTCATCTACTTAGGCATCCGCTGTAGTGGTTTTCTCATTTGTTTCCAAATACACTTAGAGACAATGATAACTTTGTGAACGAGCTACTATACAAATACAGCATCCACGTTTGAAGGTCTTGCAGTTTTGGCTTTATTTCCGTTAAGGTGTTGCTTAGCTTTGGTTTTCACTCATCTTCTGCATGGCTGTCTTTATGGCCAGGAAAATTGTGCATCGAGGTTAATCCTACGTCAAAAATTGCTTTTATCTCAAAGAAGTTGTGCATCGGATGTGGTATCTGTGTCAAGGTATTGGCGTTTCCTATTTTTTTCCTTTTGGTTTCTCATTGCATTGCGCTATAATTCTCGGTTTTAACTCTTTTTTATGTAGAAATGTCCCTTTGAAGCGATTCAAATCATCAACTTGCCCAAGGACTTGGATAAGGATACTACTCATCGTTATGGTCCAAATACCTTCAAGCTGCACGAGTTAGCAATTTAATTATGCTTTATATCTTGGATTGTTTGCTTTCGTTTATTACGGTTTTGTGAAAGGTACCGGATTATTCACATGGCGAGTTACCGGTTCCAAGACCTGGTCGGGTCGGGCCTTGTTGGAACAAATGGCATTGGGAAATCGACTGCATTGAAAGTGTTGGCTGGCAAACTGAAACCAAACTTGGGTCGATTCAATGTAACACTTTATAGGATCCTATGGATCTTAATATTTTCTGATTATTTTTTTCATATTTTTTTTGTTGCAGAATCCTCCAGACTGGCAGGAAATTCTTACGTATTTTAGAGGATCTGAGCTCCAAAATTACTTCACGCGTATTCTAGAAGACAATCTTAAGGTAGTTATTTGTGCCTGTATTTGTCTTTCATTAAGATAATTAGGGGAATTAGCAAAGCCTGCAGTGACGAAGGAGAAACTCTTTTAACACTGTCTACACACATAAATTAGGGAGAGTACATGAATCATATCTCTTGCATCTTTAATAAGGTCCACTTAATAAGGATTATTCATATTGGATAACAACTTTCCAAATTGATAAATTCCTTCAGTTCTTTTTTTTTTCAAGGTTGAGCACAAATTCTTTTTCTAGTGAATAGATGGGCAGCTGTGACTTGATTGTATGCAGTCTGAAGAAAGCCCAAGATTTACTTATCACTATTGTCAGTTGCTTTTATGTACTTGTAAAAATAATCTACCAAAAAGAGCTATATGAATACTGAGATGAGTACTCATATTCAATTTGGGACTGCATATCTAGATCTGGTCTGCTTACTGTTTGGTTTCTTTTAATGGCATAATGAGTTGACTTAGGCAGATCTGCTTAGAGTTGCCTCTGATCACACTGACACAGGCTGATCCAGGCTTTTTTTGTGGATTTCCTGGTATCAGACGTTTTGAGTTGGCTTGGCATAGCTGGTTTGGGCATTGGATGATTATGATTACTATTTTGGTTGCTTTAAGATCTAGTCCCTTCGGTTGAGGATTAGATTATTGGTTGACTGCTGAAACTAACAACTGTCCTTGTTTGGAACAACTCTGCCTATAACCTATCGATCCCTTCCCATTCTTGTGGTAAGGTCAGGTCAGTGCGAACCACATATACAGGGAGGGGGGAAACTGTGAAAGAGGAGCTAGCCACTAATTATATGCTATTTCTTTCTCTTTGCTCGTCTAAGGTGTAGACATAGAATTTGAGAGGTTTTTGAATAGTTTGTGGCTGGTAGTCAGCTTGTTAATGTCTTCAAGTTTAGTTGTCTAATCAATATTAATTTGTTCTTTTAGGGAAGAGTCATTTTTCCTCACATGGATGGATACAACAGAGAATTTTGAAACATATTCTTCTCGATCACGTGTAAAGTGACTGCATACATCTTTTTCTTGTTGTTTTAGGTATTTTGATTAACCTCTAACAAGTTCTCTGCTTTTTGTTTTTGAAGGTAAAAGATTATAAATCTTTGACATGACTTGTGAACTAGTAGTTGACACAAAAATTTAGCCATAGAATATATTTCTTACCTTCATATGTACACATAATGATGCTCATAAAATCAACACAACTTGTATTTGGGTGTGCCAATGAAATTTATGGGTTCACTCACCGATCACCATCCCGTTTGACATAGGATGATAAGATTGATAACATGATTCGCATCAAAACCACGAAGGTAAGAAAGATATGGTCAACTCAAATTGATCATGTCTTTTGCCGAGAAGGGAATCCATATGTAATTGACTGATGAGCAGGCCTTCTTGCTTTATGAAAGCACATTTTGTTTTATCTTTTTTAGATGGAATGAATTGACATAGCCTTCAAAGGCATATGAATTTTAATTCCATTTTATCATTTCCATGATTTGTTTTTTTTTTCGTTTGCCTTTTCTAGCAGTTAGTGACTTAATTTGACATTCACAGGCACTTATCAAGCCCCAATATGTTGATCACATTCCAAAAGCTGTACAAGGGAATGTGGGTCAAGTTCTTGACCAGAAGGATGAGAGAGGATTAAAAACACAGGGTAACTTTAAACTTTCTGTGATGGAGGGAGAATTCACTGATTCTCAAATTGTTGTGATGCTGGGCGAAAATGGAACAGGGAAGACAACCTTTATCCGAATGCTGGTACTTAGTTCATTCTTTATAATTTCCCAAGCAAGCTCTGGTTCTCTTCAAGTCGTTCCTAGCTGGGAGCCCCATGCCAGCCCCATCTGGTGTCTTGGGTTAGTGATCAAAGGGTTCCAATGCAATGCAGATTCCCTCCATCTTGGCTGGGGGTCCTCCGATTTTTGAGCATGCGTACAGATTTCATTGGGCTGCAAGTCACGAACAAGGTATGTCGTTTCATGAACGGAAGAATTACTTGTTGTTTGTATCAGATTATATGATGCTTAAATTTAAAACAAATGCAGCGGTGGGGCAGCTGATTTATGCAACCATTCGCAGCACCTGCCTTGTGGCCTCTATGAAGGCACAGGATCTGAGCCATCAAATGTTTATTTATTTTTATCACCATCCCAGATGCTGCCTAACCTTCTTTTGCTCAGCTTCAACAGAACCATATAAGTGTGGATTCGTGGATTCAGTCAAGTATTGAGCTGGAAGGGCCTGGCAGTGTCGCTGCAAACAAAACATACTAAGGCTGATTTTTCCTGTTCAGGTATTTTTTTTATTTTTCTATCCGGATGTATTTCAAGAATGCTCAAGTAGGGCGATAATCTATGAAGAATTTGATGTTTGTCACACCATCTGCAGTGAGGATCTGGCACGCATTTACACCGCAAAGATTGTGTCAGTTGTTTCACATCTTCATGAAAATGGCATCATGCACAGGGATCTCAAACCTAAGAACATCCTTCCGGACGCTGAGGGACATGTAAGTTTCTCTACCTCATTCTCTAGGATCTGCTCGTGATCCGTCCGCATTCTATAAACTGGGTGATGTCTTTTTCTAACGGGCTATGTTGACAGACTTTGGTCTGGCCAAACAACTTGAAGAAAATACCAAATCCAACTCAATGTGCGGGACGATAGAGTACATGGCCCCCGAAATTATCCTCGGGAAGGGTCATGACAAGGTCGCCGACCGGTGGAGCGTGGGAATTCTGCTCGTGGTCTCATGTCATGTTGTTTCTTTTGTAGTGTTTGATTGCAAGATAAATTGAGTTTTTGTTACAAAATATGTATTTGTAACAAAACTTGTTAAAAGGGTGTAGATGGAATGACTTGGTCCTACTTTGAAAATTCCTTATATGATTCAAAATTTTTATCCAGGTGTTATATCCCAAAGAATGTTTGCCAATTTCAGTCTTTCAAGTTCAAGTTATGATTATCTTCGTATCTTACATGTTTTTAACTTTTTAAGCTTAATGCTCGTAGATCTAAAAAATTAGTATTTACTGCAACATCAAATTCGTAGTAAATAAGATTTTAGTGCAATTTTTAATTAGCTGTAAAAATTATTTTACTGCAACATCAATTATGCGGTGAATATATTTTCGCTGCAACTTTAATTTTGTCATATTAATTATTTTACTGCAACATCAAATCCGTAGTAAATAAGATTTTGGTGCAATTTTTAATTAGCAGTAAAAATGATTTTACTACAGCATCAATTATGCGGTGAATATATTTTCACTGCAACTTTAATTTTGTCATAATAATGATATTTTACTGCGAAATTGTGTTTGCTGCAAATACTACTTTTTATAGCAAAATATATTTGTTGCAGCTAAAAATATATTGTGAGAGAACTATATACAGCGACATGCAGCAAAATTATTTGTTGCTGTAAAAAGTAATTTATTGCAAAATTATCAATTTTTGTGGCATAATTATTCGCAACAAATACTAACTTTTCTAGTAGTGCGGTTTAGATTTGTCTAACTGGTCATATTTTGGGTTCTATCTCCTTTTCTTGGATTTAAGGATCATTTAAGTCAATCTAAATTGAAAACCAACGTTAATTGGCTTAATTGACAGTGTTTTGGGTTTTGTCATATTATTTTAAGTTTTATGGTCATTTCAATCAATCCAAACTAGAAACTAGCTTGGATTGTCTTAACTAGTTATGTTTTGAGTTCTATCTCTCTCTTTTTTGATTTTATGGCTATTTAAACTAATCAAAAATTGAAAGTCGGTGTGGATTGATCTAACCGGTCATGTTTTGAGTTATATCTTATTTTCTTAGATTTTATGGCCATTTATTACAAACAAACACAATGTATAATACAAAAATGAACGTGTAGCTTGGTACTCCATTTTCTATAAATATTAATGTTAAAATTAATAAAATATTTAATATTTTAAGCAAGAAGCCCAGAATATTTCGGCAGGTGGAGCTCCGCAGCCACGGTGCACGCGGGGGCTCAACTTTGGGGGTGGGGTGTTTGGTTGCATGATAATTTTTTGTATATTTTTATGATAAAAAATAAATTAAAATAAAAAATGAATCAACTCATGACATAAAATTATCACATTTGTAGGGATGTGATAACAAAAAAGAGCAACTACGTACCACACATGACCAAACAAAGTGGGGGACCACAAAAAAAAGAAAGGTGAGATCTTCTTTTTTGTTTAAGATGAAAATCACTTTCAAAACATAAAATTGTCATGATTGGTAAACAAATATTTTAACAAGTTTTCTTACAATTTTTAAAATTTAAAATAAAAATCTTCATTATCATGCAACCAAACATCCCATGAGAGTTAGCAAATGTTGAGGTACAAATCCTCCATGCTATCATTCTTCCTTGCGAGTTTCTAAACACGAGGCCTATTGCTCCTCTTCGATCATTTGATGTCGCATCAATATTTATTTTGGTATATCTGTGTGGCGGGGGAGATCACCTCATGGGGTTAAACCTTGGAGACAAGTTAGCTTGGGATAGAAAAAATTGTGCATCAGTTGAGGTTGACCTGTGGATTGAAACATGATTTTTTTGAACACATTTGATAGTGGTTGCACATCGAGTTTTCATATCTATCACCTAATAGAAACACCTAGGATTCCCAAATAAATATTCATGTGATTTTTCAAGAGAATCCAATTTAAGAATTTTTTTGTGACTAAGTTGAAATCTGTAAGGAATTGGCCCAATCAGATTGATGCAGCGAAAGATTTTTGATTCCTCGTATATCAATGTCTTGGTCTCTATTGGAACTGAACAACATTGCCAAAACTTGTATTCAAATCCATTTCATTCACGTACCTTTGTGGGATTCAAACAATCCCATTTGATCGGAGAAGATCGAGCATTCTCACGCTCTCTAAGTCGCTCAAGCGTGCTGTCTCTAGTCATATCCACACGAATCGCCTCTGAAGTCGGGTTCTCCTTCACACCGGCGTCAACCACTCGACCCGAACGGAACTCCACCATCAAATGGCGGTTGTTAGGGTGGGAGACGACGAAGGATGGTGACTGGGGTGCAGAGAGCTCCATTGGATTTTGTCATACGCTTTACTTATGTCCACTTTCACCATGAATTGACCCCTTTTGCTAGTCTTGAATTTGAAATAGTTAAGAATTTCATGTACAACAATGGTGTTATCCATACCCACCCTTCTTAGCATAAATGCAGCTTGAATTTCCAAGATGAGATCTAGAAGCAAAACTTTAATTTTGGTAGCAAGCATTTTTTTGAAGATTTTTAAAATGACATTCCTAAGGCTAATTGGTCTTTAATGCTCCGAAACTATAGGATTTTCCTTTTGAGGGATGAGAGATATGATTGCATGGTTTAGACTAGGAGGGATAAAAGCCCTAAAAAACTGATTTATGAGATCCACAATTTCACATTCAAAATCACACCACATGGTTTGGAGAAAACCTAGAGGAAGATCATCCGGTCTAGGATAGAGGAAGACCATCCAGTCTAGGAGCCTTGTCTGGTTTTATAATAAACAAAGTTTCTTTAATTTTTATACAGGAGGGTGGGCTAGCAAGTCTACCTGTTTGTCTCGTAGATATCATGTGTACCCTCATGTTATAACTTGATTGCTGTGTTAGAGCTAAAAAGGATGAGAAAAGGGAGTTGAAATATGATGAAAACACCTTGTGAATGTCCTCCCTCTTACAAGATCATTTTCCATCAGCCTTAATGTTACCTCTAACTTCTCCATACTCTCTGGAAAATAAGTTAGAAGCATGCAAGCATGATGTCATATGAGTACATTTTATGCCATGGAATAGTAAAATAAAGAATATGGTATTATAATGGCATGATGATTGGGCTCCGATGTAATGGAACACCAAGATAATATATAAATTGTCAGAGTAATAACAAAGTTGCGTTTGATTGATTTTCACTTTTTAGATACCTCTTGCCTTCGAGGTCTGTGGGTTTATAATATTTTATTTCATGTATTAATCAATCTCTAAATATATCTTATCTTAATACATACATTTAAAATTACATTTGAAATAAGTTTAGTTTTTTATTTTTTGTACATA
Source organism: Cryptocoryne crispatula var. balansae (assembly GCA_036172225.1). Classification (NCBI taxonomy): domain Eukaryota; kingdom Viridiplantae; phylum Streptophyta; class Magnoliopsida; order Alismatales; family Araceae; genus Cryptocoryne; species Cryptocoryne crispatula. The sequence goes on along the minus strand of CM069927.1, from coordinate 23,474,339 downwards.
ATTTTTTAGTTGAAGTTAGAAATATATTGATAAAATATTTTTAATAAAAATAAAATATATGAACATCTTAATCAAGTTTAGAATTTTTTCTGCCAAAACACCATTTGATGGCAACTGAAAAAACACCCGTTTGATGGAAATTGAATGATCATCTTATCTCTAAATTGGTCAGAGCTTAAATCTTTTGAAGTGTTAGATAAAATTGACAAATCAATATATAAATCAACTTCTAGCATCTTAAAAACCTCTGAATGACTCAAATACATGTCTTAACTTTTTTTTTGTTCAAGTGGTGGGAGATGAGAGGCTATGGCGTCTGATTTATGTTGTGATATTTTGGAGCTCGACAGGCTCGATCAGAATCTATTACGTAGGTAACTCCACCTCACCTTATCTTAAAAGTTCTTCCTTCTCGCCGCCTCCATCGTAAACTCCTTCTGGTGGACGCCGTTGAAGAAAGCCTTAGAGAGGACATTCATCCCATGCTAGGGAGTCAGCTCAGATCCTCAAACTACAAGCATTCACCTATGTAGGCTTGTCAGCCACTAGTAGCTATCCAGTGAGGTGGTACAACTTGGATACCCAGAGTGGAAGATGGCATGTAAATACCTGATAGTAAGAAGCAAAAAAAAAAGAGTAAGCAACAACACTTACGATATGATAGAATGAAGATAATTAAACTCCAACAACTCCCCAATCCTCCATGTTGAACCACTATCGTCCTTTGCAGACCTCTGTAGCACACCCACTCTGACAACTCTATTAATGATGATTAGATCAAGCCAATGACAAATGCATTGCAGAACATGCAAATTAGCATTAATCGATGGCTTATCAAGCAAATCAATGACAAATCCACTTTGCTTTCATCTCGGATACCTTCCCCTCCCCCAATTTTAGTTCCATATTTGTATCAAATCTTCAACCTTCAATGGTACCTTCGTCATCTCTTAAGGTTATTGATAGGTTCTTATAAGTTGTGTACACATAATTTTACATCTATTAAACAAGGTTTTCAAGTGATTTTGTTTTTTGTTTTTAGTTTTTTTGAGTAAAAATTTGCCAATAATTTTAGTTTCACATGTCCAATATTCATATGTTGATGCTTGCTTATACACTCTATTTCCAATAATTTAGGACATATTTTCCTCTTTCTAATAAGTTTCCACACTTTTATCTCTATTCACGTTTCACCTTATTTTTTGAATAGTATTTCAAATGTTATCCTTAAACCCATATTGATCTATATGATAGTTTCTATTGTATAGTTTCTCCAAAATTGATAAGCCAAGTGTCAAAACCTGGAAATTAAATAACTTAATCACGCAGTGAAAAATTCAACATCATGATAGTGGGAGGAAATCTGTCACTCAGATTCCATAACTCAAACAAACATACTAAAACCAACAACAAAGTTCATTGTTCCACATGACTCCAAACTCAAACATAAAGCAACCTATTACAAGATCCAACAAGTCAAAAGAAAACAACTATAAAACTAATGTCCAACTCCATATTTAGTCAAACCAACTCAAACAACCTAGATAAGGGAGAGTCACTCCTCTCCAAGTATAGGAGACCTTGGTTCCTTCTACTCCACTTGAGCTTCAACCTCAAGTCCTAGTTCTTGAAAACCTACTAGAAAATTTATAACAACAAAGGGGTGAGTCACCAATGATTTTGTAAGATTTACACCATTTTCTCACCAATTGGATAGATAGTATAAACAACCGATGTTACATAACATATCCAACTTGAGAAGTAACATAAAAGTATACCATGTCTTCTAATAATATTTAATCTCACTATCTCATAACCAAACAAGGTTATCTTAAATGGAAAAATCATGCCAAAATTACACACTTCTAGATCAATGTATACTAGACCACACAACACAAACTAAACAAATGCATTTTAAAAAACTTCAAACTTGACATATTATGACCCTAACATAAATGTACAAATCTGATTTTTCTAATATACCTTGGTACTAACACACTTACATAACATGCCAATATGCATATTTCATGACCTACATGACATATCAACAAACATACTTCATTTTCTTCAAACATAAACCATATAGCAAGGAATTTGTCATCTTGCTTTCACAAATCACTTGTACAATTTGCTTTCACCAACTCTAACATATATTGTAGTAATATATACTAAGCTAGACCCATAGTACACCTAGGCAGTGGTGGCACTTAGGGTAAACCACAATAATTTAGGATTCATGGGAGGGATGGATTCATCTAAATTACTCATTGCCCACTGGCAATAAGCTAACATATGCTGGTGAAGCCTTCATAGCATGTCGTAGCAAGAGTTCATCATATTCATTTCATACTATGCATACAAGACATAACCATTTAAATTCAATGTCTCTCATGCAAAACATAATGTATACTACAATCTAGACAAGACTTATGACAAACTGACTAAAATGAACATTTTCTGAATGGAAACTGATACTAATCATAACCAAATGGACACAACTAAACCATGCAGAGCATAACTTATGATTTAAAACCAAACCAACTATATTTATCATGGTCTACTCACATGTAATAACAAACTAAACTAAATATGCTTAAATACATATACAAGACAATGAAACTACATTACTGATGTGGGACAAAAATGGATTAAATCAAACTTAAACAACTAAACATTCATACTGATTTTTAAAACTGTTAAGACCAACTAAAATGTCTAGAACTGAAAATTAAAGCAACGAAATCACATTTATTCAGTCGAAACAACCTCTGCAATCAAGGGAGTCGAATGGGCTGGGTGACGTGGCGCCACTGTGGTACTCCTGCGAGAACCGAACGCGTGGGCTCATGGACTAACAGACACTATAGCAAGACTTTCTGGTGGGGATGAAGGCACACGTGTAAAGGAAAATGCTTGCTGGCGGGAGTGTGTGCATCGAACCGAACCAATCAGTGGTCGACGTGGCTGATGAGAGACCATAGGATTCCGAATGCGATGTGGCAGCATCCGCGCTGGTCCGTGAGCATGAGAAGAAGAAAATGGAGTCTTGGACAGCTCTCAATAAGCTTCTGGAGATCCGCCTGGTCCTCATGATCATCCCATAGAGCTAAATGATGCAGCTAGGATTTTGCTGCGGGAGGAAACTAGATTGCTCGCCAGACCGACAACACCACTTTATGGATCACCGGAAGTGGTTCTTCAAGGTGCTGGCCGGCGAAGATAGTGTCCGACATTCCGAAGGGAGAAACGGTGTGCCAAGATGAGGTCGAAGCTTCGGGCATTGCCAGAGTCCATTTTCTTTGTCATCGTTGATCTCCTTTGATGCATCTCCATATTTGAAGATGCCAACGAAAATATTATCTAGGTTGGAGGAAAATAGATGGTACCGCCAGATCTATCGGAAACATTTTCCGGAGGATAGAACCGAGGATCACCGAATCTGCCTCCATCGAAGTTGGCATCATCGTCAAGCAATGAAGACGAAGCAGATCTCTGGAACTCCTGTGGTGAAAGCTTTTGCAACGTGCTAGATCTCGCAACGACAACTTCACAAAGTTCGATAGGAGCTTAACTTAGCATTAACGATACTATTGTTGCTGGTTCACCGTCGTCTTCCAATCTATAGTAGGGGACAGACAGGACCAAGAGCCGCCAGATCTGCTGCCGTTCATATCTAGTGAACAGCTTGTTGTCGATGCATCAGATCGAAGAATAAGAAAACCAAGAAGGGAAAAATCGAACGAATGGTGCGGATGCCGAAGGATGAGGAGGAGGAAGAGGATTGGCTACCTGTCGGATCTGGAAGGTGGAATGGGAAGGTCTCCTAGCCAAATGGGGAAGACGAAGGGAAAGGAGGTACCAGCCACCTACCGGGGGTTGGAGGGAGAACGGAGACGCAACCCCCTATGTGGGAGACACGCCCAAAGGACTTTCCAAAAATTCTAATTCAACTATATATAAATATGTACATCGGACCCTCTTTATATAGAGGATGGACAAATTTAGAAAAAGACCTCTAAACTTTTTCTATTTACAAACTTGGACATAAATTTTAAAAGACTTCTAAAATTAAAATTTCGTCCTCATCAATTAAGCTTGACATAAACTAAATAATTATATTTCTAGTTATCTCAACTATAATATGACCTATACAGATTTTAAAAAGTGTAATTTGGTAACTTATGATTTTTTTTCATACTCAAAAATAATTAATTCTCAAATCTTGGTCCAAATTAGCACATATACGTATAAAGATCTATCAAAAGGCTAAAATTCATGGAAAATGGATCTACCCAAGATAATCACATATTAAAAAAATTTCATAATGTATAAATTATTATTTTTAAACTTATATTTCTAAAAATTTTGACCAAAAAATTAATTAAAAGTTTAAATACTTTAATTAAGTTAATCTAGATTCATTAAGTAATTTCATACAATTCTCACGTGAATATAAAGTCAAGTTACTCGAAGATCTTGAAAAACCTACCTAGAACCTTTCCATATTTTTTGAGATTTTCTACTATTTTTCTGACTCTTTCTTCCTTTTCCACGATGAATAAAATTCTTGATTTCAAAAACCATGAACGGACGCTGAATCAGGCTAAACTAGGCGGCTCGACCAGGTTGGACCGGGGTGGGTGGCTGCGCTGGGTGGGGCGGCGGGGTCGGGCTCGAGCCAACATTGGGCCAGGCACGCGCGCGCGGCAGGGGAGCTCGTAGGCGGCTGCCGTCGACAGCGTGGTGGCGGCTTCGGCGGGGTCTCCGGCAACGGCGGAGGGGTGCCAGCGATGACGAAGGCGACAAGGTGGAGGGGAGGTAGACGACCGGCAGTGGTGGTGCTCCCCGTGGGAACAGGGGAGGTGGCGATGGCGACGACGACGGCGACGACCAGTGGCGGCGATCGCAACCGCGGCGGTGCAGAAGAAGGGAGACGTCTGTCGACTCTGAAAATTCGACGGGGTCCTCTCCTTTTCAGGGAAGTCCGTGAACCCAGATCGTCACCTCAAGAGGGGATGAGGAAAGAAAGGAATAAAGCTCGGAAAGCAACTCTCACCTCGGTCCCACACTCACATTGATCCCCGAACGTTCATCCCTTGGCGTCGCTTGATCACCAAAGAGACGGTTCGGGTCATGTGGGAGGAGGGTGAGAATAAATAAACGTGGTCGCCAGGAACCGTGGGTTCCGATTTATAGAATTAAAATGAAAGATGACCGTGTGTACCTTAGCAAGAAGAGTGTGAGTTAAAGCTTCTCCTTCTTCGGCCGGCCGATGAAGAAGAGTCCTCAACGCGGTGGGTGCTTGACATTCTGTGCAACTAGACAAATAAACAAGTGAAATAGACAATTAGAACTAGACAAAGTGGAGTATATGTAAAGAGAATGACATAAAACACACAATTGACTAGAAACTGACCGGATCAGGGTTATCTCTAACCCCTTTTTTTTATTTTCGGATTAATAGAGTAAAAGTAATGCAAAAAAAATGTAAAAAAATGATAGGATGATGGAGAATCACTAAACAAAGAGATAGGAAAAAGAACAGAAAGATTCTGAGTTGTATAGAGGAAGATATAGCCAAATCTGTTTTGTCGAAAAAGCCGAGTAGCAGTGCAGGATCTGTCAGGCGCGACTTTGCTCCTGCGCTCGTCACGACCAGCCCCGACCTCGTAATTGAGTGCCTTAGATTGTAAACTCAAGAAGACTTGGAGAGGAAGAACTTTGATGAAGAGAGCACTGGCAGCAGACGTCCACACACTGCTGTAGAGGCTGAAGAAGAGAGACTTGGCAGATCACCTGTAGAACAGCCTTCCTCTCTCTTGAACCGACTTTTCTCTCTCTAAAATCTCGAAATTCTCTCTCTAAAAATCACAAAATTGATGCAGGAGGGTGCTAGGACGTCTTGAGATGCCTGGGGAGTCGTGCTCATCTCTTTAGAACGACCAGAATCAGAGTCCATTTATAGGAGAACAGACGATCCTATCGGAGCTAGAAAATAGGGATGAATGCGCCCCACTGAAGGGCGCATGCGCCCCCCAGGGGGGGCATATCTTATCTTCTCCGAAAAAAACGATCTTATCCGGTCCGTCGGTTGAGCAGCAGAGTCCGGGTGAAAGACTGACTCAAGGGTGGGGCGCATGTGCCCTCAAGTGAGGGCACAAGGCCACGTGCCTCACTGGTAAGGCGCATGGCCAGGTGCCCTGGGTCCCGGGCGCATGTGCCCTGGAACCCGGGCGCATGGGACTGGTTCTGCGCGTCCTTCTTCCGGAAGCCATTGCGAACACTCCCGAACTCGGAATTCGACGCTGTTTGTTGCGTTGGAAAGATAACAGGCCTAAGAAGCTTTATATTGCATCGGATCAGCCATCACACCCTCCAAAACTTCAGAATTTTATCCGGAAGTTAGGGCAGTGAACAGAAGGTCCGATATAGGTCAAAATTACTTCGACGGCAAACCGGAAAGGCACAGAATGCAACAAAACTTGTCCGGAGTGTGAATATGACCATAACCTTCAATGCATGATCATTAGGCATTGGTCATTCAGCCAATTTCCGTGTTTACACGACTTACGTGTGGCTTTCGCTCGGAAATTACGGCTTTTCGCGGAAAACTTCGGAAAACATCCGATTTCGTTCGGCGAAGCTTCAAATCAACTTTAAAAGACCCGGCATCATTCTAAGGTCAATCACACATGTTACCCTATAAAACATGAGTTTTATGCTCTGAATTAGGCGAATTTGGCGTGTCTACAGCTTGCCTCGCCTTGATGTCGGCTTTGTAAGGGAGTGGCATGTAATGAAGCGGAGTGATTCAGAGTGAACTGTAATGGAATGCAAGTGAATGTAGATGAATGTAGCGGAATGGAATGATGATGGACTGAAAAGGTGGCATCAAGGTGTAGATATAGACACGCTTATCTACCCGATCCAGCAAAATGAATCTCTCTGAGTATTCTAGATTGCTTTCATGTTCTATCAAAATCTTATATATAATTGACTGGTAAAAGACATGCCCTTGGCACGAGAGATAAAAAAGTGAATGATAAAGGATAAAAGGATGTAGCCAACCCTCAGCGTGGTGAGGAGTCCTCGAATTCGTAGGTTCATCATCAGCCAGCAACCCGAACTTTGCGGTGTTCTTGTACTGTGATGGGCTAAAGTTTTGTAAAAAAGAAGTTGATCTTAAAATGAAAAGAATACCAATCCATCATATTTGAAATCTCAAGTTCATTCAAGTTTCACCAAAATACTCAGTTTAATTCTGAGTGGAAGAACCTCAAGTTCTAAAAGGGTTCATTTAAGCAAAACAAAATTGCTCGGGTAACGTGAAACCATGAATCACGCTCTAGCAGAAAACTCGATATTCGGAAAACGACAAGACAGATTTAAGCCATAGTGGGATTGAAAGATAAATGGTGGGACTAACATAGAATGATGAGAAAGAAGAATAGCAATGGGATGACCAATATGACACGGTGGGTAAAATAAAAGACACGGTGGGATAAAAGAAAGGACGAGAATAAAATATGGTGGAATAAAAAGAAGGAATAAAACATAAAGGGATAAAATTAGTAATGATGAGAATGAAAAAGAGATTGATGTGAAAACATAGAAAATTATGTAGAAAATAGTTGAAAATATAGATTGTCTATTGGAGGTCAAGACACCCGATTAGGAACCATCGTCCCTCCAATGTTTAATTTTGGCTTATCCGTGAGTGTGAAGAAATGACCAAGCCGTCGTAGATTTTGTTGTAGGGGACCTCGGGCCCAGTCATCTTCACTCTCAAGGTCTTCAACATTAATGCATATAATATGTACAAAATGGACCTAGCATAACTAGGTGACAGATAGTAGGAGTAATGTGAAGTGCAAAAAATGAAATGATGGTGATGATGGTGTGAGATTGATGAGAAGCTGAGGATGAAATCTTTAGGTAAGCTGCATCGACCGCCTGGTTCATCAGCATCTCTAGTCCATCCTTGTCTTGCCTTTTGACGGAATACAACACCATAAGAATGTTCAGCTAGGTGGTGCTTCCTTTCTTTCCACCGAAAAGTTGGCATGACGTTCCTTGGGGAACATTGATCTCACCAATTCACTGTTAGGACTAAAAAGGTTGCCTGCACATTTCTGGTTAGTACCCAACAGACAGAATTGTCATATGAATCAGATTGTTCATGAAATGATCAATGGAAGATTTTACTATTAGAACCATCATTTGGAGGTCAAAACCAAGTTTTTGATGATGGTTCCTTTAGCAAAAATGTCATTTTTAATATTATAAACAATTTCTGAATTTTTGAGATTTTTCTGAATTTTTCGAATTTTTTTGTCCATGTGCCCCCGATCGGGGGCACCTGGCCATGCGCCCAGGGGGTGGGGCACCTGGCCATGTGCCCCCATATGAGGGCACATGCGCCCTGGGGCCATAAATTTTTTTTTTTCATATAAAAAAATTTGTACCTGATTGCCCTTCTCCTTTTGCTTCTTCAGCTCCTGAAAACACTTAATGAAAAATGATTAAATTTTTTCATTACTCATCCCTTTGCCTGTATATCGTATGCCTTGATTTTGAGTCAAAGGGAGGAGTCTTCTTAACAAGGTGGAATAAAACAAATGACTTAAAATGAAATGGGGGGTTGAGAGAACTTACCTGTTCATGGTGTGAATCCTCTCCTCTCCTGTATTGAAATGCCTGAAACACTTGACAGAAGGAGATTAGATCTTCACCATGACTCATCCCTTTGCCTATTATGGTCAACTTTGACTTAGGTCAAAGGGAAGAGCCTTCTTAACAAGGTAATTAAAATAGAAGGATATGCAATGCAGAAATGAAAATATGCATGACAATCAAAATAAGCATGGATGCAACTAAGGCAATGATCATGACTAAGAAATTTTTTTTTTTGGATTTTCTTGAAAACAATCATTTGGATTTTCAAAAGTACTCAATTTTTTTGGATTTTTTTTAAGTATGTGTTTTTTTTTGAATTTTTGAAATATTTAATTTTTTTTAGGTTTTTGAAATATTCAATTTTTTTGGGGTTTTGAAATATGCATTTTTTTTGGGTTTTTGAAATATGCATTTTTTGTGGGTTTTTGAAATATGCATTTTTTTGGGTTTTCGAAATATGTATTTTTTTTTTGGAGAAAATGCTGGTATTTGAGATAATTCATCGGTCTTTGGAGTTTGTCAAGACTCAAGTGGTAGGTGCCACGTGCAAAAATAAAGTTCCCTACCTAGAATCCTTCTAACCTTCTTCCTTTGATCGGCTCGGGTTTCACCTGGATTTGGTCGGTTTACCCTACCCAAGGGGTTTAAGGAGGAAGAGTACAGAGGAAGTCCTTGATAGGGTTTGAAGATGTTGAGAGGGATTTCTCTACTCTCACTCAATTACCCATTGGGGTTCGGCCTCTTTGGGTTTTTCTTTCTTTTCTTGTTCTTTTCTATGTGGCACATATTTGGACAGGTTTTTGACCCGTGGGGACATTGCCCATCTTTTAATGCCATTTGCCTTGACTATCATTCTGGGTACTCATTCGGACAGGTTGATCATTTTTTTTTCTTTTAACCTGAGGGGTTCATTGCCCATCTTTTGGCACCCTTTTGTACCCTCTGAGGCGGCCTCCTACTAGGGTGGGAGTGTTTTCGATACTACCCCTCTCTAATCTTCTCTCCCTATCTTGGACCGAGTAGAAGAGAAAAGGGTAAGGGTATTCCTTCCATTTCTAGATTTCTGCCTTGCCTTTCGCAAGTGTCGGGTTGTCCGGATTCTAGGATCGGGAAGTGTTGTGTGTGTAGGATGGTACCTACCCTTGACTTCTCACGAACAACCTAGGATCGATGACTTGAGATTATACCAGTGGTTTCTCCATTTTTATGGAAAGTACTTTTTGAGGTAAACTCCATTCCAAGGATGATTCAATTTTTCTCCATCTGCATTAGTCAATTCATATGCATTACCTGGATACTTTTCAGTGATTACAAAAGGCCCTTCCCGTTAGGTTGCAACTTGGAGCGGGGACCCCACGGCTTAACGAATATGCGTTTGACTACTATCTCACCGATTTCGAATTTTCTCTCGACCACCCTCTTTTGATAAAACCTTTTGAGTCTATTACGATAAGTCCGGGCATGCTCGGCGGCGGCTAGCCTTCTTTCATCCAAGAGTTCAAGCCGTGCAAGGAGAGATTCTCTTCTCTCATCAACAGGAATATCCCTGTCGAGCTGAACTCGGAGAGATGGAAGTAATACTTCGTAAGGGACCACTGCTTCCATCCCATATGCCAAAGCATACGGGGTTTGTCCGGTGGGAGTCCTTACAGAAGTACGATAAGCCCATAGAGCATCTACAAGCTTATCAGGCCAGTCGGCAAATTTGCTAGACTTACAAGATTTCTTGATGATTTTGATTAAGGTTTTGTTGGTGGCTTATGCTTGACCATTGCCTTGAGGATAGTATGGCGATGAATGATGCAATGAAATGTAATACCTGTTGCAAAGATCACGCAGATCTTGAGAAAGAAATTGTGGCCCATTATCGGTGACAATGTCGCTGGGGATCCCGAACCTTGCCAGGATGTTGCGCTTGATGAAGGAGCAGACTGTTGACGCTTTAATCTCCACGAATGCTTCCGCTTCAGCCCACTTTGTGAAGTACTCCGTTGCCGTCAGAATGAATGATTTTGAGCGCATTTCGGAGTTGAGGTCACTCAAGGGGCCAATGATATCAAAGGCCCACATGGCGAAAGGCCATGGGGCATGAATTGGATGAAGGGAAGATGCGGGAGAGTGAATCTTGTCGGCATGGAGTTGACATGAGTGACAATGCCGGACAAAGATGGAGCAGTCTTCTTCTAGAGTTGGCCAATAATACCCTTGTCGAATGATTTTCTTAGCAAGGGCTTGGGCATTCACATGACCACCACAAACTCCAGAATGTGCTTCTTTCAGCACCAACTCAGCTTCTTCTTCATCAAGACATCTGAGTAAGATTCCACTTAGGCTTCTCTTATAGAGCACTCCTCCTAGGATTGTATACCTCTGGGATACTCTTCTGATTGCCTTCTTTTCCTTGGTGGTTGATCCAGGTGGATATGACTGATCTTGACAATACCTCGCAATCTCGTCATACCAAGGTCTCTCACCTTCTTCTAATTCTTCGAACTCAATCAAGGAGATTTCTTCTTTATGTTGCAAGTATTCTTTTCTGTTGAATCTTTCCTTAACCTTCAGAAAACGTCCATCCTCAATTGCCGGAATTGTCCTCTTACAAATGTGGATAGTCCGCACTTGCCTGCCTAGCGGGACAGATAGAGATGAAGCTAGTGAAGCTAAGGCATCGGCGAGGATATTCTGAGAACGGGGGACATGAACAAAGGTGAGTTTGAAGAATAGCTTGATGTAGCAGGTGGTGAGCTCCTGGTAGGGTTTGAGGTTTGGATGGGAAGTTCGGTACTTGGATAAGACTTGGCGTAGGATCAATTGACTATCACCTATCACCCTCAGTTCGGTGGCACCATGGAAATGAGCGGCCTCGGCCCGGCCGGCAAGGCTTCATACTCGGCTATGTTGTTGGTTGCCGGAAAGTTAAGCCGAAAAGCTCGTGGAATGGTGACACCTTCGGGTGACAAGGACAATGCCTATCCCTCTACCATGAGAGTTCAGAGCCCCGTCAAAATATAATGTCCAAAGATTGGAAGATCGGACTGACATTAGTTCGTCATCCGGGAACTCCGACCGGACTGGGTCAAAGATGGGTATGGGATGATGGGCAAGGTGTTCAGCAATAGCATAACCCTTTATTGCCTTCTGTGGGACATAAGTGATATCAAATTGGGATAAGAAACTCTGCCATCGCCCTAACCGATCAGTCAAAACTGTACACATTTCTATGCCAATTGTTGCAGACATCTGTTTGGAACTCCTTTACCTCTGACTTTCCTATTTCCTAACCTAACTTGACCTATTGAAGATAAAGCTGGAAAGGTGGTATTTACAGTGGAGGGAGGATCGAGCAAATCGATCAATGATTCAGAAAAGGGGGATCCTTGATTGGGAGCACCCTCTGGGATGAGTAGAGACGTCTCCTCAATGGAAATGTGAATTTCAGAGAAGACGTTTTAGAAATTTCAAGTAAAAAGATAGAATGAGTCTGAATGACTCGAAGCTTGCTAGAAAATGATTGAATTACCAGAGAGAAAAACTTAAGAATAAATGAGAAAAAGGGGCTCGTGGGCCCAATGGTAATAGAAAGTGGACACATGGGTCCAAAACTGATGGAAAAAGTAAACGGGTACGTGGACCCGATCATAGAAATAAATGGGCATGTGAGCCCATGTTGGGAAAAACCCTCAGTTCTAAAGTTGATGAGGGAAGCAAATGGGCAAGCAGGCCCAGTAAGAGTGGAAGGTTGAAGAGGGCTCATGGGCCCAATGTGGGTAAGTGGGCCCTGAAGCCCATCCAAAAGATCTAGAAATAAAGGTACGAGGTTCAAACATGGGATTGTTATATTTGGGCCTCGTGGAATGGTTTTGACTTGGGTGGTATGCTCAAACAGATGATCCAAGATTGGTCTGCCCTTGGGTGGTTCTTGATACTCTTCCCCACTTGAGAACAGACGAGTCAAAGATAAGCATAAGTCTTCCAAGTCTTCTTCTTCTTCTTCTGGAGCTTTTCTTCTCTTGACAGCTACCACGGAACTTTTGCCATCTTCAGCCATCATCATGGTCTCCCCTTTGATAAAGAAGGTGTGGAGCCCCATGGCATATTCTGGCTGGAAGATCCTGCTTGGGATGGAACCCTCTTCATATCCCAACCCCTGCCTGCGTGGCCTTTTCACAGTTTCAATTGGCTGAGTGATCCCTTGAAGATCCTTGCCTAAACCTCTTCCAGGCTGATAGCCCAATTTCATCATCATCCACCATCCCAGTGTGTCTGGTAGAGAGGCGGTCATGCATCTGACTTCTGGCCATTCTCCCACTGAGATCTGGGGTTGTATTGACAGACCTAGGGGTAAAGAAGCATCGTTCGGCTCGTCCCTTATAGGCATGCTAGTCACCTTGACCACCTGTCCTTTAAAGGGAAATTTTATGCACTGGTGGTTTGTTGAAGCCACACCCCCTATTGCCTCCAAGTATGGCCTCCCAAGTATAGCCCGAAAAGTTGGATCCAATTCTAGAACATGAAATTCCGTTGTGACCGTACATGGTCCAAGTTTGACTTCTAGTGTGACCACCCCACGTGCAGACTTCTTGGAGTTGTCGTAGGCTGTCACCATGGCACAGGATGGCTTGATTTCTTGCTCAGAAATGCCACACAACTGCAAAGTTTCTGGTGGCATAACATTGATAGATTCTCCAGTGTCAACCAAACACGATTTCACTTCAATATTACAGATAACCACGGCCACATGCAAAGCATATCTCCTAAACTCTGGATCTGCTAATTCTTCCTGAGAGAAGGTGAGTGTTGGGTGCTCACTTCTAGGGGCTAACACCGTAGTGATCTTCTCAGGTGGGAGATCTTCATTCACCATGACCCTTTGCAGAAATCTTCGTAGAATCTCCTGGTGCACCTTTGATCTTTTGATCAACTCAAGTATGGAAATACGGGCCGGTGTCTTATCTAAATGCTTTAACAGATCATAGGCTGTGCCTGGCAATGGTTCTTCCACTTGTTCCACCTCCACTGGCTCCTGCGGTTGAGTTCCGGCTTGGGGAAAGAGCCGCTGGAACATCCTCCCACTCCGAAGCACCGGGGCTATTTGGCGATCGGGTAGAGGTGACGGGTTAACTGGGGTGGGTTGTGGTGGTGTAGGTGTAGGTATGATAGGTAATGGGATTGATGGTTCTAGGATGATTGGGTTAGTTGGTAGAGGGGTAGGAATTGTAGGTGGTAGTGATGGTGATACCGGTGGCCTAATAAGAAGAGGCCGGGGTGCGGGAGTAGTTGATGAAGGTGTAGGTGGTGGGATTGGTTGTGGTGTTGGTGGTATGATAAGTTGAGGTCCTAGAGTAATAGAGCTCGTAGGCTGGGGGTTCAGGTATGGTGGTGATTAAGGTGGTCGGATGAGCAAGGGCCGGTGTGTAGCAATGGTTGAAGGAGGTGTAGTTAGAGAGGGGGCTGGCCTAATGATGGGCCGGTGAGAAGAAGTGGCGGCCAGTGGTTGGGTTATTGAGCTTTGTGGTGGTTGTGGAGTAGCAGGTGCACGGATTATCTGTCTAGGAGGGTTCCTAGCAGGAGACCTAGCCGGGTTGACAGGCATGGTTGTATTGTGGCTTTCTAGTTGCCAACCTTGAGCACGGCTGGCATCTCCCTGGACAATGGAGTGTACTAGACCAATTCCTTGGTTTAGATGTGCTGGTGCCGGTGCTGGAGCGGGAGCATGTAACGGGAGCGGATTTTGGACAATCCCCAAGCCAGGTTGTTGTTGAGGTTGAGCCGGTGGACGTTGCCGCCGCCGTCGCCTAGCCTTCATTACCTCGTATGCATTCCCCCATTTGGACCCAATCAATGCTTCCTTGGTCATTCGGATCGTGGATGTAATCCTTGAATTGAAAGCACACCTCTACGGTGTGACCGGGACACCGGTGGTAAGCACGATATCGGGACATATCAACATTTGTTGGCCAAACCTCTCTTTCCTTGGGCAATTCCAACCGTTTCTCCGCCATGAGTACATTGAAGATGTCGGTCAAGGAGTAAGGGAGTTGCCGGTAGTTCTCTCTCCTAGGACCTCCCCTTCGTGGTGCTTGATTGGGTGGTGGCGGTGCCCTATTGTAGGTAGGTTGACGAGGTTCTTTGGGGTTGTGCTACGGCCGAGGTGGTTGTTGTGGTTGTCGTGGTTGTGGTGGCCTAACCTCGTTGCTGAGGGGTAATAGGAAGGGTTACGTGGTGGGTTTCGAATCGGTTTTGACGGTTCCCTCCCCGGTTCCCTACAATATTTACTGACTTCATTGTTGACCACTCCCTCGGTTGTAGGCCCAATCGGTGCAAAGGGGGTTTTCCCGAGGTTTCTAGTTTTAGGATCGAAAGGGTTTATCATGGTGGCATCCTTGAAGTGGGCTTGCAAGTATCGGGCACCGTCATAGAGTTCATTCATTGTGGTAGGACGGTGCATGATCAAGACATTCCTCAAGGCGAGGTGTAGTGTTGCCAATGAGCATCTTCACTTGTTCCCCTTCGAAATCATATCTGTCAATTTTTACGCCATTCCCCTCCGGCGATCGGCAAACTTTATGAAGTCCTCTTCGGGCTTCATCTTCTCGGCAATCAAGTACGTAATGGAGCACGCCGGTGCCACCCGGTCTCTGTATCTCGCAAGAATTTGGTCTTGACAATGTCGAAGTCTCCGCCTCAAAGGAGTCGAGTGAGTAGAACCATTCCAATGCAGACCCTTCTAGTGATCGACGAAACAAGAAGGCAAGAACCCTACGATCATCTTTCCAGAATGAGGATTCATAAAGAAAATCTTTAAGATGAAGAAAGGGGTTGCCAGTACCATTGTAGCGGCGATAAACTGGTAGCTCAGAAGGTGGCAGGTGTAAGACTGGCAGAGAAGGGATGGAAATCTCAGGCACTGACTTGGAGTCCAGGCGACATTTCAGCTCTTCATAACGTTCATTCATCTGTGTGAGCTGATTCATGATTGCCTGGGTGAGAGCAGGTTCTTGGTTTACTGGAGGAGGTATGTAGTTGGAGACATGGTTCTGAAATTGAGGAACGTGATTTGAAGATTGTCCCATGACTTGATGGGCCAAGGGAGCAACATGGTTGAAATAAGATGGTTGGACAAATGAGGGTTGGACCACAGATGGTTGAATTATAGGTTGTTGAACAACAGGAGGTTGAACAAAGGGTGTTTGAATGAGTGGTGGTCGAACCAGAGGACGAGGAGATAAGGCAACTTGATTGGTTTCAGCCTGATCTAAAGCAATTTTTCCCTTCACCATGGATTGTATACGGGCATAGGTTTCTGGGTCGGTATAGAGAGACAACTCCCTAAAGAGTTGTTCAACATCACGAGGAGCAGATGGTTGAGGGACCTCTTGCGCTTCTGACTGAATCGGTTGGTGACCCATCTCATGTTCTCGATGTTCAGCTTGTTCCGCCATTCCAACGTGCCTTCCAGACCTTAGTTGCATTGCACTTAAACAAGTTGACAAAGTAAACAAAGAACTTTTTTTCTGTTTTTTTAGTATTTTGCAAAAAGTTAGAGGTTTGAATTTTTGTTTGACAAGCAAGTTATGCAAACACTTGAAAGCAAAATTACGCAATGATTTTGATTAAACCTTAGGTTTATGAATTTTGTTAAGAATTGTTCTCTCACAAATGGGTTAGGATCCTAACTCCAATCTCCAATGACCTAGGTTTCACACAAACTCACCACGTGTAGGTAACGTAGGATGCTTCGGGTTTTGGGGAGTGGTACAACCAACCCGATCGTGAAGAGGAATACTCCACGTATGAGGAATTACGGAGGCCTTGATGAAAGCCAACCAAGTCAACTAGGAAGGAATATCCTAGAAGAGAGGTCAGAATCCACCAAGAGGGTGTTTTGGATGGGAGGGGTAAATGGGAGAGTGAGCTCCCGCCTCAAAAAAGGTGTAAAAGAAGGAGGTAGAGAGAAGGAACAGTGAACGCAATCAAGTAATAAAGCAAGTAATAAGCAAAACATGAACTTAAATAAGCAAGCAATCAACACCAGACAAGCAATTAGAAACTAGATAAGCAACTAGAAACTAGAATCTAGACTTGTTTCTTATGTGAGCCAAATGGAGATAGTGAAAAGGTGACGGAAAGAAGAGGGTTCATATCTGATAGCCAAGCAAAAGGGTGGTCCACGTGGGGACCGATGTGGGAATTGGGGTAAGAAGCAAAGGTGGTTCACGTGGGAACCGGTTTTGGGTAAAAAGGGGTGGTTCACGTGGGAACCGGTTTAAATGGTCAAAAGAGGGCCACGTGGGGCCAATTAAGGTGAATAAAGATCTGATCCAAGTTGGGACAGATCTGGAAAAAAAGGGGTTTGGTTCACGTGGGAACCGAAGTAAAGAAAGAGATTGGTTCACGTGGGAACCGGTTTAAGAAGAAAAGGGTGGTTCACGTGGGAACCGGTTTAAATAAAATGCAGAAAATAAATGGCATACTTGGCACTTCAGATCTGATGAAAGATGGGTGAAATCAGAAATTATGAGATGGCATGAAGTTAAGAAAGGTGGAAGGAAGGAAAGGCTCACGTGGGAACCGGTCTAGAACTAGAACTAGTTGCAAAACAAAACACTAAGCACCAACGGTTGAAGACATTGCTTGTCCCACCGTGGTCGCCACAAAGCTGTCGACTCTGAAAATTCGACGGGGTCCTCTCCTTTTCAGGGAAGTCCGCGAACCCAGATCGTCACCTCAAGAGGGGATGAGGAAAGAAAGGAATAAAGCTCGGAAAGCAACTCTCACCTCGGTCCCACACTCACATTGATCCCCGAACTTTCATCCCTTGGCGTCGCTTGATCACCAAAGAGACGGTTCGGGTCATGTGGGAGGAGGGTGAGAATAAATAAACGTGGTCGCCAGGAACCGTGGGTTCCAATTTATAGAATTAAAATTGAAAGATGACCGTGTGTACCTTAGCGTGAAGAATGTGAGTTAAAGCTTCTCCTTCTTCGGCCGGCCGATGAAGAAGAGTCCTCAACGCGGTGGGTGCTTGATGTTCTGTGCAACTAGACAAATAAACAAGTGAAATAGACAATTAGAACTAGACAAAGTGGAGTATATGTAAGGAGAATGACATGAAACACATAATTGACTAGAAACTGACCGGATCAGGGTTATCTCTAACCCTTTTTTTAATTTTCGTATTAACAGAGTAAAAGTAATGCAAAAAAATGTAAAAAAATGATAGGATTATGGAGAATAACTAAATAAAGAGATAGGAAAAAGAATAGAAAGATTCTGAGTTGTATAGAGGAAGATATAGCCAAATCTGTTTTGTCGAAAAAGCCGAGTAGCAGTGCAGGATCTGCCAGGCGCGACTTTGCTTCTGCGCTTGTCACGACCAGACCCGACCTCTGAATTGAGTGCCGTCGATTGCAAACTCAAGAAGACTTGGAGAGGAAGAACTTTGATGAAGAGAGCTCTGGCAGCAGACGTCCACACAAAGCTGTAGAGGCCGAAGAAGAGAGACTTGGCAGATCACCTGTAGAACAGCCTTCCTCTCTCTTGAACCGACTTTTCTCTCTCTAAAAACTCGAAATTCTCTCTCTAAAAATCATAAAATTGATGCAGGAGGGTGCTAGGACGTCTTGAGATGCCTGGGGAGTCGTGCTCATCTCTTTGGAACGACCAGAATCAGAGTCCATTTATAGGAGAACAGACGATCCTATCGGAGCTAGAAAATAGGGATGAATGCACCCCACCCCTGGGCGCATGCGCCCCACTGAAGGGCGCATGCGCCCCCCAGGGGGGGCATATCTTATCTTCTCCGAAAAAAACGATCTTATCCGGTCCGTCGGTTGAGCAGCAGAGTACGGGTGAAAGACTGACTCAAGGGTGGGGCGCATGTGCCCTCAAGTGAGGGCACAAGGCCACGTGCCTCACTGGTAGGGCGCATGGCCAGGTGGCCTGGGTCCCGGGCGCATGTGCCCTGGAACCCGGGCGCATGGGACTGGTTCTGCGCGTCCTTCTTCCGGAAGCCATTGCGAACACTCCCGAACTCGGAATTCGACGCCGTTTGTTGCGTTGGAAAGATAACAGGCCGAAGAAGCTTTATATTGCATCGGATCAGCCATCACACCCTCCAAAACTTCAGAATTTTATCCGGAAGTTAGGGCAATGAACAGAAGGTCCGATATAGGTCAAAATGACTTCGACGGCAAACCGGAAAGGCACGGAATGCAACAAAACTTGTCCGGAGTGTGAATATGACCATAACCTTCAATGCATGATCATTAGGCATTGGTCATTCAGCCAATTTCCGTGTTTACACGACTTACGTGTGGCTTTCGCTCGGAAATTACGGCTTTTCGCGGAAAACTTCGGAAAACATCCGATTTCGTTCGGCGAAGCTTCAAATCAACTTTAAAAGACCCGGCATCATTCTAAGGTCAATCACACATGTTACCCTATAAAACATGAGTTTTATGCTCTGAATTAGGCGAATTTGGCGTGTCTACAACGTCCAGAGGGGCTGGAAGGTCGATGTTTCACCGGCTAACGTCCTGTTTGGTAACACTACTAGGTACTTTTATCACTATCAATTTTAAAATTGATATTGATAGGAACCACTAAGAGATGTTTGATTAACTGTATCAATTTTAAAATTTATAATACAAACAAAGTATATTATGTATTACTTTTGATATTGATACTCTAACATTTAAAAATATTAATATCAATATTGATATACTACTAAAAATAAAACTCTAACGAAACAGGGCATAAACTACCTGATTATATGCAGCACTCGGTACTTTCTTTACGTAAACAGTCTCTGAAGATTTCCAAAGAAGCACTTTCTCCGTGTCTCAAAAGAACGTGTCAAGGATGCCTTCAAATTTTTGGGAGAAGAAAGCATGGAATGGAACCCATGAATTCTCCCATTCATAAATGCCCGTCAAAATCATGACACACACAGGCACAAGAAGACTGAAATGCCCTAGAGAGATGCTTATGGATATAAATATATAATAAAGTGATTATCAATGTATGGAAATTCTAAGCAATTCCTTCCTGCATTGCATTGGAGGTCCAGATCCAACAAAGATATCTGCTTGAAGCTTCTTCGGGAGTCAAGTTCTTTATTTGAACTCACACGTAGGATATATAGCCTTTTGTCATAATTAAGTTTTCCAAATAAGAAATTGCTTTAGATCTTCTTTATCAAACAAAGGTATTCACTTAAATGTAAACTGAGTTTAGCACTTTTTTTGCTACAAGTCAACAGGTTAGAGGTAACATTAAAAGTTCAGTTTTTTAAATCAAGCCAAAATAAATATTTCCTGAGGGGCGTTTGGTAAAGATCAATTTAGAGATAAATCTAGTTTATGTCAAAAAAATTAGGTTACATTAGATTCATCTCTAAATAGTCTGATACTAAACAGGTTCTACGAGTTCAGTTTTTTAAGACAAAAGAATGATCACCAATAGGGCGTTTGGTTGCACAATAAGTTTACATACTTTTTCATGTTAAAAGGTTATATTAGAATAAATTATAAACTATCTAATGACATAAAATTGTTGATATTTTACCGGTTGTAATAACAAAAAAAGAGAGTAAGAGTCATGCACAACCAAAGGAGGTGGGAATCCACACGAGAAAAAGAAGAGATCTCACCTCTTTTTATGTCTAAGAATAAAAATTCTTTAAAAATATAAATTTTTAATAATTTTTAAAAATTATTTTTAACATTTTTGTTATAAAAATTTAAAATTTTAATAAGAGTTCAATTTATCATGTAACCATATACATCTCGCGAGACTCTCTATAACCGTCCTCGTATCCATTTATATCGGAACAAATTATCGTCAAAAGACGACATATTATTAACACATTTGCATCTTTATAATGAAAGCTTTTAGATCGATTGAACTAATTAATTATGACGTATTCTAGGATAAAAATATGTTGTCACGTGAAAGAACACACGTGCCCAGCCGTGTTCTGAGAATTACGAAAGTGCCCTTCGAGCTCTCGTACTCGCCTTCTGGTGGCAGCTGGGCAAGCTCCAGGGTCAGCAGTCAACGCGGATAAACGCACAACTGAGAAGCAACGCGCACAGTTCCGCTTGTTCAATTCAATTCAAAAAATCAAATTTGATTTTAAAATTGATTCAAACTAAGTTAAATCAATGCACTAAAAATATTGTCTTTTCAGTCTATACTTATATATTTTATATATTTAAAATATTTTAAAATATTTTAAGAAAAAGTTATATATATATCTTTATTTATCTAAATGTGGTTCAAATAAAATCAAATAAAGTTATATCTGATATCAAAATAAAATAAGATGTGTGTGGAACAGAACCGGGCTAATTTGATTTAGTTTAATTTAGTTCATGAAGTATGCTTAGTATGATTAATTTTATTTAAAAAAATCAATTGTGATTTGATTTCGATAAGTTGCTTGAGCTATTCATACTAAATCAAATCGGAAAATCCAAAAACCCAAATAATATTGAATTGGATTTCTTGTTAATATCGGCATATTTTTGCATGCATAAAATATTTTAAGAGTTTTTACGCTAAAAACTTGACATACATGTATGTTATATTTAACTAAAATATCATTTAAATAAAATTAAATAAAAATTACATGTTGCTAAAACATGGTTTGACTGGAACGGAATCTAGTTCATTTAGCTTTACTAGTCAAGGAACGTGCTTCGCACGTGTACGAATATTTTCAAAAGATAAAATTAATTTTTAAATAATTAAATTTATATAAAATTTAGTAAAATATAGATATATAAAATAAGAAATTAATGATGTGACATTTTAAAATAAAAATAAAAATTACATAAAAATATAATACTAATTTATTAATAATTAAAAAATATTAATCTAATCATATGCATTGAGCAAAAAAAACATGGTACTGTATTTGACAACACTAAACCAACTTATTTTGTCTTGACCAAATTTCAGGCAAGATTATTTGATAAAGTATTAATGATCATCAAGGTGTAAGAAAAGTTACGAGTGATTGAATCATCATTATTAACTTTTTCTTTAATTCAAAGACATACTGTACAATACCCCATCCACATTCCACGAAGATTTCATTACTTACCCTACGTGGGATCCAAAATTTCAAATAACTTTTTTTTCTGAAGAAACGTGGAAATAATCCTCTTCGGCCTCCATGGCATGACCCCATGTCTTGTAATAGCCGCAATCTCATCCTCAGATTTTGGCAGCTGAAGTTATTGAGCAAAATTTCATATAACTCACCTGCAGCATAATTCATGTACACAATTAAAAGAAGATAGTCTATAGCTAGTTTATCCTGCGCAAAAGATATATTTTCCATCTCTCAATTGGCGAGATGACCCTCGTTTTGCGGACAAGAGAATAGGCAACTTAAGAACAGGCGACCAAGTCTCAGTGCAGGTAGTGCTGATATGTTTGCGAAGACCAATAGGTTTTATGGCCGACCCCACATCCATTGCCAAACCAAAAATGAGGAGAAGCTGGTGGTGAAACCCCTTTATGATAGGAAACTCATGCAAGAAGATCAAAGAGGATTAGATGGGAGGTGCACAAACCGAAAACTAAATCACACCTGAAATCTGAACTCAACTCCCCTAAAATCTGAAATTTGAAGATGGGAGGTGCAGAATCCGCAGCAGAATCTGAAATCTGCAGGGAATCTGGACTAAAAAAATCTGCAATTAAGAATCCTGGAGTTTGAAGATCTGAAAATCTGTTTTGGGTGCTGAAACCAGTCTGAAATATGCAGAATCCAAAAATCAGAAAATCTGAACTTTGCAGGATCCGAAATCTGAAAATCAATTGAAATGCAGAGTCTGTAGAGGATCCGAACTAAAGTCTGCAATCTGGAAATTGGTCTGGTTTTCGGGAGTTTCAAAGATTGAATGTTATATTTCTGAAATTTGAAACATACAGCAAAACTGAAATCAAAAATAAAAATCTGAACTTTGCAAGGAATCGAAGGTTGTAAGATATGCAGAATTTAAACTCTGAAATTTGGAATCAACCTGAAAGTCTGAAAAAATATAAAATCTGGAGCCTGGGAACTGAAGAAAACTGAAAATCCGAATGCACCATAAAGTCTGAAAACTGAATTTGTGCCGAACCCATTGAAGAATCTGCAATCTGATCTTTGAAAGTGCAGAATAAAAGAGATCTGAAAGTTTAATGTCCATAGAACCTGCAGCCGAAAAATCAGAAGTGTGCAACGTGCAGAATTTGTAGAAGACCTGAATTGGCAGGAGATCCAAGCCAGAATTTCTGAATTTCAAAATCTGAGCTTTATTCATAGATAGAAATCTGAAAGGTTTTGAGGGAATCAACAAACTAAAATCAGGCCCGTCCCAAATTTGAGCAAATCAGGAGCTGATTCACAATTAGGTAGTCTCAAACCATTCAAACCCATAAGAAAATCCAAGTTCAAAACCACCCCAAATCAATTTACATAAATCTGAAATTGCATAAAAGAAAAATCCAGAAAACTGTCAAATACAAATTCTGCCGAAATTTGATTAAAACCAATGAATTGAATGAACTAAACTCAATTGAACTCAAATCAAACATAATTCCAATTCAATTCAATCCAAATCAATCAAGTTCAATTAAACCAAAGAACTGTAAAAATCCAAAATTTGAAGACTGTGAAATCTGAACCCGTTAAAAAATCTGTAAACAACCCATTAAAAAAAAAGACCTTCAACCTGATTTAAATCAAATCATAACAGGGCCCAAATCTGAAAATCTCTGAGCATGCAAAATATCTGAAAAGTCTGAACTCTAAATTTCTGAAATCAATTGCCATCCCGAAATTCCCAATCTGTTCAGTATCAAGATAAAACAAAATGAACTAAGCCCAGTTCATTATTTGAATAAATTCCGCTCAACAAATTTGAATGGTAAGTCAATCTGCTTCAATCAAATCCTAATGAACCAAGCAAACTAAATTCAATTCCCAAACCCAATCAACTTGAATCAACTCCCAAATAAAATTCAACTCAAACTCAATAAAATCCAAATGAAGCCAACAAGCCAAATTCAAACAAATTCCAAACAAACTGAAATCAATTAATCAAATTCAAACTCAAACCCAAATCAGTTTATAAATCTGAAATTTGCACAAAACTCCTAGAATGTCAAATTCACCCAAAACAAATTCAACTCAACTCAATTTCAACCAAAAATCAAACTGAAACTTAAATAACTCAATTGCAACAAAATTCACCCAAACTAAAAGCAATTCAACCCATTAAATTCAACTCAAACTAAATTCAACTCAAATCAAAATCAAACCAACAAATTTAATCAATTCAATTCAACCCAAATCAAATTTCAAACACATTAAGTGCTTGCATTCCATCAAATTTCATGGGATTGTTTTCTCCTATGTCCATGTGTGTGAATGTTTATGTTTGCGGATGCATGTTTTCTATTCCAATGGATTGCTTTGACGCTTAATCAAGGGTATTCGAGAAATCTCGATGTAATTAACGTCGGATCTTCGCACCATCCGACGGGGAGAGGTCAAAATCAATTTTCAAAGAACCTAACAACCTCAACATATAATTTTGACCCTAGCTAGTACTTTTATGGAATACCATCTATTTTCCTAAAGAAGTCAATGCTAAGGTCTAATCAAATCAAATTCAAATCCAAAAGGAAAATGAATTTACAAAACAAAATAAAAAATCTTTCAATAGATTTTGAGGTTACATCAGTATGCTAGCCATAGTGTAAATGGATAATAAATTGCTTTGTTCTTGGAATGATAGGAGCTCAATAGTCATAATAGAAAAGCCTAAAGCCTAATAGAAAAGAGTATTGCAAAAGAAAGAAATGAAATGCTTCACTTGATAGCTGAAAAAACTGTGTAGTGTGTAACTTAAGCTATATAGATTAATCAATAGATTTGCGGGTGATTATAGATTAATCAAAATTAATTTTGTTTTGAAAACAAAATGAAATGAAACATTTACCATGAAGAAGCAGGAACAAATTGAATACGAAAAGCGTGTTACAAATCCACCAAATCCCAAATCTGAAATCCCAAAATTCGAACTTCATAGTTCTCAAATATAAAAACTGAGTTACAAAATCCCAAGTCTGGAAGAAACTTCAAAACTCTGAGCTCAAGTCTGAAAAGTCTGAAATCTGGAATTTATTTTTCTGAAATTGCAAGTAAAAAATCAGCAATTCAAACCTATGAAATTCAAATTCAAATGGTCCCCTGCTCAAATCTGAGAGTTTACTGAAATTGAAACTTCAATTAAAAATTAATAAAACAGACATGAGAATTTAAAACAAAATGCTAAAGGAACTTGAAATGTGGAAACCATACTATATTAGAGGTTTAAAATATCACAGCCATATGTCACAAGTACCTTACGTGGAAGATGATACTGGAGCAATGTGTAGGAGTTTAACACTGGAGATAGAAATAATGTAGGAAAGAAGATGAGACAAGGCAACATAAGTTGATTGCTTACGAGGAAGATAAAATTAATGACATCTTACAGTGAACTCTAATATAAGAAAGATTAAAACCGAAATCTGGGTTCTAAGATCTTTTAAGACAACCAAGTTAAAATCCATTTACTTCTCTGTATTTCATTTTGTTCTTTTAAAGAATGTCCGTATGTTTAGATAATTCCCATTGGGCATTATTCAATTCATCTGGTATTAGCCTAGATGTAAGAAACGTATGAACTGGACAAAAATTTGTGCACCAGCTAAAATTTTGGAATTTGTTTATCCGAAATCCCAAGTCAAACATTAGCAAAATGAAATTCAAATATAAAAACTTAAAACCAAAAAGTTTGAAAGTGAAACATTACAGGAAATCTACGTTTCGCTACATTGTGATAGGTAGATGATAAGGCTGCCAAACATGAGTAGCATGAACAATTGAGACATAGTGATATTAAAAAAAAAGATAATGCCACATCTAGTCTACAACAATAGTCCACAGATAGGAGGCATTTCCGGTCAACAACAGAAATTATTCAAATTCATCAACTTATGAAGTGCACCAAAATATTTCACAAACCAATAAATGCATAAAAATAGTGTATACAGAAACTATGACCTCAATAATAAGGACTTTTGGATCTATTTCACGTGCCCTTAATGCTTGATTTCTTCCAATAGTGAGTTTCCCAAGCTAGCTGCCAAGGTTTTTAAGCAAAGAGCGTTCCTCTGAACTTGATTTTATTAGATCAGATAGCAAAAGAACCTAAAAACAAAAAAGATAGCACATAAGATGAAAAACCGAAGAACATAATGTACAATGGCCATACACTTCTGCTAAAAGCACCTTGCAGTTCTCATATGTTGCTTTGAGAATCTCCTTATTCAACGATTTTGAATTGACTTTGTCTAGGAACTTCAAGTACGGTCATGGAAGTTTGGCTCAATAATCGCTCTGGTGAAGAAGCGGTCATCAGAAAAATAGAAAAAACAGTCCAATGGTACATGGCATGTTAAAAATTATGTAACCGGAAGGTTTTCCACCTCTTCATGACAATATACCGTGCGAATCATGGATAGAACTGCTCATTTAGGATTTCAACAAATTCTTTTGCCTTGACATCCATATTTGTGGCCGAAATATTGTTTATCATAAATAATATCTTGTCTTGAAGCTACGGAGCAGAGTCCGCATACATGTCAAAATCATAAACATACAAGAACCACTTGAACAATCAAGTAGGGAACCATAAGCAAAAAGTGAGAATAAACCTCTATTGGTGTATCCCTTTTTTCAAAGAATTTGCAACTAAAGTTTCAATGTTCATTGGAGCACCAAACCCAGTGCTATAAGAAGGTTGTCTATGTATGCTCGTTGATGAATTTCCGTAAAAATGTAAATGCATCAATAAATTCACGATAAAAAACATGCTTCCATACACAAGTAACATACAAATGAAGCATCAACGACATTCTTCTTATTTCTCAGAAGTGTGTAAATTTCTAATTATCTATTCTTGTGAGAAGGTGTTCCGTGTCAATTTAATCCTAAACCAAAAAAAGTAGCATAAAACTACAATAAGATTAAAAAAAATCCAAGATCAGCTTTTGTGCAGGTACTATATATATAAACTGAAGGGACTTCAAACCTTAGTTTGTGCCGGTACTGCAATATTCCTTGTGAAACAAAAGGCGACATACAAAACCCCAAAACTCCGGTTGGGAAGCTCATTATGGGTTTTGCCTCCCCCATCCCTCTGGATTGGGTTTTGAAAGTCCACCAATCCCAAATCTAAAATCTCAGAATTCAAACTTCATAGTTCTCAAATATGAAAACTGGTTTACGAAATCCCAAGTCTAGAAAAAGGTTCAAAAATCTAAAGTCAAGTTTGAAATCTGGAATTTGTTAATTGGAAAAAAAACCACTCTTGTCACTAAAACTACTTTTGTTTATAAATCCATGCAAGCTAGGGTACAGCACAACTTCAAGATCAATGTTACGTAATGTATTTGATGCTGCATAACTGAATTTGTTTATTTTGTTTGCATTGAGGATCACATAATCGGAAGTTAAAATTTCAATATGCATACTGATGTGGCATAAATATAATAAAAGAAGTTGGAATTTTGGAAAGATTCAACTATTTAAATCCTTTTCCAATGCATTTACTGAATGACAATGGAAACTTTCTTTATATGAGGATCCTTTATTGTAATGTATTTCTTCTTTAAAATGATATGGAAACTGCAATCATGTATTCTCGTTACCCGAAAGCTGATGCCTCATAAAATATGAATCAAGTTTGATGCCTAAACTTTAGCCGCTTCCGTGAACAATTCACAATTCAATGTGTTTAGGTGTACCTTTCACCCTCTTCCGTACATAGTTGAGAAAAAAACAGATTGATGTTATCATCGTGGAGATCATCCAAAGAGTAGAAAAAACCTGGGATAGAGTAATTGAAATATCTTTCTCTGGGATTGTAAATAGATTCTAGATTATGATTTTATGAAGTTTTTACTCAACACCATTTGGTATTAATAAATTTGAATTTGAACTGAAATTTACCTTCCTATCTATGACCCGTAGTATTTCCAATGTGCTCGGCATCCTAATGACACTTTACGAAATAAACTTTTTGGCAAGCTACTTTTCCTTGGAAGGACAAAGTAGAAGTCAAGTTTGGAATTTATCCTTCCTAGATGTATTCTTTGGCAATAGGTGGTTGAGCCGTATCCATAGCAATCTTCATCGGGCTATTTATTTTGTGAACAACACTTTTGACTTCAGTTGTCTATGTTGGATCCTCTAACTTTTTCCAAGTTTCGTAACCAGAAAGCTTTCTTTTCAACCCTTCCCTTTGCCGTATTTTTTCATGTAGATTGATATTCCCTCCTTTATCCCCTATTATTCTATGCCACCTAATGTGCAACGCATCCAAGTGAGGAGAGGTCCCTGTCACCTTGACTCAGGCATTTGAGGCTAGACATAAATATTTAATATATATATAT
This sequence comes from Cryptocoryne crispatula var. balansae, assembly GCA_036172225.1. Classification (NCBI taxonomy): domain Eukaryota; kingdom Viridiplantae; phylum Streptophyta; class Magnoliopsida; order Alismatales; family Araceae; genus Cryptocoryne; species Cryptocoryne crispatula. The sequence continues at coordinate 23,446,157 of CM069927.1, read as the reverse complement.
ATATATCCATACAAACGTTTTAAAATGTATCATGAAACTTAAGATGATTACAAAATTTTTTAGAGCAATAGCAATAAAACGAACTGAAATAAATGCTACAAGTTAGTAGCCTTCTCTACTAAAAATTAAAATGCAACAATAACCACAAAGAAAAATTATAGAAAATGTTAAAATGTTATAGAAATAACATTAAAACAACCTGTAGAAAGTTAAAAATCTGTTGAGACTGGGTCATTTGGGTCCAAACTGACCCGGGTCGGCTGGGGTCGCAATGAAAAATAATAAAATAATAATTTTAAAACAACCACGGGGTTAGGGTCGCGGGGTCGGGACCGCATCGGTCGGCCCAAAAATCGACCGGGTCAATCATGCCCAGAGGAATCCCTAGAATAAACAAGTCACGGCTAGATAAATGAACGAGGCAATAAACAAACAAAAGATTGATAATTGATAATATGAAATAAAGTAAAACATAAATGATACAACATAAAAATACATGCTCACGATATACCATGATCCAAGAAAAAAATTTAATTAAAAGTATAGCAAAAAATTTCACCAATAACTCAACAAGCCAAATTAAGCCAGTGCTCTCTATAGCCCAAAAAATCTGACTCAAAACAGATCCTAGAAATCCCCAAAGCTTACTCTCAAAAAGCCAATTTAAAGTTCACTATATGCTTTCACTCTAGAGTCTAGTCCCCACAAAGAGGATAATCCAATGTGCGAAGGGGTGCAGTAAGCAAAGGGCCATCCAGCCCCAATGAAGGCTCCATCATGCCCAAAAAAGGATTTGGACAGCAAGGCAAATGTGATCAAAAATTGAAAAATCTAGACTAAAAAACACAAACCTGAGGATGCAATCTAGACACCAAATTCAGAACATAAAAGTTCACGTTTGATGATAACATGTTCATTAAAAAATTTATAAAGTCATAGTAAATTAAACTTACCCCATAGCAAAGTCAAAATTGAATCTGAAATCTGAAACCTCAAGCTCAAAAGCCTAAATCTAGAACTTGAAATTCAATAAATCAAAATACCAAGTATGGAATCCTCAATGTTGTATTTGTGAAGTTCAAGGAAAAAAAATTTAATCCATCAACTCTGGAAAAGGAAAAAAATAAAAAAATATAGCACGTCAAGAAATATAGAGTAAGACAAGAAATAAAAAATAAAAAACACCAAGACTTCTCATTTTCAGGATTTGCTCTGGTGTGGCCTATCTAACTTAAGTAATTTCATCTGCTTCAATGCTATGTCTAAACCAGTTGATTTGCTCTGCTGAAAAGCAAGAAAGTGATTGTGAAGGAAATGTACCATGCCGACCATAAAATTGGGCCTTATATGGCCATGGTTAAATAGAGAAATCTAGCTAGATAGCTTAGCACAAGGGGGTTGTCCTTAGCATACTGCCAGTCATTTAGGCATATCTTACTGGTAGATAAAGACAAGAAAATATAATCTTTCATACCTAATAATCAAGAAAAGTAGAAAAGTAATAATTCACAACATGAAAAACTATTGGTAGCTCTTATGTGTAATGCGATGAAATAAGATCACTGCAGATTTTCTGATTTTTGTTATGATTATATCAGGAACTCTCTAGCTTTATTTTTTATTTCTGAAATTTTTTAGATTTTTAAATTTTCAATGTTGACAATCATCATCAATGAGATAATATTTAACCACAATATTTATAAAAAATTCTAGGCAAATTCCATGCGTTGGTTGCAAAAAAGAAATTCCAAAGTCTTAAAAATATGAAACCAGAAGCTTAAAAAATTTGAAAACTCCCCTCATTAAAAATATCTCTAAATCTGGAACTTGAAACTTAAAGTCTGAAATTTAAGTGAGGCTAACAAAAAAAGATGTCTCTCTGAAATTAGGATAAAATAGCCAAACACTTATATATTTTTTGCTCTTATTTTCTATTTTAAGATAATAAAGAGATAAAAAAACTGTATACACTATACAAACACCCTGAAAATGCCAACATACGTCCCATATGAATGAAAAGTAGTTGATACATTGACAAAAAAAATGACAACATATCATTGCTTCAACCAAAAATAAGAAACTATTGTATAGATATGGAATAACTCAACTGCCAAAATACAGAAGAGTAGCTTTCTTAATCCTACAATGGAAATGAAAGAAGACACGAAGAATAAGGTATTAGATATGCAATGACGTGGCAATTCAGCTCCACAGAAAATAATAAAGACATGGTAAAAATTTACAGTAAAATAGTTGTACTCTCTCTCCGACACAAACTCTATAGATGAGAGAAAAAAAGAAACCCTTACCTTCCTACTCTTCAAATGGTAAAAATCAATAAGATCATCTGGTTGTGCATGAGACACCTGGGCCTTCGACTTGGTTTCCTCTGTCTCACGTAGCTGCTTGTCTGTAAGCATTCATGAAAAACTCTGACGGCAAGATTGCAAGCACACCTTCCTTGCTTCATCACCAGTGTTGCATAGGAGCCTTATGCAAAGCACGATACGGTTATAAGAATCGTTATCAATAAGATGAGGCATAGCAGAGGACTGACCCAATTGGAACATGGCCACCATGATCAACAAAGCACTGGTAATAGCCTTATTGATCTCTATCTTAGACGGTTGAACCTCTTCCAATCTAAGGACAAGTTTAGTCAAATTAGAAGCAAGGGGTTCAAGTAAAGATTTTGCCCATCCGAATGGATCCTGACTGGAATGGAGGATGATGTGAGTTTGTCGATTTACCTGTCCTCTGGTCACCAGCTGTGTATAGATTCACTGAGGTGTTGGTATACGAGAAGCCGATGCCAGCAGGAGCCTCCAAGAAGAGCAAGGTCGCAACTGCGTTGCCAAAACACCAAACACAGGATGTTGAAGCGCATACCTTCTATCAACGAATCCGGAGCGAAGGAAGGGTGCGCCGAGCGGACGGCGCGGAGGCGGCGAGGCGTGCCGTCGCGCGGCGGGTGCTGGCGGCCAGGCGGCGGGTGACCGAGGCGGCACGGTGGCAGCCGCGTGGTACGCGCGAGCGGGAGACGTGAACAGGCGATGCCAAGGAGAAATTGGCGCGCCTGAGGAAGCACAAGAGAGCGAAGGAGACGGGGGCGTAACGCGGAAGGTGGAGGCATTCGCGGGGCACCGAGAGAGAGGAGACGTATAGGAGAGCAGGACCGCCGGTGGAGGGTGAAACGGTCGGCGGAGGGGCGGGGTTTCATCACGCGAAGGCTCGGTTGAGAGAAATAAATCCGACGGCAAAGAACAGGACCGAACAAATCTAAAATTGATCCAACGGTTGACAAGAGGAGGATGAAAATTTGACACTCGCGCTTCTTATTGCCCTGTTTGGTTAGAGTATTGCAAATGATATTGTATTAATATTGATATTGATATTCTTTGAAATTGAAATATCAATATCAATATTGACCTTATCAATTTTTCGAAGTGTTTGGTAAAATTTATCTCCACAGCCAACAGCCCGGGGGACGATGGGATGCGTCTGGGGGGCGGGGGGACGACGGAGGGACGGGGGGCGACGGGAGGCGTCTGCGGGAGGAGGTGGGGGGGGCGCGGGGGGACTCCGGCCGTGAGGGGGGGAGGGGGGGACTCGAGAGGGGGGACGACGGGAGGCGTCTCGCGGGAAAGGGGGCGCGGGGGGGCTCCGGCGGGGGGGAGGGGGTCTCCGGCGGTAGGGGGGACACGCGGAGGGGAGGCTCCGGCGGAGGGGAGGACGCGCCGGGGGGAAGGGGGTCTCCGGCGGTAGGGGGGGACACGCGGAGGGGAGGCTCCGGCGGAGGGGAGGACGCGCCGGGGGGAAGGGGGTCTCCGGCGGAAGGGGGACGCGCGGAGGGGAGGCTCCGGCGGAGGGGAGGACGCGCCGGGGGGTCCGGGCGGGAAGGGGGTCTCCGGCGGAAGGGGGGACGCGCGGAGGGGGTCTCCGGCAGAAGGGGGGACGCGCGGAGGGGAGGGGACGCGCCGGAGCCGGGTCCGCCGGGGAGGAGGGCTCCGGCGAGAGGGGGGTCTCCGGCGGGGTGGGGGAGGACGCGCCGAGGGGAGGACGCGCCGGGGGGGGGGTCCGGGGGGAAGGGGGTCTCCGGCGAGTGGGGGGACGCGCGGAGGGGAGGCTCCGGCGGAGGGGAGGACGCGCCGGGGGGGTCCGGGCGGGAAGGGGGTCTCCGGCGGAAGGGGCGGGACGCGCGGAGGGGGTCTCCGGCAGAAGGGGGACGCGCGGGGGGGGGGGGACGCGCTGGAGCCGGGTCGGCCGGGGAGGAGGGCTCCGGCAGAGGGGGGTCTCCGGCGGGGTGGGGGACGCGTTGGAGGGGGGGGGTCTGCCGGGAGAACGCCGTGCTTTCAATACAGGTCTCTACCTGTATTACTTTTGATAGTTTTTTCAACTAGTAATCTTAAAATTAATATTGATATCCAAACACCTATTGATGTAAAGTATTGATATCAGTTTTGAAACTGATATCAATACAGGTGTTTGATACAGTTACCAAACAGGCCCTATATTAAGTTAGATTAGATAAGTTAGATTTAGTTCAAAAAGTACACTTTGTTCAGTTAATTTTATTTGAAAAAAAAAGATCCAAATATCAGCCCCCCTACGCGCAGCCACCGCTCCACTGCTTATGATCCGCTGTCGAAGCCGCGTTGCTTGTGAACGGCGGCAGCGGCCGCCGGCGTCGTCGTCGTCTTAGTATATTTAGCCACAGAAAAAAGAAGGAACCTACCCGCCGCCTGCGCCCCTGGCCCCGCGTCGGGACACCCACGCGGCGCCGCCGATCATGGCGGCTTTCGAAGAACAGCACGTCAGCACGTATATAAGTTCAAGTTCCCCGACACCCCCCCCCCCCTCGACAGCCGTCTCCGTCTTCCGTCCGAAGCGATCGATCGAGTACGCCGGCGGCCCACCTGATATTTCAAGTGCGGCAACGGCGAAGTATATACGATCGAGGCGATGGGGAACGGCGGCGCTGCATTCGCCGGGAAGGCCTGGAGGCTGCTCACGTTAACGGGTTTTTTTTTTAAATAGCACACTTTTTTTTTTTAATTTTAAAAGTAGCACAGTAAAAGTTTTAATTGAGAATCTAACACAGTTTGGTCAAAATCGGGTTTTGAAAACTCGATTTTAGGCCCTGATACGCGCCCCACTTGATTACGAGGGCTAATGCGAATTAGTTAAAATCGGGTTATACTTTAGCGATTTAAAAATCGGGTTTATGAAACCCGATTTTCATTCACACCGGTGCGCCTTCCGCGCCCTGCTAAAATCGGGTTTATGAAACCCGACTTTGGGACAGAACGCCGGCCCCCCCTCTACGGCCTGCTAAAATCGAGTTTCCAAAAATCGATTTTCAGACAGAACCCTTTCTACCTATCTACTCTTCTTAAAATCGAGTTTTAGAAACTCGATTTTCAAACAGAACGTTTGCGCCCTCTGTCGCCTGAAAAAATCGAGTTTCCCAAACTCGATTTTCGAACAGAACCCTTTTTCCGTTCTCGTTTTTCGAGAAAATCGAGTTTCTAAAACTCGATTTTCGTACGTAACCCTTTTCACCGCTCGGGTCCCGTAACATGTCCGGCAATGCCGAAACACTGTTTAAAAGTTTGCTCTATCACAAATCATTTATCCTCATGTAACTTGACTTGATTTCAGATTGGAAATATAGCATCCTTCTCATATAAGCCATTCATTTTCATAAAATCACATTTTCATACAACCTGTTTAAACTTTGCTCTATCACAAACCATTCATTTTCATACAACCACATACACCCGCATGCACAAGTGTCTTCCCGAAAGAAACAAAAAAATACAACGGAATCTCATACACCATTGATCATTTACAAACATAGAAGAGATTATATATAAAGATAATTCCAAGCACTATCATTCTTTTACGACGCAAACATAAAACATACTATATCTAAAGAACAAGGTCACCACAATGATACATCGATTTTACCCTCTCCTTCACATGAAAAAAAAAACTGAAATCACCCTCTCCTTCCTCTCCTTGGACGAGTCTTCCTCCTAACAGGTCTTTCTTCATCTTCTTCAGGAGGAGATAATTCTAATCTACTCGGAGAAACATCACTTGTTATGTTTTCTCCATGTCGAGTCGGGCGGACAGGCGCCGATGGAGTAATGTTGTCAATAACTTGTGATTGTTGTGTTCCATGTTGTGCACCCGTCGGCGTAATCATGGAGGGATGACGTACTCGTCTCCGCATATAAGTTGAAAGTCCCGTACCCGAAGGACCGGCACCCGAAGGACCGGCACTCGAAGGTCCAGCACCCGAAGGATAGGCACTCGAAGGTCTGGCACAATCTTGTCCACTCCAAGCAAACGGACGTTCGAGCCATTCTCCTGATGAAGAACACATTGGCATCGTCATACGGAGCTTTTCGTGCATTTCTCGTTGCAAATCCAAAATGTCTTCTCTTGTTTGCTCAAGCTCACCGACATGACTGGAGACGAGCATGCGTTGAATCTCATGGTGCGTACGAAGCTGGCATAAAAAAATTACAACACGAACAAATATCTTTCATGTTGAATATAAAAAGAAATAATTGAGGTCAAAAATATCTAATCTTACCATTTCTCTTTCCACGGGACCTCTCGGATAGTACTGCTCGGGAGGCTGAGGAGCATCCTGAACAAGATATGGAATGGTGTGTTCCATATACCATTGGTCATACCGTTGTGTTTGCTCCGCAATATCCACCTCGTCATCAGAATAATCATATGTATGATCTACCCGTTCATTCCACCATCTAATATAGTAAGCATATACAATAGTCCAATCGCCGATAACGACCACGCCCATCTTTCCGGTCATATTGCTTCCTATTATGCGGTGTTCTTTGAATGCGGCCAAACTGTCTAAGCACCCGTTCTGGAGCATGTACCTCCATCACAGAACAACAAAGAAGTGGCACCGACGCAAGCCATAGTGCGGTATTCTCTACAGCCACTTCAGGTACGAATTCCAGAATTTGGTTGGTATACGGTTGCCAAGTAATCTATACAATAGAAACACACAAAATCATATCGATACAGAGTTCAAAATAAATGATAAAGAAGTTTTGAAAACATGACAGTATACTTACTTGGCTATCCTCCTCGGTATCAAGCTCATTCCCGTAAAAAATAAGAGTAAACCTATGTTGTTTTCGATTGGGTTGTGGGTTCCACTCGTAAAAATTATATATTATCATCAATACGAGATTAATCAACAACGATAAAAGACAAGTCTATGGATATGGTCCAAACATCGTTAATAAATATACCGGTATCCAAGAGGGCGTCTTTCTCCACCAACCGGGAGTGGCAAATGAGGTCGACCAACATGGATATGCTCCCACGACCATATCTAAGCAAAGAAGAAATGTCAATTACATAATACAAAAGTTAACATAACAACTTAATTTTTCATGGTTAAGTACGTACTTGCAATAAGTGAAGACATCCACCTATTCGGTTCTGTTTCATAGCCGTAGCCCCACATAACTGACGGTACAAATAGCCGAGCACCGCACTACCCCACGATAACCTGCCGCACTCCTCAATATCCTCCATAAAAAATAAATATTGCATGTGGACTTCCGTTCCGGAGGTGTCCGGTAAAAGAAGAGTGCCAATGTACATAAGTATAAGAGCCCTAGTATGATATAAACATGTTAAGCGGGACTCGTCATCCTCATTAGTCGGTAACTCTGCCGCCCTTTGGCCAAATTCACTATATAACCAAGCCAACCTTATTGTGGACGGACTTTGACCAAATGGTTCGATCTCACCCCCTTGAATGGGTCGAACTCCCAAATATCGGGCACAAACATCTTCCCAATTTGCAAACTCCCCAGAAGGAACTCGAGGGGGGCCAATCACGGCGGGACCATCTATCCGAAGACCCAAAATGATTGACACATCCTGAAGAGTGACTGTCATCTCTCCTCGGGGAAGATGAAAAGTTGATGTCTCGGGACGCCAGCGTTCCGCGAGAGCCGTGATAAGCTGCCTATCTAAAGTAAAAGCCTGGAGGTGACGCAAAGGAATAAATCCAGCCGTCTCTAGAAAACCCAAAACGTGATGATTTTCAATTGGCCAAGGTGACATTTGACGAAAATGAGATACCAAATGTAGCGTTGACCCAGCCTGTCAAAGAAATGCAATAAATGAAATGCATAAAAATTACATAAAAAATGTGCTACTCATGTGTTCAATAGGAAAATCAAAGATTTGATGAATGAATCCCAAATCAAAAATCTGCTGTATATCAGAAATTTGGAATTTAATGCACAACATATAAAACTAACCCAATGTATAGACGATTTTAAAAAAAAATGCTTACAACATAATATAGAATTTTACCTCCGGCTGCGCCGATCGATGGTGAGCCTGATCGTGGAGTACAGATCCATCATGAGGTGCTCGCTCCATGCCTACAATTCAATTTAAAACGTGTAAGTGTTACAAGACATGCGTAGAAATTAGAATATCTTTGAAATATGCGGTAACAAATTAGATTGAACGCTATGTGGTAATAAAAATGTTTGATTACACAAGTTATAAATACATACCGTGGGTTCCTACGACAAGTTGAACGATTGTGTCCTCTTTCTTTACAAATGCTACATGTATTCTGTTGCCTGTTTGGGTCACGGTCCATCACCATTGGAAACCGTTTACATGGAAAATGTCTAAGCATGGGTTCGCAACAAGTACATGTAGCTGACTCACGATCAACGTCAACCCGGAATACATGGCCATATGCATCGTTTAAATCCCACTCACGATCAACGTCGATAGTGTCGAAGACAATATCGGTGGGCTGCCAAAGGAAACCAACGTTCTATTGCATTCTTAATACTAGCATGTCTATCAGATATGATACAGAGTTCATGCCATCTTTCTGTTATAGATGGAATGTGATGCAGCATTTGTTGAAAAAAACCATGACCATGATCGATCATTCTCACTGTTTACAACTGCAAATGCAACAGGAAATAAGCCTTGATCGGCATCCACACCACAAGCAACTAGAAGTGTTCCCCGATATTTCCCATGAAGAAAAGTACCATCAACACTTAAAACTGGACGACATGAGCGCCAACCTTCAATGCATGGCATGAAACTCCAAAAGAAAAATAACAATTTTTGACTAGCACTCTCACACAAATATGTATATATTGTCCCCGGCATGGTCATCTTAATCGCTTCCATGTATCTTAAGAGATGAGTGTAAGAACTCTCCCAATCACCAAACAACTTTTTAAAAGCTTTTCTTCGAGCATTCCAAGCCTTGTAATAGGATGGTCTTAAGGAATATTTTACTTGAACCATATCCATGATATCTTTTGGTCGGATATCTAAACGTGAACGAACAATAGGCATAATTACATGACAAATTGTGGTGCATGTTAATTGCCTATGGGACATGTTACAAACAGGAGTGTTACAAGTGTGGTTATTTTCAAAACTCATAATTTTCCATAACCCTCCAACCCGAGTGCTAACAGAAGCATGTAGTCTCCACTTACACCCTTCACCTCTCGACGGACAAATCAATGTGAGCTTCGACTTTGTTGATCTATCCGTTCGGTGTTGTGTGTTACGTTTCAATGCCCAAGTAGCAACGGCCCGTATAACGTCTTCTTTACATCCGAATACATCTCCCACCGAAAGATCGTCAACATTTTCTCCTTCACCCCTTACTATAGTTGTGTCTTCCCCTCCAACATCTTCTTCATCACTTTCAATGAAAATATTACTTGCGACGGCATTATTAATCCAAGTTATATCTTCGCCGTCATGGAATGCATCAACCGCCAAGACACTACTAACCATCTCATTCGGTAGTTCATCGTTGTCACTTGATGAATCCTCAACTTCATCATTCTCATCATCTTCATCATGAGCTTCATTTTGCTCATTCATATTACTCTGAACTTGAGATAACAATTGTGTCATGGTCGGTTGATTATAAGTGTGTGGAATCCATGTACTACATCCAACCTCAGATGACATGACCAGACATTCTTTTACAACGTATAGTACGATGTCATCGACTTGAAGACATCTCGTTAAGAATACTTTAGTAGAGTTGTCATCCACAACATTATTCACACCATCAAAATAATTATATAATAACTTCAGAGTTATTGATCTTGAGTCACACCCAATTGCCTCAAATATGTAACTCTTCAAATCTTCGTGTCTACATCCTTCCAATATCTTGATGTTACGTTCATAACCACCATAGTAATAAGCGTAATCATTACTTATAGAAAGCATTCCATCAAACATTAGTCGGACATTGATTACCCTCGATGCCATGTGTTTGTTATGTTGACACTAGCCTGAAATACGAACTTGTCAACATCGCATATCAGAATGGACAAATACATGAGGTTTTAGAGATACGGCCGAATTAATCCAATATGTCCTGAAGATCAAATTGATCCGGCCGACCGATCAGGATCAGAATCGGCCGATTCCTGGATCGGCATGGCCATTGCGGATCCGATTCTTGGCAAAAGGATCGATCCGGAAAATACCTCCGGCAGAATCGATCGGAATCAGCCGGATCAGTCATAATCGGATCGGCCGAATCGGTCACGAACAAAATTGAATCGTTTTTGTTCATTTTTTGCTATTCCAATCGGATCGACCATGATCCGCCAGAATTGGTCCGAATCGACCGGAATCGGTCCACAATCGGACCGGCACTCGGGATCGGATGGTTTTTTTATTTTATTTTTTTGCTTACCGATTATGGATCGATTTTCTTCCATTTGATTGGTCGGAATTGGTCCGATTGGATCGGATCGATCCCAATTCCGATTCTAATCCCACGATCCTTAATCGTATCCAATGCTAAATTAATTTGTGCCCAACGATCAAAACATCAAAAAACCAACATCCTATGACAATAAATTATGATAAGGATAAACCAACCCTAAACTAACATTTTATATTATCCTACATGAAAAATTTATACAAATTGTGTTTACGTAAAATTAATCAACGAATTTAAGCATCAAATTATACCTACTAGCCGCTGCCAAGAGAGCCGCCCAAGCCCTTCTTTACTGCCAAAACCGAAGCCGCCTGACAGCCCTAACTTGCCCCGCCACCGTCAGCCCTAGTTTGCCCCGCCGCCGTCCTCCGTGGCCGACGCCTGAGCTGCCAATCCACCCGCTGAAAATGTCGTAGGCCGCCGCCGCCGAAGGAGCACAAATCCGCCGCCGAATGAGCACAAATCCGCCGCCGCCGAACGAGCACAAATCCGCAGCCGCCGCCGCCGAAGGAGCACCTCGCCGCCGCCTTCGCCGCCGCCGCCGCCGCCGAAGGAGCACCTCGCCGCCGCCGGAGGAGAAGGAGACGCCGCCGCCGGGAGAGAAGGAGACGCGCCGCGGTAAGAATGGAGGAGGGTAAAAGGTAAAAAGGGTCGGGGAGGGAAAATCGGTGGTTAAAACGTTTTACTAAATCGAGTTTCAGAAACTCGATTTTACTAAGCTGCGTATCTCCGTGAAAATCGAGTTTGGGAAACTCGATTTTTGCAGAGGACAGAGGCGCGCGGCGTTCTGTCCCAAAGTCGGGTTTCATAAACCCGATTTTAGCAGGGCGCGGAAGGCGCACCGGTGTGAATGAAAATCGGGTTTCATAAACCCGATTTTTAAATCGCTAAAGTATAACCCGATTTTAACTAATTCTCATTAGCCCTCGTAATCAAGTGGGGCGTGTATCAGGGCCTAAAATCAAGTTTTCAAAACCCGATTTTGACCAAACTGTGTTAGATTCTCAATTAAAACTTTTACTGTGCTACTTTTAAAATTAAAAAAAAAGTGTGCTATTTTAAAAAAAAACTCTCAGGTTAACCTTGATGTGGTCAAGGAAAGGCGGGGTCTTCAAGCGTGGGCTGATGATGCCGGACCTCCGCCTCCTGCCCGGCTACCTCAAGAGCTTCGGGGCGGCGCGCTCCGACGTGCTCCGCTACGGCGAACGTGAGTTCTCCTTGGACGAGATGCCCGTCTTCAGCTTCAAGGCGGGCCGGGGGAAGCCCTCCAGAATGCTCCGCATACCCTGCATCATCCGCCCCGCCGACTTCGACGACGACGACTCCGACGGTGGTCGGGCTTTATATAGCCGTTGCCAATAAAGTTATTTGGGATGGCTAAAGCCGTCCCTAATATTAAAAACAGCCGTCGCAATACCAGAGAAAAAAATTCCGGGACCTGGGGTGTGGGGTTTCTGCTTGCCATTTGCGACGGCTTACGTGGCCGTCGCAACTACATTTATTGGCGACGGCTGGTTAGCCGTGGCCAATAAGATTATTTGAGACGGCTTAACCCGTCCCAAATAACTTCATCCGCCGTCTAATCTCCTTATCGTTTGCGACGGCTTAAGCCGTCGCCAGTAAAGTTATTGGCGACGGCTGTTTAAGCCGTCTCCAATAAATGGTCGTTTTGCTAATAACTTATGCTCGGCTTACGAGCCGTCGCCAATAAACGTACTAGGGACGGCTTACAATAGCCGTCGCTAATATTATTGGCGACGGCGTTATTTGCGACGCGTTTGCGATGGCTTTGAAGCCGTCGCTAATATTTATTAGCGACGGCTTTTTGGTTTTTTGAGACGGCTTACAGCCGTCCCTAGTAACCTATTTTCTTGTAGTGCCGGATGTTGCATGTTTCAGTTTTAATTGTGCAACATAAATATATAATTTTGATCTTTTTGATGTCCTTTTCATCTTGGCAATAGAGGTGTGGACTTACGAACTTGGATGAGAATACTTAGATTTTGTAATTTTATTTTATATTTGTATTTTGATTCCCGAACATGATCATGTTCTGTAATTTTGGCAATAATCATGAATATTTCAGGTCTCTTCGTAAGCATGTAATTTGTTTTGTAATTTTTTGTTTCTATAAAATTGATAGATTTTAATGGGTGACTGCGTATGTGCCTACAGCCTTGTGTTAGCCGTTAGGTACGTACTTGTACTATTTTGAATTTGCTATTCGGAGCACTGATGCTACCGCAGTCGGTAGCCAGCAACAAGGTTGATTTTAGAAGTCAACAGCCAGACAAAGTCAGGTGCTAACTAGGGATGCAAACAAGTGGAATCAAGGCTATTAATATGTTATTTAACTTTGACTCATTTATTTTACGTGAATTTGAGTTCGACCTATATCTTTTTACAAGTCTATGAACTCTGGTTCAAATTTGATTCATTATTTATAATTAAATCGAGTTTAAACACGAACTCGAATAATAACTCCATCAACTCGAGTTCGATTTACACTCAAATTCAAATTCGATTTAGACTTATTTATAATTTTTAAAAAAATGAAAAATCAAAGAATAACTTTATCTCGTTTGTAAAATTTTATTTAAGTTTAAAATCAAATCAAATCAAATGCATTTAACTAGAAATTTATTGGTGGTGAACTTATTTGTTATGATTTTTGAGTCGTCGCCCAAGAAAAACTGATATACGATGAGGTATACGTTTTAGCTTTTGGAGATCATTGCCTTTCTTCTTGCGGTCTCACACCCCCTTCTTCTCTATCCTGTCCTGGGGTGTTTTATTGGCGTCTAGAGAATTTCTTTGCATCGGTTTAATATGACTTCTGAATTAAATTTTAAATTTTGTTACGCTTAGTTTAGCACTATATCAATTTCTATATAATTTAGAATAAGTATACTTGTAACTCGTATGTACACACTCTAATTAGTATATTTTCCAACTTAACATAAAGTGTATAGGGTACTTATAAACAACATACCTGATATAAGTGTACATTAATAATTATAATTATGCTAAATTGTAGATTGAGTGAGGGTCGCTCTTTATTATGTTAATATCCATCGTTAAAATACAATTTTATTGTAGTGTACTATTTCTTTTTTTCTGTCAATACTGCAACAGTCAAGGCAATGTCGTCTCATCAGAAGCCAAACATATGGGTTCTAAACTCTGAACTTCTCAAACAAGAGGGTGTTTATGGGGTGTTTGGGTATAATTTTTGTTCTTAAACAGTTTCTATGTTAAAATTTATGTTATGTTATACAGTAATACAAAATTTGAAATTCAAAAAATATCTAATTAATACGCTTGATATAAATGACATAATTATTAAAAATGCTCGGTAAATACTTGATAGAGATAAGATATATAGTGGACTAATGAGCGTGGTTTTTTATTTTGAGATATATAGATGAATGAAAGAAAAGGCACCAGTTTTGAAAATGATAAAATATACACAGCGAAACACATCGCACAGTACATCTACTCCTCTTGCTCTCAATTTTAAAATAAAAGAATAAAAAAAACACCCTATTAGTCTCGCAAGGAGCCTGAGTCTACAACGTCCTCCCGGGTGAGGAGGGTTTGGCGTCCACGGCACCAAAGGGGGACTAACATATTCTTACATTCTCATCGCTAGCTTGTTCTCTCCATAATCTAACATGGAGAGCTTCATTTACTTACGTGGGTCAAGGCGATATATATATATATATATATATATATATATATATTAGTGTAAATGCACACTAGGTCCGTTTTAAGGAAACCACTTTACCACTAGGTCCGTTTTCAAAAACACATTTCCATTAGGTCCGTTTTTTCAAAATATGGTCACACCCACTCCAATTTGGATTTGAAATGTCATTTTTGTCCCTCCGGCGGCGGCCCTCTTGGCGGTACTGCCACCCCGCCGGCCCCCTCCCCCGTGGCGGCGCTCCCCCCGCCCGACCCCCCCCCCGGCGAGGCTCCCGCGGCGGCGCTCCCCCGCCCGTGAAGCCCCCGGCGGCATTCCCCCAGCCCCCCGGCGAGGCTCCCCCGGCGGCGCTCCCCCTGCCCGCGAAGCCCCCGGCGGCATTCCCCCAGCCCGCCCCCCCGGCGATACTCTCTCCGGCGGCGCTCCCCCCGCCCGCGCAGCCCCCTCCCCCCGAACAGCCGAAGGTCCCCCGGCGATGCTCTCCCCGGCGGCGTACCCCCCATACGCGAACCGCGAAGGGCCCCTGGGAGGAGGAGGCAGAGGAGCCAGCAGTGGCTTCTCCGGCGGAGGCTGGAGGAGGAGGCGGCGGAGGAGGCTGGAGGAGCCGGCGGAGACTGGAGGAGGCGGCGGAGGAGTCTCCGGCGGAGGCAGAGAAGACGGCGGAGGAGGTTGGAGGAAGTGGCAGAGGAGGAGCCGGCGGAGGCAGAGGAGGCGGCGGAGGAGGCGGCGGAGGAGGCGGCGGAGGCATCTCCGGCGGAGGCTAGAGGAGGAGGCAGCGGAGGAGCCGACGGAGGCGGCTGGAGAAGGCTGGAGGAAAGGGTAAAAATGGGATTTGGAGATTGAGAGAGATAAAAATGGATTGGGTGACAATTTTATGAGGTGTCAACGGACTAGAGAGAATGAAAATTGGGTCAACCAACTTTTTGGTAAACTCCTTTTCTTAAATGGACCTAAAGGTAATTCTCCCTATATATTATATCATCAACTTAGAGTCCACGTCCACGGCACTCCCAATCAGAAGAAAATTTCTGAACAGCATCATGTACACTCGTAGAAGATGTATAATTAATGGTTATTAAGTAAAGTCTGATTTGTTTTGACTTAGATGATATCGAGACTTTAAACTAGTTCGAGATTAAACGTTCACATCGTTGGATAAAAGGCCCGATTGAAGACAAAAATCTCTTAAAAGATTACATGATTTTATGTTGCAGAGTGTTAACTTCTTTCGTTTCATAAATGAATAACCAAAATTTTATATTACCTGAAATGAAAATGTTAGACACCACTTAAATCTATAGAGCGAAGGGTCAAGTCTTCTCCTCCTCCGTGTTATCCAAGGACTATTGCCTTGTGCGAGGAAATTTCTAATCGTTGACCTCGTTACTTGTGTAGCTCTCTTTTACCCACCCACCATATACAAAGGTTCTTCAGTCTGCCGTTTCTTCCCTACTTTTTAGCCGGCCATAGGAAATCGGAACTCCTCTTTTGTTGCCATTCAAACGTTTTCTTTTTCTCCTTTATAACAGCACCGAACCCACTCTCCATTCTTTCTTCTTTTTTCTCTTCTTCCCTGTGCTCAGCTCTAATTTGTAAAGACGCTTAATTAAAGCACACAGATATAAAAAAAACATGCAACTTACACCCGGAAAGAGATCGATCAGCGCTCTCAACTTTCTTCTCCCAGCCATGAAAGATCACCCTCCCTGTCTTTCGGCATCTTCCAGCACATGAAAGCGTGTCGGCGTCGCCAAGCAAAAGGGAGGTCGGGGGCTGCATGCCAAGCTGTGCCACCCAAGCTACAGACAGAGACGCATCGTTCTACTCTGCTACAAGCAGGCTTCGCATCGAGCACACCGTACTCTATAAATTGAAGTATCCGGAAGATCATGCATGAGACGTCTCAAGGTTCAACACGCCCATCTATCCATATTGTATGCTTCTATATCGAATCGATGGGTACTCTCCGCCTCCGGGATGATGCTCATTCTGCTTGGTACAGATGGATGCCGGGCACCACCGCCGACGGAGCCGGCAAGGAGAGCAGCCGGCCGTGCAGCTGGCCGGGGAGATGGAAGAGGAAGCTGGCCTCCGTGTTCTCCAAGCCCACGTCGGCGTGGAGGCGACGGCTCGACGTGCGGGTTGGCGTCCTCGACGTGGTGGTCTTCCGCGTCTTGTACGTCCTGGAGTCTCTCGTCCTCGCCGCCGTCCTCTCTTTCTACCTCTGCTGCTTCGGCTGCCGCGTCTGAGCCGACTCAGCCGGTGCCTCGTCCGGTCGCAAAGCGGCACCGGTTCAGGATTATTGTGAATCTGGTCTGTGTGTCTGGTTAAAATCTTGCAGTAATCAAGGGTGTGCCATGGCTTCCTCTGGATCAATCTACTGACTTTCCGGGGTTCCGTTGAACGTTCCGATTGGAGAAGACAAGCCGATATGCACGTAATAGTAGATTAATGCAGGATATGAAGATCTCTCTGTCCGTGTCGCCGGTATCTAAATCTGCCCACGAAACGTTTTTTATGTTTTTAATTTTGTACAATCCTTGTTTTCGGATTGATCGGTTAGTAGCAGTCTAAAAAGGGAGGAAACAGATGGCGCTCTCTTCTTACTTGTTCGATGAAATCTGAGTGTGCCTCCCTGAGGAGATCAGTTCGAGTCACCTCGTTGTCGGCGGAGAGAATAACTTAGATACAAATATGTGCGAGTCATACGTGTAATATCTGGTAAAAATAAATTAGAAATTTGTCTTCTGCGGACTTCCCCTCCCACCCGGACTCTCTCTCTTCTCCCCCCTGCGCCCCGGAGTTTTTTTGTTAAGTAACACAGTTTTTTTTATTTTTAAAAGTAGCACGGTAAAATTTTTAATTGCGAATCTAGCACACTTTGGTCAAAATCGAGTTTTGAAAACTCGACTTTCCTCTTTGATACGGGTCCCGCGTGATCCGATTACTTAAACCGTGTTTAATAAAAGTCGGATTTGAAAGTCGAGTTTTTACAACTCGACTTTTGAAAGTCGAGTTGTAAAAACCCGATTTTGAAACGTGCGCAACAAAAAAAACAAGCGCAGCATTAAATGCGCTACAGTACCAATGTTGAATTTTTCACGTTCCACCTAGTAAAATTGGATATTCGGATTAAAATTTCTCCGATCCACTCGGACCAATGAATTCGGAACATTCAAAACTATAAGATTGAATTTTTAAATTTATAAAAAGTGCAAGTTTTATCATTGGACGGTCCAGGATGCTCCGATTTAATATTAAAAAATCTAATATTAAGTATTTTGATATTCTAAATTTATTGGACGGAACGGATCATTCAAATTCAAATCCGATAAATTATAATTTAAGAATATAGATAAAGACGATTTGATTTTAAAAAAAATACTCTGCATTTAGTGCGCGCACATTAAATTTTTTTTTAAAATCAAATCGTCTTTATCTATATTCTTAAATTATAATTTATCGGATTTGAATTTGAATGATCCGTTTCGTCCAATAAATTTAAAATATCAAAATACTTAATATTAGATTTTTTAATATTAAATTGGAGCATCCTGGACCGTCCAATGATAAAACTTGCACTTTTTATAAATTTAAAAATTCAATCTTATAGTTTTGAATGTTCCGAATTCATTGGTCCGAGTGGATCGGAGAAATTTTAATCCGAATATCCAATTTTACTAGGTGGAACGTGAAAAATTCAACACTGGTACTGTAGCATTTTTGCGCACGTTTCAAAATCGAGTTTTTACAACTCGACTTTCAAAAGTCGAGTTGTAAAAACTCGACTTTCAAATCCGACTTTTATTAAACACGGTTTAAGTAATCGGATAACGCGGGACCGGTATCAAAGAGGAAAGTCGATTTTGACAGTGTGTTAGATTCGCAATTAAAAATTTTACCGTGCTACTTTAAAAAAAAAAAACTGTGTTACTTAAAAAAAAAACTCTACGCCCCGCCGCTCGCCGGATTTCGCTCCCCCATCTCCCAACCGGATTCCCATCTCCATCCAGATTTCGGAACCCCCCCGTCCCGGTTGTAACGCCAACGTCCCCCCTCCCGCTTGAACTCTCGCCACCGTCTCCCTCTCAGCTACGGAAACCCCCCCCCCACCTGTATATTTTCCTTACGGAACCCCCCCCGCGAGCTCTCTCTCCCTCTCTTCCTATCGTCCGCCCTTCCGCGCGCGACTCCGCCGCCGCCCGCCGCGGCATCTGCCCCGCCATCCGCTGCCACCCGCCACCGCGTCAGCCCCACCGTTCGCCTCCGTCCACGCCGGTCGCCATCGTCTTCCCACACCAAGCGCCAGCGCCTGCGCGACCAGCGGGCCACCCTCCCGCCTGCTCACCGTCGCCAGCCTCTCACATCTCCAACCGGTCCGCCGTGCATGGCTACTGGCCACCCAGATGTCACCCCCCTCCAGCGCACCTGGCTGCCTCCCGCCCGCCCGGCAGCCGCCGTCATCGCCAGCTCGCGGCCGCAGCAGCGCCCCCTGCCACCTTGGACGCCCGCAGAGCCGCCGTCGCCCGTCCGCCCGTCGACGCATCGCCGCTCGAGCAGCCGCCTGCCCGGACGTTGCCCTCGGTCCACCACCTTGCCATGGGCCGCCGCCACCATCTCGCTGCCGCCGAGAGTGCCTGCAATTTCCCCCCGGTTGCCTTCGCCGTCGCCGCCAAGCCCATGCAGCCCGGTCGCCGTCGCCGGCCAGTGCCGCCGCCACCGCGAACGTCGCCGTCCGAGAAGTCGGTCGAGCCCGGCTCAGCCCCCTGGTCGACCGCCCGGCCCAGCAGCGAGCCGCCAGTCCAGCTCCAGTCCGACCGGCCGGTTCAGCCGAATCAGCCAACCGGTTCAGTATTTTGGATACTTGTTGATTTATTATTTGTAGAAATCAAAAAGAAGGCCAGAAAATTCTGCAGAAATCCAGAAAAATCAGGAAAATTCACAGGAGCTTTCAGGTGGGTTTCTCAAGCTCGTCTATTTATTTGATCCCATTTTGATAAAAAAATATGCATGATTAAACTTATGGACTTTGATTTGACTAATTTAGCTTTTGGACGTAAGATTAGTGATTCTTCTCAAAATCCTTGAAACCAGAAACATGAAATTTCTATTTTGTATATTATGGAACATGTTTAGCTTGATTCTGGATGGGTAGAGATATGATTCATAAGATTTGACCTTATGTTAGTTATGTATGTGAATATATGATAGGTTGGACCTAGAAATGAAATATAATTATGTATAAACTTGGAAAAATCATGGATCATCAAATCATATCTTTTAGAATCTGTTTAGGTCAGATTGTGGTTGATTTATCTCAAAATTTAATTTGTTTAGTTTATGCCAAGCTTGATTTAGGTTAAATGTATTGCATATGTAATTAAGTATGTCTATTTTGGCTTGTCATTTCATGTATGTAAGTCATGTAAATTTTGGTTAGTTTAGTTTCAGATCATGTCTTATGTCATGCATGGTGTAGTCATGTTCATATGGTCAAGTTTGGTATATGTTTGATTTGGAATATGTCAACCAAGTCGGTTAGTATAAGTCTTGTCTAGTTTATGGTAAAATATGTTTAATTTGGTTTCAGATCATGGACTATTCTATGTATAGTTAGTCATGTCAATTTGGTCATGATTAGTATGAGTTGTCATTAAGAACAAGTTCAATTAAGTCGGGTTATCATATGTCTTGTCTAGTTTGTTATGTCTTGCATGAAAGGCTATGAAATTAGATGTTTATGTCATGTATGCATGGTATGGTCAAGTATGTCTTGATTTGATTTTATGTTATGAACTCCTGATATGACGTGCTATGAAGGCCTCACCAGCCTATTCTAGTCAATTGCCCGTGGGCAGCGGGTAACTTAGTTGAATCCGGCCCTCCCACAGATCCCGGATTACCGCGATTTTTCCCTTGGTGTCACCACTGCCTAGGTGCACTTTGGGCTAGCTTAGTATATGTTACTTTTATATATATTAGAGCTGGTGAATGCATTTGTACATGTGAAGCAAGACGACCAATTTCTTGCTCTTTGGCTATGTGATTGGAAAGAATACGAAATTTGGTTACTTATGTGTCATGTATAGATGTTAAGTTGTGTCATGTTAAAAAAATTCAGATTTGTCTCATTTTGTTTTGGTCTTGTTAAGTTAAGTCTAGAGGATAGTTGTCTAGCTTGTATGGTCTTGTGTGTTTTGGTCTAGAATTGAGTAGCATTGGCATAGTCTTTTTCCTTAAAAGATAATTATCGTTTGGTTATGGGTTATGGTTAAATATAGAAGACATTCTATATATTTGTATTTACATCTCAATTTAGATATGTTATCTATCATTGCCTGTTTATATGTTAGTATCCGATTGGCGGGAAATGGGTGTAAATCCTACGGAGTCCCCGGACTCACCCCGTTGTGGGATAAATTTTTCAGCAGGTACTGAGGACCAAGGAGCATGAAGATGAAGTTCAGGTGGAACCAAAGGAATTCAGAGTCATTTGCACTTGGAGATTCTTGGTACTCTCTACTTAGGTAGACGGACTTGGTTGTTCTTGAACAAGAGTGTGGTTAGACTTAGAAGTATGGTTCCATTCTCTTATTTTGATGAATCTTATGGAATTAATTGTTTAAGTTTGGGTTGTGGAATCCAAGTGTTGGGTTTCATCCCACTGTCACGACATTGTGTATTTTCGCTGCATATTTGTGGTTTTGTTAATTAAATTCCGGGTCATGACAATACGACTTAGATTTCAAAAGTTAAATAGACATTTAAATTACGATGAATCACATTTTTGTGTTTAGATAGACTATTCTTTTTCATCGTCTCCCGAGATGACTCAAATTTCTCTCAACATTCAAAATTTTAAACTCCAAGTTCACTTTATATCTAAAGTTTGAATATTCAAATCGATGGCGCACCAATTTTTGAAAGTAATCCAAGAATCTTCTAAAATAGAAAAAATATAAAAATTTAGATTGCGTTTGAAGTGTGTCAAATTAAAGATTTGATTTGAGTTCTTTTTTAGATAAATAGGAAAGATTAGACTTGGTTAGGATTTGATTTATGTTTCTTTTTTTAAATGTCTTATTTTGATGAGTTGGGTAATCTTTTAATTTTGGTAATGTCAAAATATATTTATATGTTGTAATAGGTCATATGAAATAGGTCGAACATTGAAAATTCGAAGGACGAGTCCTTTGAATCGCGGCGTGTTTTTCTCTCTTCTTGTAGGGGCCAAACCTCCTTTATTCTTCTCCGACGGATGCCAAACCCTCACTTTTCTTCTCTTCGTCGCCCTACATCAATACCCAAGCAGCTTCCTCCTCCGTCAATATCGATTTGGGTTTTGAAAGCCAACTTTGAATACTTAAATTTATGTGAAAATGTCTTTTGAGATATTTGGTTGCTCTTTTTTAATTTAGATACTTTTTTTCTTTTGAAATTAAGATCGTCTTGTATGTTAACATCAAATTTAAAATTATATAAATTATACAATCTTTATGTTTGATAAAAATAAAATTATTATGTAATATTTAGTGAGTGTCGTTTCGTCTGCCAGCACCACTTTGTACGCAATGCCGAAGTCGGTTGTCTCAAGGATGTAGGCAGCCGTTTTGAGCAGAGTCTTTGGCACCAGCTCTACTTCCTTGTCGACGGGCACCAGTGCGTCGTTCTGCGGCAGCTTCATCTTGGGAGCTTTCTGTAGTTCACTGTCATGGTTCTGTAGGGCGGAACCCATGGAGGTGTCATTGTTCTGATCACCGGCGATATTTCCATTCAAGGAAGGTAGAGTCAAGAGTCGGGTCTAAAACCGACTTGAGTCGGCTGGGTCGCGACCATGATCAAGTAGGAATTAGGAAAAAAATAAAAAAAAACTATTTAAATATATCAATCGAGTCAAGGTCGCAGGACCTAATCAGAGTCAGTCGGGTCACCAATTCGGCACACCATGCTTCCATCCTTCCCGATTTCCAAATGGAACAACATCCACTGTTGACGCCGGCGGCATCCACTGTTGCTTGCCCATCGCCAAACCGGCTGTTACCAATCTGCCGGTGAGCCAAGCGCTTCTTCTTCTTAGCTTGGCAGACGCAAAGGGAAACCATATTGAAGAAGAACCTGATTCAGGTGAGATCACCTGCCACAATACCCGCTACGGAGGCAAGCTTGAGACCTCCCTAATTTTGTTCACTCCTTGGGAATTGCCGCTACTTTTGTCCTACATGGCAGTGCAACGGAGGCAGAGGAGATGAGGAGATGCTCCTCGGGCACGACCGCTCCCTCTCACCCCCTCCGCCGTCCCGGAAACATCTCCTCCGCCAGCACCACCGAGGAGAAATAGCTGCAGGTTTGCTTCGCCTGCCCATCAGATGCAGCTGTGTGAGGCGGAAATCCACAGAGGGCCAGAAAGGTTGGCGGTGATGGATGGAGATCCGGGAGAGCGAGAGCGAGCGTGGAAGGGGGAGATTCCGACGATACTTCCTTTTGGGGCTCCGACAATGTACGTTTTCCTGTGTTGACACCTACGAGGGAGAATCCCACTCTTTGAGGCATTCCGTAACATCCCCTCCGCCCCAAACAATAACCACCTCCTATTTCCCCGGACGGTTCCGCCGGGTCCCATGCACTAACCGAATCCCGGTTTTGATGGGCACGTTCCAACATCTCCCACTTGACCATCAAAATCAAATGATTTCTAATTATATTTTCTCTCTTTATGAAAACATAATCCAATTTTATCGAGATGTCAAAGTGTTCTATATATACTCCCACTTTCAATGAGATACATACACATTTCTTTGCATTTTCACTGTCCATGAGATGTATATATTTTCATAAGCACTCCCACTTTCCGTGAGATACATATATATTCTTATACAACCTCATTATCCGTGAAAATTACAAATGACTCACATATTCTTGAGTCCCATTACATTAAGCCAACATGCTTAATGAAAATTTCTGCCGAGATACCTTTAGTCAAAGGATCGGCAATCATATCACTGGTGGGAATATAACTTATATTTATTTCCCCTTTCTGCACAATATCACGTATATAATGATATTGTATTTCTATGTGTTTTACTCTAGAGCTATTTGCTCCACTGTTAATCAGGTTGATGGCGGCCTGCTTGTCACAACAGATCTCAACTGGCCCATCAACCAAATTGAGACCTAAATCAATCAGAAATCGTCTAATCCAGACGGTATGAGTAGTAGCCATACTACAGGTAATATACTCAGCTTCCTGTGTGTATCTTGCCACACACCCCTGTTTCTTGCTACCCCAAGAAACAGCCGCACCACCAAAGATGAACAAGTGTCCCGAAGTGGACTTTCCATCATCTTTATCCCCTCCGAAATCCGCATCGGAGTAACCAAGCACTTCAAGTGTTTCCGCTTGGTATACTAACTTGTGGTGCAATGTACCCTTAAGGTACTTCATAATCCACTTAACAGCTTCCCAATGTGTTGGTCCAGGATTACTTTGATACCTGCTCACTAAGCTTACTGCAAATGCTATATCAGGCCTGGTACAAAGCATTGCATACATTAAGCTTCCAACAGCTTGAGCATAAGGCATGTTAAGCGAGCCTTGACCCTCTTCGGGACATTGCTTCTTGCTCAACTTCTTTCCATAAACCAGAGGTGTATTTGCCGGATTGCAATTCTGCATCCCAAATCTTCTAAGTACGGACCGTATGTACTTCTCCTGGTTTATGGACAACAATCTAGACTTCCTGTCCCTCTCAATCTGGACACCAAGGACATAGGACGCCTCTCCCATATCCTTCATCTCAAATTTCTCACTGAGCTCAGACTTTATCTTATTCAACTTTCCGATGTCATTTCCGGTGAGCAATATATCATCCACATACAAGGACAATATAATCAGCATGCTCCCACTCTTCATGACATACACACAGCTATCCAACTGATTTGGAACAAAGCCGAGTTGAATAATTACATCATGAAATTTGAGATACCATTGTCTAGATGATTGCTTTAATCCATACAAGGATTTTCTTAACTTACATACCATATTCTCCTTTCCTTCCACCTGAACCCCTTCAGGTTGTCGCATATATATATCTTCCTCCAACTCTCCATTGAGGAATGCAGTCTTAACATCCAGCTGGTACAATTCTAAATCAAGATATGCGATAATGGCCAATAGCATCCTTATAGATGCAAACTTAGCCACAAGAGAATAGGTTTCTTGAAAATCAATACCTGCTTTCTGATTGAACCCCTTGGCAACTAATCGGGCCTTATACTTATCTATAGACCCATCAGCTTGAAGCTTTCTTTTAAATACCCATTTACACCCAATAGCCTTCCTATTTCTAGGCAAATCACACAATTCCCACACTCCATTAATTTCCATGGAGCTCATTTCTTCTTTCATTGCATCTAGCCATAATTCTGATTCACGCGATTTCATGGCATCGATGTAATTTATTGGATCTGTGTGATTTTCCTCATCAATATCTACATTTAGACATGAAGACTCACATGAGTATAAATAGAAATCATCCATCCAAGCAGGTGGAGTTCTATTTCTCTTGTTGCCAATTGCAGGTATATCAGACGGTCCTTCTATCATAGGATTATCTTGACCCTCAACTATTTCTTGTTGAGGTTGTTCTGCTATCCTAGGTTCTTCTTCCATTGGCAGATCATTTCTAGAGTCTTCATTGTAATAATCATCATCTATTACAATTAGAGGTTCTTTCTCAACTTCATGAGGTTCCTCTTCCTCTAGATTTTCTAGGAATGTAACATCCCTATATTCAATGATCCCCTTATCCTTATGGAAGAACCTATAGCCATTTGATTTCTCACAATATCCTATGAACTTGCATTTCAACGTTCTGGGTTCCAACTTATTTCTAAGTTGTTCTGGAATGAGAACATGGGCAATGGATCCCCATTT
Organism: Cryptocoryne crispatula var. balansae; assembly: GCA_036172225.1. Taxonomy (NCBI): domain Eukaryota; kingdom Viridiplantae; phylum Streptophyta; class Magnoliopsida; order Alismatales; family Araceae; genus Cryptocoryne; species Cryptocoryne crispatula. The sequence continues at coordinate 23,420,711 of CM069927.1, read as the reverse complement.
CCTGAGATGACTCATAATTGGTTTCCTCCCATTCCACAATTCATAAGGTGTGGATTCGATAGACTTGGTAGGTATTCTATTCAGTATATAACTTACCGTGAGCAATGCTTCTCCCCAAAATTTCTTAGGAAGACCAGAATGGGATAGCATACATCTAACCACATTCATTAAAGTTCTATTTTTCCTTTCAGCCACACCATTCTGTTGTGGCGTATACGGCATTGTTACATGCCGTTTTATTCCATGCTCTTGGCAATATGACTCAAACTCCTTTGAGTTATATTCTCCACCTCTATCAGTTCTTAACACCTTAATATCTCTACCCAATTGCCTTTCTACTTAGCTCTATATCTTTTAAAACAGCTGAGTGCCTCAGACTTAGCAGAAATAAGATACACATAGGCATACTTAGAGTAGTCATCTATAAATGTAATAAAATATTCCTTGTTATCATATGATTTTACACTTAGAGGTCCACAAATATCTGAGTGAATCAACTCTAACAATTCCTGTGATCTATGTCCTACTGTGAATGGCTTCTTAGTCATCTTTCCAACTAAGCAATGTTCACAAGGTGACAAATCTATTTTTGACAATGGCAGCATATTCATTCTTGCCATTAATTCCATTTTAGATTTTCCGGGATGACCCAATCTAAAATGCCAAAGATCACATTCGGTCTGATAACACAAGGAATACTTAGAACTATCATCTGAATTATTTCTTTCAGTGTCAATTACAGGAATATAAAACAAATCATGTTCTGGGGAAAACTTCCCCGTTGCATATATATCTCCATCCTTTCCAATTGACACACCTTTATTCGAGAATCTAACATCGAGGCCCTTTTTCACCAATGCAGGAACAGAAATGAGATTCCGCCGGATTTTAGGTGCATAAAACACATCCTTGAGGATCATAACATTATCCCCAAGATCCAGCCTATAAGTACCAACACCTTCCACATCTATATAGGTGTCATTTCCCATCATTAGCCTCTGTTCACCAGCATTCAATTTCTTTAGGGACACAAGCCCTTTCTTGGTCTTTGCAACGTGTCTAGTAGCTCCTGAATCGATCCACCACTCATCTGAATTTGTCAAACTTGCGCCACTTTCAGTAACGCCGACAAATTCTCTCATTCTAATTCCTTTATCTTCCGGGTGTAGATATTCACCCATATTTCTATGCTTACTTGGACAGTTGGCTTTGAAATGACCAAACTTTCCATAACCATAGCAAGCATATTCAGGAATCTTCTTGTGGTGTCGACATTGAGCAACTAACTTCTTATTTATTGCATTGGCCTTTATTAGATTCACCACTAATCCTTCCCTTCTAGCCATTCTAAAAATTTTTGTTGCTAACCTCAAAGGCAACTTAATGACAACTAAAACTGAACTAGCAATTCTTAAGATTGTGGCAATTATATTCAATGAGGGTAATTTACCAATCCATGCAGTGGTGATAAATAATTTCTTTGGAATCTTACTTTCAAAAATGGTTAAATTCATGGCTCTAATTATCAATTTATTTTCATGCACTATCACATGTTCTCCCTCTTGCATTCTACAGGCATCATTCCTGTGTAGCAAGAACTGGGTTTTAGTTTCTGTGATAATAGCAAATCTTTCTATGATAATATGCCATAATTTTCTAGTCTTCTTATCACCCACTATCCATTGCTCATTGATTTTCTTTTCCACCTTAGTGGGAGTTTCATTATGTTCTGGAGCAATGCCCTCAATTAGATTTTCTATATTGTCACAAATTAGATAATATCTAATTTTTCTATGCCACTTATCATAGTTCATTCCGTTCAGTTTATCTAATTTTGCCAATTTTATAGCAACTAGTATACTGGCTATTTAGACTAGAGTGTTTCTAAAATAAGTGAAGAATTGATTTGTAAAGATCCAAACTTGTATGATGACAAAAATAATTAAACTAAACATCATGCTCGTTGATCCAAAAGAAGACTATGCTAATTTAAAATCAATGACTACAACTAAGTAAACTGATAATAGCAAAAAAAATAGTCTTTCAACTACACAGGCATATTTTGATTTAATACATGATTGAGTTAAAAATAATACAATATGCAAATTGCAGCACGTGTGTGTATGTAACTATTATCAATAAAGAAAATTAAAATATGCTCCGTTGAAACACAAAAAAAAATTTCACCTTTAACTAAGATGATCATGTACTAATGAGTTGAGAAAACATGAAACCGTGGAATCAATTTAAGATCACCTTTTTCAAATATGATAGCTGCCAACGTTAGATCTATGAACAGACTATTAATACACTTAGTCTAATACATAAAATGACGTCCGGACAGCAAGAAATATTAGATAGGTTGTACATGCACAGTGTAAAATTGCAAAAAGAGTACTAAATCACTACGAATATGCAATGCTTCAATGAATATTTTAAGAGTTTTACCGTCTGGACTTCTGGGAAAACGAGAAAAGGCAAAAGATGATACTTGATTAAGAAGCTTCTGCGCTAGGCCCTGAAGACGGACTGCAACGAAGCTCCTGCGGTGTGCGATCGACAATAGGCAATGGCGGAGACGCCAATCGGCGAGTGATGGTGGCACACCGGCCTAGCACGTCCGTATGGCAGCAGAAGATGACGACCCTGGTGGTTTATCCCCGCCGGAGGACGCTCTGCTAATCTTTGCAGCGGCGGTGGCTGTTCTGGTTGCAGAAAGGTCGTCTGGTACAGCAGCGACTCCTCGGCGGTAACAACGGTGGGCGGCTGAGGCAGCAGATGGCACTGGTCGCACGAAGCGGCAGAGGGCGCTGTTGGTGGAAAGGCACACGAGCGCAGGCCCGATGGCGGCCGTGAGCGCCCAGGTGCGAGGGGGTTAACAGCGTCAACGCGGGCTGGAGCGCGGTCAGACGGGGGCGTAGGTTCGGTTCGCAGCAGCCGTGCAGGGATCACGGAGGCGACGGCGATGGCGACGACGTAGCTCTGATACCAGTGATGGATGGAGATCCGGGAGAGCGAGAGCGAGCGTGGCAGGGGGAGATTCCGGCGATACTTCCTTTTGGGGCTCCGGCAATGTAAGTTTTCCTGTGTTGACACCTACGAGGGAGAATCTCATTCTTTGAGGCATTCCGTAACATTTCCTCCGCCTCAAACAATAACTGCCTCCTATTTCCCCGGACGGTTCCGCCGGGTCCCATGCACTAACCGAATCTCGGTTTTGATGGGCACGTTCCAACAGGCGGCACCCTCTGCATGGTGGGCGGAGATGGAGATCAAGGCTGGAAGCGCTACCCGCTGTTGTCTTGGCCGAATCGCCGAGTTTTTTTTTTAAACTAACACTGTTTTTTTATTATTATAAAATTAACACGGTAAAAAAATTTATTGCAAAACTAGCATGGCTAAAAGTCGAGTTTTGACTTTAGTTAAAAGTGTTTATTAAAAATCGAGTTTAAAAATCGAGTTTAAATAACTCGACTTTTGAAAGTCAACTCGACTTTCAAACAGAAAAAAGAAAAACAAAACGCGCGCACACACTCAGTTGAAATTTTTTTTCTTCTACCTAAAAAAATCGGATACTCGGATTAAAATTTGTCCGATCCACTCGGACCAATGAATTCGGAGCATTCAAAACTATAAGGTTAAATTTTTAAATTTTTGAAAAGAGTAAGTTTTATCATTGGACGGTTCAGGATGCTTCGATTTAATAATTTAAAATTTATTGAAATCGGCCAATAAATTTAGAAAATCGAAATACTTAAGATTAAACTTTTAAATATCCCGATTTCGATAAATTTTGAATTATTAAATCGGAGTATCCTGAACCGTCCAACGATAAAACTTACTCTTTTCAAAAATTTAAAAATTCAACCTTATAGTTTTGAATGCTCCGAATTCATTGGTCCGAGTGGATCGGACAAATTTTAATCCGAATATCCGATTTTTTTAGGTGGAAGAAAACAAAAATTCAACCCGTGCGCATTTAGTGCTGAGTGTGTGCGCGCGTTTTTTTTTCTTTTTTCTGTTTGAAAGTCGAGTTTGGCAAACTCGACTTTCAAAAGTCGAGTTATTTAAACTCGACTTTCAAAAGTCGAGTTATTTAAACTCGACTTTTAAACTCGATTTTTAATAAACATCTTTAACTAACGGGATCACGTGGGATTTGTGTTAAAGAGGAAAGTCGAGTTTTCAAAACTCGACTTTCAACAAACCGTGCTAATTTTGTAATAAAAATTTCTACCGTGTTAGTTTTATAATAATAAAAAAATAGTGTTAGTTTAAAAAAAAACTCCCCAAATCGTCATCTGGCGAATGACCATGGCTACGAGAGCAAAGAGGGTGAGAGAGAGAGAAGCAACCCCGAGGGTCTACGGTCCCACATATGCCTCGGTGTCTGTCTCAAAAAAAATCTAACCTAACTTGTTTTTATTTAGAAAGAGATTAGATTCACATCTCACTTAAAAAAAAGAAAAGTAAAAAAAGAATAGTCAAACACTTTAATTCTTTTACTTTTAAAAATTATGTGAAAAATATAAAAAATAACTAAACAAAAAATTAATTTTGTAAAAAATTAATATATTATTTTTATGAATAAAATATTAAAAATATATCACTTAAAAAATCTCGAGAATCTCTATGCAAGAGTTTCTCCAAAGTGATAACCGTTAGAGTTATCCCATAAGATGATCTAATTAAAATGAAATATTTGATATTGTCTTTAAGAATTTCATTAGTGTTGAAAATATATCTACAATTTTATTAAGGGAAAATTGATTCCCGATCCGTTTAACAAATTCAATTTGATGATTGGTTCGTTGACCAAATTCTCTTTGCACACAGTTCGTAGATGCAAAATTTTTCAATGTACGATCATTTTCGTCAAGTTGGGCTATCTCAATGTCATGTAAAGTTTTATAATGCCATGATTGCCTTTCCGAATACCGTAGATTTGAGCGGATGATACCCTTTTTCTTTCCTTTTAGACATGAGAGACACTTTTAGATAAATTAATAAATAACAATTTATTTATTACATCATGTTTAAAATAATACTATGATTAAAATAAAATTTTTTGCATTTTATTAATTTAAAAATTAAAATCTATTACAAATATTGTTAAAAGTTAATTTATTAACTATTTATTTAAAAATTAAAATCTAACACAAATGTTGTATCATATTAATTATATTTAATTTATAAATTCAAAATATTGTTATGTTTTGAGAGAAAATACATAATGACTACGAATTTATTTAAAAATTACATTTGATTTATGACTGTAAAATATTAATTTTTAAAATAAAATATATTAAAATATACTATATTTAATTTATATTAAGTTTAAAATATAATATAAAATATATAATATTAACCTGATTATTTACGCTTTATGATTTATTATATCTGATTTATATTCAAGATTTAAATCTAATATAAATTATTAAATATTAATATATTTATTATGTCATACTGATTAGATCTAATTTAATCTTTGAACAATTTTTTTATACGTTAGAAGTATTATCATATAGATAATTTAGTCGATGAGGTGTTTACAACTTACTAGCTTAATAAAATTATTTTACCTTAACTTTAACACGTCTCTAGCGGTTTCTACAAATTTGGAGCAGGCGTCAAAAATTTTATAAAAATTGAATCTTCTGTTAAGATGCAATACTGATAGGATCTTCTGCTCAAGAGGGTCCGTTGAGTATGATCCTTGAATTCGCCTACATAGAATTTTCTGTTTACATGGGTGTCAACAGATCTGAAAGAGCATAATTTGATAATTTCTTTGAATATTATTCATATTTAAACTTGAATTAATTTTAATTCACTGAAGAGTATCGGATCATGTACTGAATATTTGAAGTTAAATAAAATTTAACTTACTAGATACTTATAGTTGAATACATTTGGTCATTTATGACTTAGTTAATACCTTAATTATTTTGTTTATTATAAAATAGCCAGGCATATGTATTCCATACATAAAATATTGTTCACGTAACAATGGTCCAAGGGCAAATAGGTCATTTCATTTTTCAGTCAACTCTTCATTAATCGGTTGAACTAAAATTGGAACGGATGTTATAAAATTTTGGAAAGTTGGACGGGATGTTAAAAAAATTTAGCAGACGGACTAACTGTTGAAATGAAATATGAAAAATGGATCGGAAATCAATTTCCTCTTTTATTAATTTAAAAGTTGAGTTACAATGAGTTGACTTAATAGGAAGATATGGTTAAGTCTTGATCTTCCTCGAAGTCACAAAGAGACAATTACCGAGAGGAAGATCTCACACTTGCTTGATCTCACGTTATCGAGAAATTGTCTCGCATAATTTATTCTCGACGAATTCAAATACATTTTTGTGAATCCAACAATTGGAATCAGAACTTGGGTTTTGACCTATGTGATTTGATACAAGAAAATCGTGTTAGTTCTTCTCTTATTTTGTTTGGCACTCGCATATCGACTTAATCGATTTAGGTCTGGATCGTCTCTTTCACGAATCTGTGAGACCGATCTTCCCATGCAAGTTCTTCTCCATGAAATCTGGATCGTTTCTCCATTGTCTGCGTTTTTTGGATCGTTTCTATATGACTCTGACTATGAGGCGCCAGTCCATTATGCCATAGAAATGATCAGCATCCAGCATGGTGGTGAGCCTAGCAGCTCCATCCCTGTCTTTGATGAGTCATCCGAGGATGAAGAAATATTGATTCAAGGCCTTGGTAGCAGCCAGACTAATGCCAAGCTATTTTTACAGCAAGCCTCTACCTCCCCTGCACAAGTTGAAGCCCCTCTTACTGAGGATGAGCAAGACGATGATGTTGAGTTCATGGACCTCAGCCTGGCTCCAGAAGAAATTGAAGACGGTGGCCAGGCAACGGTCGACGATCTCCTTGAAATTGACTTGGGGACACCAGATGACCCTAGGACAACCTTTATCAGTGCCCTCCTCACTGAAGAAGAAAGAAACCAGTACAGAGCTCTTCTCCAAGAATACAAGGATTGCTTTGCATGGTCCTATGATGAAATGCCAGGTTTAGCCCCTGAGGTGGCAGTCCATAATCTTGCCATCCTCCCGACTGTCAAACTGATCAAGCAAGCCCAACGACGGATGCACGCTGACCTAGAACTCAAGGTCAACGCAGAGGTCGACAAGCTCAGGGATGTGGACTTCATCGAGCCTTGCACTTATCCAGTCTGGCTCGCCAACATTGTTCCTGTCAAAAAGAAGAATGGGCAGATTCGGGTGTGCATAGACTACCGGGACCTAAACAAGGCCCGCCCGAAGGATGACTTTCCTTTGCCAATACCGGAGAATATGGTGGATGTGACCATGGGACATGAGGTTTTGTCCTTCATGGATGGGTCGTCTGGCTACAATCAGATATTGATGTCGGAGGAGGACAAGAACTTCACGGCATTCCGTACCCCCAAGGGTATATTTAACTACAAGCGGATGCCATTCGGCTTGAAGAATGCAGGGGCAACATACCAATGAGCCATGACAAAGATCTTTGATGAGATGTTGCATGATTTGGTGGAGTGTTATGTAGATGACCTTGTTGTTAAAACTAAAATGCGGGCCGACCACTTGGGTCACTTGGAAACAATCTTTGAAAGACTTCGCCTGTATAAATTGAAAATGAATCCAATGAAATGTGCTTTTGGTGTCTCTAGTGGCAAGTTTTTGGGGTTCATTGTCAGATATCGGGGTATTGAGATTGACCCTGATAAAATCAAGGCTATCAGAGAATTACCTCCGCCTCGGAACATACGTGAGTTAAGGTCTCTTCAAGGCAAGATTGCCTACATCCGGCGCTTTATCGCCAATCTTTCTGGTAGGTGCCAGCCTTTCTCTAGGCTAGCCAAGAAAGGCACCCCTTTCATTTGGGATGATAGTTGTCAGGCCGCCCTTGATGGGCTTAAGCGGTATCTTCTTAACCCGCCAGTGCTGGGGGCACCTATCAAAGGTCGTCCCTTGATTCTCTATATCACAGCACTCGATGCCTCTCTGGGGGCAATGCTTGCCCAGTTGAATGATGAGGGGAAGGAGCAGCCACTTTACTACCTTAGCAGAAGGTTGGTAGGTCCTGAACACAAGTATTCTCCCATGGAAAAGATGTGCCTGGCCCTAGTCTTTGTAGCTAAGAAATTGAGGCACTATCTCCTGGCTCACGAGGTTAGCTTAATATCCAAGTTTGATCCTCTTAAGTTCATGTTGAAGAAGCCTGTCCCTACTGGACGTTTGGGTAAGCGGGCTCTCATGCTCATGGAGTTTGATATCTAGTATATTCCCCAGAAAGCTATAAAAGGTCAAGGGATGGCAGACTTCCTCGCCGCTCACCCTATTTCAGAAGATTCCCCTCTCAATCTTCAGTTACAAGATGAAGAAACTTTGAGAGAAGCAAAAGAAGCCCAACAAATCAATGCCAAGCACTGGAAATTGTTCTTTGATGGTGCTTCCAGTGTTGAAAGAAGGACAACAGGAAAAGTGAGGCCTAGAGCAGGTGCGGGCATTGTACTCCTTAGCCCTGACGGGGGTGTACTACATGAGTCATGTTCCCTCTCAGAAATGTATACAAACAATGAAGCCGAGTATGAGGCACTCGTCGTCGGCCTTGAGATTGCCCTTGACATGGGAATCAGGTGTATCCAGGTGTTTGGAGACTCTATGCTAGTAGTGCAACAAATGTTGGGCATCTTTGAAGTTCGCAAGCCAGAGTTGGTTCCATACCACACAACTGCCATCCACTTGTCAAAAAAGTTCTATCTTTTCGTCATTGAACACATCAGGAGGGGACAGAATTCCCAGGATGATGCTTTGGCCAAGCTCGCCTCTACGATCAAGCTTCCACCAGATGGGAAGTTGGAGACTGTTGTCAAATGTCGACGACTCCTTCCAGACAAAAGTAGACGTACAGATGGCTTCACCCTGTTGGAGGCCAATGCCATTCAAGACAATGAAGATGAACTCCGACGCAGTCGATTGGCGACAACCCATTATTGACTTCAAGAATGGGACTCTTCCTGAAGATCGCGCTCAGCGTGTACAGTTGGCTCGAAGGGCAACTTCTTACCAGCTCATTCATGGGGAGTTGTATCGACTTGTGCCAGAAAAAGAACGGGCTATCCTTGTGAGGTGCATATCCAAGAGGGAAGCTATCCAAATCATGAGAGAGGTCCATAGCGGATTGTGTGGTGCTCACCAATCCGGACCCAAAATGAAGATCGCCATCAAGTTAAAGGGTTACTACTGGCCGACGATGTTCACTGATTGTGACGAGTACGCCAAGAGTTGTCATGAGTGCCAGGCCTTCGGGACCATTCCTTGATGCCCACACACGAAGTTGCATCCAACTAACCCTACTTGGCCTTTTGCCGAATGGGGAATGGACATAGTTGGACCATTCAAGCCATCTGCCCGAGGATCTAGGTTCATCCTAGCGGCCACGGATTATTTTTCTAGGTGGGCTGAGGCTGTAGCAGCCAGAGAAGTTACAGGTGAGGTGGTATCTCGCTTTGTTCGGCAAAATATCATATACATATATGGTGTTCCTAGTCGAATCATGTCAGACAATGGGACCCCATTCGTAAATCGACAAGTCTACAAGATGACGCAAAGTTCCACATTGATTGGAGGACTTCAACCATTTACAACCCTCAAGCCAATGGCCTAGCAGAGGCCTTCAACAAGACTCTTTGCAAACTTCCGGTCAAGGTGGTCGGAAGCAAGAAAGGAAATTGGGATGAAAAATGCAGGAAGCACTCTGGGCTTACCGTACAGTTTACAAGACCCCCACGGGTTGCTCTCCATTCTCCTTAGTGTATGGAAGTGAGGCTGTTGTTCCAGTGGAGATAGAGCTGGCCTCTTACCGAATTGCCGTCCATCATGGCCTCCCATCCGATGAGCCCGATGAAGTTCATAGGAGGTTCATGGAACTTGAGAAGCTGGAGGGTGATAGGCTCAAGGCTTACCAACATCTCAAAGTTTATCAAGCCAGGATGACTCGAGCTTATGACAAGCTAGTCAAAGACAGGGCATTCCAAAAAGGTGACCTTGTGATGGTCAAGCAGAAGGATGCCATGGCTGGTCGTCCCAAGAACAAGTTCCTCCCGAACTGGTTAGGACCCTACATTGTTGATCGGGTCTTTGAAGGTGGAGCCTATGCGGTAGTGGACAGCAAGGGGGAAACTCCTTTCCCACCGCTCAATGGCAAACACCTTAAAAGGTACTACGCCCCTGACCACGAGTTCCACATAGAGGCCACCAACATTGAAAGCTAGGTCTTTTCTCACTTCATTCAAAAAAAAAATGGGGCTAAAAATAGAGATGCCCGACAGACTTGGTCGATCATGCACAATGGATGGCCAAGGGCAAAAATGTCAAAACATCCAGCCAAGGTGAAAACCTGCAAAGGCACCTTGGGCAAAATTGGATAACCCCTTGTGTGAAAATCCTGCAATAGGACGCACAGGCAAAAGTGAAAAGGGGTCAGCCTGGGTGAAAACTCCCTAAAGGAGCAATCAGGTTGATAAAAAACAAAACAAACAAACAAACAAAAAACAAAACAAAAAAAATAATAATCAACTAGGGCGAACCCCCAACCTAACAAGATGGGTGGGTTCATTCCCCTAATTTTATTAGGGAGGAGGTCCGAGTTGCCAATGACGAAAAGGCTCTCATAGGCTCATCTACCTTGTAGTAGAAATATGCTAGAGAGACCATACCTGAGGCGACGAGGAAGACCATCTCCCACCTTTAAAATTCGGGGGAAGTTCCCACACTCCATCTTGAAAGGGATGAAGGGTAATACCCTACCCTACTCTCACTCATTCTTACCCCTTCAGTCATTCTTTTGACTTTAGCAATCCCACCATCTTGATCATTCCGATCCTGATGGTCCATAAATAAAAAACTTTCTCCAATCTTGACTATTCAGCCCACACATCCCATAAAAACTCATACTGTCCTGACCCTTCCTGGTCTGAACAATTTTTGAAATTAATTCAAACCCATACCACCCTGACCATTCCAGTCTTGTTGGTCTACAAGCTTCCACATTGTCATGACCATCCAGTCTTGATGACCTACAAAAAAAACATGCATTATCTGGACCATCATTCCAGGCAACCCTCAACAAACTAACCATCTTGGCAAGGTTGGTCTTGTATGGCTTTAAAACTCTCACTACCTTGATCATCCCGATCTCGGTAGCCTACACAGCTAGTTGCCTTGACTACTTGTTCTTAAGGCTCCAAACAAGGATTCTACAATGCCACTTTGGCTTCCATAGCCCTACTTTAGTCCTACACCATGTGTAGACCCTTGGGAAATCAGCCCCTTTGAGGCTCCCATTCGCCCCTTTGTGGCACTCCATTCCTACACTTTGTGTAGACCCATGGACACCAGCCCCTTTGAGGCTCCCGTTCACCCCTTTGTGGCACTATTAGTCCTACCCTTTGTGTGGACCCCTAGGAAACCAACCCTTTGAGATTTCCTACCGGACCCTTTGTAGTCCACAAACTTTGCCTTGTAGGCAAGCCCGAAATCCCTTTGTGTTGGTTTTACAACCTTATTAGGCCCCTGTGCCATGTTGCCCCTAGCACTTGGATTGGTCTCACATTCACTCGACCCTCATGCCAAGTTGCTTTCCCCTACTTGGATGGGTCTTGCCTTGATTGAAACTCCCTCTGTGTTAGTTTCAAAAATTTAACCCTCATGCTGAGTTGCCTTAGGTACTTTGATTGGTCATATCTTGTTTGAAACCCCCTTTGAGATGGTTTCAATATTAGTCCTCCATGCCAAGCAGCCTTCTGCACTTGGATTGGTCTTATCCTCTTCAGAACCCCTTTGCGTTGGTTTCACACCTATTTGATTAGTCCCTCGTGCCAAGTAGCCTTCTGCACTTGGATTGGTCTTATCCTTGTCAGGAACCCCCTCTGTGTTGGTTTCTCCACTCACTTGTTTGAAGCCCCTTGATTGGTTTCACAACTTTGGTTGGACCCCCGTGTTGAGTTATCACTAATCTCAACCTGGTTCATTCTATTTGCATATGGCTTGAGGGAAGCCTTAATTCCCTATACAATAGAGAGAGAAATAAAATAAAGTGAAAAATAAAATAAAGATAAAAGAAAAAAAAGAAAAAAGGAAAAATAAAAATAAAAAAAAGAAAAATAAAAAGAGAAGAAAAGAAGAGTGAAAACCTGGCTAGAGTGAAAACCTGAAAGGGCACTCTAGGTAAAATCAGGTAACCCCGCTACATGAAAACTTCTCTGGAGGCGTGTAGGCAAAACATCAAGGGGGCTGGTCTGGGTGAAAATCTTGCAAGAGACAGTCAGATCAGTAAAAAAAAAACAAAGAAAATGAAAGACTAGCTCATTCAGAGAGCTTGCTTGTTGGGGAGCATGCAAGAATTGACACCATCAAATGTGCCTATTGAATGGAGGATGGGCAACCAAACAAAAAAGAAGCCAAGGCTGGTCATGTATAAGGGCCCAAGGCCTTCTCAGTCCTGAAGAAAGCTCATGTAGCAGAAGCAGTGGATAAATTGCCAAGGACAAAGCAGAACAAATACTGGAGGCCAACTTACATGGGCAGTCCCTTCTCGACTCCCATCTCCAAGAAACTGCCCATGGGGGGCATTTGTTGGCATCAAACTTTTTCGCTTAGCTTGCTTGATACAAGTTTCGGCAATGCCGAAGCCGGTGCAGAAAATCTGACCCAGATTCGGAAAATTCGTGAATAGATGATGTAAACAGGCTTTGGAAATGCCTTGGCATGGCCTTACATGCTACAAATGGCCAATATAATGTGCTCATTGCATATCCCCGGTCAAGAGCTTCGCAACGGTGCCCAAAACATGAAAAACGGACACCGAAAGGCCGAAATGACCATTTTTCCCCTGACACTTTGGGACAAATTGGGACTCTAACATGGAATTCCAACTTTACCACATTTTCAATATTGGATAGATCTAGGCAACGCTCGAAACGGATCGAAAATCCGACCCCCGGATGAAGAGATATGCAAGAAAGAGCAAATCCGGACGGAAAGCCGTATGTTCTCGCACCAGGGGCATAATGGTCCGATTAGCTCTGGATCGACCCATGGGCTGAAAATTTCAATTTTCATGACCCAAAACTTTTATCTCATGAATATTGATGCATGAAAAATAAATTTGGCCAATGGGATAAGGTAATTGCACTCAGATACAGTTTTCGACATTATCGACGGCCGAGATCGTACCGATCAGAGAAACTAGCTAAATTAAGAGATCCGTTGCAATTCAAGTGATCTCAACCACACATCAAGATGGAGCATAAGATCAATGGCCATGAGGGCATGATCTGGAATTTTTTTAAAGTCAATTTAAGATTTATTTAATTGGTTTTGGTCGGAGTTAATGCTAGCCGTTGGATCGGGAGCACTTTGATTAAACCAGGGTTAAACCTAACCCAAGATGGGCTAACCCAACCTGTCATGGTCGAATTCCATCCTCCCTCATCTGATATGTGCGCAAGAAGCCCTAGAAAATAGGGGAGGGAGGCGCACCCACCTCCTCCTTCCTTGGCTAGTGGGTCCCACTCAACCACTTCCCTCAACCACCTCCCATGGCTTATCCCTATCTCTCCCTTGGTTTATCTTCATCCTAACTAATCCTACAACTAACCAAGCTTATCCTCATCCAAGCCTTGGTCGAACCAGCCTCCTTTCCACTTGTCATGTGCGCACACCTCCTTGAAAGGAGGAGATGGTGCGCACCCTTCTCTCCCTCTCTTTCTAGTTGGCGCATAATCATCCTCAACAACCAACTATGGGTTATCCTTATCATCCCCAACCTCCCTTGAGTTATCCTTATCTCCTCTCAACAACCTCCAGCCTTATCTCCTCCTGAATATGACGCCCCTCAGCCCCTATAAAAGCCCCCTCAGCAGGCCATGTGCAGGACAAGCTGATCACCCTGCGGAAGCCCTTCCTCTCCTCCCTCTACCCTGCACCAAGAGAACTTCTCCTTGCTTGGACATCTTCATCAGCAAGTCAGCAACCTCTCCATCCCCCTTGTGGTGTTCCAAGTGAAGAAGAAGAAGGAGAAAAGGCCTCCCTCCAGCAGGCGCGCCAGCAGCAGGTGCAACCAGCCCACCTGATTGGTGTGCCAACTTCAGCAAGTGCAGCAAGCTCTCTTCATTCCTTTGCTCCATCCATCAACATCAGCAAGGAGAAGACCCCCTTTTCTCATCCAACAGCAAGATAATAAGGGTTTGGTGGCACCTTCAACCCATCATCTTCAACACCACCTGCAGTGCAAGAGAGAAGAAAAAACCGGTGAGTTGAAAAAGTGTGTTCCAATGTAGCCTTTTAATTCAACTCTTCCCCTTCTCTTCTCTACCCCTCTCCATGGTGTCATACCCTCTGGGTAATGCCCATTCAGCCCCTTTGAGTGCCCTTCATGTTTGTCGACAGAAAGCCCCAAGTGTACCCTCTATTTGGCCATCACAAAAACAGCCCCTTGCTGCCCCTTAAAACAGACCTCTGAACCAGCCCCTTTGTGCACCCTTTTGGCCCTCCATGTTGGCCTCTAAACCTTCTACTATCATGCTTGGTTTGACCCCACTGATGATCACTTGGACATGCACCTCCTGCCTTTCCCAATCAGGCCCCGAATGGTATGCAAAATAGGCCCCCTTACTGGCCCAAGTTCTGCCCCCATTGTGAGCACTCATGTCAGGCCCCTTTGATGGTCACCTAGTTCGCCCTATGTGCAACACTCCCAATACAGATCCTACAGCACCCCCAAACAAACCAAACACCCTCTTTGATGTGTGGAAGGAGGGGTGACAGCCCGGGCCTCTTGGAATCCTCCGGACGGGCCAAGAGTTAAGCCGGGTGGCCCTGATTTCTACATGTCAAAATGCCCTTTGTGCATTCCTAAACTAGTCCTAGTTCACACCTAAACCTGCCCCTTGTGCAGTCCTACCAAAAGCCCACCTAAACAGCACCTTAGCCAACCCATTCCAGCCCCTCTGAGGCTCACCTATTCCGCTGCTACAGCAAGATGTCAAGGTGCAAAAATGGAGTGCAAATCAGGCCAATCAGGCCATGGAGGTGCAAATCTGGCCCATTGGGTCATGAAGCTCAAAATAGACCGCCAGGGCCCATGAAGCTCAAGATAGGCCAACCGGGCCGACATAGCATGAAGACCGGCCCATTGAGCCGTTGACATGAAGTTGCCCATTGGGCCTTGGACACTTAAAATAAATCTTAATTAAATATGAAGGCGAAATGCCAAAATTAAATAAGGAGTTAGTCCACAACTGGACGCTTCATTGGGTGGCTCATCCGGCATGCACCGGAACGTTGAATCGGGCATAGGCATGGGACACGCTTCCCACTGCAGACGGACCCTTCCCACTACTTGGAAAGTCAAATGACTATGCCTTGTAGGACGGGTAAAATTCCACACCGATTGGAAAATAAGGCGGCATGCTGCCAAAATTTTCCCAATCAAGTGGTATTTTACACCAAGGGAAGGACATTCACACATTTGCACCATTGACAACATTATTCATGGCATATGAACTACCACATTTGATGTACACCAGCATGAGCATGAATATTCAATGAACATCTCAAGTGCCGAGTTGATTGCATGTGATTGGGTATCGACACTAGCCCGACAGACCGGATGTGATGCAAACCGAACAAGAGTTAACCAAATTTGAAATTAACTTAATTAAATATAAAAATACATTCAAACTAATCTTAAAACATGCTTAAAATAGATCATTAAAATTTTAACATTCAACAAGAATCATGTTTAATACAATCTGGAAGAATTGATTCAATACACTTAATCCATTGAAATTCAATTTCCTAAACAAGTGCAAATCAAATAATTCACAACCAATTGAAAAGAACATATGAAGAAAACATTAATGCATATGAAATTCATCTTAAAACATGCCAAATTCAGATCGTTAACACTCTGAAATTCAAGTTTAATCAATTTGAACCAAACTTCAAAACATTTAAAACATACTGAACACACCCGAATCGGTATTAAAACACCAACCAACATGAGAAAATCACATGAAAATGACTTAACACATTGTCAATTAAATTTAAACAAGTCAAAATTGATAAACACATCTAAAATATCAAGTTCAAACAAAAATAAAATAAACTTCAACCAATTGAAGTAAAACAAACCAAACAATTCAAACAAGCTCAAAACAAATAACATTTAAATCCAAGTTAAATGGAAATCTGAAATCATCATTTCAAACCACATCTAAATCAATTCATAAATCAAACATAAATCAACTTCAAACAAAATCTAATCAAACTTGTTTTCATCTCATCGGGCCTAAAAGGCCGGGGCCCTTTGT
Source organism: Cryptocoryne crispatula var. balansae (assembly GCA_036172225.1). Lineage (NCBI taxonomy): Eukaryota > Viridiplantae > Streptophyta > Magnoliopsida > Alismatales > Araceae > Cryptocoryne > Cryptocoryne crispatula. The sequence continues at coordinate 23,404,312 of CM069927.1, read as the reverse complement.
GTTCTTTATATGTTGTAGATGTGCACGCTCTCGTCAAACAAGATCGCTATGGCAGTTAATCAAGGGTGTTCGAGTGCTTGCTCGATGTAAATGAACATCGGATATTTGCACCATCCGATGGAGAGAGGTCAAAAAATATTTTCACAGAACCCGAACCTCGGTTCTATACTCTTCTAATATCACCTGGACTATCTAGTAGTTTTTATGGTCTATCACCTATTTTACTAGAAAATTCAGGTACGATATTTTCAACATTCAAAAAACAAATCTTTTAAACACATTTCAAGAATCAAAACGATTCCCGAGGTTCCCACAGATACATTAAGTAAACATAATTTAATACATGGTCATCTATGATTCAATGGTCTTTTAGTCTTCTAGATGAATAAACATATTTAATACATAACTATCATGTATTTCATATTTTTATTGTATATATGTATGAAAATTTCTCTACTTAAATTACTGTTGTTTACACATTAATGTATAATATGGCTATAGTGATAGATATTTAAAAATTATGACCTATGTGATATTAGTGTAAGGAATCCTCTATAAAAATTTGGTATAGAGGAAGCGATGATTACTATGGGTTCCTTTAGAATCTATCTCAATCGGAACCGAATGACGAAAACCGAAAATTGATCAAATCAAGTTCGAATATACCTGATAGGGATTCATATAATCCCATGGAGATAAAGGAGATAAGCTTCTCAAGCTCTTCAAGTTGTTCAAATGTCTGGTCTCTAGCAATATTCACACGAACTTCATCCACAGTAGGTACTCCCTTCGCGTCGGCCTCGAGAACTATTCTCGAATGGAGCTCCATCGCCCATGGATGCCTTTTTGAGAGAGAAGAAGGTAGGGAGGAGGCTGAGGATATGGTTTACACCCTTGGCTTGATAGGATTTGACTGAAACCATTATTATTTATAGAGAATTTTGAAATTATGCATTAAAATCCAAAATCTCTATGAATTATGCCCTTACCCCTGTACTTATGAATAAGTCTTTATGTGTGTGACCCACTAGGCCCAATAGTCTATTTGGTTGAGGCCTAAATAAAATAGAACACTTCTATTTAATTTAATTAAATCTGTTATTCGATAATAGATTAATAGGCCTATTGATCATGAAGGGTACAAGCCACATCCCATAATCTCAATTTGATATGGGGATAATCTTATCTCTATTAAGCCTTTCCATCATCAGTTACCGCATAGATACAAAACCCTCATCCATTCAATGTTCCAGTCAGAAAGGAGTACGGCATCGACTGTCAACTCCTTACTGTACCAACTCTATGAAATCCTATACTCAGAATTGGATCAATTGAAAAACTCATTTTCCAATAAATCTATCTTCCCTAGCCAAGGATTTAGAGTACTATCCCATAAGACATTCACTCTCACTTACTGAGAGTGGACGATCCCTTGTTGTCCGCTCAATTGTCTCCATCGAGTTTTCCTTGTACCCGATCCATCGCTATACTGGACCATCTATGCTATGATCTATAAGACAATGGTCAAAGAACAAGTTCCACCCAATAAGGCATCTTTAGCAACTCAGGTCAAAGGTTCAACCATGCAACTTTGATGATAGAAAATCCTGATCGACAGTTAGGTAAGATACCATTCAGGATTTCTTATTTGGTCAGTTCAGTAAACTCATTCAACTAATGAGCACCTATATGTGTATCTCAGTGTCTCCACACTAATAACTAATGAAATCAGTCATCCTCATCACATAAGAAGACATCACATACACTAGTCTATCCGGATCTTGATGTCCCATCTCAAGTATCATATGACTAGGAATATTAAGATCAAATACCTCTAGATGATCAATCTCATTATCATGATTTAATCGCTATTGCATTTGATTAAGGACTTCATTACGATATTCGCGTCTAATAAGAGCTAATAATAAAGATTTGACTAATTTTTTATTTGAATGAGATATTTCTAGAAATGTCGAATCATATCATATATGATTAGCTTGTAGGACATACATTTTTATCAATCTCCCACTTGCACTAAAGTCAATCACCCATCTGGCTGATGTTTATCAGCTCAAGGTGAAGTTGCAATATCTATGCATTTATGGTATCGCCATAGAAGTTTTAAACTTCTGATGAGACATCGACTCTACCCCATTAACTTATTCAAAGAAAATTGGGACAATCCCATATCTTAGATGTAGATTAAAATCTTCATCTAGACTACTTCTCAAGTAGTGTGCAACTATTATGTAATCTACTTTAAATTTGTTGTAGAATTTGTGGTTTGTTATTGCATGGAACTCTTTCAGCTCACTACACCACCAATATTTTAACTTATTATCAAACTTATTTGACTAGAAGCTTATGTTTGTAAAACTACACGGCTTCAAGTCTTATCCTCCAGTGTATAGAGATACATTCTTCATGCTTCTCAAGTACTAAATGATATATCTCTAAACCATCTAGTGACTCTCACCTGGATCTTCCTGATGAATGCTCATAACACTTGGAGCATTAATCACATCTTGTACATAGTATCACATAAATGATAGACCCTAAGACAAAGTTATAAGGGCTCTATTAATGTGATCTCTTTTTATCTTTCAAGAAGTCTACAACATGGCTCCGGTCGCGACCCGGGTCGCGACCCGGCACCGACCCGGTTGGATTTGGGCCCAACCGGCTCGGTCGTGACCCGGCCGAGCCGACTCTCCCGACCGGTTCGCGGGGGTCGCGCGAATCGTGCGACCCAGCGACCGAGTTGCGCGACCCGGCCCATTAGACCGTTGGCAATGGTCATATGACTGTTGCCAACGGTTAGGGGGGGCTCCAGCCCCCCCCCCCCCCCTTCAGCCCCTTGGGGGCTTTAAAAAAGCCCTCAAGGGGCTCCCCTTACTCCCACCCCTCACTCTCACTCTCAAGCTCTCATTTTGCTCTCATTGCTCTCATTTTGTTTTTCATTTACTTAATTATTTCATTAAGCACTTTCATTAGTTCATTTAGTATATTTATTTAATATTTGTTTCATTGATTAGTTAGTTAAGTAGTTTCTTCTTTTTAATACTTATTTACTTACTTACATAGTTAGTTAGCTAGAAGATTAGTTAGATATTTAATTTAGTAGTTACTTAATACATCATTAGTTAGAACTTAGAAGATATAGTTAATTACTTACTTAGTTACATAATTAGTTAGTCATTTATTTTACATAATTAAAAGTTTACTTAGATTAGTAGTCACTTATTAACGTCATTAGCTTTTTTAAATAGTTAATTATTTACTTAAGTAATTATTTAGTTAAAAAAGATGTCTTCTCCATGTCAAACAACCCAAACTACCGACACGACCCGGAGTGATCCGGCTTGGTTACATTGCAACTTAATCTCCATGGCGGAGAGAAAAGTGCAATGTAAATATTGCGACAAAGTAATATTTGGTGGTATTTATCGTTTAAAATTTCATCTTGCAGGCATGAAGGGAAACGTTCTTCCTTGCACACGGACTCCGCCGGAGGTCAGAGCTCAATTTCGTAGGCACCTACAAGCGATGGAGCAAACGAAGGGAACTAGAAAACGGCATAAGGAGACCGTCCGAGAAGAATTGCTACAACCGGGGAGACGTTCCGTACACATTTACGGGACCGGACAAGAGAGGCCGGATATTTTTGGAGACGAAGAGTACGAAGGTATGTGAGGTGTTACTCATAAATGTAGTTCATTCTTCTATTTTAAAAGATAATTAAGTAGTTGAATACTTGAATATTTATTAAATAGATGACCTCTTACGGGGAATGGAAGCAAGTCGAAGATCATTCGCCGACGAAGAGTTGCATAGACGCACCGGCCGAATGATGGGTCAAGGGTCTGGAAGTGGGAGTGGTCGAGGAAGTGGAAGAGGATCTAACAACCAACCACAAGATGAGGATCAAACAACCAACTGCAAGATGTTAGACATCGTCCAACCCATAGTAAAGGTACTAAGGATAGTTGATGGAGAAAGTAAAGCAGACATGGGGTATTTATATGATGCGGTTGAGAGAGCGAAGGAAGAAATCTCCAAGACCGTGTCTGACTTCACCAAGTGGTGGGATATCATTGATCGCCGCTGGGAACGTACGTTACATCAACCCATACATGCAGCAGGTATCTTATAATTAACATTTAGTAATCTTTTTTTTAATGTCAAATATGTATTTATTGTTTACTAATGCTATTTGGTTCATAGGTTACTTTTTCAACCCAAGGTATTGCTATAGTCCACAGTTCAAGGCAACTAACGAGCTATTAGATGACGTGAAGAGCATCATCCGATGGTTGCCTGGTGACGACGACCGGGCTATTATCGCTTGCAACAAGATGTATGATTACAGAATACGGAGTTTTCACTTTGGAATAAGCAGAGTTGAACGAGCTGCGATGCTACTAAGTCCAGGTACGTAGCAATGTTTTTCATCACTTAATTAATCAAAGTTTACTTAGATAATAATGTAAGACATTCAATTTATGCAGCTGATTGGTGGATAGACCATGGTAAAGTACCAGGGTATAAGGACTTGGCGGACGTAGCCATCAGGGTCCTAAGTCAAACCACTTCGACTTCGGGTTGCGAGAGGAATTGGTCTACATTCAACTTGATTCACACGAAACAAAGAAATAGGTTGACATCAAGGAGACTTGAAGACCTCGTGTATTGTCACTACAACATGAGGTTAAAGTTGAGGAATTTGGAGAGAAAGAAGCAGAACCAGATGGAACGAAAGAGTTGGATATCACAGGCGGCGGGACGTTCGGTCGAGGAGCCACAAATTGAAGAGGAGGACATCGATTTGGATCAAATATTCTATGAGAAGAACTCCTTAGAATCTTGGGTCAACGACCGAGAAGGGTTGGGGAACCGGAGTTCAACCCAGAAGACCGACAATGGGCTGAAGGAGTGCTCGACGGTGTCCCTTTGGCTGAAGAATTCCAGATCCCTCCCTCTCTAGCAAAGCAACAGAGGATCGAAGAAGGAACTAGTCAAGGTACGCAAAGTAGGAGAAAAGGTAAACAAGTTATGGCTGATCTTTTTGATATTGCAGATGCTGATACGGTCGAAGAAGATCGAGAAGATACGCCAGAGCTGAACATCCGAGTGCAGTACCAGACGTCTGAGGATTTGTCGTCAAAGAGTAGCAGCGATGATGGTGCTGGATATGGGGGCACAAACATTTTACAAGTACAAGGGACCTCAGATCCTTCCATATCTCCTACAACGTCGTTACGTTTTACCGACGAGGAGCAATATACTCATGCGACTCAAGACACCAATCATGGTAGAAGGCCACAAGGTAGAAGAGGTCATCGTAGCCATGGAGTTGGAGTAGAATACCATGATACCTCCGATTATGCATATGATTCATCCCAAGGCTCTTGGTTCCCTACATACGATCAAGAGTATTGTGGAATGAATTATATGGAGTCATCGGATACTTCGATCCAATCAACCTATAGTTATGGTGACTCGTTTGGATTAAGTCTTAGGATAGTTTCCCGAGAGACTGACGAATATGAGCGTCATGTGTACATGTATCAAGCTATTTACTCAACCCAAATGACATGGGGAGAGTACATCAACTACCTACAAAATGTAGAACACATCACATTGGAATAAAGTTGATGTATTATTTATTTAAATCATGTCATTTATTTTCCCCAAATTTTCTGTAATTTTTTGAATTTTTTCGCATTTTCTTAATTTTGGTCGCGACTCGGGTCACGACCCGGTCGCAACCGAGTCAGCCTGGGGGTCTCGCGACCCGGTCGCGACCAGCGACCCAGCCTTTTTTGATCTATAAATACATCACTTTAGAGAGATCAACTCCACATCACATAGGTAAGAAACTTATCTTGGAGTTAATTATGTCAAACCCTTTGACAATGGTGACTAAGTGCATTAACTGCGCATTGCTTTTAGATCTATCTCCATAGATCTCAAAATACAAATTATATTTGGAGGATTAATTTGATAACTAAGCTCACTAATGATAACATACTTACTTCATTCTTAATGAGTAATATGTCAGCAACATAAAATGTCAAGAAAGTAATAGCATTCTCACTTATCTTCTTGAATACCCAAGGCTCCTCTTCGTTCTTAACGAAGTCATAAGATTTAATCTCATTAAACCTTATATACGATCTATGAGAAGATTTTTTTTAGTCCACAAATGAACTTAATACACACTCTACTTGGATGTTATTAGGACTTAATTCCCTATAGTTGTATCATATACACTTGTTTCTTAAAATACCTTAGAGGAACACTATCTTAACATCCAATTAACATATCTTATAGTCATAGTGTGTAGCAATCAAAATATGAATGAATTAATCCATTTAATAGGTAAAAGATCTCATCATACCCAACCATTTGACTTAGATGATATCTTTTTTCAACTATTCTCATCTTGAAGGTTTTTACCTTCTAATCCACTCATATCCATTCTTTAGTGATCCATTTATTTCTTATAGATATTGTATCCTCATGTGGATCTTGATAGAAATGCCCTACAAGCCAATCATATATGATATGATTCGACATTTCTAGATATATCTCATTCAATTAATTAGGCAAATCCTTATTATAAGCTCTTATTATATGCGAATATCATAATGAAGTCCTTAATCAAATGCAATGATAATTAAATCATGATGAGATCATGACAATGAGATTGATCATCTAGAGGTATTTGATCTTAATATTCCTAGTCATAGGATACTTGAGATGGGACATCAAGATCCAGATAGACTAGTGTATGTGATGTCTTTTTATGTGATGAGGATGACTGATTTCATTAGTCATTAATGTGGAGACACTAAGGTACACATACAGGTGCTCATTAGTTGAATGAGTTTACTAAACTGACGGAATTAAAAACCCTGAATGGTATCTTACCGAACTGTCAATCAAGGTTTTCTATCATCATGGTTGCATGGTTGGACCTTTGACCTGAGTCACCAAAGATGCCTTATTGGGTGGAACTTGTGCTTTGACCATTGTCTTATGGATCACAGTATAGATGGCCCAGTATAGCAATGGATCGGGTATAAGGAAAACCTGATGGAGGCAATTGAGCAGACAACAAGGGATCATCCACTCTCGCTAACTGAGAGTGAATGTCCTATAGAATAGTACTCTAAATCCTTGGCCAGGGTAGATAGATTAATTAGAAAAGGAGTTTTCCAATTGATTCAATTTCAAGTATAGGCTCTTATAGAGTCGGTACAGTATGGAGTTGACAGTCATGCCATACTCCTTTCCGACTGGGACATTGGATGGATGAGGGTTTATATCTATGCGGTAACTGATGATAAAAAGGCTCAATGGAGATGAGATTATCCCCATAGCCATTTGGGATCATGGGGTGGCTTGTACCTTTCATGATCGGTAGGTTGATTAATTTGTTATTGGATAATGGATTAAATTAAATTAAATAGAATTATTCTATTTCATTTAGACCTCAATCAAATAGACTACTTAGTCTAGTGGGTCACACACAAAAGGACTTATCCACAAGTACAGGGGTAAGGACGTAATTTATAGAGATTTTGGATTTTATGAAAAATTCTAAAATTCTCTATAAATAATAATAGTTTCAGCCAAAGCCTATCAAGCCAAGGGTGTAAACCATGTCCTCAGCCTCCTCCCTACCTTCTTCTCTCTTTAGAAGGTGTCCATGGGCGATGGAGCTCCGTTCGAGAACGGTTCTCGAGATCGACGCGAAGGGAGAACTTACTGTGGATGAAGTTTGTGTGGATACTGTTAGAGACTGGACACTTGAACATTTTGAAGAAATTGAAAAGATCATCTTCTTCCTCTCCATGGGATTATATGAGTCCCTATCAGGTATCTTCGAATCCTATTTGATCAATTTTTTGGTTTTCGTCATTTAGTTTCGATTTCGATTGAGATATATTCTAAAAGAACTCGTAGGAATCGTCGCTTCCGCTACACCAATATTTTATGAATGATTCCTTACAGATCTATCAAGTTCTAAACTTGATTAGAACAAATAGAGTTTATATTGGATTTTATTGTCTCTTCCCATTTATAAATCAATATGTCATATTGGTTCTATATAGATCTTAGGATTAATATCCATTTTACCTTATGTCTTATTTCATTCATCAGAGATATGACCCACATATCTCTTAGGTTGAATGGACACAAGTAAAGACATATGTGTAGACATGCCAAATTGGCCTAATTCGGAGCACCAGACTCTTATTCCATAGGAAATATCCATTATATGACCGTTATCTGATCCGGATTACCTCATGGACATGAGCTAAGGATGCTGGTAGATCCCCTTTGTTAGTTGAGAATGGACCGATGATTTCTGGAATAATGTCGTAACCTTCAAGCGAGAGCCACGTGTGAACCATAAAAATACGAAGCCTGCTCGATGACCGACCTTGAATGGTCCATGCTTGAACATCTTGGGAGTCCCGTTTGTGTTCTGTAACATTCGGGGTTTTCGACAAGTCATTTCGGTAGGCGTTAGTCTATAACGGTTTCTTCGTTATGGCTTTTCGATCTGTATTGACACGGCTATCCCGGACCACACGTTAGGCCTTTTCGGTCATCACCGGGTCTTTTCGGGTCATCCGGGTCGATTCTAACTGTATATTTCATCAACCGAGGCCATACGGCCATTTCGGTCAATTTTAGGGTTTTACGGCTTTTCCGAGTTTCGGTTCACGTTTACTGGGTTAATCTCGGATTTTTCGATGATTTCGGATCTTCTAATTGTACCAGACTTGTTCGGTCATCATTTTAAGTCATCCCGAGGACCCGAGATTCCTCGACCGGAACCGTGCCCTTCCGGATCTCCGCCGCGGTTTTCGGCTTTTTGTGAGAGGGTAAACTGGTAGAAAGCCCTGTGCGAATGACTCGAGAGTCATGCCGGCTGGTTTACCGACTTGAGGAGGTGCGGTTGAAGGCCCTCTTTCCAACGCAACAAACAGGAGTCGAATTGGACATCCCGTTTGCAAGTTACGGCTCGCGGAACACGCGCATAGGAGAGAGAGTTTACCGCGCCCCCGCTCCCCTTGAAAAGGGAGGGCGCGCCCTGCGTGCCCTCACCTTGAGGGCGCGCCCTCAAACTGGGGGCGCGCCCTCGGTTCCTTTGAAACGTGGGGGCGCGGTCGGTTTCTGAAAATCGGAAATTGTCCCGATTAGCACCTTCTAAACCGGGTTTTTGGAAGGTTTCCGGCGATGATTTTCGATTACTTGTACCACGCCCCCGGTTCGGGGGTGCGTTACGTATGTCAAGTCGGATTTTAGCAATTTCTGGAAGATTCCGTCGAATTTTAGCAGTGAGACACGTACTGCGCCCCCGGTTTCTTTGAAATTGGGGGGTGCGCAGACCGCGACCCCGAGGTGAGGGCACGCCCTGAGCGCCCTCAGGTGGAGGGCGCGCCCTCATCTCCTTTGAAGAGAGGGGGCGTGGTCGGTCCAGTTTCCATATTTTGCACTGGCTTCCTTCCCCTATAAATTGAGGGCCATTCTCAATGAGCCAAGGTTAACCCCCCGTGCCTAGCTCATCCTGAGGTCATCCAAGCTCTCTCCCAAAGCCATCCCGATGTCCGAAGGCGATCTGACGTCGAGAGATCGATCCTGAAGTGAAGGAGAAGGCTCAATCCGGGCGTTCTGCATCAACCTACTTCATCGACTTGTGAAGAAAATTTGGGGCTCCTTCTTCAAAAGTCTCCAACATAGAAGTTGTTCGTCTCTTCGTCCTATTTCATATGCAACTGACGGCACTCAATTCCTACTTTCCGTTTGTTTGTGGCGATTGCTGCACTGAGAGCGCGCACCCAGGTTCTGTTTTCTATATCCGCCTACTTTCAGAATTTTTACAGACTTCTACTGGAAGATTTATGGAAATTCATCAACATAATACCTCTTCCTCGCTGAGTCTTCTGTCTACTCCAACAAACTTCACTCAATTCTGACATCGGGGTTGTCCGTAACGCTTTCTGAACCAAAGTCGCGTCAGAAGAGAGCAAAGCTACCCGAACCGGCCTTCTTCAAACAACTTGGCTTCAACTTAAGCCACACACTTCATAAGTCCCTTTTAACTTGTTTCATTAAGTTTATTTACTGTCTTAGAACATCTTTTACTTCATTTGCATCATTTTTACATAACCAAAAACACATAAAAAGGGGTTAGGGCTCGCCCCAATCCGGTGAGTTCTATTCCACTTGCTTCTTTGTTTCATCTCTTCTTCTATAGTTACTACACTTCCCATAGTTCTAATCAGTTTCTTTCACTTAGTTTATTGTTCTAGTTGCACAGGTTGATCAAGTTAGCATCAGTTGAAGACTCTTCTTCATCGGCCGGCCGAAGAAGAAGTAGGTTGAACTCACATCCCAATCTCCCACGCTAAGGTACACACGGTCAATTCAACTCATCTCTTAATTTACATCTCATAAAGCAGAGCCCGCGGCTCCTGGCGACCACCTCTTTCATTTATGCTTTAAGTTCATCTCCTCCTCACTCTCCTCTCACATGACCCGAACCGTCTCTGGTGCTCGGGCGACGCCGTGAGATGAAAGTTCGGGGATCAATGTGAGTGTGGGACCGAGGTGAGGATTTTATCGCTTTATGAGTGTTTATCGATTCACTCCCTTTCCCCTAATGCAGCCTGTGGGGGAGGGGTGGGGTGGGGGGAAAATGGGCAAATTGAGAGGAAAGAGGAAACCCTAGAGGAATGGAATCACATTGGACTGGGGGCGGGTATCAGGCAATGTTGCATCAGGGCCATCAGCTTCTCATTGGGTTTGAGGGGTCAAAACTAGTGGTAGTTGGGTTATCGGTCCGTTCAGTTTCCAAACGGACCAAAACTGAACCAAACTGTCTACTCCATTTTGGTTTGGTTAGCTTGGCCATCTTTAAGATAACGTCCACATGCCATTCAGGATGCTGTAAAATATTTGATTCCAACAGCTAACCTTTTCCAGCATCCTTGCCTGACAGAGGAATAGATAACAGATATATCCTTGCCTAACTTAGGAGAATTTGCCCTGCTTGGCTGGTCAAATACAAGAGAAGGAAGAGATGGCAGGCCCTGCTCCGACTCAAGGAAGGTTCCAATTCAAGCCCCTTCCAGTTCCGGTGTCGTCTTTCTTATTCTCAGTCGTCGCCCCCACTTGGCCATCTTTAAGATAACGTCCACATGCCATTCAGGATGCTGTAAAATATCTGATTCCAACAGCTAACCTTTTCCAGCATCCTTGCCTGACTGAGGAATAGATAACAGATATATCCTTGCCTAACTTAGGAGAATTTGTCGGTTCTCCTTGACTGCTGGAACGAAGATCTTGCTGTCTCAGAATAAGAAAGCTGGTTTTGTTTCTAAGAAAAATTCTATGTAAAACTTTTGATGTTATTGAGTTATTCCCACTTGTTTATTGTAAAGAAAAATGCGTTTGATTTATCAGTAAATAATTGGACATCACCTTATACTGTTTGTTTGTTGATTTATCAGTAAATAATCAAAAATCACCTTATTCTTTTGTCTTTGATATTTGGCATATGTAGAAAATTAGGAATAAAGAAACAAATGGAATAGTAGGCTGAACCATCAAACCGAACAAAAATTTTGGTTCAATTCAGCTTTGGTTTGACAGGGAAATGAACTGGTTCAATTCGGTTGGGACAATTGCAGTCCTAAACCAGACTAAACAGAACCGTTTACAGCCCAAGTGGTATTCCCACTGGGATCGACCAATCCAGACCAATATGACCAACCCCCCTCCTCCTGCAAACCACTGTCCTGATGTAATCACCACACTTTGCCAGAGTGATATGAGTAGAGTGTCAATATTCAGATGAAGAAGATATAGATATAAAAGCTTTCGGTGTTCATAGTCTAGATTGGCTGATCCTGCAAACCATGGCCTTGATGTAAACACCACCTTTCCCAAAGTGCTACAAGTGGGAATGTTAGTATTGGATGGAGAGGAAAGAGAAGCCCTGGGGATTTTACAATCAGAGCGCAGTAAATCGAACTTGCACCACAGGAATTAGCACCCCTGCCAGCAACACCCCTTACTATTTTGTTGCCCCACCCCCCTCCTCACCGGCTTGGACTCAGGTTTCATTGGCGGCATTGCAAACCAATCCTTACAATCAAGGAAGGTCAGGCCATGGGTCACCCAAGCTTGGTCGGACTAGATCGCGATTTGGGTCGGATATATTATTTTTTTAAAAATGATAAAAATATAAAAATTGCAAAAAATAATAAAAATTTATCGGAAAATATAGAAAATATGGCTAAAAATATTCCTCAATTTTTCAAAATTTTTGGGCATTTTTCTTGTAATTTATATATTTTTTAATTTCGACCAGGTCTCAACCCGATCAACCGGGTCTATTTTGAGGTTGACCAACCTCGGCCCAACCCCCAACCCTTCTTTCCTTATCCTATAGAATCTAACCCATTGTGTGAAGAGAACAAGCCAATAGCCGCATCGTCGAGGCATTAGGAGTCGATCGTTTCTTTCTCCAACTGGATCATTGAAGTCAGATTTTCCTTTAATAAATTACATGACAAATTAATCAGATTGACTAAGATGAAGGGATCATAGCGAGAAACTTTGCCTTTGCGTGGAACCTTTCTAGAATATTTGGAGCATTTATTTCTTAAGCGTAGGATAATAATGCTGAGTTTTAACTAAGTGGAGAGGGAAGCGGGAAGCGTGGAGCTCTAATGATGGCGGAGGCACTCTCCACAGTCCAAAAACTGGTAAGACTGGGCAATCACCTAAAACCACTTTGCAGGGAAGACATCAGTGCAGGAATTAGCTTCTCTAGACCTCATCACTGTATTTATGCTCAAGTGTTGGCAGAGGGAAAGGATTTAAGTTCATGGAAGGGTTGGCCCCGCTTGGACAAGCTCAAAGGCTGTTGTCATCATGCTATGGATAGGATCACCGACCGTCAGAGTGTAGGGAAAGCTGGAGGTATAAAGAATGTTGGGGTGTCAGCCATAAGAGCATTTTTTTACTCACGGCGATGCATAGTTGTCAAGGCAGTTGCCTAGACACCCTATGTTTTTCACAGGGTGCTTGCCAAGGCAAAAGGTGTCTGTCTAGGTGTCTGGGCTTGCACCAAATCTTCTTCGTGACTAAAAAAACTTTTCTTTGGGAAGACTTTGTCCCCGTACTCCATAGTTGTCAAGGCGGCCGCCTAAGCGGCGCTTAGGTGCCGCTTAGGTGGCAAGACGGTCCCCAACTGCACCTTTCCCCATCGCCATGTTCTCCCTCAATAAGGCGTACGCCTTGGCTGCCTTGGTGAGCCAGGCGTACGCCTCGGTGCTAAGGCGGGCGCCCAGCCGCCTGGACCAACTGATCCAGCGAAAGATTGGCCGGTTCCTTTAATTTGAACCGGCCGGCTTTTTTAAAGAAAACCAGCTTAAGACAAACCGGTTTGGCCCATTTAAATGAACCCTCGGTCGACTGGCTCCCGATCACGTGGTGCCAAAACCCTTCACCGCTCGGACCCGTACGTGACGCTCGACGCGGAAGGTTGGGAACCTCGCAACCCCGCCTTCGACAGCCTCCATTGCGGCCGACGGCGACAACTAGTGGTTCAGCCTCCCTGCGTTGCTATCTTCTTCCTCCGGTGGCAGCTTCCCCTTTGTCCGGAAGAAGCCCTTGCGTCTCCCAAGTCCCAAACAGTCCTCTCTCAGTGGTAAAAACTTTAAACTTGATTGTTTTCTCTTCTTCTCCTTTTTTTCATTTAAGATATCATTGTTTAAATGTTTACTACGATGTTTAAAATCTGTTTAGACATTACCTTTGATTAAAAGTCGAAAATAATACATGTTTGAATGTCTCCGATATGTCGATGGTTTCCGACGTCGTTGTTTTTGTTTCTTCGAACATTTGTTTAGCTTCTACGTATAACAGAGATGTCATTTAAAGTTTGATTTTTATTCTTTGAGGTACGTACCATGTACCATTTTGATTGTTTGTTATCATTTGTAGTGTGATTTGTGATAGTTGTGGAAATGGCCTCCGGCTCCGCTAATGGTTCAGTTAATTAAATGGAGATAAAGAAGAAAGCTAAGTCTAGTGATCCAGGGTGGAAGTATGCTTATTGGCCGGACGAGCATGACAAAAACAAAATCAAATGCGAACTTTGTGGATTGGTTACAAATGGTGGAATAAAAAGACAGAAAGAGCATTTGATTAGTGGATTTAGTGATGTAAAAATATGTCCAAAAACTACTAAAGAAATAGCCGATGAGATGCTAGCATGGCTGAACAAAAACAAGAAGAGAAAGGTGTCATCTTCTATTATAGATTTGGTTGTTGAATGTTCTGATGAAGAAGGTGACGAAAAAGATGCACAAAATCAAAATGTATCAACAAAAAAAATCTTCTTCAACGAAGAAAAGCATGAAAGATCTAATTGCTGATAAAAGCAAGAAGAAAGGACCAATGGATATGTTTACAAAATTATCCGCAGAAGATTTTGTAGATGCAAGAAGAAGTGGCAAGCAATATCAAAGTACTATGGGGAGTAAATTCAACAAGGAAGAACAATTAAAATTTGAGCTTGATGTGGCCACTTGGTTTTGTGAAGCAGGTATCTCATTTAATGCTGCAAAATTGAGAAGTTTTCATGTTATGTGTGAACAAGCAACGAGGGTTGGATCTGGTGTGACACCTCCAAGCTATCACATGTTGAGGGTGCCTTTGTTGAAAAAATTGGTTGAATGCACAAAGGAGTTGCATGCTACATATGAAAAATATTGGAAACTTTATGGTTGTAGTATCATGTGTGATGGATGGACCGATAAAAGACAGAGAAAGTTAGTTAACTTCTTAGTAAATTGTCAAGAAGGGACTTACTTTATGGAGTCTCTTGACGTTTCTAACCGCAAGGAAGATGCCATCCTTATGTATGAACTTCTTGACAACGTAATTGATAAAATTGGTGAACAAAATGTGGTACAAATTGTCACAGACAATGCATCTTACAATGTTTCAACTGGGAGATTGTTGATGGAGAAAAGAAAACAATTATTTTGGACACCTTGTGCAGCTCATTGCCTTGATTTAATGTTAGAAGACATTGGTAAGATAAAAGTTTATGCTGATACCATTTCTAAAGCCAAGAAATTGACTACATACATGTATAATCATTCACGTTTGCTAGATTTCATGAGAAAAGAAACAAAGGGAAAGGAACTAGTAAGATGTGGAGTGACAAGGTTTGCTACATCTTTTCTTACTTTGGAAAGATTACATGATGATGTGATTATAAGAGGATTGAGAAGATTGTTTACTTCAGATAATTGGCATAAGCGTATGGTCAAAAACAAACACGGGAAAATATGTGTCTTCTATTGTTTTTCAAGTAAAGTTTTGGCATATAATTGAAGAGATTTTGAGAGCATGTCAACCAATCTTGCAAGTTTTAAGACTTGTTAATGGGGATGAGAAACCGGCTATGGATTACTTAAATGCCACAATGGAACTTGCAAAAAAAAAATTATTGAAAATTTTGCAGAAAAAGAATCAAAGTATGCTCCCATATTAAAGATTGTGGATCGTCAATGGGAGATACAAATGCAACATTCTTTACATTTAGCTGGCTTCTTTTTGAATCCCAAATTCTATTTTGATGCTCAATCAAAAGATCCCTCTTCAGTTAGAAAGTATGAAACCGCATTTTATACATATGTGGAAAGGATGGTGCCAGATAAAAAAATGCAAGATAAGATCGATGAACAAGTTGGAAGGTATCTTACTTCAGAAGGCAACTTTGGCATCTCATTTGCTATGAGGTCACGGGATAAGAAACTTCCAAGTAAGTCATTTTTTCTATTTTTCATGTTAACATTTTGTTAAATATGACAAGATAGTTTAAATCTTAGTATATGTTTTCTTGTCAATATAGTGCATTGGTAGATGCAATATGGTGGAGAAACACCCGAACTAAAGATGCTTGCATTGAGAATTCTCGGTCTATGTTGTAGCTCACCCGGTTGTGAATGGAATTGGAGCATATTTGAATTTGTAAGTATTTATAATTCTGAATTTTGATACATGATACCTTAATTTGTTATGTTCATATTTTACTTACATTTGTATGTTTTATTTTTGTTGTCTTTCAGTTTCATATTAATAAGAGAAATTGATTAGAGCATAAAAGGTTGAATGACTTAGTTTATGTGCAATATAACCGCCGCCTTCGTGAAAGGTTCTTGGAAATGAAAAAAAATCCGGAAAGATATGATCCTATCTCTTTGGAAAGTTTAGATTGGGGAAATGAGTGGACGGTAAAGGAAAGTGATGATTTGGTTCATGAAGGTGAAAACCTTACATGGACCGATGTTGAAAATGCCATGGGAGCTTCTGAGAGAAGAGCATTAAGAGTTGTTGGAGAATCAAGTGGCTAATCTATGACGGCAAGCGATGAAGATAATAATAGTGATGAACATGGAGACGATGATGACGTAGATGATAATGATGAAGATGAAGATGTACCATGGGAAGAGACAAACGAAGAAGACGGTGGCAATGCAAATGAGGATGCTAATGCACAAGACTTGGCTTTAGAGAATGCTATTTTTAGTTTTAAGATTTGATATATCATCATGTTGTGAGTGGATGTGGTGTGATGGTTTAAAACTCTTGAGTGCTTAATTGTTTTTTAACCACTTTAGTTGATTACTTTGCTTTTGTACTTGTTCTTCATGCCTTGAGTATTTTCGTATTTCTACCATTTTGTTATGTTGTGATTGTGACCATGTGTGATGATGTGGATTTTTTTGCATATTGTACTTGCATGTGTTGTGTTGTCAACTTTATTTTGCAGATTTTTAGAGGAAGAAATTCAAAGACTACAATTACATATCATTTGGTAATGCATTTTAAACTTTTATGAAAATTGTATTCTTGTTATATGTCAATTTAATTAATTCTTATAAATCTTTAAATTGTTGTATGATTGTTACTTCTATGAATCTGTTTTTTCCACCCACATTTAGAGTAGATATATACATATATATGTATATACACACATATATATGTAATTATGTATATATATAATTACATATATATCCTACCGCCTTGTCCGCTTAGGCGACGCCTAAGCGGCCGCCTAGTCGCCTAAGCTTATTTCGTACCCTCCAACGCCTTGAGCACCTTGTCGCCTTGACAACTATGCCGTACTCCCACAACAAGTGTTGCCCCCTTGACCCCCCTCCCCCCGACCTAACTGGACAGGTGGATCCACGATTCATAAGCACCCATTTAATGATAGTGTAAACATATTAACATATTTTCTTATCACTTATACTATTACATATATCTCAATTTTGTGATTATAAATATATATTATATACTAAAAATTTATAAAATTCTTTCTTAACCCTCTTCTCTCTCTCTCTCTCTCTCTTCATGTTCATCATGATTAGCTCTTTCCCAAAAAATTATATACCACAATATATATAATTACATAAATAAAATCAAATAACATATATGCATTTATAAATACACACATTCAATTATAACATACAAATATAATCATATTTATGTATATATTTTTTATGTATACATAAAATACATGTAGCATTAACAACAAATTTTATATATATAAACATCTAATGCTACCTCCTAAGCCACCTTGTCACCTTGACAATTATGCGGCAGTGTTCGGTGTGGAGCAAAGATCATCCAAAAGGGGGTCCTCATCTCAGCTATAGGGTGCCGTAGGAGAGAGGCTCATTGAGTATGTTATCGTGTTCGTGGAGGGTGTGCCAGTGGGCTCAAAACAGGGAATGTGTTTATGCCTATTTGTCAAATCTTAGCAGCCACAATTTGAACCATGGTGAATTAAAAGGATGCCCACATCTTAGCGGCCACAAATTAAGCCATGGTGGATCAAAAGGACATCCTTTGGCAGTTTTCTTGTGAGATGCCACTCTAACAAGGTTTGGAGTAAATCAGTGGTTAGCAAGTTGGGTGAAGGACATCAGTCTTTTCATTTCACTCTATAGGTGGAATTGATTCGTCTGAAGAGGTTTTGGGTGGTGATATTTGGTCTTCCAGGTTATGCCTGGTCGGTGGAGACAATCTCATTGATCCTTAGGTCATTTGGGTCTCTGATTTTCGTTAATTATCGGTCTCTGTTTTAGCCTTCGGACAGATCCGTTAAAGCCTTGGTGGACTGTTCGGTGCTTTTGGAGGCAATGAAGAAGCTAGCCATCATTCTAGATGGCATGAGTCTCTTGATTTCCTTGCCTTTTGAGAACGTAAATGTTTTAGATGGTCTCGATGATTCATTGATGCTGTAGAAGATGATATAGAACGTTCATGGCATATTTTCAAATTTGCATGCTGGTTTGCATGTTTTCAGTAGAGCCAATTGTGGTGACAAAGTTTTTTAAGCACAGTGCTTAAAGGGAGCCTCGGGCGATCTCGCAATGGTAGGTGGCCATTTGACGTCTGACAAATAGTGTTTCAGGTGGGGATGGGGAATAGACACTGACTCTAGAGACCTGTTATGTGATGGATCCGCATGACTTTAATGCGTAAACCAAGCGAGCCAACGCCAATCAACACCATGAACTGGAACATGTCTTGGCATCTCAGGAAGTGGAACTAAGCTGGTCCTCTGTTGCTGCACAAGTCGGTCAAGCCAGGGTGCAAGTGGCCAGTCCATTAGTTGAGTCATTGTCTTCTTGCTATTGCTGCCCGATGGTCTACAGCCATTCACAGGAGCTGTCTTCGGAACTGGTCATTGAGCTCGGGGTGATGGTGCCTAATTTGGGGCATTGGAGATGGCAGGGGTGTTCTGGCAAGAATGTTGGAGGTTGATGGATCTCCCAGTGATCAGGGGCTTGCCAGCAGTGTTTCACAAGAGTAAACTACCAAACAAGATTTCCAACTTGGTGTATTGTTTCTCATCCCAAGGTCTTAGGTTGATGGAGGTGGCATGGGTGCAATGGTGGTGCTGTCTAAGAAGGTTCTCAGTGGTGATCTTGCTGCTCAGGTCTTTTCCTGGATTGTGTTTTGCCACTTTAGTGTTTCAAATGGCGGTTGTGCGATAACGGAGCAGAGGATAACATTGTTTCTGATGACAAAATTATCAACATAGAAGAGTCTATCAGCCTGTGTTTTATCGGCCAGGAGCAGAAGGTGAAGCACTAGCAAACATGCTCAACCCAGAGTAGGTGCTATAGAGCTCAAATTTTTGTGGATCAATGATTGCTTACTTGATTTGAAAAAAAGAAGGGGTGGGAAGGATATTATTATTTATACATGATGAATATCTCTAGTTGGAATATTAGAGGCTTTCACAAAAGAGAGAAATTAAGAAAGTCGAGTTTGGTGTTGTCCCATAAGCTAGATATTCTTAGACTTCAAGAGACCAAATGTGATTTTACTTCTTTGTTGGATGTACAGAGTATCAAGATGGGTTGTCTGAAGCAATGAATGCAATCTCTCAAGATCTCTTGAGAATATCTGTCTCTCCATGTCTTCAAGAAACAAGATCACTGATATGAGATTTATATAAATATCCATTATCCTTTATTTTCACCATATGTTGTTAAATCCAACTTTAAAGCTTCATACTAATGCAAATTGTATATGCCACTCATTATCTCTCATTCCTTTTGAAAATGTTATTATGTCATTTTACACTAACATACTGAAATCCAATCTCCAAAGAAGTTTATTAGATGTCTCTGAGATCTAGTCTTTCCAATCGTCTTGAGACAAAACGGAGATGAAAAATGACAATCCTTGGTCTAAAGGACTGATGAAATTGTAGTTTGTGAAATAAAGATATTTTGAAAGTTGATGGCATTCTCTGCAGCATGCATATTCATGCGGTTAACTTCTACGTCAAGGTCACCAAGAAGCAATTTTTCTTTGCCAGTCTATGGTCACTTCGGAAATGATTATAAGATCTCATTCATCAATTATTTGAGGCAAACAATTATGCATGGTGTGTGCGTCACAACTTTAATGTAGTCAGAAAATCAGGTGAGAGGCAAAATCAGGGGGACTAATCAGTGGAAATAGATTTGTTCGATAACTGGGTAAATTATTGTGGCCTCACTGAGCTTTTGGATGCATATCTCCAATTTATGTGGTCAATCTAGTGAGGACACCTGAGGCAAAGAATATTTTGGCAAGGTCTACCGGTGTAGACCGCTGGGTCTATTTGACTGGGAGAATATTTTTCTGAGACTAAATGATGTTCAGAACAATTTTCAAAAGTATTTTACGAATTTTCAGGAATTTAGGAGGCTTTAATATTTTTTTTAGGCATTTACTGATATCCTGGTATTTTTTTTGAACCATGTCCTGTATTTTAGGATTTTTCGATAATTGCCAGGTGCCTTTTTCTATTTTCTGAGCATTTACAGCAAATTAGTCTTCTTTTTCTCCTATAAATAGGAGCACCCACATGCATAGTTTACAGAATCGGTGGAATCGGACCGATTCCGACCGATTCCGGAATCTCCATGCGGAAGGACCGATTCCGGTATGAATTCCGCGGAATCGGTCAGAATCGATAGGAATCGGTCGGAATCGATCCGATTCCACCGATTCTTGTGGAATTGGTCGATCCGGAAGACCGGTTTCTGTGGACCGGTTCGATTCCCAGTTCGATTCTGGATCGGGAATCGAACCGATTCTGGCCCTTTTAGGGTTGGAATCGACCGCCGCAGTCGATTCCGTCGATCCCGCGGCGGAAGGCTTCGATTCCGGCGATTTTCAGGCGATTCCATCGTCGAACCTTGCTCGGCCGCGGCGATTCCGACGATTCCATCGTCGATCCCAGCTCCCAGCACTGATTCCACAAGGATTCTAGCGATTCCAGCACCGATTCCGGCGATTCCGGCGATTCCAAGCTACATCTTCAAGGGATTCCGCCGATCCAAGCTCCGATCGACCTCAAATCAATCTCTTCTTCGATCTTTATAAGGTTATTGGTAAGATTTCTTCGCCGAAAACTTTGTACGTCCAATCTTACGCGTTTCCGACGAGTCCGAGCGTCGTTAAACGTTGTGATTTCCGACCGAACAAGTCCATTTAAGTTCTGAACTATTCGATTGGATGTTGTTTGCACAGGAAAAATTCCGGATATCCCGTACGTCTATTTTTACAAGTTTCCGACGACTCCGAGCAGAGTTAAACTCGGTGATTTTTGATCGAACAACTCCGCTCAAGTTGTTTGAACATCGATTGGATGTTCTTTGTACGGGAAAAATTTCGAATACCCCGTACGTTGATTTACGACCATTTCCGGCAAATATGTAACCCTTTAAACATACCAAATGGTGTGTTACTTGGGCTGTCTGCTTCCCGAACAGCGTCTAAAGCAATTTTTATGTTATCTAATCATTTTTAGTGCATTGTTTACAATTTTTGTAGATATAAGCAATGGCCGATCAAGGTGATGCAGCACCAGCACGTGCTTCCGACGTGGGTTGGGAACACGGGCACATGGTAGACCCAGTCAGAAAGAGGGTACAATGCAAATGGTGTGGGAAGGAGATGAACGGGGGGTGTTCCGGCTGAAACAACATATTGCCGGAACAGGTGGAAATGTAAAGAAATGTGACAAGGTGCCGAGGGAGAAGAGTGAGGAGATGAGAGGCTACATGACAGGTAGAGCCTCTCAACGGGCTGTTAGGATTGAGCAGAGGGAGGAGTTGCACAACGAGCTACTCCAGAGGAGGAGGGACCGCGATTTGCCTACCTCGAAAGGGAAAGGCAAGGGGAAGGCACTAGCTGAGCTGAAGCCAGAGAACGAGGACGAGTCCACAGACTCTGAGCTTAGACATGGTAGGCACGCTAGCAAGCGTGCATTTGCTGAGGAGGAGGACAGGAGGAGAGGAGCAGGAGGGTCTGGGTCCAGAGTTGACCCAGCTTTGGGCCGATCAGCATCGGCTCACCCTACCCAGGACCGAGAGACTGACCCCAGGAGACAGGAGCCATACCGCCATTCTACTTCTACCAGCACTCGATTTACACCGAGTGATGAGTATTTATTTAGAAAACAGAGTGCTGGGCAGATGGGGATTAAACAAGCAATGAAAGGAGTGAAGGCAACAGAAACGGCTACAAAGAAAGCCGTTCGCCACATTGTGAAGTGGTTTTTGCATGCAGGTATCACTTTTAAATTGACATTTATGTGTGTTTTATTTACTTAAACTTAATTTTAGCCTGATCCCAATTTTTTTTAACTTGATGTAGGCATCCCAGCACATGCAGCCACCAGCCCCTACTTCCAGACGATGGTGGATGCCGTGGGTGAGGCTGGACCGGGTTTGCAAGCCCCGGGCAGCAGACATATATACGGCGCTGGCCTGGATGAGGAGGTCCAGGAGTTGAAGGAGTGGATGGATAGTTTTAAATTGGTGTGGAAGGAGAGGGGTTGCACAATTATGTGCGACGAGTGGACAGGTATCACCAAGAGGAGTATGATAAACTTCTTAGTTTATTGTTCTGAGGGGACAACATTCTTGAAGTCGGTAGATGCTTTTGGGAAGATAAAAAATGCCGACTTCCTTTTTTCTCTGATGGATGCGGTGGTGGAGGAGATCGGGGAGGACAATGTGGTTCAGGTTGTCACTGACAACGAACCTTCATATAAGGCGGCTAGGAGAAAGTTGATGGAGAAGAGGAAGCACATGTTCTGGGTGCCCTGTGCGGCACATTCCATTGATCTCATATTAGAGGATGTAGGCAAGGAGGAGGGTGTATTCACCCTTGTCAAGCAGGCGCAGACGATCACATCATTTATTTAATCGCATCCCCGCCTGCTACATATTATGAGATCACACACAGGAGGGCACGATCTTGTTAGGCCTGATCCGACTCGATTTGCTACGAATTTCATTGCGTTGGAGAGTCTACACCGGCATAGGCATGCATTGGTTAGGTTCACACAGTCCGAGGAGTATTATAACTATATGGTGGACAACCTGTATGACAAGAAAGATCAGCTGGAGATTCTTGTCAGGTCTGCGAAGCAGATCGTTGACAAGAGGTTTTGGGAGAGGATTGCCTACTACTTGACAATCATTGAGCCACTGGTAGTTGTCTTGAGGTTGGTAGACTCAGATGACAAGGACCAGATGGGCACGTTGTACGATGCCATGGACCAGGCAAAGCTGAAAATAAAAGAAAAAATCCCAGAGGTTACAAAAAGTGGTGGAAGATCATAGATGACCGATGGGACAAGACCTTGCACCACGATGTCCATGCTGCAGGTTAGTTGGTTAAAAAAATATTTTTGCTGAATAATTGTCTTATTCATAATGTTAACTAATAAAATCTTGCAGGATATTTTTTGAACCCCCGCATCCAATATGGAGGACAGGTGGTGAACGACAACGAGGTGATGCGGGGTACACTTGCTGTTATTCAGCGTCTGTGCCGATCTCAGCAGGACAGGATAGAGGCTGAGATAGAAGTAAGTTAGAGTTTATTCAATACTTTGGAGTAGCCTTACCAGGCAACTAATGTTTTTTTTTATAATTTTTTCAGATGCAGAAGTATAAGATGAGGATCAGCATATACTCAGATGTTGATTTGAAGTATTCAATTGACAAAGTGTCACCTGGTATAGTAATAGCTTGATGAAGATTTTATTTTCTTTTCATATAAGTTATGGAAGATGATGGGCTAATTATTTACGTTTTATCTTCTTTTTTTTTCTTGCAGCTGAGTGATGGGTTCAGGTGAACACCAGGAGTGGATGGAATCCACTTGCTGTCATCGGTATCAGGATACTCAGCCAGAGCACCAGTTCCTCCCATTGTGAGAGGAACTGGAGTACATTCAACCTGATACATACGAAAAGGAGGAACAGGTTGACCTCAGACCGGCTGGAGAAGCTGGTCTTCTGTCATTACAACATGAGGCTGCGCATCAAGAATATCAAGGATCGACAGAAGATCAGTGAGGAGCGATTTGCACGATTCGCAGGTGGTCCATACGAGCAGAGGCATTCCTCCGCCACACCACCACCTGAGGAGGTGGACATGGATCAGATATTCTAGGAGGAGCATGCATTTGCCTCCTGGATAGAGGAGAGGGAAGCCAGGGATCATGCAGCTGAGTTTGATCCCGATGACCGTGCATGGGCTAAAGGAGAGTTAGATGGTGTTGAAGCCGAGGAAGATGCTCCAGCTCCACCTCCACCTACTTCTCAGGCTCAGACAAGGCCTTCTTCTGCCCCAGCAGCTATGGAGCAGCCACCTGCAGCTTTAGCCCCAGCTCCAGTCCCAGCTGCCGCTACCCAGCCCATTCGCAGTCCGGGGAAAACGAAAACAAAAGTGACTGCACGAAAAATGGGAGGATTTGCAAAGTTAAAAAAAACTTTGGGTTCTGGTACTTCAGAGATGGCTGAAGAGGTGAAGAGAAGGAAGCTAGAGGTCAGGCGTCCTGTCAGCCCAGATGACAGCATGCAGGCTCCTTCTCACTCCTCAGTTGATGATGAGGAGGAGTGCATACCAGCGACGCAGCCATCAGCAGCAGCCGAGTCTCCTGATTCACGGCATCCAAAGCCGTATTACACGCTGGATGAGCAGACACCTGATTCTTATATACAGGAGCCACAGTATCCAGCATTTGGCCAGGCTGACCAGCAGTGGATTACACCACTAGCTCCACCATCCTCTGCTTACGTCCCGGTCGTCCCGCAGTCCGATCCGTACGACCTTGATAGCATGGCATTGGCATTATTTTCATATGGATATGGTCCCGGACAGTATACAAGACTGAGCACGAGGGAGGAGCATTGAGAGCAGTAGGGAGAGGAGGAAGACCAATATCTATATCCTAGATATTGGTAGTAGATTGATATGATGTAAATGTATATTTTTTTCATGATGTATCAACTCTTTGATTTTTGAATCAATGAAATATGTACTTAACTTCAAGTGGAGTTCATTAGTATTTATTCGATGTGATCCTATGGATGAATGCTAATCTTATTTTTAAAATTTTTTCTAACTCATTTCCTATTTTTTAGAATTTTTTCTGAATTTTTAGAATTTTTCTGAAGTTTTTGATTTTTTTTAAAGAAAAAATAAAAAAAACCCGATTCTGACCGATTGCGGAATCGATTCCCTTCCCAGGAATTGGCCGATTCCAGCTGATTCAATTCCGGCTGATTCCTGGAATCAGAATCCGATTCTGATTCCGATTCCGGAATCCTTGCCCACATGTAACATATGATGATGATGAAATAAATTTGAATTGATGCCTGATTCCATCTTTACCCTCGGTTCATTGTTGTTGCTTCTCCCGAGTGAGCTTACTTTCCGGTTTTGCCCCCCCTTGGCCCGTCAACTTAAGTGGGTCAAGCCCATCTCTCTCTTCATTCCTCCCGATGGTTGCAGCATTCCATCTTCCTTCCCTCGCGATGGCAAAACCCTAATGGGGTGTTTGGTTGCATGATAATTGAGGTTTTTGTTTTAATTTTTAAAAATTGTAAGAAAACTTGTTAAAAGAGGTGTTTGACAATCATGACAATTTTATGTTTTGAAAGTGATTTTCTTCTTAAACAAAAAAAGAGGGTCTCACCTCTTTCTTTTTTCTTGTGGTCCCCCACTTTATTTGGTCATGTGCGGTGGTTACTCTTTTTTGTAATCACATCCCTCCAAACATGATAATTTTATGTCATGAGTTGGTTCACTTTTTATTTTAATACAATTTTTTATCATGAAAGTGTACAAAAAATTATCATGCAACCAAACACCCCATAACTCCTTTTCCCCTATCCCAATCTCTTTATACGGTGCTCATCTCTGGTGCTCCCTTTAGAGAAAAATATTCACCGTCCTTAGATCTACATTTACCCTATCTTTACGAGTTCTGTTGAGGTACTTTGGCTACTCTTATGGCAACCACGGTTGCTGTCAAGGCATTCCTGCTATCCTCTTCCTCCTACGACTTCTAACAGCTGATTTCATGGTGGAGATCCTTGTTCCTGCGATTTTTCCATGCCGACGCGGGCCATTTGAAGTTGAATCTGAAGGAGAGCTTCTATAAAGTTTTTGGAGTTGGATCTGCTCATAAACAGTCCATTCAGCTCTTACGAGGAGTTTTGCTTATCGGTTTGACCATTTTCTGACATTTGAATGGTAAACTCTAACTTTCCAATGACGTCTCCGAGATTCTTTCTCATAGATCTGATGATGAGGAGGTTATTTGAGAACTCATATGCTATTTTCTAAGTCATCTCTTGGTACGTTGAATCTCATTAAAAGATAAGCATAGCTTCTATTGGGTGTTGCCCGGATCTACTGGTTCCGACGGTAGCCTCATCAAATCTGAGCTATTTCTGAGTTTGTGCTTATCGATATTTAAGATTACAGTAAATCATGTCAAGTTGTGTTCTAAAGTTGTTCCTCTTCTATTAGACTAGTCCATCTCCAGTCCACGAACTGATTCTGCTCAGTCCGGTTGTCCTTTGGTTCTTGTTTGAGGCTGTTCAGTTTTCGCAATTTGAAAACTCTTGAGTTCTTGACTGGTTCGTCCTCCAATCCAACTTGATACATGATTCCTAGTCATTGTTCCAATAGATTAATACTTGATGCATACTTTGAAACTGGAATTGTTGTTGTTCTGGCGGTTTTGTCCTTATTTTCGGTCCTAATTGTGGGATAAACAGTTGGTTGCTATGAAATACTTGAGCAACTGAGATCTGAAACTGATGAGATAGTATTCCTTTACTATCAATGATAGGACAGTGTCCTGAATTATCTGGTTGAGCCCGGATTCATGG
The DNA here is from genome assembly GCA_036172225.1 of Cryptocoryne crispatula var. balansae. Taxonomy (NCBI): domain Eukaryota; kingdom Viridiplantae; phylum Streptophyta; class Magnoliopsida; order Alismatales; family Araceae; genus Cryptocoryne; species Cryptocoryne crispatula. The sequence continues at coordinate 23,377,494 of CM069927.1, read as the reverse complement.
AGATTTATGAAAATGATGGTTGAACTCCTTTGATAACATTGGTGATTTGTTTCTTGAATTCAAGATGCCGGTGCCATCCTGTTAGTTCTTAAATTGTCATGAATACTTCTGACTTATTGTGAAGAGAACAACAGAGTTCACTAATTCATAGCTATGATGATTACTGAGCCAATTCCTCATATACACTACTCTTAATTGAATGGGCCTGTTGGTTGAAGTTTATGTTCTGATTGTTTCAATTCCAATTTGAATTGATTTGTTGGAACTTGCCACATCTGACGTTGGAAACATTTGGAAATATATTTGTCTTTAAAGTGCTAGGGTACTCCTGAACTCCTTCCTTAGAAGAAGACTTATTATGCATTTCATAATGCCATGCTCAATGTGGGTTAGGACCTAACTATTATTTTAGTGTTGTTGGTATTTACTTACATCTTGAGTTGCCATATTCTTGTTACTTTCAAATCTGATCTGGTTAACTGTTTACTAATTCGAACTGTGTGGTTAGTCCAGCTTAGCACATTAGCATAGTTTTAAAATTGTTTTGTTCATCTATGTGAAAAGGCAATTCGAACTGATTTCTAGTGATAACAGTCTAATTCCCATGAAGGTAGCTTCAGCTTCTTTAAGTGTTGATGACAATTCTATAATTGCATGTGGTTTTCATTAAAATCAATAAATTCTTAAGTCTAGATCCCTTGTCCCCCGTCACAATCTCTGTCAAGTCTAAGCTTGATAGATTTTGGGTCCATCTTTTGGGTGGATGCGCTTGGAATCCTAAGGGCATTCTATCCCCCAAGAGTGGTTTGCGATCATTTTCCCATTGGTATTAAGCATGGTTGCACGGCCAGGTCGGGTAAGAGATAATTTCATTTTGAATTGGCATGGTGCATCGGTCCCAATTTCCTTGATCTCATCCAAGGTTGGTGGAATGAAATTTCCTTATTTACTTCTGCTTCTGCTGCTATAATGTTTATCTCCAAAATGAAGTACGTTAGAAAGCTTATGCAAAGTTAGGCAGGTTTCGCCTCTAACAAAGCCACTGAGAGGATAAGAGTTTTATTGGCAAAACTTAAAGAGTATAATTCATCCTTGATCAAGCCTTAACGAGGGAAAAGTAGACACCATAAGACTCAAGTACTGAGTGGGATCAACTCAGATCAGTCAGGATTGACATAGAAAGGCTGATCTTGGGCCAATGTCAAGAAGCCCAAATGTGGTACATCTAAATTAAGCATGGCATGTTCCTATACCTCAAACCCCACATTCAGCTATCCCAGCAACTAGGTAAGGCAGCCCCAAACTGCTCTCCTCTTAAAATCCATAAAAATCAAACTTTAAGAACTATGAAAAACAGCCAAGATATGAAGATGATGATTATTGCTTGGCAATCACAATGTTTTCCACTTGAAAGAAAGTGGAATTTGTAAAATCACAGTGAAGACTTTATACCCGAATAGAAGTTTGATGTTACTATGTTAGCTTGGATGTTTATTTTACTTCTATGTCAAATCAGACCACCTGGCACCACATATATGGCAAGCCAGATGCAAGGGTCTGTTAGTGCCGTATGATCCACAACCAATAGATCCTTTCACATTCATTTGATAAGAGGCCCATCCAGAACTAAATGAAAAGAAAATCCATGCACCAAGAAAGTTTTTTGAGCATATGCATACTCAGCATCTCAAGTTCTTCAAAGAGGTATGAACGTCAAATTAAGAATATCCCAGAGTTCATCAAAGAGGCATGAATGTCAAATTAAACTTTCTACCAAAATAAAAAAGGTCAGATATAAGGATTGGCTGGCACACCCACAAGGAACATCAACTTACAACTAAGAGAGTGCAAGAGTGCACTTCACATGGAACCACAGCATGTGTTGATGCATCTGAAGTCAGGGAAACCCACGTGCATTTTTTTTCCTTTTTAAACATGATGCCCATGCAAGATTTTTGTTTGTGCCATTGCACCTTAGTATGTAGTTATTAGCAGACAGAACCCTGAATGAAGACACTCACATTTCCTAGATATATCCTATCTTGTAGTTATTCACACCAATTATATAAATTCATGCATTATAGTTGTCAACTTTGTTCCAACAAAGGGCTTAAGATATTCAGACTGTTACCAGAGAGAATAGCATCAACAGTCTCTTCTAATCTGTGATGAACTCTGCATTCTGTTTTAGATACCATCTCAACAGCACGTGTAAATGTAGGAGGTCCTTTTCTCTCAAGTACAGTCTTCTGAACTTTCCTTCTCCTGGCTTCATCATCCCCAAGAGTTACACTCTGTAAAATGGTATAAACAAAAATCAGATGATCATCTACAAGATATAAGTTGAAAGGCTAACCAGTAAAATGAAATCAAGCATTTCCATCAAAATATCTCCACCTTTGAAAGTTTTGGGCTCTTCTTTAATCAATACTAAATAGATTTTATTCATCTTCTTGCACTAAACTGCAGTTTTCTTTTCTTTGATACAGTGTGTATTTTCTGGCCTTCCATTCTCTTTACAGAAATCCATTTATTTGCTTACCAGCTGCCCGAGAACTAGGCTGGAATGATGGAAGAAGTTTGCAAAGTATGAAAGTAGTAAACTTGGATGCAACGGAAAAAGAAAAAATGTGAAATTTATATATATTTCTTTACACGTGGCATTTTGTTGGAAATTGACATAGAACAAGTGTAGCTATATTGACTTTCCTAAAAAATGAACTTGATAGAGAGCATAGAATCTATGTTCCATCAACTTCGAAGTTTTTACACAAACAACTACCTTTTATCTAGAGGTTATGCGCTTTTGAACTGTGAATACAAAACACAAAGGAAGCAAAGAAGAAACATATTTGCACTTCTAAGATGTCAAACTTCAGTGTATGAGGCACTCCTGTTGGCCACTTATGCCATCATAATCCATCCAGCCCCAGAAAATATAAGGTCAATGGGCTTTGCCACTTTATGTCCTATAGACATACTTGATGTCTTTCTCTCTCCTTTCAGAAGATTATGTTTGTTCATACTTAATTTTTGTCAAAATAATATCCAACACAGTACACCCTCCACACTGTTATCACACATTGCCTTAACTATAAAGAGAATTTCGCAGGTTTGAGTCCAAAAACAACAATATGAAGAATAATGCAAACACACAGACATGTTTCTCACCTCTATTCCACCAACTAAAATCTGAAAAGAATGATTCTTCATTATACTCTCAATTGTTACTCCATGTGCAGTCCCAACAAGCTGAACACCTCTCTGAGTAATGGTACTGGCTGCCATTGCTTCAAGATCTGTCCCAATTTCATCAATAATAATGACCTCAGGCATGTGATTTTCAACTGCCTCAATCATCACCTATGAACATGCCAAAAGGAATGAAAGGAATTAGAACAAATGCAAGAAGAGAAAAGACAGCTCAAGTACTGGAAAGCTCTAATTCCAATTTAAAAATACGAACAAATACTTACATTGTGCTGCATATTAACATTTGAAACTTGCATTCTTCTGGCACGGCCAATACCTGGATGAGGCACATCCCCATCACCACCAATCTCGTTCGATGTATCTACAATAACTACCCGCTTTAATTGCTCATCAGCCAGTATTCTGGCTATCTCCCTGTGCCCACATAACCTCAGTGTGAATAAAAACAACAAGTATGCGTATAACATTGATGCATAAGATCTGAGATAGACAACACAATGTATGAATAATGACAAGGATCGAAATATATTCAGGATAGTACAACACAAACGCTCAACTAACAAATCACATAACAAGAATGCCTAGAATGGGAGGCTGTCAATACTTGTACAGTTGTACTCACATTCACAGTTCACAGTCAAAAGGAAAGACCGCCTATCAAAGACCACACATACAGAGAAAAGTTAGAATGCCTTTAATCCCATGGAAACTATCAAATAATTAGAAACGACATTAAGGAGACCCATAAATAAAGAAAACATGAAAATCTCAGCTGAGGAATCATAAAAAAACAAGCAACAGGATTTACCTGATCAAAGTTGTCTTACCAACTCCCGGAGGCCCAATGACCAGGATGGAGTCGTTTCCTTCGACCAGATCTCCAATCATCTCTGCACTACCAGACACAGCTCGGCCGACCCGGCAGGTAAGACCGATAATTTGCATCTTGCGGTTACGGATCGCACTGATCTGGTGCAACGAGTTTTTGATTCCCGACCGGTTATCTTCAGAAAATTCTCCAACCTGGGAACACAAGGAACGAAAGGATCATCGCAAACTGAAGGTCCATAACGATCTCCACCAGCTCCCTCAGCTCCTGGTGGCGCCGTAACTCCACCTTCATCTGCGGGGGAAGCAGATCCAAAAAGACCTCCAGTTCTGCATCCGCGCATCGTGCCGGCCTGTTGAAATTAACTCTAATTATAGTCTGTATTACAAGGTTGACATTATTCCCGAAGCTTCTGGAGCATCTTCTAGAAACTCACTCACTACCGGCATCCGCTACGCACTCACTACCGGCATCTGATTTGTTGCAGTCTTGGCAGGAGCATATTCCCTGCTAACTCTGCCTTTGTAACCATTCCCATTACTTCTTCCGCTATTCTTTGATTGGCACATTGTCGTCGTGTATTTCATAAACAAAACTATATATAGAGGTGCCTGGCCGATTGGGCAAGGCATGGGTATTTGCCCATTACATCATGCGTCGTCTACCTCCGCCACCGTGGTGTCTACGTTCCATCATTTCCAAGTTGGTATCAGAGCGGGAGCACCATGGAGGCATTCGAAAGCAACACACCGGCTTCTCAAGTTATCAACAATGAGCAAGTCACCCTTGTCAACGAAATCAACAACCCATATTATCTCAGTTCCTCCGACAATCCAGATATTGTCTTAGTCTCCGTATTACTCATGGGGGAAAATTTCATCTCGTGGTAGAGAGCTATGATCGTGGCCTTGTCCGCAAAGAACAAGGTTGAGTTTGTAAATGGATCTATCACAAGACCCGCTGAAAGTGAAGCCATTTTCAAGTCATGGGAAAGGGTAAACAATATGGTGATATCCTGGTTACTCAACTCCATACACAAGGAAATTGTTGCATCTGTTTTATACATAGATACAGCTTATGAAATGTGGTCTGACCTGAAGCAGCGTTTCTCTCCTGCAAGCGGGCCAAGAATATACAACCTGGAACGTTCAATATCTACCTTAAAGCAAGCCAACGAATCAGTGACAAAGGATTTTAACACCCTCAAAGGTCTTTGGGATGAGCTCGCCCAACTGGAGCCGTCATCCGACAGTGCTTACATTGAGAAAAGGCATTTGATGCAGTTCTTAATGGGACTCAACGACACCTATATGGCAGTTAGGAGCCAGATCCTGCTGATCGATCCATTGCCTCTCATTGGCAAGTCATACTCTCTTGTTCTCCAGGACGAAGCACAAAGACTCATACAAGCTCCTTTAGTTCATGAACATTCAGCCATGATAACCAGAGAAGGGACAAAAGTTGCCAAATCAAGGAACAGAAGAGGATGGTGCACCCATTGCAACATCGGGGGACACACAAAGGAAATTTGCTTCAAAATTAATGCCCCTCGATGCACATATTGTCAGGTCCTAGGACACACTCAAGAACAATGCTACAAGCTGCATGGGTATCCACCGAACAAAGGTAACTTCAAGAAAACCCAGAATAGGTCACCGCCACTGTCGGAAGATCAGTACGGCAACCTCATAAAACTGTTGGAGACAGGTACTTTCCACACTTCTCTACATGCCAATAACACTGCATGTTCGGTTTTTAATCAAAGAGACACATGGGTGCTGGATTCAGGAGCAACCACCCACATTTCGGCCAATCCATCTACTGACAACCTGTCCACACCATCCAACAAACCCACAGGCATACAACTTCCAGACGGATCGTGTACTGAAATATTCATTTCTGAACCGGTTAGACTAAATCAGGACATTAACCTGAAAACCGTATTCCATGCACCCTCTTTTAAATATAATCTCTTCTCTATTAGTCAAATAACTAAAGAAAATTAGTGCTCCGTCACCTTATTTCCTTCCTACTATGTGTTGCAGGATCTGAACACAAGGAGGGTCATTGGTCGGGGCCGTGAGGTAGATGGACTGTTCTATTTTGACAAAGAACCGCAATCCCTTTGTTTATCTTCTGAAGTCAACAACTGCAAAATGTGGCATATGAGACTAGGACATCCTTCAACCGAGAAGATGAAGTTTCTTTCCAAAAAGCTCCGGTTTCTTTTTGATAACTCTGATTGCTTAGTTTGTCCTAAGGCAAAACAGCCTCGTTTGCATTTTAAACACAGCTTGAGCAGGGCCTCCCAAGCTTTTGGTCTATTATTTTGTGATGTTTGGGGGCCATACCATGTTGAATCCAATTCTGGAGCTAAGTATTTTTTGTCTATTGTTGATGATCATACTAGATTTCTTTGGGTTTATATGTTGAAATTCAAGTCAGATGTTGCTGGCATTCTTAAAACCTTTAATAGTTATGTTGAAAGACAGTTCGGACTTCACATTAAAACCATTAGAACAGATAATGGAACCGAATTCATTAATAAAGAGTTACAAAGTTTTTTCTGTTCTAAAGGAATCATTCATAAACACACTTGTGTTCACACCTCCCAACAAAATGGAATAGCTGAGAGGAAACACCGGCATATCCTAGATGTGGCTAGAGCCATTAGATTCCACAGCAATGTCCCCATAAACCTTTGTAACTTCTGTGTGATGACCGCTGCCTATACCATTAACCAACAGCCCATGAAGAACTTGGGGGACAAATGCCCCTAGGAGCTTCTTTTCCATAAAACTCCCAACTATGACCACCTCAGGACGTTTGGCTGCCTATGTTTCTCTTCCACTTCACATCTACAGAATGACAAATTTGCTGCAAGAGGGCAGCCATGTGTCTTCCTAGGATATCCTCCTCATCAAAGGGGATATACACTAATGAACATTGAGACAGGAAAAGTATTCACCAGCCGGGATGTAACTTTCCATGAAAGAATCTTCCCTTATAAATACCAAAAGTCGCATTCAAGCAACAGTCATGAAACACCTGTTCCCTACCCTATAGAAGACACCAATCAGAATTACTCCAACACCACTCCTGAACCGACAGCTTCTTCTCAAAACAGTGAATCCCCAACAATTGATGAACATCCTATCACCCAACACATAGAGAGACCACAAAGGACCAAACGCCAACCAGCTTACCTCCAAGATTATGTTGTTGAAACTCACACCTCTCCTTATCATGTGTCCAATTATGTTTCTTATCAAGAATACCCTCCAGAACATCTAGCACTCCTTATGTCTCTTGACAAGAAACTAGAACCTGTGAGCTTCAATGAAGCTTGTAACATGAAGTGCTGGAAGGACGCTATGGAAAGTGAGTTGAAAGCTTTAGAAGAGAATCGAACATGGGTGATAATTAAGCTGCCTGAGAACAAGTGTAAATGGATCTTCAAGACAAAATATAATGCCGATGGATCAGTCGCCAGATATAAGGCCAGGCTTGTGGCCAAAGGATACACACAACTCGAGGGAGTGGATTACCATGAAACCTTCTCTCCGGTTGCCAAGCTCACAACAGTCAGGTGCTTCATTTCAATAGCCGTCATAAAGAAATGGGAACTTATTCAACTAGATGTCAAAAATGCATTCCTGCATGGGGAATTGAATGAAGAGGTCTACATGGACATGCCTCCTGGTTATGGAAAGTAGGGGGAGAAGCTTGTATGTAAATTGCTTTAGTCCTTGTATGGACTGAAACAGGCCTCTAGAAACTGGTACCAAAAGCTGGCTTCCTTCTTGCTCAATATCGGGTATGATCAGTCCATGGCGGACTATTCTCTCTTTATCAAGAAGAAGGATGATTCCATTACAGCTGTACTCATATATGTGGATGATCTTTTGATTGGTGGGAACTATCTTAACGCTATTCATTCATTGAAATCTGAATTATTTAAAGAATTTCACATGAAAGATCTGGGGGAGCCCAAGTACTTTCTTGGAATTGAACTCACAAGATCTCAACAAGGCATTTTCTTGACACAAAGAAGATATGCGCTGGACATTATTGAGGAGGTCGGAATGACAAATGGAAAGCCATCAAATATCCCAATTGAGCACAAAAACAAGCATCCAGAAAATCAACAAGTACTGCGGGATCAAGGAGCCTACAGAAGGCTTGTGGGAAAATTAATGTACTTGACGGTTACTAGGCCAGACATAATGTATGCTGTGAATTACCTCACCCAATTTATGACAAACCCCATGAAGGCAGATATGGACAATGCTTTGCAGGTCGTGAGATACATAAAGGGAGCGCCAAACCAGGGATTATTCTACCACTCCTGCTCACACTTACAACTTCGAATATTTACAGATGCTGATTGGGCATCATGCCCAATCACTAGAAGATCCACAACTGGGTATGTTACATACATTGGCAATCACCCGGTCTCATGGAAGACAAAGAAGCAGCACACAATTTCAAGATCATCCGCTGAGTCCGAATACAGGGCCATGGCTGCCGGAGTTGTTGAAATACAATGGATGGTGTTCCTTTTAGCAGACTTCGGAGTTAAATTTGAAACAGTAAAGCTTCACTGCGATAGTAAAGCAGCGATATATATAGCTGAGAATCCTGTGTTCCACGAACGGACAAAACACATAGAAATCGACTGCCACTTTGTCAAAGAAAAAATCAAGAATGGATTAATAGAAACTGTGCATACAAAATCAGCTGACCAAATCGCTGATATATTCACCAAGGGACTACCAAAGACTCAATTTCACATACATGCACGCAAGTTGATACAAGGTTACCCTCCTCCAACTTGAGGGGGAGTGTTGAAATTAACTCTAATTACAGTCTTTATTACAAGGTTGACATTATTCCCGAAGCTTCTGGAGCATCTTCTAGAAGCGCACTCACTACCGGCATCCGCTATGCACTCACTAACGGCGTCTGATTTGTTGCAGTCTTGGCAGGAGCATATTCCCTGCTAACTCTGCCTTTGTAACCATTCCCATTACTTCTTCCGCTATTCTTTGATTGGCACATTGCCGTCGTGTTTCATAAACAAAACTATATATAGAGGTGCCTGGCCGATTGGGCAAGGCACGGGTATTTGCCCATTACATCGTGCGTTGTCTGCCTCTGCCACCGTGGTGTCTACGTACCATCATTTCCAAGTCGGCCCAGCCCGCGATGTCAACGACGTCGAGGTAACAGCCGCGGAGCTCACACGCTCGCCGTCTGAGGAGCCGCGGCCAAGGTGACAGCGCTCAGGGGGTCGGCGAAGAAGGAGGGTGGGAGCAGACGACGCGGAGGACGGCGGGGGCGTGCCCCTGCGTGAGGCGGACGCGACGGGGCGACTACGGCGGGGGACAGGGGACAGGAGGAAGCGGCGGGGGGAGGAGGAGCTGCGGAGATAGGAGAAGGCGGAGTGGACTCGGTGGAGGTCGAGCAGCACGAAATGGCCATTGAGGGCATCCATCTTCTTCTCCTCCTCCACCTTCTCGGCCCCTCTGCCTCTTCTTCCTCCTCCTCCTCCTTCGATGACCGTGGAGGCTATAAAGGTCGTTTACGTGCGGGAGTGGTTATGCCAGCGGAGGTGGCGTCCGCGCGGATCACCTCAGTTCCGGGGTGGAGGGAGAAACCTCAGTCTCCAATCAGAGATGGCCACGTACCCCTGCCATTTAAGTGGCGGTTCAAGAACCGATTCGATGAACCGCTACCAAAAAGGGCTGAACCGCTACCGAGCCCTTTGGGGTAGTGATTTACAAAGGGTTCGGTAGCGGTTCAGCCCTTTTCGGTAGCGGTTCACCGAACCGGTTCAGTAACATAACTTAAAAATCTTGAACCATTACCGAAAAAAGCTAAACCGCTATCGAGCACTTTGTAACTCACTACCCGTCGGTAGTGAGTTACAAAGGGCTCGGTAACGGTTCAGTCCTTTTTGATAGCGGTTCACCGAATCGGTTCTTGAACCGCCACTTAAGTGACGGGAGTATGTGGCCGTCTCTGATTGGGGACTGAGACTTCTTCCTCCACCCTGAAACTGAGATGATCCGCTCTGCCTTTGTTGATCCATGGCGGTGGGTACTGGTCTCTGGTCGTAGAGAGAGAGTGTGCGCGTCGGGGGAGGCGTGTGGAGGAGAGAGGAGGAATACGGAGAGGAAGATTCCACGGGATCTTTATTGCATTTTTCAAATACCCCCCGCACTTTTATTTTTTAGCAAACATTCATCGTCTTGTAGTTTTATTTCTCTAAAACACGTGAAAGATTATGTGGCCCAATTCAACTAATTTATTGGTTGAAATGAGAAAGTTCGAAGAGAAACAAATTAACTCGAGTTTGAGGCTTTGAGCAAAGGCTTTCTCTGTTCAATTAAATTTCAATATATTATTTAGTACCGGACGAAGCAGTTAACTTAATCACCTGATCGCACGCTTGTTTTAATATTAATAATTTGGGTATTTATGTGTAAACAATGGAATAAATGCAATCTAATAAAGTGTGCAGTGCCAAAATTTGTGAAATTGACTAAAGTTAAGTTTGATTATACCTTGAGCTAAAATCTAACTTTTGATCTTATGTCAAGTTTGAACTTGATTTTTGTTGAGTTCTTATATAAAGTTCAAGCTCTAACTTACTCAAAAAATAAAATTAGTAGCTAACGCCCTGTTTGGTAACACTATTAAGGACCACTATCACTATCCATTTTAAAATTGATATTGATAAGAACTATTAAGAAGTGTTTGGTTAATTGTATTAATTTTAAAATTTATAGTACAAACAAAGTATATTACTCCCTGTTTGATAACTCTATTATAGCCTGTTTGGTTAGAGTTTCAAAATTGATACTATATCAATATTGATATTGATATTTTTAGAGGTTGGAGTATCAATATCAAAATTGATACAAGTTGACACTTGTATTACATAACCTGTTTTGTTTCCATTATAAATTTTAAAATTGATACTATTAGTCAAACACTTCTTAGTGATTGTTATGAATATTAATTTTAAAATTGATAGTGATATATATGTCTAATAGTGTTACCAAACATGGCATTAGGTACCTCTATCACTATCAATTTTAAAATTGATATTGATAAGAACCATTAAGAAATATTTGGTTAATTGTATCAATTTTAAAATTTGTAGTATAAACAAAATATATTATATAATACAAGTGTCAACTTGTTTTACTTTTGATATTGATACTCTAACATTTGAAAATATTAATATCAATATTGATATGGTATCAAAAATAAAACTCTAACCAAACATGGCATTATGTAATACAAGTGTCAACTTGTATTATTTTTGATATTGATACTCCAACATTTGAAAATATTAATATCAATATTGATATAGTACCAAAAATGAAACTCTAACCAAACAGGGCATAAGGTCCTCGTTGGTTTATGGTCCGTTTGGTTAGAGTTTCAAATTTGATACTATATCAATATTGATATTGATAAATTTAGAAGTTTGAGTATCAATATTAAAATTGATACAAGTTAACACTTGTATTATATAATGTGCTTTGTTTTCATTACCAATTTCAAAATTGATACTATTAACCAAACACTTTTTAGTGATTACTAGGAATATCAATTTTAAAATTGATAGTGATAGAGGTGTTAAATAGTGTTACCAAACAGGGCCTTAGCTTAATTGATGTGTAGCATCTAAAATGGTCGGAGGTTATGACATGTTTGGTTAATTGATGTGTATCAACATTTGAAAATATTAATATCAATATTGATATACTATAAAAAATGATAGTATATTAGTATTGATATTGATAATTTTAGAAGATGAAGTATCAATATCAAAATTGATACAAGTTGACACTTCTATTACATAACATGTGTTGTTTGCACTGCAAATTTCAAAATTGATATTCTTAGCGAAACATCTCAAGATGATTACCATCAATATCAATTTTAAAACTAATAGTGATAGAGGTATCTAATAGTGTTACCAAACATGACATTAGGTATTGGTAGAAATTGGTAAAATATCTAAATATAATAACAATTTATTAAAAATTACTTAATTTTAAGTGATTAGCTATATTTTTATTTTTATATGTGAATAACTAAAATATTGTATTCTACAAGAGATATCAGAGACGAAATTAATGGGGTGTTTGGTTGCATTTTATTTTTTTTATATGGTTTCATGATAAAAATGATATCACACACGGAAACATGACAAATTTAAAAATTTAAAAATATAAAAATATGTTTGGAAAAAATATTATCATTTTTAGAAATGATGGTAAAGTGTTTGGTGCATCAATGAAAAGGTCACTTGTCAAACACATGAGTTAGACTTGTCCACCATGTGCTGTGGCTATGCACTTTTGAAAAAAAAAATTTGTTCAATATCACTTTTTTTTCTCTTTCATGTGGAGGAAGATGGAAAAGGTTTTAAGATAAAAAATTGTAAGACATGTCAAACACTTTTAAAATGTACTTTTGCTACAATTTTTAAAATTTAAATAAAAGTGCTCATTATCATGCAACCAAACACCCCATAAGACTTCAATATTTCATTTAGTCAAATCAAAAGTTAGTGAGTGTTAATGGGGTGTTTGGTTCATGATAATTTTTATACACTTTCATGATAAAAAATTGTATTAAAATAAAAAGTGAACTAACTCATGACATAAAATTATCATGTTTGGAGGGATGTAATAATAAAAAAGATTAACTATCATACATGACCAAACAAGTAGGGGACCACATGAAATAAGAAAGAGGTGAGAGTCACTTTTTTTGTTTAAGAAGAAAATCATTTTCAAAACATAAAATTGTCATGGTTGTCAAACACCTCTTTTAACAAGTTTTCTTACAAGTTTTAAAAATTAAAATAAAAAACCCCCATTATCATGCAACCAAACACTCCATAATACTTTAATATTTTATTGAGTCAAATCAAAAGTTAGTGAGTGTTAATGAGGTGTTTGGTTGCATGATAATTTTTATACACTTTCATGATAAAAAATTGTATTAAAATAAAAAGTGAACTAACTCATGACATAAAATTATTATGTTTAGAGGGACGTAATAACAAAAAAGAGTAACTACCATACATGACCAAACAAGTAAGAGACCAGAAGAAAAAAGAAAGAGGTGAGACTCTCTTTTTTTGTTTAAGAAGAAATTCATTTTCAAAACATAAAATTGTCATGGTTGTCAAAAATCTCTTTTAACAAGTTTTCTTACAATTTTTTAAAAATTAAAATAAAACCCCCATTATCATGCAACCAAACACTTCATAATTCAAGTTTGAATCGGTCAAAAAACTAACTTGATTGGGTAAACTCTTTTGCAACTCAAATGCAAATCAAGATCCAGCTTATAATGCTTGACAATTATTTTGATCGGTTCACATAGGTAAACCAAACCATGGTGAATTACGTATCTATAATATTTTTATAAGGACTATAATTTATTAAATAACAAACTTTGATTCACAATATTTGTAATTATACCTCACACTCAAAATGAATGCGAGAACAATTTAATCAAGAAATATTCAAAAAGTAAGTCCAGTCATCTGTAATATATCTACTCCAAACCCTCAAAACGGTAGCATAATTGTTAATTCTTGTATCAGACACGCATTAAATTGTATAAATTAAAATCAAGATTAAACTCTTTTTCTTATCTGATTTTTTATCTAGGATTTTTAATGTCTAGAATTATGGCAACATTTTTCCAAATATAATACATATCCCAATTACGGAATATTTGCTAGTCGTTCACAAGAAGGCGAGATCATTTTAAATGTTGTTTTAACCCTCAAGACCGTCTTTTTTTTTTGTCACGAGGTGACCCAGTGGATAGCGACGCCCGCTGCACTGCGGGCAGCGAGGCCCCTGCTCGAACCCCATAGATCACCCCCCACGGGGGTGCCCGTCTTGTCATCGCCGGGAGGTGAACCCTACCCTATGCCCCGCCAACGGAGCGACGCTCGGCCGGCACCCTCAAGACCGTCATAAGCTCCATTGATGGAAAGCCATTGACCATAAGTCAACATTAAACTTAATGACCATCACTAGGTCTATTAAGGCCGTTGGCTAGAAGCCAATCCTTAGGACCTTAGCCCGTTGATTTTTAAATTATTACCAGTGTTCAATTGTTGAAATATATTAGTTATATATTAATTTTATATGTGTTAAATTTAGACAAACAAGTGCAAGTGTGATGTTATATCTTCTTAACGGAATTATAAAAATATAAATTCTATAATATTATCTTTTGAGTACATATAACTTGTATTTGGTGTTACACGTGTTTATTTATTATGTTATTACCTTCAAGTGCTTGTACTTTGCATTTACAGCTATATGTGTTTTTAATGTTATGTTATAAGAAATACTCTTTATTTTTTTAACATCATCGACTTTATATTATGATATAGACTTCCAATGTCAATTTCGTATGCAATTAAATTCAATTTCTAAATTTCTATACGATGAATCTTGTTAAAATATATTAGTTGATTTCTAATGTCATACATATTTTGATATATATTTTTGGATATATATAAGCATTTTTGTCATGATTTTTGGAAGCTTAATGTCATGTTTGGTTGGAATATCAAAATTGATACAAATGAACACTTATACTAAGTCCATTTTGATAATTATATCGAGTACTTCAGTTACTATCAATTTTAAAATTAATAATGATAGAAATCAATAATAGATATTTTGCTATCAACATCAATATTGAAACTCTTCTTGTAAACAAAGTATAAGATATAAAGCAAGTGTCCAAGTGTATGAAGTTTAATACTAATATTCCATCCTATACAAATATCAACATCAAACTTAACGTCCTGTTTGGTAACACTATTAGGTATCTCAATCATTATCAATTTTAAATTTGATATTGATAGAAATCATTAAGAGATGTTTGGTTAATTGTATCAATTTTAAAATTTGTAATGTAAACAAGGCTGCAGACACGCAATTTTGGCCTAGTTGGAGAGTCTAAATTCTTGTTTTCATAAAGAATATTTGAAGGGAATCGTGTTTTTCGGAAGAATCAAGTTTTTCGGCACATTCCGAAGAAGATCGATAGAACGATTGACTGGGCCAAAACACCCTATATATGGGGCACCTGGCGCCCTGTATATAGGGCACCTGGCGCCCTATAAACAGGGCACCTGGCGCCCTATATATAGGGCGCCTGGCACCTTGTCAAATCGACTTGACCAGTCGATTTGACCACTCGCAGTGACTCGTCTTGTCGATCTGATAGACTTCATGATGCTGGCGCCCTATATATAGGGCGCCTGGCACCTTGTCAAATCGACTCGACCAGTCAATTTGACCACTCGCAGTGACTCGTCTTGTCGATCTGATAGACTTCATGATGCTGGCGCCCTATATATAGGGCACTTTGCCGCGTGGAACTGCTTTTCGGAAATGGCCAAAGTACCCTCTTTTGGGCTATAAATAGACCCCCATTTGGAGCTGGGAGGAGGTTCTAAGTCGGTACCACCCTAGAGCCTATCCAAGACCACATTTCTAAGCCATTTACACCTCCCATAACCCCTCAAACCGATCCAAGATCATCCACCAAAAGTCCCAAAAATCTGCTGTTTCTGCCATCCAGAAACAGAATTTTTCCTCTACTTTGAGAGCTTCTATCCGTCTCTCCTCTTGCATCCAGCATCGAAACCACCCACTATTAGTTTCATTTGCATATTGTCTACAAGGAGGAGCCCCTACTTCATCCTGGAAGCCGCCCAGCACTCCGGAGCAGCATCGCGAAGAGGGGAAGAAATTCTGCTCGAGCCAGACTTAGTGCCCCATATACAGGGCGCTTTGACCTTGGTCAACGCACCCTATAAGTAGGGCACCTGCAGCTGGCGCCCTTTATATAGGGCACCAGCAGGGGCAGAAGCTTGTTTTGCAATTTTCGGAGTCCGATCGCCCGTCTGATCGAGTTTTTGTCTTTCGTTTTCATCTTAGAACTTTTCATCATTTTATTTGGCATGCATTAGATCATCTTGCACTTTATATATATTTAAAAACCTACCAAAAATAGGGGTTGGGATTCCGTCCCTATCCGGTTAGTTCATCCCCTTTTGCATGATTCAGAGTCCATACCAAGCATGATACTATACTCATGCCAGAGCTAATGATCTTCATTTGTTTTCTTTATGTTTTTATGCAGGACATTCTTAGGTGAACCGATCGGGGTGAAGCTTCAATCCGATCGTAAGTGAAAGAGCTCACTAAAGCTCTCCCCTTTCGGCTGGCCGAGAGAGGAGAAGTTAGAACCTAGCAATCTCCCCCGTTTCCCATCCCCAAAGGTACGACGGTCAAACTTGTTTTTCAGTTTATTTGCTTCATACCTAATCACACTTTGGAGTCTTCAGCTCCTGGCGACCACACACCACTCATCACTCACCTTCCAACCACAACCACATCTACACTACAAACCACCGGCTCATCCGGGTGCCTACACCTTTTGGCGACCACGGTGAGACGACTTTTGCTTTAGTGAGTTCTTCTCATCTCTTTAAGAGAATGTCCAACATGCTCATCCTTACTTTGGCTCTTGCTTGAGTTATTACATCTTCTTAGCATTCCTATTTACTTGCTTGCTTGTTTACTTGCTTCCCTTGAGCATCATCTAGTTCCTTCCGGCTTACTTGCTTTCCGTTGGTCCTTCTCTTTTAAAAGAAAAGCACAATCTAATTTTTAGACTTGCTTTATCCACTTGCTTCGACTTTGCATCTTAAAGGTTATCTTGCTAAGCATCTTTGTTTATTTTCTTTAAAAAGTCTAATTTCTTTTTTAAAGCATCTTTAGTTGAATTAGTACTTGCTTTCATCCTTATTTGACTTTACATCATTGTCTTGTTTACTTGTTTTCCAATACTCTATTGATTGTTGCATGCTTTTACTTTTCTCTTGTTTGCCCCTCACTCCTTGATATCTCACTTGCATTTAGTTTGCATTGGGGTTTCTTGGACTCCTTTAGGTCATCTAAGAAGGGAGGCTCTCTCCTCCCAAAGCCCTACACATCCAAACACCCCTCTTGGTGGTTGCCAACTCCTCCTCCAGGGATTCCCTCTCGGAAGGACCGGGTAGCTTCCATCTAGACCTCCGTAAGTCCCCAGACGTGAAGGATTCCCTCTTCACTAATCGGGCTGGTTATACCTTTTATCCCAAAACCCGGAGTACCTATCACCTATCGTTGTGAAAAGAGTGACACCCTTAGATTGCTCGGCGTTGTGAGAGCATAGGGTCCCCATTTATTTGAGTGGACATTATTTCTCTTAACAAGCCACTAATTTAAGGTTGAAGTGCAAAAGAAATTGCGGTAATCATTTTTAAGTCTGTGCCATTACTTGTTTGCAAAGCAAAATTGAAAACCAAAACAAAAATTTGAAAACACTTAAAAAACACAAGAAATCTTTGCTTGAGGTTAATTTGCTTGGTAACTTGTTTGTTCAAACAAAAATCAAAAACCAAACAAGAGAGAAAAGATCAAAACTAAAAAAAAGGGAATTCTTGTGTTTTTCGTCATCTTTCCTTTGTGTTTATGAACTTGAGATCAGGGCGAGTCATCGGGATGGTGGACCAAGGATACGAGCCGCTGCAGCTGGAGTATGATCAATCCTACCTCGACCCGGATGCTGTATGTGCCGTTAACGAACCCGAAATTCTCCCTGAAACCAGTTCACCCCGACTCCACCCGGATTCTCTGTGGGAGGCATTCGCTCATGCCGACCCGACTCAACTACAAGCCATTGAGGCCATTTTGAAGGGAAAATCTCCTGTCAATCACACCCATGCCGAGGGTGGCCACCACACTTCTATCCCCTAATTAGCAACTGACCAACCCGGTGCACCAGTACCGGGCCATTCTCACAACGGACCCTTGATTCCAAACTCACCCCATTCGGTGGCCATCTTGAACCACCCGGACCCAAATAACACCACACCACTTAGGCCACCGGTCTACTCTTCCGCACATTTTAATCAAGCCCGTCCACAAGTGCACCACCCGATATACCCTCCTTGCCCGGCCGCTTCGGCCTATCCGATGGCCATGTCGGCAAATCAAGCGTCTGTCCTCCCCCCTCCTCTCATCTGAGAATCCTCGGTTGATCAAACTGTGATTAACAAAATTAACATAATGGATGAACAATATCGGGAGCTCAAGCGATTGATCGACACATGAGCTCTCCCCGAGATATGCCTTCCCTCTTCCCGTGTTCCATCTTCCTCCTTCCGAAATGCCCATTTACCGCCGGTATAACGAAAATGTGAATCCTTTTATCCACATCAAATATTTCCTTTATGAGTCTGTCATGTGGCAAAACGATCCGAAGGCCCTTGCATACTTATTTAGAAGATCATTAGAGGGCTCCGCATTGGAATGGTTCTATTCACTTGACCCTTTGGAAGCCAGCAACCTCGATATCGTCAAAGCAAAATTTTTACAAAGATACCAAGATCGAGTCGGCCCTACATATTCAATCACTGATCTCATGGCCGAGAAGATGAGAAATGATGAGGATTTTATAAGATATGCTGACAGATGGAGGGCAATGGCAGAAAGGCTGACGAATGCACTGTCAGAATCAGAACAAGTCAAGATGATCATCACTAACGCCACTCCGGCTCTAAAGAACGTATTGGCATTGCATCACCCTGCCACCATGAGCGAACTCTACGAGAGAGCACAGTACATCCAAACCCAACTCCTAGACTCTCCCATCATGAACCTCTTCGACCCTAGACCCCGAGTTACCAAAAAGACAACCACCACCACCACTGGGCCCGTGACTGAAGGTGTGGTAACCAACGAACACGTCAACATCATAGGAAACCCACCCAACAACCACCAGCAGCAGTACAGAAACCCCCGCCAAACCCAACCGGCACCTCGCCCTCAGATTCAACCCCAACCTTTTCACCACCAAACACCAAACCAGTATCCCCAACAACCAACGTAGACACCAGTCCCCTAGCAACCCCGGTAGTTGGCCGTGCAAACCTTTGCACCTCAACCACCCCGCCAACCAACCACCTATAACTAGGCACCTCCCCCCGCCACCTATGTTCCACGAAGGACGGGGCCTAGAAGAAACCATTACCCGCCATTACCGTACTCTCTCACAGACATCTTTAACGCTCTTATGGTGGCAGGGCAAATTTCATTGTGAAGAGAAAAGCTGGAGTGGCCAAAAAATGCCAACACAGACAAATATTGTTTATACCACAAATACCCAGGGCATACAGTGGAGAATTGCTTTCAATTTAAATATTATATCCATGACCTCCACAAGCAGGGAAGTATTGACTGGGGTCAAATGGGAGAATACATCAAGGCAGTAAAGAACCAGCCTCAGCAGCAGCAGCAGTAGGCACCAGTCCAACAACAACAATAGGAATCCGGTCTGGGGATCATTCAAAACCCGCTACCCGCACACGCACCCGCGATAGCACCAAAAAATAAGAGGGTTAATCCCATTCTAACCTCCACCGATGCACCCAGCGATAGAGACCAGAATTGACAAATCGAGGGACCGGCTTCCTTCATGAACATTAACCCTCCAAACCACATTAACCGAACCGTTCACTCCATACCACGAGCTATACCCACCAGAAGAAGCCAACCACTAATCATCCGCACTTTGTCACGACCAACCATAACGCCACCAGCCATACAACTCCAACCGGGTAGGACCTTGATCCGCCCAGTCGAGTCACCACAAATACCACCACCATTAGGACCCATCATCGTACCACCTCGTACAACCATGCCACCACAACCTACCCACGTCCCTACAACCCGAACTATCATCACTACGCCCCTACCTAGGCCTCCCATCATCCGACCTAACCCTCCATCCACCTCCACTACACCAACCATAGCCCCTCAGCTCGCCACGGTGCTTAGAAGCGGGCTCATGTTTCAAAGAATTTTCTCCCAGACCGGTCAACCAGGATGATCACAAGAAGAAGAAGAAGAACACCTAGAAGAACCAGTGCCAGAGACATCTTACGATTTGCTAAAGCACTTTGACAAAACCCCTGCACGGATTTCCATTCTAGAACTGATCAAAAGGTCCAAGGTTCATCAGGAAGTTCTTCAACAATATCTACAACGAGTAATGGTCAATGAAACCCTTCCCCCTGAAAAGATTGCATCAGTCTTGACCCCGAGAAGTGAATACCCCACCCTCACTTTCACCAAAGAAGAGTTGGCCGAACCAGAAGCAAGGAAATATGTGCTTTGTATCACTGTCAGCATTAACGAAACAGATGTCAAGTCCTGTCTAGTTGATATTGGTACATCCATCAATGTCTTGCCACCATAAACACTACAATTGTGTGGAATCCCAGAAGAGGATATTCGGCCATCACAAATCACCGTAACAGCATATGATAATTTCAAGAGGCCCGCCCATGGCATGGTTACACTTGAAGTCAAACTCGGACCCCGAGTTGTTACTGTCGACTTCCACATCCTGGACATGGACCCAACTTACAAAGCTATCTTGGGAAGGCCTTACCTTGAGGCATTGGAAGCCGTAGCTTCAACCCATCACCAGTGCATCAAATTTTCCTTCAAAGGCCAAGTCGTTAAGGTGGTAAGTATGCCTATGGATTGCCTGGTTACTCTCCCTCCTGGCTTGCCAAATCAACCGGTCTTCACAATCCGAGATCTACCGAGGGATGGAAGGTAGCCCAGACAAGTTTGGAAAAGGAAGAAGGATGATACCAAAACTCTTGGGTGGCATATGATGGAAAATATGGGATATCAAGAAGGCCGAGGGCTAGGGAGAGAACTGCAGGGTATCATAGAACCCATCCAGCGGGCAAAAACAACATCAAGGAACGGGATAGGGTACGATGGGACATGTGATAATGGCCAGAAGATCGGTCAAAAATACTTCCAGGGGTGTCTGCACAAGTTCTTCGACAAGAGGGAAACAATACAGATGATTGAAGAACAAGAACCGCAAGAACAAGCAAAGAGGAAGAAAATGGACAACCTAGAGGATGAGCCGTATCTCGACGTATCATGGTTATTCTCTGAAGAAGGGTCAAGTGACGAATTATTCCACAACGAGCCTTCTGGCAATCAGAATTAGGGGCATTCACTCCTTGTCATCTCCATGGATCTAACAAACTCATTCCCAATAAGTTCACCATTAGATTCACCAGGCAGCAAAGAAGGATGCTCTCTTTACCCATCTTTGCTCGATTTGTTCCCTTCCCTGTCAATATCCCAGCCCACACTGGAAACCACAACTAGCCAAACCCATTCTGTGTTTATGTTTAGTACTTCTCAAAAAAAAAAATCCTGTTCTCAACCCAGGTTTCGATCGAAGAAACATCCCAACTTGCTTCGAAGGATGATCCAAGCCGGGAGGCCACCCGGTCTCTGATCGATCTCCTTTACCCTCCATCAATAAATTCCACTCCCTCCGCCTCCTCTTCCTCTCCGTATTTACCTTCTTCTTCTTTAAGTTTAGTTTCCAATAAAAACAAAACAAAAATTAGGGGTAAGAGAGTTCCAGAAAGATATCTGCATCAGTTAGCTCAGAAAAGCTTAGAATATGCCAAGCTACCGGAGTATCTAGAAAATGCGATCCAACTGGATGAAATTTGATATGAGGAGAAGAACAATATTGATCCAACTTTAGGGGTCTATGAGGTTGTATCGGAAAAGGATCCTGATACTGAGGATGAAGAAGAGGATTTGGTTGATACTTATGCATCTGGTTTAAGAAGATTTGAAGAACCATCAGCCACGGTGGATGAACCGACTAAGGAACTTAATCTTGGAACACCGGAAAATCCAAAGAATATCCTCATCAGTGCCAACCTCGCCCCTTTAGAAGAATAGAATCTAATGGGGGTGTTACAAGAATACAAGGACACGTTTGCTTAGACATATGAAGATATGCCGGGGTTAGACAAGTCATTGGTAGAGCATCTATTGACTCTAAAACCTGAAGCTACCCCGGTCAAGCAAAAGTTGAGAAGATTCCACCCAAACATAGCATTGAAGATGAAGGAAGAGGTCGATAAGCTACACCAAGCAAAATTCATTAGAGTTGTCCTTTATCCACAATGGGTGGCAAATATAGTCCCAGTCATGAAGAAGGATGAAAAGGTTCGAATTTGCATTGACTTCAAGGACCTAAACTGAGCGTGTCCGAAAGATGATTTCCCCCTTCCTCATATTGATGTTCTTGTTGATAACATGGCTGGATATGAAACCCTATCATTTATGGATGGATATTCAGGGTATAATCAAATTCGGTTAGCAGAAGAGGATCAAGAGAAGACCTCGTTCACTACACATTGGGAAACTTATTGCTACGTCGTCATGCCCTTTGGATTAAAGAATGCCGGAGCAACTTATCAAAGGGCCATGGTGGCGATATTTCATGATATGATGCATAAATTTGTAGAGGTGTATGTGGATGATCTAGTGGTCAAATCTCGGACCCGAGATGAACATGCCGAGGTGTTAAAAAGGGTTTTGCAACGAGCCAGGGAATATAAGCTTAAAATGAACCCCAAGAAGTGTGTGTTTGGAGTATCATCTGGAAAGTTACTTGGGTTCATCGTCAGCAAAAAGGGCATCGAAATTGATCCCAACAAGGCCAAAGCCATTATTGATATGCCTCCACCAAGAACTTAAAAGAACTGAGAGGTTTGATTGGTAGGCTACAATTTGTTCGCCAGTTTATCTCACAACACTCCCAAAGGAGCAAACCTTTCTATGAGTTAACCAAGGCAAAAGCTGAATTCATATGGGATTTAGATGCCAAGAGGCACTCGATGGTTTAATGAAATATCTGTCAAGCCCACCTGTGCTCAAACCTCCGGTTCCCGACAAACCCTTGATCTTATACATCTCAGTTTTGAAAGGATCTCTTGGAGCAGTATTGGCACAATTAGATGATGAAGGGAAAGAGCGAGCAACATACTATCTGTCCAAAATCTTTTATCCTTATGAGCAGAAGTATACAACCATGGAAAAAACCTGTGCCGCCCTGGTTTGGGTGGTCCAAAAGCTTAGACACTACTTTCTGGCTCACGAGGTTAATCTCATTGCTCGCATGAATACCATCAAGTTTCTCCTAGAAAAATCTGTCCTAACTGATAGGTTGGCACGCTGGCATAGCTTTCTCTCTCAATTTGACATCACCTACATTCAACAGAAGGCAATCAAGGGCTATGCAATTGCTGAACACCTTGCCCATCATCCTATCCTAATCTTTGACCCTATCCAATCGGGATTCCCCGATGAAGAATTAATGTCCGTTCGATCTTCCAATCTGTGGACTTTATATTTTGACAGGGCATTAAACTCCCAGGGTAGAGGGATAGGGATTGTTCTTTTATCACCCGAAGGTGTCACCATTCCACAGGCTTTTCAGCTCCATTTTCCAGCAACAAACAATATAGCTAAGTATGAAGCCTTATTGGCCGGACTGGAGGCCGCTCACTTCTATGGTGTCACTAAACTAAGGGTGATCGGTGATAGCCAGTTGATTCTCCACCAAGTGCTTGTCAAATACCGCACATCTCATCCTGGGCTCATACCATACTAAGAACTCACCGCCTGTTACATCAAGCTATTCTCCAAGCTCGAATTCATTCATGTTCCTCGTCCTCATAATATTCTTGCCCATGCTCTCGCTTCCTTGGCATCTTCACTATCTGTCCCGCTAGGCAGACAGGCTAGGACGATCTATGTCCGCCGACGAACCATTCCGGCAGTGGAAGATGCACGATTCTTGAGGGTTAAAGAAGAGTTTGAAAGGAAAGAATACATTGAGCAAAAGGAGTAAGTATCTTTGGTCGAGTTGGAGGAACTAGAAGAGGGTGAGAAACCATGGTATCATGAGATCATGAATTACTGTTAGGATCAGACATACCCACCAGGATCAACTGCCGAAGAGAAGAAAGCCATAAGAAGGGTCTCCCAAAGATACACCATCTTAGGTGGAGTACTTTATAAAAGGAGCCTGGCCGACGCTCTATTAAGATGCATAGATAAAGAAGAGGCTGAATTGGTGTTTAAGGAAGCACATTCCGGAGTATGTGGAGGCCATGTAAATGCTCAAGCCCTCATCAAGAAGTTCATCAGGCAAGGGTATTATTGGCCTACTCTAGAAGAAGATTGCTCGATCTTTGTTTGGCACTGTCATCAATGTCAACTCCACACCGACAAGATTCACTCTCCCGCATCTTCCCTTCACCCGATTCATGCCCCATGGCCCTTCGCTATGTGGGCTTTTGATGTTATCGGACCCCTTGGTGACCCAAACTCCACAAACAAAACCAAATCTTTCATCCTAATGGCAACGGAGTACTTCACCAAGTGGGCGGAAGAGGAAGCATACGTGGAAATCAAGGCATCAACAGTCTGCACCTTCATCAAATGCAACATCATTTCCAGGTTCAGGATCCCAGGCGACATCATCACCGACAATGGAACACAATTCATCTCCCAAGAGTTGCGTGACCTTTGCAACATGTATTGCATCAGATTACATCATTCATCTCCATATTATCCTCAAGGCAACGGTCAAGCAGAAGCCACCAATAAAACTCTGATAAAAATCATTAAGAAGACTTGTAAGTCTAGCAAGTTCGCAGATTGGCCAGATAAGTTAGTTGATGCTCTATGGGCCTACCGCACTTCTATTCAAACCCCAACGGGTCAAACTCCCTATGCCTTGGCATTTGGGATGGAGGCGGTAGTCCCATATGAAGTACTCATTCCTTCCCTCCTGGTCTAGATCGATCGAGACATCCCGATGGATGAACGCCGAGATTCCCTTCTCGCGCAACTCGAACTCTTGGACGAAAGGAGGCTGGCTGCTGCCAAACATGCTAGATCTTATCAGAATAGACTTAAAAGATTTTATCAAAAGAGGGTGGTAGAGAGAAAATTTGAAATCGGTGAGGTTGTGCTTAAAAGAATATTCATTAAGCGGGCGGTCCCCGCTCCAAACTTCAACCTAATTGGGAGGGTTCGTATGTAATTTCGGCTATTTATCCCGATAATTCATACAAGCTGATTAATGCAGAAGGAGAAGAACTAGCTCATCCTTGGAATGGTGTATACCTCAAAAAATACTTTCCTTAAAACAAAAATCACAAAAAAATCTATAAAATCCAAAGGTGTGAAGAATGATGATAACATCTAATGCTTGCTTGTTCGGTGCACCAACTTGTCACTTAGGAAAATAAGGATAGGCATCATACTGCACATACTACACGCCTAGGTTTCGGAGTCCGATGATTGGAAGTCAGAGAGAAAGCTAGGCAACATTTGGCAAAAGAAGGTCAACCCTATTCTATTCTCTTCTTATTTTGGTCCAGAATGGATAAAATGGGTTAGAATAAGGAGTATCGAAAGTGCCCATTGCCTTAGTAGGAGGATGCCTCTGAAGGTCTGACTTCTTAAAATAAAAAGGTACCAAAGGATGGGCAATGACCCCTCAGGGCGGCAAAAGAATAGACCTGTCTAAATGTGTACCAACAAAAACCCAAAAAGAAAAAGGCTCCAAAAGATGGGCAATGAACCCCTCAGGTCAAAATCAAGCAAAAGGAAAAGACCTGTCCGAATGAGGGCCATCAAAAGAAAAGGGCTAGAAGGAAGGACATGAGGATGTCAAATCCCAAACGGGCAACGCGGGCACTAGTAGAGAAACAAATTCGCCACCCCCGAATCCTATTAAGGACTTACCATCAATCCTCTTCCCTCTTTAACCTTGCGAGCAGGGTTGACTGACTGGATCCAAGAAAAGCCATAGCCTATTGAAGACGGAAGGTCAGATGATCTTGGACTAGGCACTTTCTTACACGTGATGCCTACTCTTAACCCTTGGGTAACGATAAGGGGCACCTACGACAAGCAAAGCAAAGGATGAGATGGTCGTGTCCTTCATACCGAACAAAAAAATTGAATACCACAAAAACACCAAACAAATACATAAAATCAAAAATCTTAAAAAGTAAATATCCAAAATACCAAAAAAAATCATAAAGTTCCAAAACACCAAAAAATCTTAAAACCATCAAAACCCAAACAAATCAAAAATTTCAAAACACTTAAAAATTTGCTTTCTAGACTGATTAGTTTTCTTTGCATTCATGTTTCATTTCAGTCTTGCAAATTTCCTTTTGTGCATACTTATGTTTTTCTGTTATCTTTACCTTGATAAGGCCGATGTCCCTTGACAAAAGATCAAGGCAACTTTGCCCTCTCCTTGCAAGAGACTAAGCCAAAATAAAGTTCTAATATCTTCTCTCAAGTGGGTGCAGGAACAGGAGAAGACATGCCGGCTTCATATCCCAGACACTAGAGAAAGCAAAAACAAAAAAAAAATCAAAAATTGAAAAACAAAAGTGGACTACCCCGACCCCTATTAGGACTTGCATTTAGTATTGCATCTATCAAAATAAGTAATATTTGAGATGTTGAAGACCTCAAGTCTAGAGGGGGCTGAGCCTGAGAACCCCTTCAACAAAATCAGTGAGGGCTCAGTCATTCCCTAGGCTTGCGGATAGGCTAAAGTTGAATATGCGGGGACGACAGTTTCTTCGTGGATGTCGTGACCCGTTATGTTCAACCTATATCTTCAACTATTTTCTTATACTTATTTGTATTTCTTTAAACCCAGCATGCATCATTTCATACATGCATCACCCCACCATAATCCTGCCATGACCTCTTTCCTGTCCACCATGAACCTTCTAAAGATGGTCTTTTATAGCCCCTAGAGGAGGTCTTGATTTTTCACAGAATCGGTTTCCAACATGTTTTAACAATGATTTCATCGAAACAAGAAGTTTTTCCATGTCGAACTGAACCGGTATTGTTGAGTGAAACCTTATGAGTTTGAAGAACCCAACCTTTGTTGATTGGCTGTCTCCTATTTACTTTTCGCAATTTACTTTTCAATGCATTTTTACCGAGTCCAGCACACCATGCAGTTCGGGTCCTGGTCGGTAACAATTCTCTCCCACGTGGGATTTTAGTTATTTACTCTCAGTACTGTTCTTCTCTTTAACCAATCGACCAGAGGGAAGGTTTCGATAAGACAAAGGGTAATCTCAGAGTCCGGTAAAGTTTAATTCCACTCAACTAGGCCAAGGAAGGCGTGTCTAAATCTACACCTTGGCGTCACCTTTTCAGTCCATTACCACTTCATTCCGCTACACCTCACCACGTTTCACTACATTCGCCTGCGCTACATTCGTGTCATTCCCCTAAAAAGTCGATGCCAAGGCGAGGCAAGCTGTAGACACGCAATTTTGGCCTAGTTGGAGAGTCTAAATTCTTGTTTTCATGAAGAATATTTGAAGGGAACCGTGTTTTCTGGAAGAATCAGATTTTTTGGCACATTCCGAAGAAGATCGATAGAATGATTGACTGGGCCAAAACACCCTGTATATGGGGCACCTGATGCCCTGTATATAGGGCACCTGGCGCCCTATATATAGGGCGCCTGGCACCTTGTCAAATCGACTCGACCAATCAATTTGACCACTCGCAGTGACTCGTCTTGTCGATCTGACAGACCTCTTGATGCTGGCGCCCTATATATAGAGCGCTTTGCCGCGTAGAACTGCTTTTCAGAAATGGCCAAAGTACCTTTTTTTGGGCTATAAATAGACCCCCATTTGGAGTTGGGAGGAGGTTCCAAGTCCGTACCACCTTAGAGCCTATCCAAGACCATGTTTCGAAGCCATTTACACCTCC
Organism: Cryptocoryne crispatula var. balansae; assembly: GCA_036172225.1. Lineage (NCBI taxonomy): Eukaryota > Viridiplantae > Streptophyta > Magnoliopsida > Alismatales > Araceae > Cryptocoryne > Cryptocoryne crispatula. The sequence continues at coordinate 23,349,654 of CM069927.1, read as the reverse complement.
CATAACCCCTCAAACCGATCCAAGATCATCCACCAAAAGTCCCAAAAATCTGTTGTTTCTGCCATCAAGAAAAAGAATTTTTCCTCCACTTTGAGAGCTTCTATCCGTCTCTCCTCTTGCATCCAACATCCAAACCACCCACTATTAGCTTCATTTGCATATTGTCTACAAGGAGGAGCCCCTACTTCATCCCGGAAGCCGCCCATCACTTCGGAGCAGCATCGCGAAGAGGGGAAGAAAATCTGCTCGAGCCAGACTTAGTGCCCCATATACAGGGTGCTTTGACCTTGGTCAATGCGCCCTATAAGTAGGGCACCTGCAGCTGGCGCCCTATATATAGGACACTAGCAGGGGCAGAAGCTTGTTTTGCAATTTTCGGAGTCCGATTGCCCGTCTGATCGAGTTTTTGTCTTTCGTTTTCATCTTAGAACTTTTCATCATTTTATTTGACATGCATTAGATCATCTTGCACTTTATATATATTTAAAAACCTACCAAAAATAGGGGTTGGGATTCCGTCCCGATCTGGTTAGTTCATCCCCTTTTGCATGATTCAGAGTCCATACCAAGCATGATACTATACTCATGCCAGAGCTAATGATCTTCATTTGTTTTATTTATGTTTTTACGCAAGACATTCTTAGGTGAACCGATCGGGATGAAGCTTCAATCCGATCGTAAGTGAAAGAGCTCACTAAAGCTCTCCCCTTTCGGCCGGCCGAGAGAGGAGAAGTTAGAACCTAGCAATCTCCCCCCTTTCCCATCCCCAAAGGTACGACGGTCAAACTTGTTTTTCAGTTTATTTGCTTCATACCTAATCACACTTTGGAGTCTTCGGCTCCTGGTGACCACACACCACTCATCACTCACCTTCCAACCACAACCACATCTACACTACAAACCATCGGCTCATCCGGGTGCCTACAAAGGCATATTATATAATACAAGTGTCAACTTGTATTATTTTTGATATTGATACTCCAACATTTGAAAATATTAATATCAATATTGATATAGTAGCAAAAATGAAACTCTAATCAAACAAGGCATAATATAGTATCATTTTTGATACACCGAGTAGAGTATTGTATATTGTGTTTTGTTTGAATTAAAAGTTTCAATATTAATATTGATAACTATTGATCATTTCTATCACCATCAATTTCAAAATTGATAATGAAAGAGGTGTTTTCTCAAACAAGAATCAACGTCTTGTTTGGCTAAAATATCAAAGATGATATTGTATCAATTTTGAAATTAAATATTGGAAAAGATGGAATATCAATATCACAATTGGTAGTATACATCAAATATCATATTTTACTTGCATGGAGAGAATCAATTTCAATATTAATATTTCGTTTACATAAAGATATTCCATACAATTGTCAACTTGGGTCTAAGATATTATCCTATATTTACTGTTTTGGTGTGTATTTAATATATTTTTTGTACTGTATTTTATCATGTAAGGGTGTGGATCATTGGCGCTTGATCTTACGGGACAGATAAACAATTACAAGCTATTGTTGGACTTTTTTTTGTAAAGACAACTTTCTCCTTCCTCCCTACTTGGGCTATCATGCGGTGGCCATTCTAGCCGTTGGTTGGGAGGAGGAGGTCGAAGAATCTCGCACGCCACGTGGTGGCTGCAAGATGGAGAGAGACACACGCCACGGGCTCCGGTTGGCTTCTCGGATTGCCCTCCTACCCGCCAGCAGCACGATTCAAACTTTTGCCGTTGGTGACGTGGCAGATAATGGAGGCAGCCTTCGGCATCCCACTACACGGTTGCTACGGGGAGAGCCGATTATCTCAGTCTCCCGGTGGAGAGAATAGCCGCAGTTCTCAATCAGAAGTGATCACATACTCCCGTTATTTAAGTGGTGGTTCAAATGCCGATTCGACAAATTGTTATCGAAAAGGGCTGAACTGCCACCAATGCCTTAGTAACTTACTATCCATCGGTAATGAGTTGTATTGAGTTCGATAGCGAGTTAGTAAAACGTCAGTAGCGGTTCAGCAACGGTTCAATAGCATTTTAACTTGTTACTCGGAAATCTTGAACTCGTTACTGAAAAGGGCTGAACCGCTACCGACGTCTTAATAATTTGTTATGGTAGTGGTTCAGCCCCTTTCGGTAGCAGTTCACCGAACTGATATTTGAACCGTCATTTAAGTGGCGGGGGTATGTCGTCGCTTCTGATTGGGGACTGTGGCTATTCTCTCTATCCGAGGACTAAGACGATCTACTCTCTCTATTACGGGAGGCACAATGTGCCTAATGTTTTTTAATTTATTTAAAAATCATAGAAAATTTAATAAAATGGCATAAAATTTTTATATAATGTATAATTTTTTTTAATATAGATTATTATTGAGTTTAAAAATCTGTTAGATGATTGTAAATTCTATTATCATATAATCATTCTTAATTTATTTTAAAATATAGTATAAATTAAATTTTTTAAAATGTGATTTTACGGATTGATGATTAGGATATTAATTATACACTTTATATAATTTTAAGAATACATGAACAATCTAAATTGTTTAGTTACAGTTGTTTCATGTATAATTTTTTTTTATATATTCATTTCACGTTATTTATTTTATGAAAAATTACAACAACCATGAAAGCAACCATTTAAAAATCAACTTTTAATTTAATGATTTAAATGTTATATTATATAATTATCACGCTTTGCACTATATGCATGTGATGCTTGATAGTGTGGACATATGAAGATCATAAACTTTGATTGACTTTCTGCCCTCACAGCCACCTTGTTTCTAAATCTCATTGAGATCGTTTTGACCCTTCAATCTCCATATATCCTTATTTTTGAGCTATCGCATTTTAAACCCCCACATCGGTGCCCTTTCACTTCCGATCCCACGAGGACCACTGCATATTTAACTTTTGTCATGTCTTCTTTTCAATTCCCACCATGATATCACATAATTTGTATCATGATTATTTTCGATCATCTCATTCCTGGTTCCCGCATGAACTATTACATTTCATCATGGCGCATTTTGGGTCTCCGTACGGACCATGTTTTTCAATTCGTCTTTCAATTCATTACCATTTTCTAATAAATTATCAGTATTGATAGCATTTGTTTGTTCACTACTAGAAATTCCAAAAAAAATCCCTATGCACAAAAAATTACCAAAAAAGAAAACTTTGGTTTTTGGTAAAACTTGTTTGCACACAAATGTGAAAACTCAAAAAAATCTCAAAATAAAAGGTCTAATCGACCCAAAAATTCTTTTTACTTAAGGTTGTCATGTCAACAATATTAAGATCATGATGTATAGTTGAGGTGGCAGATCACTATGAGTCGTGGAAATAGGACTAGGCAAGACATGAAGCAATGGCCAACTCAGTCTATGCCATCAATGATCCAGAAATGCCACAAGATGCTGTCCAAGCTCCCCCTCCTCCTTATGAACTTTATAGAAACCTTTTCTCACTTGGATCTAGAAGTCCTCTCACAAGCCATCCAATGACTCTTAAAAGGGAAGGCACCAGTTGACCCCACCTTTCTTGAAGTAGGTCATAATCGATCAACTCCTAGATTCATGCCATATCATGCAACACCACCTGGTCAAACTCATGCTGGGCCCACGGCCCTCTCCTTAGTGGTTGGTTGCTATTTTAAATCATTTAGATCCTAATCTTGTTGGTCTCTCTAGACCCCCTATCTATTCTTCTAATTGACCCATTCTCACTAACCCCTTGATGCACCCTTTAATACACCCTTCTCGTTTGGCCACCTCGGCTTACCCAACTACTATTTCAGTGCCTCAAGAACCAGTCCCCCCTTATCCTCTTGTTACTCAGGAGATGATTTCAGACCAAAGTGCTCTACAAGCTCGACCAAATGAGTGAACAGTACCAAGAACTCAAGCATTGACTTGACACTCGAGTTGCTCTTGATATCTCCCTTTCTCACTCGTGGTTCTCCAACTTTCTCCTTCTAGGATGACAAATTACTAACAATATAATGGCATAGGAAATCCCTTCATTCATGTTAAAGATTTTCTTTATGAATTATTTTTTGGCAAGATAATCCAAGGACCCTAGTTTACCTCTCCTAAAGATCACTAGAAGGACTGCAGTTGAGTGGTTTCACTTGCTTAGCTCTGTTAAGGAAAATGACTTTAACATTGTTAAGACTAAGTTCTTGCAAAGGAACCAAGATAGAGTTGGGTCTTCTTGTTCAATAACATCCTTAATAGTAAAGAAAATGAGAAAGGAGGAGGACTTCGTGAGGTACACAGACAGATGGTGATCCATGGTAGAGAAGTCAACAAACACCATTTCTATGACGACTGACTAAATCAACTGACTGGCCCAACAACCGTGCTACTTCCCAGGAGATCACCCATCCTACAAGGATAGCACACCTAACTTCTGAGTTCTTTCAACTCAACCTCCGAAAAATGGTTAATTGATGTTGTTGGTAGTCCATGATTTAATCTCTTAATATATTCACAAATCAGAGTGTTACAATCTACCCTTTTAAAAACTTGACACCCTCGTCAAGACCACACACATCACATATCATATACCTAGGTGAGTTACATTGGACCTTCTGGCTGAGTCATGCTCTGATACCATATGTAACGACTAACTAATCAACTGACTGGCCTAGCAATCGTGTTATTTCCCAGGAGGTCACCCATCCTCCAAGAATAGCATGCTCAACTTTGGAGTTCTTTCAACTCAACCTTCGAAAAATGGTTAACTGATGTTGTTGGTAGTCCACTGATTTAATCTCTTAACATATTCAAAAACTAGGGCGTTACAATTTCTAAATTTGAGTAAATAAAGATGATCATAACTAATGCTACACTAGGCCTGAAGAATGTGATCTCCCTTCACCACCTAACAACCATGGAAGAAATGGAAGAACTCTATGAAAGGGCATGTTATATTTATATTCAATTGAAAGATACACCCATTATGAATCCTTTTGATCCAAGATCCCTGGCACCTAGAAACAACACTTATGACCCTGCTAGCCATAGAAAATTCTCCAGCAACTGTTAATTTCAGCCCAAGAATCCTCATTATAATTAACCATACATGAATCCTTGTCAATACTAGCCTCTAGCCTAGTAATCTTAACAATAGCAACAACTATAAGTCCATTATTAACAACTGCAATAGTCTCAACAGCTAGCAGTGTAGCATCTAGTTCCCCAACAACTTTGACAACTGATCGTGCAAGCTCTAGTGCTATAACACCCATGACCATAGGCCATTTATAGCAATGTAGCACTAGCAATAGCTCCAATGTTCAGGAGGTTGGTGTCGACTCTGAAAACGGGTTCCAGATCGGCACCTCAAGAAAAAGTAATGATAAAATAAGGGAAAAGGAGTGAATAGGAAAACACTCGAAAAGCGGTAAAATCTTCACCTCAATCCCACACTCACATTGATCCTCGAACTTTCATCTCATGGTGTCGCTCGAGCAACGGAGACGGTTCGAGTCGTGTGGGAGGAGAGTGAAGAATAAATGAACTTAAAACATGAATAAGAGAAGAAGTAGTTGCCAGGAGCTGCGGGCTCCGCTTTATGGAATAAAAGACAAGATTGTACCTTAGCGCGAGAGATGATGTGTGAGTTCAACCTTCTTCTTCTTCGGCCGGCCGATGAAGAAGAGTCTCCAACCGATGCTAGCGTGATAAACCTGTGCAACTAGTAAATAAAGAAGACAAGAAAACAAGTGAAAGAAGGATTAGAACTGAGTGAAGTGTAGCAACTATAAAAAAATAATAACATAAAAAACGGCAAATGGAAACAAACTTACCGGATTCGGGGTTAGCCCTAACCCCTTTTTTTGATTTTTTTATGATGTATGAAATGATGCAAAATTAAATAAAAATGATGCTTAAATATGAACTAAATGATATAAATGAAGAGTTAGCAAAGATAATATGGATGATTAAAGATAACACAACCCAGACAAAGTGGCAACTGGGTTGGACAGATTTAATGTAAACTGGTGTAGCTCTTATACATAGATCGCAGCATACAACACCAATGTCAGAATCAAGTGCCATTTGTTTCAAAATAAAGAAGATTCACCTAGGGTGGTTTGATCTTAAGACAAGTTTTCTTGAATCCTTTCAGAAGTGGTATAAATTTACCTGAAATTTCTGTTGTTGAAAGTGAAGTTCTGAAAACCATTGGCACAATGTCTATGTAGGATGTACCACGGGCACCACAGATATAGTAATTAAATGATTCTTGTTGGAAATAAAAGAGGACTTACCATAGAACAATTTTTATGAAGGATGTATGGGCTGAATATGCAAGTAAGTGTAGTGAAATTGACTAAGAAAATGATGATCAAGAAGAGGAGACTTCGGATCTGTCTGTGCAGCGCCGGTGTAGAAGCTGTCATGAGCCAAGGTGATGTCATAATTGATTTCCGTTTATTGGAGATGATAGATATCTTGATGAATCACATTTCTTCTGAAGAAAGCCTGTCTGGAAAATGATCAGAGAGATCTGTAGAAACCAATGATCATAAAAGTAGCATGTCGGAGCATAGACCGGCTTCTTTTTCACTTCGAGATGATCTTTGGACACCAGGATGAAGAGAGAATGATTTGGGGAGGTTGGGATGATCCTAGGGTGGCTGGAAGATGAGGATAAGAGTGCTGGATGATGGGGATCGAGGAGTGGTGGTGACTGGTAGGTTGGGTGACGGTTGGGGTGTTGTTGGCGGTCTAATTATTAAACGTTGGGGAGGAATGGTAGTTGGTGGGTTAGGTTGGGGTGATGGTTGGGGTGCTGGTGTTGGTATAATGATTAGGCGCCATAGAGGGTTGATGGCTGGTGATGGCAGTGATGTTTGGGCAGTTTGTGGGCCGAGGGCAGCTCTTGGTATGGACAGTATGGTACGATTTGTGGGTGGGGTTGGTCTGGTGAGCATGGAGGCAGTTTGATCCTCAACCTGCCAACCCTTGGAGTGGTTGGTTGATTCCTCGATGGTAGAGTGGACGAGGTTGAGTCGCTAGTTTGGCAGTGCTGGTGCCTATGCTTGAGCAGGTGTGTGTACCGGTAGTGGATCTTGGACTATGCCCAAGCTAGGCTGCTGTTGTGCTTGAGGTTGCTGTTGCCATGGTTGATTCTGCTACGCCTTCATAGCTTGTATGTTATAGAAATGTATGCCCTACAAGCCAATTATATGTGATATAGTTTTACATTTCTTGTAATATCTTATTCAGTGTTAATGGCATTGTCTTCATTACTTGCACTATCTACATGCGTCTATTGTAATTAAGTCCTAAATTGCATGCAATGATGATTAAATCATGATAAGATCATGATAATGAGATTAATCATCTAGAAGCATTGATCTAAATTGTTCCTAGTCATAAGACTAGTATATACATGATGTCCCTTAAGATGGGACATCAAGGATCCGATAAGACTAGTATATATGATATCTTCTCATTGTCGACTCCGAAAATGGGTTCCGGATCGGCACCTCAAGATAAGAAGGTGAAAGATGGAATAGGGGAATGGGAGTGGATAGGAAAACACTCGGAAAGCTGTAAAAGATCCTCACCTCGGTCCCACACTCACATTGATCCCCGAACTTTCATCTCACGGCGTCGCTCGAGCACCGGAGATGGTTCGGGTCATGTGGGAGGAGAGTGAGGAGGAGAATAACTTAGAACATGATAAGAGAAATTGTGGTCGCTAGGAGCCGCGGGCTCCGCTTTATGGAATTGAACAAGAGATTAAGTTAGATGACCGTGTGTACCTTAGCGTGGGAGATTGGGATGTGAGTTCAACCTTCTTCTTCTTCGGCCGGCCGATGAAGAAGAGTCCAACCAGTGCTAGCTTGATGTATTTGTGCAACTAGAACAATAAACCAAGTGAAGAGATTGGTTAGACTTGTGAGAAGTGTAGTAACTGTAGTAAGAAGAGGAGAAAGAAGTAATTGGAATCAAACTCATCGGCTTCGGGGTGAGCCTTAACCCTTTTTTGTGTATTTTTTGTGATATAAAATTATGCAAAAATTAAATGAAAATGATGCTAAAATGATCTTGGATGAATGACGAAGACATAGAAACTCAAATGACTCAAATCAGAGCTAAAACGGAGAAGATATCACCAATATGGCCGGACAGCACACTGGACTGAACGTGCCCTGGGTTTGGGGGCGCGGTGCGCGCGCCCTAGGTATGAGGGCGTGGTCTGCGCGCCCTTGGTTCGGGGGCACGTTGCACTGTCTGGCGCGACTTCGGTACAGAGCTTGCCACGGGCAGTCCTGATGTCAGAATTGAGTGTCGTTTGTTGAAGTAGATAGAAGACTCAGATAGGAAGAGTTCTTATGTTGATGACTTCTCCTAAATTCTCCTGTAGAAGTCTGTAAAAATTTTTAAAGTGGGCGGATGTAGAAAACAGAACCTGGATGCGCACCCTCAGTAAAGCAATCGTCACAAACAAACGGCAAGTCGGAATTGAGTTCCGTCAGTTGGAGATGAAAGAGGACTAAGAGAGGAACAACTTCTATGTTAAAAACTTTTGCAGAAAAAGCCCCAGATTTTCTGCATAAGTCGATGAAGAGGGTTGATGCAGAACACCCGGATCGAGCCTTCTCCTTCACCTCGGGATCGATCTTTTGACTTCGGATCACCTTTGGACGTCGGGACGGCTTTGGAGAAGAGCTTGGACGACCTCTGGACGAGCTAGGCACCGGGGATTAACCTTGGGTCATTGAGAATGGCCCTCAATTTTTAGGGGAAGGAAGCCGGTGCAAAATTTAGAAACTGGACCGACCGCGCCCCCGCGTTTCAAAGAGGACGAGGGCGCGCAGGGCGTGCCCCCAGTTCGGGGGCGCGGTTTGCGCGCCCCCCTGTTTCAAAGGAAGAGGGGGAGCGTTACGCGTCTCACTGATAAAAATCGATGGAAACTTCCGGAAATTGCTAAATATCGACTTGACATACGTAACGCGCCCCCGAACCGGGGGCGCGGTACAAATAATCGAAAATCCTCCGCGGAAACCTTCCAAAAATCCGGTTTAGAAGGTGCTAATCGGGGTAATTTGCGATTTAAAGAAACTGACCACGCCCCCGCCTTTCAAAGGAACCGGGGGCGCGCAGGGCGCGCCCCCAGGTTGAGGACGCACAGGGCGCGCCCTCCTCTTTCAAGCGGAGTGGGGGCGCGATACACTCTCTCTCCTACGCGCGTGTTCCGCGAGCCGTATCTTGCAAACGGGATGTCTGATTCGGCTCCCGTTTGTCGCATTGGAAAGAGGGCCTTCAACCGCACCTCCTCAAGTCAGTAAACCAGCCGGCATGACTCCCTATATGCTCGCACGGTACTTTCTACGGGTTTACCCTCTCGCGGAAAGCCGAAACCCGGGGCGAAGATCCGAAAGAGCACGGTTCCGATCGAGAAATCTCGGGTCAACTCGGGATGACTTAAAATGATGACCGAACAAGTCCGGTATGACCGGAAAACCCGAAGTCATCGAAAAATTTGATATTAACTCGGTAAACGTGAACCGAAACTTGGAAAAGTCGGGAAACCCTAAAATTGACCGAAATGGCCATATGGCCCCGGTTGGAAAATATTCGGCTAGAATCGACCCGGATGACTTGAAAAGACTCGGTGATGACCGGAAAGGCCTAACATGTGGTCCGGGATAGCCGTGTCAGCACAGATCGAAAAAGCCGTAACGAAAGCCGTCATTGACCGACGCCTACCAAAATGACTTCTCGGAAACCCTGAATGTTACGGAACACATGCGGTATTCCTGAGACCTTCAATTATGGACCATTCAAGGTCGGTCATCGAGCAGGCTTCGTGTTTTTACAGTTCACGTGCAGCTCTCGCTTGAAGGTTACGGCAATATTCCGGAAATCATTGGTCCATTCTCAACTTACAAGGGGCTCCACCAATGTCCTTAGCTCATCTCTACGAGGTAATCCGGATCAGATAATAGTCAGATAAAAGATATCGCCTATGGAATAAGATTCTGGGGCTCCGAATTAGGCCAATTTGGCGTGTCTACACTCATATGATGAGGATGACCGATCTCATTAGTCATCAGCGTGGGGACACAGAGATACATGTACAGGTGCTCATTAGAGGAATGAATTCACTGAACTGACCAGTATAGAATCCCTGAATGGTATCTTACCAAACTGCCGATCAGGGTATTCTATCATCATGGTTGCACAGTTGGATCTTTGACTTGAGTTGCCAAAGATGTCTTATCGAGCGTACCATGTACTTTGACTATTGACTTATGGATCACTTAGTATCGTGGTCCTGTATAGTTAATGGATTGGGTATATGAGAAACCCGGTGGAGGCAATTGAGCGGACAATAGGGGATCGTTCACTCTTGGTAGGAGAGAGAGAATGTCCTATGGATAGTACTCTAAATCCTTGGCCAAGGTAGATAGGATAATTGGAAAAAAGGTTTTCCAATTAATCCAATTATGAGTACAAGATTCTATGGTGTCGGTATATATAGGAATGACGTACTCCTATCCGACCGGGATATTGGATGGACGAAGATTTATATCTGTGTGGTAACCGATGATGGAAAGGCTCTTTGGAGAGGAGTTCATCCTTGAAGTCATTTGGGATCATAGGATGTGGCTTGTACCCTTTATGATCGGTAGGTCGTTAAATCTATTATGAGATAATAGATTTAATTTAAAATAAGTTGTTCTTTTAATTAGGCCTCAACCAAATGGAATCTTGGGCCTAGGAGGTCACACACATAAGGACCAATGTGTAAGTTTGGCGGTTTGGGTTAACTTATAGAATAAGGAGGGGTTTTGTGAAAAGCTCCGAGTTCTATAAATAATAGCAATGAGAGTAGAAACCCTATCAAGCCAAGGAAGCTCTCTGCACCCCAGTGACCCTCCTTCGCCGTCTCCCACCCCAGTAGCTTCCATTCGATGGTGGAGTTTCGTTTGAGACGAGTGGTCGACGCCGGCGCAGAGGAGAACCCGACTTCAGAGGTGGTTCGTGTGTATACGACTCGTGTGGATACGACTAGAGGCCGCACGCTTGAGCGGCTTGGAGAGCGTGAGAACGCTCGATCTTCTCTGATCAATAGGTATTGTTTGAATTCCACAAAGGTATGTGTTCGAAATCGTTTCGAATATTGGTTTTGGCGACGTCGTTCGGTTCTGATCGAGACTAAGACAATGATATACGGGGAATCATAATTTTTTCCACTGTGCCAATTTGAATGGAACGATTCCTTACAGTATGGACTCCCTCATTTGTGCCCAGTCAATGTTCCCTTGATCATTGAGGTCATGAATATAATCTTTGAATTGGAAGTAGATGTCAACTCCAAAAACGGGTTCCGGATCGGCACCTCAAGAGAAGGTGAAGATAGAAGAGGGGAAAGGGAGTGAATCGAAAAACACTTAGAAAGCGGCAAAAAGTCCTCACCTTGGTCCCACACTCACATTGATCCCTGAACTTTCATCTCACGGCGTTGCTTGAGCACCGGAGATGGTCCGGGTCATGTGGGAGGAGAGTGAGGAGGAGATGAACTTAGAACATGAATAAAAGAGGTGGTCGCCAGGAGCCGCAGGCTCCGCTTTATGGAATAAAAGACAAGATCGAGTTAGATGACCGTATGTACCTTAGCGCGGGAAATTGGGATGCGAGTTCAACCTTCTTCTTCCTCAGCCGGCCGATGAAGAAGAGTCCAACCGATCCTAGCTTGATTGACATGTGCAACTAGAAGACAATGGAAACAAGTGAAAGAATGAATTAGACTTGAATGAAGTGTAGTAACTGAAATAAGAAGATGAGAAATTAGCAATTGAAACCGAACTCACCGGTTTCGGGGTGAGCCTTAACCCCTTTTTTGTGTTTTTAGTTATGTAAAAATGATGCAAAATAAACCAAGATATGTTATAACATAGTAAATAAATTGAATGAAATGGGTTGAGGAAGCTTATGGAATGAATCGGCTTGGGTTGAAGTCGAGTTGGTTGAAATAAGCTGGTTCGGGTAGCCTTGCACCCTCCTGGCGCGACTTTGGTGAAGAGAACTCTATGGCTGACCCTGATGCCATAATTGAGTGCCGTTTGTTTCTATGGATGGATAACTCTGAGTGGAAGAGATATCTTGTTGATGACTTCTCCGGAATCCGCCTGTAGAAGCCTGTAAAAAATCTGAAAGTAGGAAGATATGGAAGAATAGAACCTGGATGCGCGCCCTCAGTGCAGCAATCACCACGGACAGACGGCAAGTTGGAATTGAGTGCCTCTGGTTGCAAATGAAAGAGGACGAAGATAAGAACAACTCTTATGTTGAAGACTTTTACAACAGGAGCCTCGCATTTTCTAATAAAGCCGATGAAGTTTGGTTGCTGTAGAACGCACGGATCGGGCTTCTCCTTCACTTCAAGATCGATCTCTCGACGTCGGATTCGCTTTGGATGTCGGGACGGCCTTGGGAGGGAGCTTGGACAATCTCAGGATGAGCTAGGCATGGGAGTCACACCTTGGGTCGTTGAGAATGTCCCTCAATTTATAGAGAATGGAAACCGGTTCAAAACATGAAAACTGGACTGACCGCGTCCCCACGTTTCAAGGGAGGCGAGGGCACGCAGGGCACGCCGGGTGTGCCCTTAACCTGGGGACGCGCAGGGCGCGCCCTCACCCTGGGGGCGCGGTCTGCGCGCTCCCCCTGTTTCAAAGGATGCGGGGGCGCGTTATGCGTCTCACTGCTAAAAATTGCCGGAAACTTCCGGAAATGGCTAAATTTAGGACTTAATAAGATGAACACACCCCCGACATGAGGGCGCAGTCAAAATAAATGACAATTAGTAGCGGAAACCTTCAAAAATTCCGGTTTAGAAGGTGTAAACCGAGGTAATTTCTGATTTTTGGAAACTGGCCGCGCCCCCGCATTTCAAAAGAAGCGGGGGTGTGTAGGACGCGCCCCCAGACTGAGGGCATGCCCCCAGGTTGAGGGCGTGGTCACCGCGCCCTCCCATTTCAAAGGGGGCGGGGGTGCGGTACACTCTCTCTCCTGCACGTGTGTTCCGCGAGCCATAACTTGCAAATGGGACATCCGATTTGGCTCCCGTTTGTTGCGTTGGAAAGAGGACCTTCAACCAAACCTCCTCAAGTCAGTAAACCATCTAGAATTACTCCCGAGACATTCACACAGAGCTTTCTGCCGATTTACCCTCTCGTGAAAAGCCGAAAACTGTGACGAAGATCCGTAAGGGCACGGTTCCGCTCGAGGAATCTCAGGTCAACTCAGGATGACTTAAAATGATGACCGAACAAGTCCGGTATGATCGGGAAACCCAAAATTATCTAAAAATCCGAGTTTAACCCGGTAAACGTGAACCGAAGCTCGGGAAAGCTAGAAACCCTAAAATTGACCGAAACGGCCGTATGGCCCCAGTTGATGAAATATACAGCTAGGATTGACCCAGATGACCTGAAAAGGCCCAACGATGACCGAAAAGGCCTAACGTGTGATCTTGGATAGCCGTATCAGTACATATCGAAAAGCCATAACAAAAAGCCGTTATAGACCAACGCCTACGAAATGACTTGTTGGAAACCTCGAATGTCACGGAACACATGCGAGACTCCTGAGATGTTCAAGTATGGACCATTCAATGTCGGTTATCGAGCAGGCTTTGTGTTTTCATGGTTCACACGCGGCTCTCGCTTAAAGGTTACTACATTGTTCTGGAAATCATCGGTCCATTCCCAACTAGCGAGGGGCTCCACCAACGTCCTTAACTCATCTCCACGAGGTAATCAGGATCAGATAAAGGTCAGATAATGGGTATCGCCCATGGAATAAGAGTCTGGCGCTCTGAATCAGGCCAATTTGGCGTGTCTACAGCAGGCCTTCGAGTGGGGTCATACTTTGATTTCATATGTAATTAATAAATTAGCTAATTAACTCAACAACCATGCTAACAAATCGTAGTGGACTTTTCAGTCAGTTTATGCTCTAGTACTATATGAAATGATTAAATAAAATAATTGACTTAACAATTGTACTAATTAGTAGTCTTCCCAAATGGTGACCCATCCTTGAACTACTCTTAACAAAACACACTTAACTTAGAAGTTCTTATAACTCAACTTTCGAAAAATAGTTAATCGATGTTGTTGGCATTCCACCGGGGTGTTACACCATGTAAAAATGCCAAGTAATTTTTGTGCTTCTATTTTATATTTACACTTATTTTTATTGAAAGATGGATAGGTTTTATTGACTGAAGAAATAATTATATTAAGAATATTATTATATATAAATCAATATTTATAATTAATTTAAATTTTAAGAATTAGCTATGATAATTCCTAAAGGTCAAGTTAAGAGATTAGATATGAAATTAAGCGTTCAGTAGTAAACAAAAACAGGCACCAACTTGGCATGTAAACTTGTTTTTTCATTTTTTTGAACTGAAAGAAGAGCATTTGATTTGTAAATATGAGGTCAACTGAAAATGAAACACGCCAATGCCATTTTCGAATTGTATTTGAATTTAATTTTCATGCAAGAATATTTAATACCAAAGTTTAATAAAAAGTAACAATTCTGTTCTTTGTTCTCTAGTGTCTTGTCTCTTTTTTCTTCTTCTTATTGCTTTACGGTAGGTGACAATAAAGTAGAAAGGACAAATTAGTCTTTGTAGAGTTGCAGCATCCATCGTCCCTAGTGTTAAATCTATGGTTGCTGGTCATGGGGTACACTAAAATGTTTTCATATGTTCACACTGATTTTTAGTTAAAAGAGGTCCTAGTGCAATATCTGATATATTAATAATTAGATGGTGGATATAGTTACTAAAACTAAAATTGAACTAACTTTAATTGGACTTGGGAAAATAATGATATTTAGTAAATAATTTTAACTATTAGCAAAGTGAGATTGAATTTCTAAATTGTGATTTATATATCCTAACCTTATCGAGTTAAGTTGCAAGAAGTTAAATAAGATTATCTTAATTTGAACAGGATTAGGACAGTCCATCCTCCACTCTGCAAGGAGTTCGAAACGCCTTAGTTGCATTGAGGCTGGAAGTCATGGTCTCCACTTGAAAAGTACCATGATACCCGATGCATTAGTAAGTTAATTAACACCGTCCATGGGATAAAACGACCCAAGTGGGAAATAAAAATTGATGGTGTTCACCCGCTCCATATTTTACTAAGTTAATCCATACATTATTAATCAACAATATATATTAACGAATCCATATATTACTAAGGCAGTTCATATGTTGCTAATCAAGTCCACATATTACTAAGATAGTCTATATATTACTAACTCCCATCAAATGTTACTAACTCCATCCGTATATTAATAACTCTTGTCATATATTATTAATCCCTATCATATATTATTAAGTGGTCCATTTATTACTAAGGTAATTTATATATTACTAACTCCTATCATATGTTACCAAGACACTATATATATTTATAATCCCTGCCATACAGACCAGGTCTGTTATCAGGTAGTCTAACTTAATATACAGATTCAATTAATAATATATGAATTGATCTAATACTATATAGATATGTTAGTAATATATGGACTAACTTAATAATATATAAACCGATTAGTAATATATGGAACATATTAGTAATTACGAAAAAATGGAGCAGGTAAAACACCATTTGGCACCGTTTCTCCATGACACTAATTTTATCTGATTGGCGATGTCAACTTACTGATGCCATGAGATATCGTGGCACTTTTTAAGTGAAGACCGGTGAAATTCCTGCTTAAGCGCAATTGAGGTGGGCCAAACTTTGATTACAAGCTATATACTTGAGTTTGCAACCCTTATGAAGATTACAACCTGGAACTCCCTACCTTGGGTACAAAAATATTAGTATCCAAATCTCATGAAAATGTACATTTTCTATTATTATAGAAATGTATCACAAAATTTGAACTGTATATTTATCTGAGTGAACAATATCTAAAGATTGTTGACATTCACATGATCACATTTTTATTTACTAAAAATTTGTTATTAGTGAATATGAATAAAACTTGAGGATGCCTAGATGTCAATGCTGGACAGATCTAAATCGAGTAACAGTTTTTTTATTTATGTTTGGTTCTGAACTTTTTTTTTTAGATTTGAATCTAATATTGATTTTTGTCATATTTTGTTTAAATTTAGGTTTGGATTCTTATTAATCTGACCCATCGACAGATCTAATTAGATCTTTGTAAATATTATCTTTACATATTCTTTTAACTGTTCATTAACTATTTCTTAGCATATAGTAGAAAGACACTCACAGAAAGGGGGTATGAATGGTTACACTATTTCTATACTCAATAGTTAATAAACAGTAAATAGTTACACATTTTACTTATAGGGTATGAATAGTGTCATTATCCAACTCATATATGACCAACTGACATCCCTACTTCCTCCACCATGCTGCCGTTCTCACCCTACCATTCAGCCATCCCGCCAACATTTTACAAACCCACTAGCCTCTATATCATGTGTGCCATTGACAACCTACAGCTACAGCTTGGTGTCATCTTGCAGCCCAACACTCAACCAAAAGTCATTCGTCACTATAGAAGTGTCATTTTGATATACAATCCATAGACAGACTAATTCGTCACTATAGAAAGTCACCTCATGTGGTAGGGAATGCCGAGTCATGGACTCAAGAGTTTGTCATTTGTTAGCAACCTAAACAGTGTGGTACACCAAACCAAGAAATAACAAAAATTAAGCTAAGAAAATTAAACTGAGTAGAAGAAACAAAGTAGAATTTCCAATCAATGAGGATTGAGTCTTCACGTTCAAAGGGTTGTCACAGAAACATTAGTTCAATTCAGAATGGAATAATCTCTTATTTTTATTGGAATCATCATTAAAGCCTAATGGAGCATCAGTCATTTGGATATCAAAGAGTCACAATGGTATGGAAGACATAACATGAGTACAAACAAAAACACAATTTAAAGAAAGAACAATGTGATGCAAACATGGTGGGTCTTAGACAAATGTTTGAACATGGTAGGCATAATGACTCCTAAAACATAGTTTTATGTAAATGTGAGTCACATAAATGATGATGGATGTGTGAAGAAAAGCATATCATGGTGGGATTTAAATCCCGATGGTGACATGGATGACCACAATGAGACAAGATGGTAGAATGAAGCTAACATGGTGGGACATGGGCTATGGTGGTAAAACAGTGGGATTACGATAGCTTGAGTAAAGACATGGTGGTATACGTGACTTGGGCACGGAAGGGAGTCACGGAAGGGAGACAATAGAGGGACACAATCATATAAAGATAATGATTGTGGGATGGGCAAGGTCCAATGAGATTTAGAGTGAAAAGGGGTATGAATGACCGTGGTGATAAAAGAATAGCCACAACATGACAAGGTGCTAGACGACCATGTTGGGATAATGGTTGGATACATAACTATCATGAGGATATGATACATGGTGGTGTATGATATGCAAAAACATGATGCATAAAGTAATGTATGTTGGGTTTAAAGAAAAAAAATTGTATAATAAGAATATAGTTGAAGATATAAACTATGCTGGATGGGTCAAGACCCTAGGATGGAAACTATTATCCTCATATGCATAGTTTTGCCCTATCCACAAGCCTAGAAATTAACTGAGCCATCATTGATTTTATTGAAGGGTTCTCGAGATTAGCTTCTCCAAGACATGTGGTCTTCAACATCTCATATACTATTTTTATTTTGATAAGATGCAAGACTTGATATGTATGACTCTATGAGGTTAGGAATAGCCCCTTTTCAGCTTTTCATTTTTAAATTTTTTTTGCTTCCTTCAAGTGCCTGGGAAGGAGAGTCAATGCACTTGTTTCCTAGTGCGGAGTCCTTCTTATTTTCTATATTCACTTGAAAGAGATTATTAGAACTTTATTTAAGCTTGATCCCTTGAAAGAGGAGTGTTGAGTTGCTTTGATCTTTTGTCAAGGGACATGGGTCTTATCAACAAGGTTAAAAATAACAATAGGAAACTAAGTAAGTAATGCAAAAAAGAAAACATGCAAGGCTGAAATTAAAGGTGGATGCAACAAGCATGTGATCCAGTAGAATTAAATATGCTCTTTTGAGTTTTGGAGGTTTTCTATTTTTTGTGATTTATGTTTTTTATGTTTTGGGTATTTTTTACTTTTTTGATCTTTTAGCTT
The DNA here is from genome assembly GCA_036172225.1 of Cryptocoryne crispatula var. balansae. NCBI lineage: Eukaryota > Viridiplantae > Streptophyta > Magnoliopsida > Alismatales > Araceae > Cryptocoryne > Cryptocoryne crispatula. Next base: position 23,331,427 of record CM069927.1, on the reverse strand, counting down.
TCTAGATTTGTTTTGTATTTTTAATATCCTAGTTTTATGTATTTTGACATTTTTCATTTTTTTATGGAGGAGACAACCAGTTTTGTCCTCGGTCTTGTTTGAAATAGGTGTCCCTAATTGTCATCGACAGATTAAGAGTAAACACCACATGTAAGCTAATGCCTATTATTTGGAATCATTTGACTTTCTATCTTCAATAGACTAGGGTTCAGCCTTGGTTTGTCTGATCGACCCTACCCATGGGGGTTAAAGAAGGAAGTGTTTGAGATAAGTTTTTTGATAGACTTTGGGGAAGTTGAAGACATTTCTCTACCTATGCCTAATTGCCTATTTAGGTTTGGTCTCTTTGGGTCCTCCATCATTTATTGATTTTCCCATTTGTTGGAAATCATTTAGACAAGTCTTCTATTTTTTTACCCATGGGGTTTATTGCCATCTTTTGGCACCTTTTCTTTTGACAACTTTTTCTCTTTAGCTTTTACCTTTTGCTTGGGACTTAGAAGTCATACCCTCCTAGACAGCCTCCTACCGGGGTGGTGGGCACTTTCAGCCATTCTTCTAATCCCTTTCGTCTAGCCTTGAACAAAATGGAAGAGAATAGGATGGTGAGAAACTTTTTCAAGCTTTGCCAAGCATTTTCAAGTTTTTACTTGTCATATCCTGAAATCCAAGTGTGTAGTGTATGCAACGTGGTGCCAATCCTTAATTCCTAGAGAATAGATTAGGGCACCAAGCAACAAGCAAACTTTAAATACTAATGGTCATCCTTTACATTTTAATTTTATGATGTTTTTATTTTAATGAAAATATTTTTTGAGGTATAAGATATTCTAGAGATGATTCAATTCTTCTTCATCTTCTTCTTCTTTTACATTAACTAGCTTGTAAGCACTATTAGGATAGATTTCTAAGATTATAGGAACCTCCCAATTAAGTTCAAGTTTGGGACCATCCAACTTAATAAATATTATTTTAAGCATAACCTTACTGATTTCAAATTTTCTTTCAACTACCCTCTTCTGATAAAATCTTTTAAACTTATTCTAGTGTGTCTAAGCATGTTCGACAATGGCCAGCCTCCTTTTGTCCAAGATCTTGAGTTGTGCAAGAAGAGATTCTCGACGCTCATCTATAAGGATGTCTTGGTCAATCTGGATTTAGAAGAAATGAATTTTTTATATGGGAAAAAAATCTCCATTACATATACCAAGACATAGGCGATCTAACCCATGGAGGTCTAAACTAAAATAAGGTAGACTTGTAGAGTGTCTATCAGTTTATCCAGCCAATCTGTGAACTTGCTAGTCTCACACACCTTTCTTAATAATTTTGTTAGAGTCTTGTTAGTGGCTTATGCTCTACCATTGCCTTAAGGATAATATAAAGATCAATGATGCAATTTGATACAGTACTTGTTGCAAAGGTCTCGTAGTCCCTAAAAGAGGAATCAAGCTCCATTGTCAGTGACGATATCTATAGAGATACCAAATCTAGCAACTATGTTGTGCTTGATGAAGGAGTATATCATTGATACCTTTATCTCTACATATACTTTCGCTTCTACCCACTTGGTGAAGTACTCCATAGCCATCAAAATGAAAGATTTGGTCCAGTTGAAGGAGTTGGGATTGCCAAGGAATCCAATGACATAAAATGTTCACATGGAGAAGGGCCATAGGGCATGGAATGGAGGAAGAAAAGAAGCTAGATAGATCTTGTCAGCATGAAGTTGACATTAATGATAGTGCCAGACAAAGATTAAACAATCATCTTCTAAAGTAGGCAAATAATACCCCTATGTCATGATCTTTCTGGCAAGAGCTTGAGCATTTACATGGCCTTCACATAGTCTTTTTAAGCTCCAATTCAACTTCATCTACAAATGGCAACAAAATCTCAGAAAAACCCTTTTTATGAATCACTCTTCCCAAGATAGTGTATATCTAAGAGACCATTCTTATAGCTTTTTTTTCTTTAGTGGTCAATCATGGCAGATACATATGATCTTGACAAAATTTTAGAATTTCATGATACCATAGTTTCTCACCTTCTTCTAATTCTTTCAACTTAAGAAAAGATACTTCCTCTTTCAACTCAATATATTCATTTGTCTCAAATCTCTTGTGCATTTTTCATAGACAAAATTGTATATCAGTGGACATAGATAGTCCTAACCTATCTGCCAAGTAACACGTGGTGAAGATGTTAGAGATGAGAGAACATTGGCAATGATATTTTGAGCACGAGGAATATTGAATTTGAGTGTTGAGAATAGCTTGATGTAACTAGATGTGAGTTATTGATATTTGGATAGCAATTGGTAAATAATCAATTGACCCTTAGTTTAGTGGCACTATAGAAATAAGTGGCCTCTAGTCCAGCAAAAAAGACTTTATACTCAGTATCTTGTTCATTATTGGAAAGTTAAAGCTGAAAAACTTATAGACTGGTGACACCTTTGGGTGATAGACGAATGATCCCTATCCTTCTACCTTGAGAATTCAAAACTTTGTCAAAGTCCTCATCCGGAAGCACTAACTGAATTGGGTCAAAGATTGGAATAAGATGGGGGGCAAGATGTTTGACAATTGTATAGACCTTGTTTGATTTTTGTTGAATGTAGATGATATTGAATTGAGATATCAAACTTATAAGTTAGAAAGTAGTGCATAAGCTTTTGAACTATCCAGACTAGGGAGGTACAAGTCTTCTCTATGGTTGTATACTATTGCTCACAAAGGAAAAAGATCTTAAAAAATTGTATGTTGCTCGCTCCTTCCCTTCTTCAACTAGTTTTGCCAACACCGCTCCAAGAGATCCTTCTAAAATTAAGATGTACAAAATTAAAGATTTTCTTGAAACCAGGGGATTGAGTATAAGGGGACTTGACAGATATTTATTTAAACTATCAAACGTATCATAACATTTTGATTTCCATTTAAACTCGACTTTCGCCTTCATTAACTCATAGAAAGGTTTGTGAATGTTGCGAGATGAACCGATGAACAAACTATATCCTTTTAATCAATTCACTAAGCTTCTTCATCTTCATTGGTAGGAAATATCAATGATTGCCTTAGCATTGTCGAGATCAATCTTAATTCCTCTTTTACTGACAATGAACCCTAGCAGCTTGCCTAAGAATACACCAAATATACACCTCTTGGGGTTAATCTTGATCTCGTATTCCTTGGCTCTCCGCAAAATATTTTTTAACACTTCAAGATGTTCATCTCAGGTTTGAGACTTGATTACCAAATTGTCCACATTCTACAAGTTTATGCATTATGTCGTGAAAAAATGCCATCATGCCCTTTGATAAATAGCACCTACACTTTTCAATCTAAAAAGCATAATGACATAGCAATATAGTTTCTATTGTGTAGTGAATGAGGTTTTCTTTTGATCCTCTTTTGCTAACCAAATTTGATTATACCCTCAATCCATCTATGAATGATAGGGTCTCATATCCAACAGTATTGTCAACCAATACATCAATATAAGGTAGGTGGAAGTCATCTTTTGGACACACTCAATTTAAGTCCAACAAGTCAATACAAACTTAGACATTTTCATCATTTTCATAATAGGAACTATGTTACCACCTATTGGGGATAGAGAATGACTCTAATGAATTTTTCCTAATGTAATTTAACAACATTTTCTTTCATTTTTAATGCTACATATTGGTGGAATCTTAGTTCTTGCTTAACCTAGATAGCTTTAGATTTTAGAGTCAATTTATGTTTTATCAATGAATTGTCAAAACTCGGCATGTCTTCATACATCCAAGCGAATGTGTCTTTGTATTCATGAAATACCCCCATCAGATCTTGCACCTTTTAAGGGGTGATGTTGGCACTTATAAGGATAGTTTTGGGATCTTATAGTGTTCAAGATTGGGTTCCTAAGTTAGTGCATCCATTGTGGCTGATGACTCTTCAAATCCTTTTAGTTTGGAAGCATAAAAATTAACCAAATCCTCATGTTCATCCTCAAATTAATAATCCTCTTCCAACACAACCTCAAAAACCTTTAAAGGTTGATCAATGTTATTCTCAACCACATATCAAACTTCATTTAGCTAGATCATATTTTCCAAATATTCTAGTAGTTTGGTACATTTCATGCTTTTCGAAGCTAATTGATGCAGATAACACCAAGAAAAATTTCTATATCTAAATTTTGTTCTATTATTATTTGAAACCAAACCTAAAGAAGAAGGAAATGGTGATGGAGAAGAGGTAAAAGCAAAGAAAGTGCTATTTATTGAACAAAAATGGTAGGCAAAGTAGATCAATCAAGGATCTAGCAACTCTTCAGACCAAAATGACCTCCAGGTGAGTAGGGATGTCTCCTTAATCAAAACTTGGGCACGAGGATGACATTTTTTTGGGAAGATCTAAGCATAAAGATGGAATGGGCATCGTGTTCCTGATTAAAGACAAGATGGGCCATGGGGGCCTGGTTAGTGGAGGATATTAAAAGAGAGGCAAAGGCCCTGAGCAAGGCATGATAAAAGGGGCACATGAACTTGATGCCAAAATAAATAATGGATGGGCCTACGAGCCTGACATCCATATAGATTGATGGGTTTGTGGGTCCAATAGTAGTAGAAAATGGGCTCATGGGTCTGGTAACAGCAGAAGAAGATGAACTCATTGGCCTGATAATAGAAAATGGGCTTGTGGGCTCGATAGTAGTAGAAAACATGAGCTCATGTGCCCAACAACAAGGAATAGGCTTAGGGGCATAATAATAGTAGATGGGATTATGAGCCTGATAGGATGAGTAAGTGTGGTGAGAGACAAGGAGGTAAAGGCTTGAAAATTTTTTTGATAAAGTGAGTCAACTAACTTGATACTGATTCAAATAGAAGACGAGTACAAGGTCCTAATAAGGGTAGATAAGATTGGGCTTGTAGGTCTAACAATAGAAGAAAACAATGGGCTTGTGGGCATCACAAAGTCATTAAGATAAATTGGGGCAAAGGCCCCAGAAGAAGAAATAGCGAGCGAAGACACTCATGGAGTTGTTTGGACTAACTTGTGAGTATGACTGGCAATATGACCTTTGGGTAGGTTGGTAGACGATTCAACCTTGAGTGATTCTTTGCTTAAGCTCTCTTCATAAGTAAAAAATAATTTAAATATTTTAGGATACATTTCATCCTCAGGGTCATCGGTCCTTATTTTTTCTTGCTCCAGCTTTTAACGGTCTTCCTTATCTACTTAAATTGTTTTGCCCCTGATGAAGTACTAATAAAGACAACTAGCAAAGTATTTGAGTATCACCCTCTAACTATTGGTGGCTGTTTCATCATACCAAATCCGCTCCACGGATATAGCTTTATGGGTTCCATCAGTTGGGTAATGCCTTGCATCTCTTCACTGAGTCCTCGACCTTGTTGTTATCCGAGACATTTTTATGATGTGCCAACCAATGGCTTCGGTTGTATCCATCTTTCTTCTCCAAAGGTTGCCTTCTCATTCCTTGTAAATTTAGTATTATCAGAATAGGTTCGTTTGGTAGCTAGAGGAATGGTGAAGAGGATAAGAAATCCATGTTGCCCATCCGGGACATGCTACTCACTTTAACCACCTGACATTAATAGGAGAGTTTGATGCACTGGTGGTTAGTTGGCTATGGGAGCCTTGTTAAATATTTTTGATTTTTTAGAAAAAAAATTGTTTTGAATGTTTTGAAATATTTACATCTGAAGTTTCTTGCAAAATAAGTAATAACCTATAGAAATACTAGATAGTTCATGTGATATTGTAAAAGTATAGAATTGAGATTCGGGTTCTGTAAAAATTTATTTTTGACCCCTCTCCGTTGAATATTATTAACATCTAACATTTATTTACATCAAGCAACTGCTCGAATACTCTTGATTAATAGCCATATTGATCTATTTGTTAAGAGAGTGCACATCCATAACATGTAAAGAACAAAAATCACTCCGGCCTTTTGGGCTTGATGAGACGTGAACAATTTGTTATTTAATTTGTTGGAGATTGTTTTTCTTTAGCTTGAAGTTTCATATTTGAGTTTGTTTGAATTTGTTGAGTTTTGATTTAATTTTGATATGTTTCGGTTGTTTTCATTTTAGTTGGTTGATGTTTTATTGTTTTATTTTAATTTTGGAATTTTTAGATGTTTTAGACAATTAGATTTGTTTGGTTTTGGTTGACATGTGAATTAAGGTATTTTTTTTAATTTTCATGTCAGTTAATGTTTTGGTGCCAATTTGAGTATCTTTGGTGTCTTTTAGTTGCCTTGATCTCCAAACTTTAAGCCCTCAACATCACTTGGACACTAGAGAGACGGTTCATGTCGTGTGGGAGAGGATGAAGAAAATAAAATTAAAAGTAACCATAAATAAGGGAGGGGATGAGGTAGAAGTGAGAAAAGGTGGTCACCAAAATCCGCGGGCTCTAATTTAAATTAAATAAAATGTAGAGTGTGTAAGTGATGAACATGTGTACCTTAGTGTGGGAAACAGGTGTCCAGGTTCAATCTTCTCCTTTGTCGGCCGGCTGATCAAAAAGAGTACTCAACCGATGCTAACTTGATGTACTTGTGCAACTCAGGACAAAGAAACAAGTGAGGGAAACCAAAACTATGGGAAGTGTAGAAACTGTGCAGAAAAGAGTGGAAAAGACAAAATTGGAATAGAACTCACCGAATTGGGGCAAGCCCTAAACTCTTTTTTTGTTTTCATGATATAAAAATATCACAAATTTTAATGAAAAAACCAATAAAATATGCATATTAAAAAATGATTATGTAGGAAGCGAAACAACTCCAATCAGAGCTAAAACGGGTGAAGAATGACTGATCTGGTCGGCCTACAATCTGGTACCCTTAATGCGACTTTGATATAGAGACCTCCACAAACATCCTTGATGTCATAATCAAATGTTGTTTGTTAAAATGGATAGAGGACTTGGAGAGGAAGAGTTTTGATGTTGATAACTTCTCCAGAATATGCCCTTATGATCCTGTAGAAATTTTGGAAGTGGCGGAAAGCTAAAAACAGAACCTGATTGCACGACCTTGTTACAATGATCACCACAAACAAATGACACTTTGAATTGAGTGTTGTTTGTAGCAAAAAAACAAACACATAGAGTATAACTTTTTATCCATTGACAACTTTGGCAGCACATGTTGCTAGAAATCTGTGGAAGCTGTTGAAGATTGTCAATGTTGAAGAGCACAGAATGAACCTCCTTCCCTTTTTGGGAACGATTTTACACCATCGGAATGAAGAAGAAGGTGAAAAAGAGCTTGGAAGAGAGCTTTAAGGTTGAGGATGAGCTCCAAATGGGGTGGTTAACCTTGGTTTGTTGAGAATATTCTCAAATTTATAGGAGAATTAGACCCGGTCCAAAACAAGGTAGGAAATAGATGTGCCCTAGGGCTGGGGGTGCGGTGAGCCATCCACGGGCTGGGGGCACACATACTGTGCTCTCATGCTGGGGGTCATATGGCCATGTACTCTCAAAGGGGGGCATGGCTATGTGCCCTTAGGTTGTAATTCATGAGCCCTACTCTCTGGCCTTTAGGTCAAAATGAATCCAATAGCTTCAAAAAAGACATGGCATTGACCGAAGAGACACGGCATACCCTGAATGGGTTTGGCACATTTTTAAACTTTGAAAATATGACCATAAACCTAAAAAACATAGCCTTAAATATTGGTCATCGAGCCAATTTTGCGAATATGTGATTAATGTGTAGTTCTCGCTTGAAAGGTGTTCTTGTTCAGAAAGCTTATGATTTCTTGTATTCTTTTAAAATTCTATTCTATGGTTGGTTATGTACATCTAATGTTAACCTTTTATAATTCATTCAGTACATTTCATTATTCAACTAAATTTTTCATCTCCAGAGCAAAGCTCTTTCTTCATAGAGGTCTTGGTTTCTAGCACATATACTGAAATGAATTATTTGTTTCTCTTATTTAAAATTGTTTCTATTTTAGTTTTTCTTAAATTCTTTGGCTCTAAGACAAATCTCACAGAATAGGAAATATTTTAAAAAAAATCAGCAAGAGCTTTTGAAGAGAAAATAGAGCTTCAGAGAGAAATGGAAAATCTAGAAAAATCAGTTGAAATGATAAAAACTAGAATAGGGAATAGTATACAAAAAAGATAGATCTTCAAGCTAGCATACGAGGTCTACAAGAAGAGATATTAGTCTTCATTCAGAATAAGAACAAGGTAGTAGAAATAGGTAAAAGTCTAGTTCCCACCAAGGAACAAAGTATAGTTCCTCTAGTTCCTACCATGGAACAAAGTATATAAGCTTCAACTTCAAAGTTAAACAAGGAACAAGCCTCTAAAGTATAGTCGAATTCATTTGACAATAATTCATCTTCAACTCCACCTCTGTCTCCACCACTATCTTCTTTTCAAGTTACTCAAAGGTTTCAACCTCAAGCCCTTGAAGCGAAGAAAATTCTTAGCATTCCAGAAACAAATCAATTAGAGTTTATTGATGAGAGTTCAGTCTTCTATGAACAATACATTTCTTCTTTCAAAACCTAATATTGAACCATCCATTACTATATATCCTGATCAATTAAAAGTATATCTGAGATTACATCTTCTACAAGGAATATCTCCAATTTTAGTATGTGACATGTTTTAACATGGAGCAATAGCTACAATATATTTAAGTTCAAGAATGGAAAAGATCTCACTTCTTCCCAAGCATATTCAGAATCTTGCCCGATAATACTTCAAGTCAAGGAAGGCGGGGTCAGGGGTCGGCAGGGGTTTGTCAGGCCCCAAAATCGACATAGTCGGATGGGGTCGCGACCCCAAGTTGGATGAGGTCGGATAAGGTCATATTTTATTTATTTTATTATAAAAAATATAAAAAGTATACAAAAATAAGAAAAATAGAAACATTTTTTTATATTACATATTTATGTATACATAAAATATATACATAAATATAATTATATTTTTATATTCTAATTGAATATGAGTGTTTATCTATGTATACAAGTAAATATGATTTTTTGTGTGATTATGTTGTATTAGTATATGTTGGGAAAGAGTTAATCTCAACTGAGAAGGTAAAGATACTTAAAAAATAATTTTATAAATTTTAAGATGTATCATATATTTATAATCATAAATTTTAACCATACATAATAATATAAATGATAGCAAAATATTGTTGTACTATTAAATGGAACACTAAAAAAATAATTATTCTTGACAAACTTGATGGGTGTCAAAGAGAAGAGAGCTAAAATAGATCTTTATAAAATTTAAGTATATAATACATATTTATGATTATAAATCTTATATATATTTGATGATATAAGTGATAGTGAAGTATTGTTATACTATTATTATTATTTCGTGTAAGCACCCGAAATGGGACACCCGCGGATCTCCCCCTCCCGGCGACTACTCTCTCTTTGGGGACTTGGTGGATGAGATGTTAGTGGTTGTGGTCGCTAGGAGCCAAAGGCTCCAAAATATAATAGAATGAAAAGAAGTGAAATGGAGAAGTGACCGTCGTACCTTTGGAAGCGGGGAGATTGTTGAGTTCCGACTTCTCCTCTCTCGGCCGACCGAAAGAAGAGAGCTTAGTGAGTCCTTCGTCTTCGATCCGGTTGAAGCTCCGCCTCGATCGGATTTACCTAAGAATGTCCATAAGAAAACACAGAAACAAGTGAAAGGTTCATCAGTTCTAATGAAAGCATGGTATCGTGCTCAAATTGGAATTCGAACATGCAAATGAAAGGAGACTAACCGGATTGGGACGGAATCCCAACCCCTATTTTTGGTAGGTTTTTAAACATATATGAGATGCAAGATGTTCTAAGACATGCCAAATAACATGACGATCAATGCTAGGATGAAAGAGGAAGACGAAAACTCGATTAAACGGGCGATCAGAATTCGAAAATGATAAAAACGAGCTTCTGCCCTTCCTGGTGCCCTATATATAGGGCACCAGGAGCAGGTGCCCCCTTTATGGGGCGTGTTGACCAAGTCAAAGCGCCCTGTATACGGGGCACTAAGTCTGGCCCGAACAAATTTTCTTCCCCTCTTCGCAACGCCGCTCCGGAGTGCTGGACGGCTTCCGGGATGAAGTGGGGGCTTTTCCTTGTAGACAATATGTAAATGAAGCTAATGAAAGGTGGTTTGGATGCTGGATGTAAGAGGAGAGGCGGATAGAGGTTCTCAAAGTTGGAGAAAAATCATGCTTCTGGGTAACAGAAATAGAAGGTTTTTGGTGGACGATTTTGGATCAATTTGAAGGCTTGTGGGGATGAGAATGGCTTAGAAACGTGGTGTTGGATGAGCTCTAGGGTGGCACGAAGTTGGAACCTCCTCCAAGCTCCAAATGGAGCTCTATTTATAGCCCAAAAGAGGGCACTTTGGCCATTTTCGAAAAACAGTGCCATGTGGCATAGCGCCCTATATATGGGGTGCTAGCATCATGAGGTCTGTCAGGTCGACAAGACGAGTCACTACGGGGGGTCAAATCAGCCTGTCAAATCGATTTGATACGGTGCCAGGCGCCCTGTATATAGGGCGCCTGGTGCCCTATAAACAGGGCGCCAGGTACCCTATACACGGGGTGTTTGGCGCGGCTGATCGCTCCATTGACCTCCCTTTGGAACGTGCCAGAAACTTGATCCGTCCGGAAAACACGATCCGCTTAGAATATTCTTCACAAAAACAAGAATTTAAACTCTCCAACTGGGCCAAAATTGCGTGTCTACACGGCGCAGAGTAGTCACGGATCGACCCGACCTGGCCCAGTCTTCCATGCTTCAAGTATAACTAGTGGTTCAAAAGAACTCAATAGTATTCATGAAGTTTTCAGTGCAAGCCATGACTTTGAAGAGAAGAAATATAATGAAGCTATACACATTATTCAATTCGGTATCATAACCAAAAGTTATAACAAAGTGGTAGATCTAGTAGAAATAAAAGAGTATCCTAGAATAAATCTAGAAACAATTAGTTATTGAAGAGCATTTGGATTAAAAATTTTAGTTTAACGAACAAAAAAAATGCTTAAATATGGAAGAACTTGGTTGCAAGCAAGAATTGTCTTACAGTCTCCAACAAGAAAAAAATCAAATGAACACACTATTTAATCATTAGAAAAGTTTGTGAAAAATATATCTTCTGAGAGAATTCAGAGCAGAAAAGAATGCCAAAAGAAACTATGTAAATTTCTAAAGCTTGATAAAAATATCTGCCTAGCATGCTTTGAAGAAGATGAGGACATGATTATACTCTGAAGACTGATCAACATTTTCTAGAAACCAAATGAAGTCATGGCTAAGATCATTCAGGAATCTAGAAGATATATGAGGTAAGCAATGACCTCATAATAAAAATGATAGATGGACACTTGTCCAAAAGAAAAATCTTGAAGAAAGCCAAATCACAAAAGAAGACACAATTTTATCAAGAATCTGATCCTGAAGTCAAAGAATCTTATTAACAAAGCATCGTATAGCTAAAATTGTGGACAACAATTTGTCTTCAAAAGACTTCAGAGCAAGGACCTCGAGGGTATAAGAAGGGAGGCACCCTCAAGTTGAAGGGACATCGAGAGATGAAGAAGGAAGGCATCTAGCAACATTGAAAGCTTCAGCAACTGAGTGTTTTCTTGGAAGTCTTTAGAATAGTTCTGAGAGTTTGAGAGTATACACCTGAAGAAGGTGAGTTTCTTGTAATAATGTAGTGAAGTCTCTCCTTGGAGACTACTACTATGTATCTACATATGTAAAGATGCAATGTAAGCTTCTTTTTGTTCAAAGTAACTATTGTACTCTTCATTCTATGGTATGAATAAGATGTTACTTTGAATATCTATCATGTCATAATGTTATAAATATTTCATCTCATTACGAAACCCATAATGGATAAAGGATACTTCGAGGGTTATGACATTTTTGTCTGTCGGGATCTCCTTTGGTATCTTAGGATTTATGTAGTGAAAAGACATACCCAGAAAGCCAAGGGTAATGTTGCCTGACATACCAAATGTGTTATTCGATATGAGATGAGCAATGAGAATGGAAGACATGATGGACCCATAGTAACTTGTTAATTAGGTAGGAATGAAGATTTAGATAGATATTATAACATATTATTTTTATGTCTTTACATGGTAGATATTTTGTAGATAGTCTTCTTGATCATTCAAATTTTTCTCCTAATATTTTTGGTCTCTCTATCATTCATATTTTTATCCTTTTCATCTTATTTTTATCTTATTTTTTCAATGAACTCAACATTATAAAATGTCATACTTTGAATTCCCATACTTAGGAATCTCATGTTTAAACTTCCTTAATATAAAATTTATTATTTAAAGTAAGTGTACTGTAAAATATTTTACTACTAAATATTAAACATGATGCTACATTGGGGTTTCCACTTTCTAGGCTACTATGCCTCACCATTAACAAAAATTGGATGCCCTCAAAGGCCAGAACTATAAATTTAGAGTACCCATGAGTAAATAAATGAAAAAAACTTTATCCATATTATTGACAGAGTATATGTTTTCGTAAAAAAAAAAGAAGATCCATCCATGCATCCAATAGTTGGATACAGATTTTGACACCTACCTTAGATGCATCTCTTGCATCAATCGGACCTATCAAAGCCAGTTCGATTTGACCAAGTAACTAATTGCATTAGAATGAGTTGCTAGGAAACTATATGAGATGTCATAGCCACATCAAATTTGCATCAAAAGAGGGATCTGGGCACATATTAAATGGCTAATGAAAAATAAACCACATTTAATCTCATAATTTCAATGTATGAATTGGCAGAAAATAGAAGCAAAATGAGTTTTTCTAGAAGTTTCTACCCAAAAACCATGTTTCATATGTATGGTAAAATTATATGAAAAACCTAGACCTTTAAGTGCTCAGCAAGCTTCCTCATAGGCAGATGCAATATTGAAGATGTTTAGAACTGCTTGGTTAGTACCTTTCCAAGATAATTCCTTTCATGCAAATTTGTTTCATGTAGAAGAACTGAAAATAAAAATTGCAAGAAATGTTATAGAATGTACACATTTGTGTAGGCCCTAAATATAAAATATTAAAATATAAAGTGGGTATCAAGGGTACTTTGAATATCAATCTAAACTTGTAAACTATGTAATGAAGGTAGTGAACTTGTTTTAGTTATAAATGTCGGGATTTTTGTAATTTGTATACCTCAAAATAACATAATAGTATTCAAGGGGACAGAATTGAATCTGACATGCTCTGATCTAGTTAGATTAATTAAAACCTTGTAGGCCAGTTCACACATGGGCACCTTGTCCACCTAAAGGAAGATGAGACACACTGACCCATCATTCTTCTAGTGTCGTTCTACCAATGCAAGAAGAATGGGAAAAGCAGATGGTTGGTTATTCGTGGGGTATTGGTATTAATGGAAGGTAGAGGTGGGGTGATGAGAAATTAGTTATGGGGTGTTTGGTTGCATGATAATTGAGATTTTTATTTTAATTTTTAAAAATTGTAAGAAAACTTGTTAAAAGAGGTGTTTGACAACCATGACAATTTTATGTTTTGAAAGTGATTTTCTTCTTAAACAAAAAAAGAGGGTCTCACCTCTTTCTTTTTTCTTGTGGTCCCCCACTTTATTTGGTCATGTGCGGTGGTTACTCTTTTTTGTAATCACATCCCTCCAAACATGATAATTTTATGTCATGAGTTGGTTTACTTTTTATTTTAATACAATTTTTTATCATGAAAGTGTACAAAAAATTATCATGCAACCAAACACCCCATTAGGTTTCTTTTTAGTTTTAGTTCTTTAGTTATTAAGAATATGTTTGTAAATATTTTTGTGTTGAAAAGCATAATTGAAATGTTGGCTATCTATAAGTAGAACCCACCTCAGGTACTCCCGAAGTAATGAATAGTTGAAATTTGTAAAGAATTGGTCAGTCTCACAATGGAGGGGCTGGTACCCAGTATCTCCCTTTCCACTCCTAGTTTGGCCAGGGAGACATTCCATTCTCACTAGCCAAGGAGGATTTCATGATTGGTATTTTGGTTAATTGAATTTCAAGTTTGTGATTTTGACTTTTAAAAGCCACATTTTAAATTTAGTCCCAACCATCATTGACCCTAAACTATCTTGAACTTGTTATTAAGATTCATATTTGATAACTTTCTTATGTTGTACTTGAGTGACTGTATCAGAATGTAGGGATGACCGAAAACTCTCATCTAGGCATGGTGGAACCCTGTTTGATCTTATGGCGGTCAAAGATGGTGGGGATCTTTTATCCTAGGTTTACTAAACTTAGTTGTTGCTTTAGCTATTTGTGTGGGTCTGAAGTTTCCTGTTCCTAATTTTTGTGCAATATTCATTGTCCTGCAATTATATAGTGCTTGGAATAACATGTCTAAATGTCTTTGCTAGGGGTAAAAGGTAGTAGAAAATTGAGGCAAGATAAGCTTTTTTACATGTTCTACCTTTTAAGCCTTCATGATTGGCTTGTCATCTGGTATACACTTAAATTTATATTCTCCCCTAATGATTGTGACTGATCCATAGTTTGTCCCAGTCAAAATGGTGTAATCAGCCAAATTCTAGATTAGGGTTGGCCAGCATTGTTGAACCAGCTCAGCTCGCTCTTGGTAAGCTAATCTGAATCAGGATCACCAATGCAGTCTGCAATGATTATAAAAAATGTACCTAAATTTTCTCCTATCATGTAAATCACCATAATAAACTTAGCCTCTTCTATAGTTTGTTGTTTAAAGCCTATAGAAAATTTCTCATAGCTCAATACTGTAAGCACCCGGAACGGGACATCCGTAGATCTCCCCCTCCCGGCCCCTTATGCCCGCCTCGGTGTGTGTCGGTGGGTGGTGTGTTATGTAGGTGTGGTCACCAGGAACCAAAGGCTCCAAAATATGGTGGAATGAAAGAAAATGAAATAGAAAGATGACCGTCGTACCTTCAGAAGCGGGGAGATTGTTGAGTTCCGACTTCTCCTCTCTCGGCCGGCCGAAAGAAGAGAGCTTAGTGAATCTTTTGCCTTCAATCCGGTTGAAGCTCTGCCACGATCGGATTTACCTAAGAATGTCCATAAGAAAACATGTAAACAAGTGAAGGTTTCATTAGTTCTAACGAAAGCATAGTATCGTGTTCGAATTTAGATTCAAACATGCAAATGGGAAGAGACTAAACAGGGCGCCAGGTGCCAGGTGCCCTATTCTTGGGGCATTCGGCTTGTTTGATTGCTCTATGGACCCACCTTCGGAATGTGCCAGAAATTTGATCTGTCCGGAAAACTTGATATGCTTTAAATATTCTCTATGAAAACAAGAATTTGAACTCTCCAACTGGGCCGAAATTGCGTGTGTACAGCTTGCCTCGCCTTGGCGTCGGCTTTGTAGGGGAGTGACATGAATGAAGCGTAGGCGAATGTAGCGAAGCGTAATGAGGCGTAGCGAAATGAAGTGGTAATGAACTGAAAAGGTGACGCCAAAGTGTAGATTTAGACATGCCCTCATTGGCCTAGTTGAGTGGAATAAAACTTTACCGGACTCCGAGATTACCCTTTGTCTTATCGAAACCTTCCCTCTGGTTGATTGGTTAAAGAGAAAACAATACTGAAAGTAAATAACTAAAATCCCACGTGGGGGAGAATTGTTACCGGCCAGGACCCGAATTGCATGGTGTGCTGGACTCGGTAGAAATGCAGTAAATTGCGAAAAGTGAAGAGGAAAAAGCCAATCAACCAAGGTTGGGTTCTTCAAATTCATAAGGTTTTACTCAACAATACCGGTTCAGTTTGACATGGAAAAACTTCTTGTTTTGATGAAAACATTGTTGAAACATATTGAAAGCCGATTTTTCGGAAAATCAAGACCTCCTCTAGGGGCTATAAAAGACCATCTTTAAAAAGGTTCATGATGGGACTGGAAGGAGGTTATGGCAGGATTAGGAAACAGGAAATGGTTATGGTGGGATGATGCATGTTGGTGTATGAAATGATGCATGCTGGGTTTAAAGAAATACAAATAAGTATAAGAAAATAGTTGAAGATATAGGTTGAACATAACGGGTCAGGACATCCATGAAGAAACTGTCGTCCCCGCATATTCAACTTTGGCCTATCCGCAAGCCTAGGGAATGACTGAGCCCTCACTGATTTTGTTGAAGGGGTTCTCAGGCTCAGCGCTCTCTAGACTTGAGGTCTTCGACATCTCAAATATTATTTATTTTGATAGATGCAATACTAAATGCAAGTCTTAATAGGGGTCGGGGTAGTCCACTTTTGTTTTTCAATTTTTGATTTTTTTTTGTTGTTTTTGCTTCCTCTAAGTGTCTGGGGATATGAAGCTGGCATGCCTTCTCCTGTTCCTGCATCCACTTGAGAGAAGATATTAGAACTTTATTTTGGCTTAGTCCCTTGCAAGGAGAAGGCAAAGTTGCCTTGATCTTTTGTCAAGGGACATCGGCCTTATCAAGGTAAAGATAACAGAAAAACATAAGTATGCACAAAAGGAAATATGCAAGACTGAAATTAAACATGAATGCAAAGGCAACTAATCAGTCTAGAAAGCAAACTTTTAAGTGTTTTGAAATTTTTGATTTGTTTGGGTTTTGATGGTTTTATACTGTTTTTGGTGTTTTGAGAACTTTTATGATTTTTTTTTTGTTTTGAATATTTAATTTTTAAGATTTATGACTTTGTAGATTTTGTTTGGTGTTTTTGAAGTATTCGATTTTTTTGGTTTGGTGTGAAAGAAACGACCATCTCATCCTTTGCCTTGCTTGCCATAGGTGCCTCTCATTGTTACCTAAGGGTTAAGAGTAGCGTCACGTGTAAGAAAGTGCCTAGTCCAAGATCTTCTGACCTTCCGCCTTCGATAGGCTATGGCTCTTCTTGGACCTAGTCGGTCAACCCTATCCTTTGAGGTTAAAGAAGGAAGATGATTGGTGGTAAGTCCTTAGTAGAATTCAGGGATGTCGAACTTGTTTCTCTACTAATACCTACATTGCCCGTTCGGGTTTTGACCTCTTCGGGTCCTTCCTTCTAGCCCATTTTCTTTGATGGCCCACATTCAGACAGGTCTTTCTTCTTTTTTGCTTGATTTCGACCTGAGGGGTCATTGCCCATATTTTGGAGCCTTTTCTTTTGGACTTTTGTTGGTACACATTCAGACAGGTCTATTCTTTTGCTGACCTGAGGGGTCATTGCCCATCTTTTGGCACCTTTTCTCTTAATAAGTCAGATCTTCAGAGGCATCCTCCTACTAAGGCAACGGGTACTTTTGATACTCCACATTCTGATCCCTTGCATCCATTCAGGACCGAAACAAGAAGAGAATAGGTTAGGGTCGACCTTCTTTTACCAAGTGTTGCCTAGCTTTCTCTCTGACTTCCGATCATCAGATTCCGAAATCTAGGCGTGTAGTGTGTGCAGTATGGTGTCTATCCTTATTTCCCTAAGTGACAAGTTGGTGCACCGAGCAAGCAGGCATTAGATGTTACCATCATTCTTCACACCTTTGGATTTTATAGGTTTTTGTGATTTTTTTTGTTTTAAGGGAAATATTTTTTTTTGAGGTATACAACATTCCAGGGATGAGCTAGCTCTTCTCCTTCTACATTAGTTAGCTTATATGAATAACATATGGACCCTCCCAATTAGGTTGAAGTTTGGAGCAGGGACCGCCTGGGTTAACGAGTATTCTTTTAAGCACAACCTCACCGATTTCAAATTTTCTCTCCACCACCCTCTTCTGATAAAATCTTTTAAGTCTATTCTGATAAGATCTAGCATGTTCGGCAGCGGCCAGCCTCCTTTCGTCCAAGAGTTCGAGTTGCGCGAGAAGAGAATCTCGGCTTTCATCCATCGGGATATCTCGATCGATCTGGACTCGGAGGGAAGGAATGATTACTTCGTATGGAACTACCGCCTCCATCCCAAATGCCAAGGCATAGGGGGTCTGACCCGTTGGGGTTCGAATAGAAGTGCGGTAGGCCCATAGAGCATCAACTAACTTATCTGGCCAGTCTGCGAACTTGCTAGACTTACAAGTCTTCTTAATGATTTTTATCAGGGTTTTATTGGTGGCTTCTGCTTGACCGTTGCCTTGAGGATAATATGGAGATGAATGATGCAATACCTGTCGCAGAGGTCACGCAGCTCCTGGGAGATGAATTGCGGTCCGTTGTTGGTGACGATGTCGCCTCGGATCCGGCAATGATGTTGCATTTGATGAACGTGCAGACTGTTGATGCCTTGATTTCCACGTATGCTTCTGCTTCCACCCACTTGGTGAAGTACTCCGTTGCAGTTAAGATGAAGGATTTGGTTTTGTTTGTGGAGTTCGGGTCACCAAGGGGTCTGATAACATCAAAAGACCACATAGCGAGAGGCCATGGGTGAAGGGAAGATGCGGGTGAGTGATTGATGATAGTACCGGACAAAGATCGAGCAGTCTTTATCCTTCTCTTCATATCGAATTTCATCCAGCTGAATCGCATTTTCTGGATACTCTGGTAGCTTGGCACATTCTAAGCTTTTCTGAGCTAACTGATGCGGGTATCTTTCTGGAATTCTCCTACCTCTGATTTTTGTCCTATTTTTATTGGAAACTAAACCTAAAGAAAAAGAAGGTAAATAAGAGGAGGAAGAGGAGGTGGGTGGAGTGGAATTTATTGGAGAGGATGAAGGGCAAAGAAGGTCAATTAAGGATCTGGTGGCTCCTTGGGTCGAATGCCCTTCCGAGGTAAGTTGAGATGTTTCCTCGATCAAAATTTGAGTTTCGAGGAGGGCATTATTTTTTGAGGAGTGCTAAACATAAAGGCAGATTGGGCTTCAGGTGACTGATTTGGGTTGAGATCAACTACGGGAGCCAAAGTAGGCGGAGATATTGATAAAGAGGGAAAGACTTCGAGCAATGTTTGATAGAGGGGGCTTTCGGGCCCAATGTTGATAGAAAGAGGTGATGGGCCAGTAGGCCGGATGGTCATAGAAAAAGGTGGGTTTATGGACCCAATAAGAGGAGGATGCGGGCTCAAGGGCCCGGGTTTAGGAGATGGGCTCGAGGGCCCGAGAATTGGAGAAAATGGGCACAGAGGCCCGGATTCAGTAGAGGGGCTCGGTGGCCCAAAAGTAACAAGTGGGTTCGTGGACCCATAAGTTGGGCCTGAGGGCCTAGAAATAGGGATCGGGCCAAGAAGCCCGGGGAGAGCATCACGGTGAATTGGGGCATCGACCCCAAAAGATGACATAATGAGGGAAGGCCCTCGTGGAGTTGGTTGGACTTTTTCTCGAGTCGGTTTGGCAATATGACCCTCAAGTGGGTCGACAGGTGGTTCAGCCTGGAGTGGTTCATTGCTTGACCCTTCTTCATCAGTGGAAAAAAAAGAGATATTTCTGGATACAAGTCATCTTCAGGGTCGTTGGTTCTTCTTCTCTTCTCTTGCTCCATCTCTTGTCCTTCCTTGTTCTCAGCCAGTTGAATGGTTTCTTTCTTGATGAAAAACTTTTGTAAGCATCCAGAAAAGTATCTGCTTCTGAGATTCTGACCATTCGCTATCGTTCCATCATATCCAACCCCGCTTTTTGGTTGTAACCTCACTAGATTGATTGGCTCAGCTATGCCTTGCAGTTCTTTGCCTAGTCCTTGGCCCTTCTGGTATCCCAAACTTTTCATTATATGCCACCCAATAGTTTCATTTTCTTCTCTTTTCCTTCTCCACACTTGCACGGGTTGCCTACTCATTTACGGAAGATCCAAGATTGTAAAAATTGGCTCGTTTGGCAACCCAAGGGGTGGTGGTGGTGAAGATGGATGATCTAGGGGCATGCTAGTCACCTTAATGTAAGGGAATTTAAGACACTGGTGATTGGTGGAGGCGACTGCCTCTAGTGCTTCCAAGTAGGGTCGTCCTAAAATAGCTTTGTATGTCGGATCCATCTCTAGTATGTGAAAGTTGACAAGGATCGGTTCGAGGTCCGAGTTTGACACCCAATGTAATCATGCCGTCTGCGGGCTTCTTTGAATTATCATATGCGGTCTTGTTATTTGAGATGGTCGGATGTCCTCTTCGGAGATTCCACAAAGATGTAATGTTTCTGGTGGCAGAACATTAATGGATGCTCCGGTATCGACCAAGCATGACTTAATGCCTACTCCATTGATGTGGACTGTGATGCACAAGGCACATTTCCTTATTTTTGGGTCGGCTAACTCTTCCTTTGTGAATGTGAGGGCCGGGTAGTCACTTCTCGGGACCAGAGGCGATGAGATTTTTACGGGGGATGCTCTCGTTTACCGTTACTCCTTGTAAGTACCGTTGGAGAACCTCTTGATGGACTCTGGATCTTTTGATCAACTCTAAGATAGAGATCCGTGCCGGGGTTTTATCAAGATGTTTCAACAAGTCATAGGATGTCCCAGGCAACGGCTCTTCAATGTGTTCTTCTTCTGTTTCTGGTACCAACCCCGACTGACCGGCCTGGGGAAAGACCCTTTGGAACATGCGCCCACTCCTGAGTACTGTGGCAAGTTGAGGAGCTATAGCTGGGGTGGTAGTGGTGGGTGGTGGGTTAGGTCGAATGATGGGAGCTCTTGCGATGGGTGTAATGATGGTGGTTTGAGGCATAGTGGGGTAGGTAGGTTGTGAAGGTACAGTTGCTCGGGGCGGGATGATGATGGGTCCTAGTGGTGGTGATGTTTGTAGTGGATTAATCAGGCGGATTAGGGTCCGTCCCGATTGGAGTTGTGTGTTTGGTGGTGTTGTGATGGGTCGTGATGGTGCTCGGATGATGGGTGGCCGGTTGGGAGTAATGGGGTTGGCTGATGTAGCTTGGGGTATGGAATGGACGGTTCGGTTGACATGCATGGCGGAGGTGGCTCCCTCAATTTGCCAATTCTGGCCCCGATCATGATACTCCTCAGAAGAAATCATGATGGGATTAACGTGTTGATTCCCAGGCGCGGGGGCATGTAGAGGGAAAGGGTTTTGGATAATCCCTGTGCCGGGGTTGTTGTTGTTCTTCTTGAGCTTGTGCATGCTGCCGTTGAGGTTGATTTTTCACTATTCTGATGTATTCCCCCATCTGGTCCCAGTCAATACTACCTTGCTCATTAAGATCGTGGATATAGTCTTTGAACTGAAAACAATTTTCCACGGTGTGCCCAGGATATCTATGGAACAAACAGTATCGCTCTGTGTTGGCATTTTGAGGCCACTCCAACTTTTCTCTCGGCAATGAGATCTTCCCTGCCGCCATAAGAGCGTTAAAAATATCTACGAGAGAGTATGGTAATGGCGGGTAATGATTTCTCCTAGGCCCTGCTCTTCGTGGTACGTAGGTGGCGGGGGGAGGTGCCTGGTTATAGGTGGTTGGTTGGCGGGGAGGTTGAGGTGTAAAGGTCTGTACGGCCAACTGCTGGGGTTGCTGGGGGACTGGTGTCTGTATTGGTTGTTGAGGGTATTGGTTCGGTGCTTGGTGGCGGAAAGGTTGGGGTTGGATCTGGGGGCGAGGTGCCGGTTGGGTTTGGCGCGGGTTTCTATACTGGGGATTCCTGTATTGCTGCTGGTGGTTGATGGGAGGGTTTCTTAGGATATTGACATGTTCGTTGGTTACCACGCCTTCAGTCACGGGCCCAGCAGTGGTGGTGGTTGTTTTTTTGGTGACTCGGGGCCTAGGGTCGAAAAGGTTCATGATGGGAGAGTCTCGGAGTTGCGTTTGGATATACCGCGCTCTCTCGTAGAGTTCACTCATCGTGGCAGGGTGATGTAATGCCAATACATTTTTTAAAGCGGGAGTGGCGTTGGTGATGATCATCTTAACTTGTTCCGATTCGGACAGTGCATTTGTCAATCTTTCTGCCATTGCTCTCCACCTATCAGCATACCTGATAAAATCTTCATCGTTCTTCATTCTTTCAGCCATGAGGTCGGTGATAGAATATGTTGGTCCGACCCTATCTTGATATCTTTGTAAAAATTTGGCCTTGACGATTTCAAAGTTACTTGCCTCTGAAGGGTCAAGCGAGTAAAACCACTCTAAAGCCGAACCCTCCAATGATCTTCTGAAAAGAAAAGCAAGGGCCCTTGGATCGTTCTGCCACATTACCGACTCATACAGAAAGTCTTTGACATGAATGAAGGGATTACCGGTTCTGTTGTAGCGACGGTATACTGGCATCTCAGAGGGAGGTAGATGAAAAGTAGGGAGAAAAGGAAGAGAAATTTCGGGGGCTGCCTTGGCGTCGATCAAACGTCTGAGTTCTCTATATTGTTCGTCCATGCAATTGATTTTATTAATCATAGCTAGATCGACAGAAGGTTCCCCAAGAGGAGGAGGAGGAGCGGGTGCTTGGTGCACCGAGATCGGGATTTGGTGGGCCAAAGTGACCGGATGAGAAGGGTATATTGGGGGATGCACCAAAGGGTGAGTAGGGTTGAGATGATTAAAAGAATAAACTGGTGGTCTAGAAGGTACAACAACATTCGTATTGGGGTGATCTAGATTAGCCACCGGATGAGGAGAAATTGGGGCTATGAGCCCGGTATGGGAATGGCCATGAGTGGGCACATTGGGTTGGTGTGCCACTGACCGAGGGGTAGAGATATGAAGGCCACCTTCGGTAGGAATGTGGTCGGTGGGGGACTTGCCCTTGAGGATGGCTTTGATAGCCTGGAGTTGGGTAGGGTCGGCATGAGAGAATGCCTCCCAAAGTGAATTTGGATTGGGTCGAGGAGAAGTTTGACTAGGTTCAGGGAGAACTTCAGGTTCATTGACGGCACACACGGCATCAGGGTAGAAATAAGACTGGTCGTATTCCAATTGTAGTTGCCCGCATCTTTGATCCGCCATTCCGATAACTCGACCTGACCTCAAGTTCATAAACACGACAGAAAAAGAAGGTTGGCAAATAAAAGTTCAAGGATTTTTTTTGGTTTTGATTTTTGACCTCTTTTGTTTTGATTTTCTTTTGTTTGGACAAGCAAGTTGTCAAGCAAATTAACCTCAAGCAAATTTTTTTGTTTTGGTTCTTTTTTAGGTGATTTTGGGATTTTTGTTTAATTTTTAGTTTTTGTTTGCAAATAAGTAATAGCAAAGACTTGGAATGATTAACGCAAAATTTTTTTTTGTTTCAACCTCAAATTAATGGCTTGTTAAGAGAAATATTGTCCACTCAAATAAATGGGTAGGACCCTATGCTCTCACAACACCGAGCAATCTAAGGTTGTCACTCTTTTCACAATGATGGGTAATAGGTATTCCGGGTTTTGGGATAAAGTGGTACAACCAGCCCGATCAGTGAAGAGGGAATCCTTCACGTCTGGGGACTTACGGAGGTCTTGATGGAAGCTACCCAGTCCTTCCGAGAGGGAATCCCCGGAGGAGGAGTTGGCAACCACCAAGAGGGGTGTTTGGATGTGTGGGGCATTGGGAGGAGAGAGCCTCCCTTCTCGGATGTCCTAAGGAGACGGGCGGACCCGAAGCTCCGATGCAAACTAAATGCAAGTGAAATTTCAAGGAATAAGAAGCAACCAAGAAGAAAATAAAAGCATACAATGATTAATGAGATGTTGTAGGAAGCAAGTGAACAAGACAATGATATGAAATTAAGCTAGGATGGAAGAAAGAACTAATTTAACTAAGCATGCTTTGAAATATTTGTTAAAGGAGAACTAGACTTAGCAAAGAAGATGATATCTAAAATACTAAAGTGAAATAAGTTGATTATCAAAGTTGGAAATCACATGGATATGCTTTAAAAAGATAAACGGAGAGCAAGTAAACTTGGAAGAAACAAGATGATGCTTCGAAGAAAAGTAAGCAACGTAAACAAGCAACAATGTAAGGAAATGGAAATGACTCACATGGAAATGAAAGTAAACATGATTTTCAGATGGACATTCTTAGGAAATAAAGTGGGATTTCACTAAAGCAAAGTCGGTCCCACCGTGGTCGCCAAAAGGTGTAAGCACCCGGAACGGGACATCTGTAGATCTCCCCCTCCCGGCCCCTTACGCCCGCCTCGGTGTGTGTCGGTGGGTGGTGTGTTATGTAGGTGTGGTCGCCAGGAACCAAAGGCTCCAAAATATGGTGGAATGAAAGAAAATGAAATAGAAAGATGACCGTCGTACCTTCGGAAGCGGGGAGATTGTTGAGTTCTGACTTCTCCTCTCTCGGCCGGCCGAAAGAAGCGAGCTTAATGAATCCTTTGCCTTCAATCCGGTTGAAGCTCTGCCTCGATCGGATTTACCTAAGAATGTCCATAAGAAAACATGTAAACAAGTGAAGGTTTCATTAGTTCTAACGAAAGCATAGTATCGTGTTCGAATTTAGATTCAAACATGCAAATGGGAAGAGACTAACCGGATTGGGACGAGATCCCAACCCCTATTTTTGGTAGGTTTTAAACATATATGAAATGCAAAAATGCTCTAAGACATGCTAAATAACATGATGATTAATGCTAGGATGAAAGAGGAAGACGAAAAACTCGATTAAACGAGCGATCGGAATTCAAAAATAACAAAACAAGCTTCTGTCCTTCCTGGTGCCCTGTATATAGGGCGCCAGGAGTAGGTGCCCCCTTTATGGGGCGCGTTGACCAAGTCAAAGCGCCCTGTATACGGGGCACTAAGTCTGGCCCGAACAGATTTTCTTCCCCTCTTCGCAACGCCGCTCCGGAGTGCTGGGCGGCCTCCGGGACAAAGTAGGAGCTCCTCCTTGTAGACAATATGCAAATAAAGCTAATGAAAGGTGGTTTGGATGCTGGATGTAAGAGGAGAGACGGATAGAGGCTCTCAAAGTTGGAGAAAAATCATGTTTCTGGGTGACAGAAGCAGAAGGTTTTTAGGGTTTTTGGTGGACGATTTTGGATCGATTTGAAGGCTTGTGGGGGATGAGAATGGCTTAGAAACGTGGTGTTGGATGAGCTCTAGGGTGGCACGAAGTTGGAACCTCCTCCAAGCTCCAAATGGGGGTCTATTTATAGCCCAAAAGAGGGCACTTTGTCCATTTTCGAAAAACAGTGCCATGTGGCATAACGCCCTGTATATGGGGCGCTAGCATCATGAGGTTTGTCAGGTCGACAAGACAAGTCACTGCGGGGGGTCAAATCAGCCTGTCAAATCGATCGGATTTGGTTCCAGGCGCCCTGTTTATAGGGCGCCTGGTGCCCTGTATACAGGGCGCCAGGTGCCCTGTTTATAGGGCGCCTGGTGCCCTATAAACAGGGCGCCAGGTGCCCTATTCTTGGGGCATTCGGCTTGTTTGATTGCTCTATGGACCCACCTTCGGAATGTGCCATAAACTTGATCTGTCCGGAAAACATGATATGCTTTAAATATTCTCTATGAAAACAAGAATTTGAACTCTCCAACTGGGCCGAAATTGCGTGTCTACAAATACTTCTTTCACACTAAAATTACAACTTAAGTTTCATTTATCATGGAAAGTCCAACAATGTTTTTCTTATCGTTCGATACCCATGGTAGAAAAATAAAAGATTATTTTTATAAGCCATAAGGGCAAATAGACATATGGACCTAAAATAACATACTACTATAATATTTTAGAGTGTGCTTTTATGGTTCCTTATATCAGATTCTTTAAAAATAGTGTAAAACTTTAGTCCATAGTTTGTTATTTATAACCACAAAAAGTGAAGTCAACAAAAGGATAAAAGATTTCAAACTATGGGTTCAGGCATATTGCTCTAGGGGGTTAGCTGGATAGGGGAGGTTCAGAGTAAGGGCAACAAACAGTTACAATAGCTATGATCATCACCAAGCAGTGACAATGCCTTGTGGTGACATTGAATAATGGTTGCACATAGCCAGATGACCAACATAGGGTCATTTGTTTCCTGTGCAATTTGGAAGATGTTATCACTCTATAAGCACCTTCAAGAAGAAAAATGATGTTGTCACATTAGTTTTGCCATTTTTTGCTCCTATTAGAAAAAGCACCTCATATGGTACATGTCAACACCAATATTGAATCAGCTCTATATTCTCAATGAAATCATAGATAAAGCTTTATTAACTGAATAGATGTTCTATCAATAAAAAGCTAATAACAATTATTGAAACTTTGATTATGAATGCAACATAATTCTAATTGCCAAATATGAAAATTTAAAGTTGTCAATGACTGAATGACAAATATGTTCCTATAGAGTAAATGTTTGTCACCTGAATGTTACTTCTACCTCTTAGAAACATTGGAAAAAATCTTTTAGGATATTAAGCTGCATGAATTAAAATTTCGATCTACATTGTGAAGAAACTTTGCTCTTTGAAGATAAAAATGATCAAACAACTAGAAGATAGGAAACATTAGGCAATACTCGATGAAATCCATCTTCAAAATTGTTATGGGAGTCAAAAATGGTTGGTGATTTACTAGACTGATTTGCTGAGAATATATTATTATGAACATTGGGTGGGATGTCATGAGTAGGGCACCAAATATATGCAAGGATTATCTTCTGGTGTACAAGGACCTACCGCCAAGCCTTTACCATTTCAAATGACCCTTCTTTTGAATTTTAACTTACTAAAATAAATTTCTTAAAAATATTATTTGATATTGATTTGGATAATAAATTCCTTTCATTTTCCCCATATTTAGAACCTCCTATTTGATATATTATTAGTGCTAAAAAATATTTCAATTAATTAAAATGACTGTTTTAAGGACTACTTAATTTTGTCTTTCATCCCAAACGTCCTAAAACATAGAATAAAATCTCAACATTTGGAGATGTCCTTTTGTATATTACAGAGGTTGCTTATTTCTATTGAATTTCATAATTGATTTTTACATGTCAACTCAAGTACCTTTGTGTTGCACATCCACCATCCACATCCACCACTCCATGCCAAAGTATGAAACTCTACCTGCTTCATTGCCTTCATTTTTCAAAACTTGAAAGCCTACAATAGAAAAATTGGTCAGCAACCAAGCTCATCTTCATGCTCTCTGACATTGATGATTAAATCCTAAGAAAAAGTCTAAAAAAGCTCATATTCATGCTTATCTTAATTGAGTAGCTAAAATGAGAAGTCATATTATGTAAGACATAACATGGACAATGACAAGTTTTGCGAAATTTTCTCTTTATTTATTTAAGGCTAAGTACTTGATATAACCACTTGATCTTGATAGGTACCTTCTAAGTCTATTTTGATTATTCCATATAGGATATGAAAAAGGAGTTAAAACTTGACCTTAAGCAAGTGAAGGTTTAGAATGTCCGACCTGGTGAAGAAGTATAACCCTAACAAGTTGTAATATAAGACTATGAGGGCCTGTTTGGCACCAAATTTTTTTGGGATAAATCAGGTTTATCTCCTAAATTTTGGGGATAAACCTGGTTTGTCCCCAAGTTATCCTTATACCAAACATGGCATGAAGTGTTGGCTTGTGGGATATGCTAAGGAAACTTCTGTATATTAATATACCACCCTTATGAATAAGGATATGTGTTGCTCGGCTCAAGAGGAAAAGTTCCTCCATAAGAAAGATAGTGGGAGCAAGATATATACGGAAGATGTTCCAGTTCCACAACCCAAGGACATTTCTATTAAGATACTAGTTAATAATTACACATGGGCAATTCATATTGTCGACTCCAGAAATGGGTTCCGGATCGGCACCTCAAGTGTATTTCAATGAACTGAACCAAACTGTTCAGTTTGGTTTGGTTTACTGGTGCACCATTTTTTTTCATCCCTAATCACCTCTTCTGGTGGTGGTGAAGCTGTGGCTTTCGTCCTACACCTTCTCCACCCTAATTGGAAGGGGAAGGTGACTCGTATTGAGCCTGTAGATTCTACACTAATCGGGTCTGCCTACTTAAGTTGGGGATCCATTCTTATTGGGTTTGTAGACACAATATAAATCGAATCCATCAACTTGAGTAAATCGGGTTGGGAAGGTGCAAGGCAGCGATCCAAACGGTCGCTCCACCAGGGACCTATCTGGATCATTTTTAGTTATTTATATTTTTTCATTTTCTGAGGACCAATTTAGGTTGATCATGGATCAAATTTGTTCCACTGAATTGGCCAAGCAGGCCGATCTGATCCTGATCCCCACCCGATCTTGACCTGAAATACCTTGATCAGGGCAGTTCTGGAGAGATTATCCTGACTACGTACCACAAGCTGGAGAGACTGTCATTCCTTTGTAGCTGCAGTCCATATTTACATTTAAAATTTTGTCAATTGACGTGATATTATTATTTAATGATGAATTATAGCCTTCACACTCTCCCAAAAAGAGGAAATTGTTGTTGGAGTTCCGGATTTACAATTCAGTGTCCTGATATTGAGTGAACTAGTTAAGCATATAACTTGTAAGCTTTTCCAACATCTTCGGAGCATTGAAATGAGTAATAGCGTACCCATGTTTGTGGTTTCATGAAGCTCTGTGAAACATTACAGAGGAAATATTGAACTGCAATGGATGAGAGGCTCTGGTGATTCCGGAGCTCCTCATGGGGCCTACAGGGACTGCCCATTGTCTTCCCGTCAAGGGGGAGCCTGTGCAGGACAGCAGGAGGGTGTTCCCAGTTGGCACTCCATCGTTCTGGCTAGTGTTTGTGCCTACAGAAAGGCTCTCTCGAGAGGACCTGAGGGAGGTGTAAAGGTGCGACTCCAGGAAAACTTGCCTCAGAACCACTTTTTGGGGAAGGCTGTTCCTGTCGTTGAGGGAGGTTCTACCTTTCGAAGGCCCTTCCATGATGTCATTTTGTGAAGGCTGGTGGAAGACAATGGACTTATGGCCGATGTTATGAAACCTGCCATTTGCAGTCAGTTTGCAAGAATGGATTGAAGTGAGATCGTTGTAGAGGTGTGGGCCGCAGGGAGCGATTTTGCCCCATTGCTTTGACAAAGCCCTATGTCCCCCCTACAGGTCCTCTGCGATTGTTGTCTCCTCCAAAGGGATGCTGGTAGAGGACTTGTATCCTTTTCCATGTCCAGGGGTATGTGTGAGAAGCAATCTTTGTTAAGTTAGTGGCATGTGGTGACTATCTGATGCGGGATAAACCGGCTAGACCGGGCTAAACTAATCGAAAACAAAACGAACCAGCGCTAATCGCCGCTAAAGGACCTAAACGAGCCCAAAATGGAACGGACCGACTCGAATCGGTCAAAACAGACCCGAAACAGGACAAATCGGGCCCCAGACGGTCCAAACCGGGCTAAACCGGCTCAAAATGACCTGAACCGGCTTGAACCGGCCGGTTCAGGCACTGAACCGGCGCGAACCGGCGTGGACCGGGTCTGGACCCGGTTGAACCAGCCGGTTGGCCAGTCTGGGCCGCGGACCGGCCGGGCCCGACCCACGTGGGCCGACCGTGTGCATGAACGCGGGCGAGCACGAAGGGGGGGGGTCGTGGCTGTTCGCGCGGACGAGGCCGAGTGGTCGCGTGGCCGTTCCCGCGACGTTGACCGTCCGTCGATGTGGCGGCATCTCCGGGCGCCCACGCGGGCGCGGGCCGCGACAAAGGGCTGATCCATTTGTTCATGACCATCAACCTGATTCTATCCATGGTGTGAGGTCCAGGTTGGGTGTTGAATTAGTCTAGAGACTTTTTCTAGTCAACGAACATGTTTGGTTGGAGGTTTGCATGGTCTCGTCTTTTGTCTCGGTTTGGGATTCTTTGGCATCTGTTCATGTTTGTTGTCCAGTGGTGTGTGAGCAGGAGCTCCCAGTTTCATTGCAAGTGGTACTACCGGGACTCGGGGAGGTAGATGGATCCGGATTTTGTTCCGTCTTCTCCTTATTTGAACAGTGGTCACAAGGCAGACAATATTTAGTTAGAGACATTACATGTTCAATTCAAGTATTAACATCTCCGTGGAACATTTAGAAGGTCTAATTAACAATCTTTAATTTGCCATTTTATTTACCGATATTGTGGAATCTTCTTAGCTCTAGTGAATTGATGAATCTGGTAGGAGTTGGCACATGTTTGATGATGACGTCAGATCAATCTTGAGTATTATTGGGTTGAGCTTTCTGGGTACTGAACAAGACGTCAGAAATTTCTTTGACAACCTCAAACATGATCTGGTTTACCCGAGATGGTCTATGAACAATAAGAATAGTAACAAACAGAGAGTGGGTTCTAGAGAATTGAATTTCTTATTGAATAATGATGTTATGACATATTGTAGAAAAAGAAGTGAGGGGGGGGCGGAGACATTGTCATATATACATGATTAGTGTGATCAGTTTGAATTGTTGAGGTATAGTGGGCAAAGAGAAAGTCAGAGACCTATACAACATGATTGCTTTTTGGAATCCAGATTTTATTCTTCTGCATGAGGCCAAACAGATTTCGTCAATAGTGATTTGTCTAAGGGTTTGAGGCATGCAATTGATAAGCTTGTCTTGGGTTCCTTCTAGCAAAAGAAGTGGAGGTCTGGCAATCATCTTGGGCAGTAGCAGAATTCTTGTAGAGGAAGCTTATAAAAATAAACATATTCTAGTTCTCAAGGTCAAGGATTTCAACAATGGCAACTCATGGTTCTTGTGTAATGTTTACAGTCCTGTGGATGGTACTAACAAAATCATTTTCTTTTCTAATCTCAAGGATGTTTTAGACAACGACTCCAACCTTACTTGTTGTGTTGGCGCTTGGATGGGATTCCAACACCGTCCTTAAACCTGGTGAAAGATTGGGCCAGGATATTTGGATGCTAGAGATGTCTATGTTCAATGATTTTGTCAATGATTGTGGCTTGATTGAAATTCTGACCCTTGGAATTGACTTCATATGGTCTAATGCAAGATCTAAGTCAAAGTTGGATAGATTTCTTATGTCTCATTCATTGGTACAGTTGTATTCCTTGCCTGAGTCTTTTCACCTTTCTAAGGTGGTTTGTGACCGTTGTGTTGTCGGCACCAGATGTTACAGGTCTAACTTGCCAAGGATAAGAAATTTGTTTTCAAATTGGCTTGGTGCATAGATCCCAAATTCAAAGATTTGATGAAAGAGGGGTGGAATTGGCAGACTCCATGCTCCCCCTTGGCTACCGACAGATTTGTTTGTAAACTCAAGTGACTAGAGAAGCACGTGAGGAGGTGGGTCAAAACAATGTCCCATGCTTCAGCCGAGGTGAGGAATGGCTATATATCCATGCTGGATTGCTTTGAAAGATTGAATGATGCTGGCTCGATTTTGGAGGAACAAAAAGACCAATGTAATAGACTTAAGTTCAAGCATGGAATGCGATCTCCCGAGAATCTCTCGAGATCTCCCAAGAATCTCTTTTCTTCCGTGTGTCCGAGAAACGAGATCGCCGAAACGAGAAAATCTATGTAGTACCTGTGATACCTTGATCTTCTCCGCCTATTATTATCCCCAACTTGTTAGATGATCTTGTTAAGTTTCTTTCTTATATTGCCAATTTTATTATGGAATCCATCCAAATATTCATCTAAACATTATTGTTTGATAAAATTTCATAGCTTAATATTTTAATGACTATATATGTACAGTTGGCCCAAAATGTTATCAATCTCCTATCCATATTGTTCAAGATGAAACTTTGGTCTAACATAAAATCCTTTATATGTCTCATGTTAACAATAGTTCACCATCTCTGTATTACGCTTTTAATTCTCTCACAGCTTATTTTAATTTTTAATATGAGTTCTCTTGTCCTTTTCAAGAAGATTATATGACATTCTACATTTAAGCATGCACATTGATTGGTATTTCTAAGATCTAATCTCTTGAGATTTTTTCGAGATCTTTTATTTTCAATCTCTGTGAGATAAAATATAGATGTGAGATGACAATCATTGGGTAAAGTATAAATGAAATCCGAGATCTGATCTCCCGAGATTTTTCCGAGAATCTCACGAGATCTCTTCTCTTTCACGCTTCCGAGATGAAGCTGAGATCCGAGATGACAATCCTTGAGTCCAAGTACAAATAATGGTATCTTAGAGAGGAGATTAAATGGAAACAGAGGTCAAATGAGATTTGGTTAAAATAAGGCGACAAGAACACCACATTCTTCTATACTTAAGCTTACATCAGAATGAAGAACAATACCATCCACAAGTTTATCATGGATGGGACTAATTATGAAGGGACTGAGCAGATTGGTCTTCAAGATACAAAGTTTTATAGACATCTCTTTAGGGAAGATAAGTGCTGGAACCTTCTTATCAACTTCATTATGCCCAAGAAGCTTGATGTTACTGATGCTGAGTCTCTTATATGGAAGTTTACCGAACAGGAGGTTCTTAATACCATTAAGGATATGGATCCTTACAAAGCATTATTCTTATTGTTGGGACATTTTCAAGTAGAAATTGATGGCCATGATCGGATAGTTTGAAGAAAACCCCTACTGCATCAAGTTTCTTAATTTAACCACACTTATCTTGCTGCCTAAAAAGGAGAACATGGAGGATGTTAAAGACCTCAGCTGATCAATCTTCATAATTGCAGTTACAAGATTATTACTTAGCTCCTGGCTACCAGGCTCAGATGCTCAGTAGACTTACTGATAAATTGACTTTCTTTTCATAGATTGCTTTTATTTAGGTACATATATACTGGATAATTTCATGGTTGCTTATGAATACCTACATTACTAAAGGATAAGATACAGAGAATGTATCTTATTGAAGCTTGACATTGATAAAGCTTATGACAGTGTTAATTGGGACTGTATTCTCATAATGATGCAACTTATGAGTTTCAAGAGCAGATGGATAGAGTGGATCAAGAGCTGTTTCACTACTACCAGATTCTTAGTCGACATTAATGGTAGGTAGTTTGGTCTCTTTTCCTCTTCTAGAGGGCTCTGGCAGGGGGATCCAATCTCTCCCATCCTCTTCGTCATTTTCAGTCAAGTTCTCAATTTTATGTGTGGTAAAGCTGAACAAGTTGGGTTGATTGAAGGTATTGATGTAGGGGATAACAAGGAGATAATCATACATCTTCTCTTTGTAGATGACACCTTACTATTCTTCTCTGGCAAAACTGGTAAATGTTTCATTATAAGAATTTTGCTTCATTTTTAGAAGCTGTGATATGGCTGAGAATAAACTAGGAGAAAAGCGAACTCATTGGCTTTAACATTAATGAGGAGCAGAGACTTCTCCTACAAAGTATTTTCAATATGTCATGGACCTCATTACCTATGAAGTATCTTGGGCTCCCATTATCAAACAAAGGCACCAAGAGTAAGGATTGACAATGTGTGATCTTGAAGATGGAAGGCAGACTTCAAGGGTGGAAAGGTATAATATTATCAACTGGGGTAGATGGCTCCTTTCTAAGATAGTGTTACAATGCATCCTCTCTTTTTCTTTTCTATTCTTAAGGTGCCTAAAGGTTTCTGTAACAGATAAGAGTGAATTAGGGTGAGATTTTTCTGGCAAGGGAACACTGTCAAAAGGGGGCTTCACCTTATAGGGTGAGATCATGTGTGCAGACAGCAGAAATTCCATAGAAAGGCGTGTAGGTCTGGTTCCTTTGAAGCTATCAATAAAGCACTTCTATTCAAGTGGCTTTGGAGACTAAACTTGATCAGACATGCTATTTGGGCTAGGATTGTGCTTTCCAAGTACGGGTTAGGGAAGAATGGTGAATGGATTAGAGATGTTAGTGACAGAGGCAGATTGTCCAACATTTGGAAATGTATACTTTGTAATTGGGATTTCTTTATTGCTTCTTGTACCATAGAGGAGGGGAACAGCACGAGGACTTGTTTCTTGGGAGACAAGTAGACTGGACATGATTATCTGCCTACCTTATTTCTTTTTCTTTTTAGTCTCTATCACTATCCTTATGCTACAGTTGGTAACAACTGGGATATCATAGTAAAATGGTGCCTGCTTTAAGAAGAAATCTAAAAGATGAAGAGGCCGAGAATGTTTCTAGACTATTGATCCTGGATAATCATGTGTGCCTTATGAATCAGGAGGATGTTCTCGTTTGTTAGCCATGTAAGAAGTCAGTATTCATAGCCAAGTCTACTATTTGCAAATTATTTTAGGTGGGTGTGTTCATTCCAAGGAAGGCTAGGTCGCGGGTCGTGATGGGTCGCGAGACCCCCAGGCCGACCCGGGGTCGCGACCCTATTTTTTAATTTTTTTTGAAAAATTTAAAAAAATTAATAAAAATGCGAAAAAAATCAAAAAAATTTACAGAAAAATCGGGGAAAATAAATGACATGATTTACACAAATGATACATCAACTTTACTCCAATGTGACGTGTTCTACATTTTGTAGGTAGTTGATGTACTCTCTCTATATCATTTGGGTTGAGTACATAGCTTGATACATGCACACATGACGCTCATATTCGTCAATCCCTCGGGAAACTATCCTAAGACTTGATCCAAACGAGTCACCATAACTATAGGTCGATTGGATCGAAGTATCCGATGACTCCACATAATTCATTCCACAATACTCTTGATCGTATGTAGGGAACCAAGAGCCTTGGGATGAATCATACACATAGTCGGAGGCATCGTGGTATACTGTTCCAACTCCATGGCTACGATGATCTCCTCTACCTTGTGGCCTTCTACCATGATCAGCGTCTTGGGTCACATGAGTATACTGCTCCTCGCTGGTAAAACGTAACGACGTTGTAGAAGATATGGGAGGATCTGGGTCCCTTGTACTTGTAAAATGTTTGCGCCCCCGTATCCACCACCATCATTGCTGCTACTCTTTGACGACGAATCCTCGGACGTCTAGTACTGCACTCAGATGTTTGGCTCCGGCATATCTTCTCGATCGTCTTCGACCGTATCAGCATCTGCAATATCAAAAGGATCAGTCATAACTTGTTTACCTTTTCTCCTACTTTGCGTACCTTGACTAGTTCCTTCTCCGGTCCTTTGTCGCTTTGCTAGAGAGAGAGGGATCTGGAATTCCTTGGCCAAAGGGACATCGTTGAGCACTCCTTCAGCCCATTGTCGATCTTCTGGGTTGAACTCTGGTTCTCCCAACCCTTCTCGTTCGTTGACCCAAGCTTCTAAGGAGTTCTTCTCGTAGAATATTTGATCCAAATCAATGTCCTCTTCAATTTGTGGCTCCTCGACCGAACGTCCCGCCACCTGTGATATCCAACTCTTTTATTCCATCCGGTTCTGCTTCATTCTCTCCAAATTCCTCAACTTTAACCTCATATTGTAGTGACAATACACGAGGTCTTCAAGTCTCCTTGATGTCAACCTATTTCTTTGTTTCGTGTAAATCAAAGCTGAATGTAGACCAATTCTTCTCGCAGCCCAAAGCCGAAGTGGTTTGACTTAGGACCCTAATGGCTACGTCCGCCAAGTCCTTGTACCCTGGTACTTTACCATGGTTCATCCACCAATCAGCTGTATAAATGGAATGTCTCTCATTATTATCTAAGTAAACTTTGATTAATTAAGTGATGAAAAACATTGCTACGTACCCGGACTTAGTAGCATCACAGCTCGTTCAACTCTGCTCGTTCCAAAGTGAAAACTCCGCATTCTGTAATCGTACATCTTGTTGCAGGCGATAATAGCCCGGTCATTGTCACCAAGCAACCGTCGGATGACGCTCTTCATCTCATCTAATAGCTCGTTGGTTGCCTTGAACTGTGGACTATAACAATACCTTGGGTTGAAAAAGTAACCTATGAACCAAATAGCAATAGTAAACAACTTATACATATCTGACATTAAAAAAAAGATTAGTAAATGTTTAAGAAAACATACCTGCTGCATGTATGGGTTGATGTAACGTATGTTCCCAGAGGCGATCTATGATATCCCACCACTTGGTGAAGTCAGACACGGTCTTGGAGATTTCTTCCTTCGCTCTCTCAACCGCATCATATAAATATCCTATGTCTGCTTTCCTATCTCCGTCAACTATCCTTAGTACCTTCACTATGGGTTGGACGATGTCTAACGTCTTCTTTACAACTTTCCAAAAATCTCCACTCTCTATTGTCTCCTCTACTTTTCTCCCCTTTCTCTTATCCGATGTGTTACATCTAGCTATCCAACTACCCCAACCCGGTGAAATGACCATCTGAGTTAGAGCTCTCCTTTGACTTAATAAACTTTCTAACGAAATATAGTGGGAGG
The DNA here is from genome assembly GCA_036172225.1 of Cryptocoryne crispatula var. balansae. NCBI lineage: Eukaryota > Viridiplantae > Streptophyta > Magnoliopsida > Alismatales > Araceae > Cryptocoryne > Cryptocoryne crispatula. Next base: position 23,295,273 of record CM069927.1, on the reverse strand, counting down.
CAAACCGAGTTGCATCAGGCCGTAACAACTCTCACCCCTTGGTGTATTCCCTCATAAGTGCAAGGACAAAGTTGTGGTTGTAAATAAATGAAGAAATAAACTGGGCTAGCTTAACTACCATGTCTATTTGAGGATCCTTACATATATCCTCCAACATTAAGTCTAAGGAGTGAGCGGAACAAGGTGTCCAATACAACTTTGGTCTTTTGACCATAAGCATCTGTCCGGCCGCTTTGTATGCGGCTGCATTGTCTGTGACTACTTGAACTACCCGGCTCTCTCATATTTCTTCTATCACTCCATCTATCAATTGGTAAAGATACTCCACATTCTTTACCTATCCTGATGCGTCGACTGACTTCCAAAAGACCGTGTCGGCTTGACTGTACACTAGGAAGTTGATCATTGTCTTCTTAGTTATACCTGTTAAGTATAAGATATTAACTAAGTTATACCAAAAAGAATGTTTATACATTTAATATAAATGAGTAAAAGAAAATTTACTTACCGGTCCATCTGTCGGTCATTAATGTGCAACCTCGTTCCTCCCATATTCGTTCAAATGATGCTACGTACTTCTTTATTTCTTGCACCTCCATAGGAAGATATACATTGTATATCTCCTTTGGGTTTGGATCAGGCACTCCCCTCCCAACATCTGTGATCGTGTCGATCATGTTCTCGTAGTATGCCCTTCGCGGCATTTGCCGGAATGCTGTGGTGAAAGAACCACCTTGACGTTGTCCGGCCAATCTTCTCCTTACATAATTTTAGGTTCTTCATTGCCGCCGTGATTGTCGTTTGACGTTGTCGTGGTCTGATGATTACGGGATCCACGAGACCTACTGCCGGGTCGTCGTCTTGGGTGAGATGATGATCCTCATCTTGCGGTTGGTTGTTGGATCCTCTTCCACTTCCTCGACCACTCCCACTTCCAGACCCTTGACCCATCATTCGGCCAGTGCGTCTATGCAACTCTTCGTCGGCGAACGATCTTCGACTTGCTTCCATTCCTCGTAAGAGGTCATCTATTTAAGAAATTTTCAAGTATTCAACTACTTAATTATCTTTTAAAATAGAAGAATGAACTACGTTTATGAGTAACACCTCCCATACCTTCGTACTCTTCATCTCCAAAAATATCCGGCCTCTCTTGTCCGGTCACGTAAATGTGTACGGAATGCTATGTAGTCAGAGGCGTGAGGCGACCGAGGCGAGGCACCCCTCGCCTCGCCTCAGGCGCTTGAGGCGGGCGCCTCAGGCGCCCGAGGCGACATTTTTTTATTATGATATTTAATTTTCATACTTGGAAAATATATATAAGAAGGTGAAAAAATATAAAAAAATACAGTGAATACATCATAAATGCAGGAAATATATATGAAAATGCAAGGAATATATTTAAAATTGCAGGAAAAATAAAAGTTATGTCCGAAAATGCAGATAAAATTATCTAATAAAGCTGAACATATCTAAAAAATTGTGGAAATACAAAAAACAGCAGAAATTACATTAAAAATATATTAAACGATTACTGCAAAAATAAGTTGAAAGAAGTACCTTTTCTCATTTCATTTCCATAAGCATGCCTAAAAATTTAACACATCACCAAAAACAAAAAATATAATACATCAAGTAGAAGGATGTTGAATAATAATGATAAACCAAACATAGAAGTACATAAATAACGATAAGTTCACAACAACATTAAAAGGTACATTCATCTAATGTCTCTCCAATCAGTTAACACAAATATCAATTATCAATCGGAAGAGTAAGAGTCATCATCATCAGTAATATAAACATGAATATCCCCATCCAATTCTGAGGTATCTTCATCCATGGCCACACTCTTTCCTTTCTCAATCCTTTGCCTTTTAAAGGCCTCTGCTCTAGTGGATGGACCTTCCTCTTCATCAATACCTACTGCTAGTTCAACTTCCCTCCATGTGAGGTCCTCTCCTTCATGCACATACTCGTCGTCCTCTCTAGTGATCCACTCATCAGCCTCATCAATATCGTCCAAAGAAATAGGATCATGATTGAACTTCTCCATCCTAAAATGGCGATCTCGAAGCCTTTGATTGTATTGGACATAGACAAGATCGTTTAGCTTTTTTTGTTCCAATCTATTCCTTTTCTTTGTGTGCACCTATAATTTAAGGATGAACATCAGTTTAAAGTATCTAATGAAACATGCTAAATAATGAATGATACTAGTGCATACCTGCTCAAAGGTACTCCAGTTGCGTTCACAACTAGATGCACTACAAGTGAGACTCAATACCTTGATGGCGAACCTTTGCAATTGAATAACCTTACTTCCCCAATCCTTCCACCAATTTGCTAAAAGAAAGATGAGAATTAATCAAATTTAAAACAATACTTTGAAATGTATAAATGAAAAGTTTTAAAAAGTTAAATGTCAACCTGGAATAGAAGTTTTTCTTTGTCTAATGGCCATATCTCTACCAAATAGGCCCTCAGCATCTCTGTATGTATTTAGTTGCTTGGTAATCATATCTTGCTCATCAGGACTTTCAATTAGCCTCTCAATGGTATCATAGAGTCCTTGTTTAATTTCTCCATCACTCTCAACATCTGGATTTGAGTAAAAAAATTGGGGTTAAGATAATAACCCGCTGCATGTAATGGACGATGGAGTTGATTGTCCCACCTCCTATCAATAATGTCCCAAATTGGACCGTATTTGTCAAACTTCTCATCCAAGGCACTCTTAATGCCTTCCTTTGCCCGGTCCATTGCTTCATATATGTAGCCCATTGCTGGTTTCTCACCATCCACTAGGCGTAAGACAATCACAAGAGGCTTGAATATTGAAAGAGCATATGCTACACCTCTCCAGAAAGTTGTTTTCAAAATGATGTCACATGATTTCTTTCCCTCAGTTTGCTTAGCCCATCAGTTGCTAGAGCCAGTCCACTCTTCAGATGTAAACATCCTTCTCAATTCAGCCTTCAAGTTGTGTAGGCTCTCTAAGTTGAGATAGTTTGTTGCAAACCTTGCACGAAAAAAAATAAACAGGTTAATGGCATTCAATATCACAAGTCAATTCACAAACCAATTTAAACAATATAAAAATACATTTCAAATTGAGATTTTACCTTGTGACTGCTGCCCTACACAAATTTCTTCCATTGGTGAACTTCCTCATCATGGCAAGAACCTTTGTATGCTCATAAATAAATATCGTCACATACTTCGCATGCCTAATTGTGGATTTGATACCCGACAATTTAGAAATATTTGCTAGCATCAAATCAATGCAATGGGCTGCACATGGTGTCCAAAACAAACGAGGATGCATAGACATCAACAATCTCTCTGCAGCTACGTAACTTGCCTCGTTATCCGTTACAATTTGGATAACATTTTTCTCCCCAACTTCAAGAACTATTTTGTCCAACAAATCAACCAACAACCTTGAAGATGCATCTATTGATTTTAAGAAGACTGTGCCCGTAGGTGTGTTGACTAAAAAAATTATCAATGTTCTCCCTCTTCTATCTGTCCAAGCATCGGACATGATAGTGCATCCATATTCCACCCAACTTCTTTTTTCTTTTTCAACTAAATCTTTAGTTATTTGAAGCTCTTTTACAAGCAAGTTTTCACGTACCTCATGATATGATGGACCTTTCAATCCCGGGCCAAATTGACCAATAGCCTCTAACATGGTTTGAAAACTATTCAAACGTATGATGTTGAAAGGTATACTTGCTTGGTACATCCACCGAGCAATGTATTGCACTACTTTTTCCCTCTCTTCCTTCAAATGCTTTTTGTCTTTCACACTCTTCTCTTTGGAAACCTCTGGATTTTACCTCATAAAACGGTCCATAGGACCTCTCAAACGAGGAGGCAAAAATGCTGGATCACAAACAACTAATGTATCTTTAGCTTCTATGCCTGTCTCTGAAGTGTTGACACCAAGAAGGTTGTCTCTTCCCTCAATCTCTCTGATCACTGCAACCTTTTCGAACCAAGCTTGTTTAGCTTGCTCCATATGTTGTTTAACCTTTTCTCAGATTTGAACTTTGAAGTTTTTAGATTTTGGATTTGAAGATTTTTTTTAGATTTGAGCTCTCAAATTTGCAATTTTCTGGAATAAGTTTCGGTTGTTTTAAGGGTTGATTTCAATCTTTTTTGAGGATTGATTTGTTGAATTCAGATTTAATGAAGTATGATTTTTTTATGGTTTAAGTTCTTTCAATGTGTTTTCTATTCTTTCAAGTTTATAAGACTGTTAAAACTCCTATAACATTATGTTGAACCAAGAAAATTCTAAAACCTAAAAAAGGGTTAAACACGTGCGCGTGTTAATCAGAAAAATATATACCGGTTTCGTTGAAACCAAATCTAGAAAGAAATAAATCCTGATTGGATAAACAACACTTTCTTAGCATCGTCAACGTCATGAAACAACACCGACGTCGACGTCGAAATCAGGTCCGAACGGCCCTTTGTTCGCCATACATGAAAGGAACAAGGCTGAGGGCCTTTCACTTTCGTCGACATCGCAAAACGATGTCGACATTACAGCCGAAACCAGGTCCAAAAGCGTCAATGCGCGGAGGAAGGGTACATGGCATGTTCGCGACCGTCGACGCCGCGAAACGACGTCGACGTCACTGCCAAAATCGGATATGAAAACGCTGATGCATAAAAGACGGATCAAGGCACATTCACCTCCGTCGACGCCGTGAAACGACGTCAACATCGCTGCCAAAATCGGATCTAAAAACGCTGATGCGTAAAAGACAGACCGAGGCACATTCACCTCCGTCGATGCCGCGAAACAATGTCGACGTCGCTGCCAAAATCGGATTTGAAAATGCTGATGCGTAAAAGACGGACCAAGGCATGTTCGCCTCCGTCGACGCAGCGAAACGACGTCGACATCGCTGCCAAAATTGGTTCTGAAAACGCTGATGCGTAGAAGACGGTCCGAGGCGTGTTTGCCCCCGTCGACGTCACGAAACGACGTCGATGTCGCTGCCGAAACCGGATCTGAAAGCGCTGATGCGTAAAGAACAGTCCGAGGCATGTTTACGTCTGTCGACATCGTAAAACGATGTCGACGTCGCTGTCGAAATAAAGCAAAATAATATATATATATACCTATGTGCCAGAAGAAGCCGGTCGTTCCCCGTCGCCGTCGGACTCCAGTCGGCGTAATCAACTTCCCCTTTTGCCGTTGTCTCCGCAAGGGAGAGCCGCTGGGGGAAGTTCTCGCCAATGGAGATGGAAAAGAAGGAGACGGAGAAAGCACCGCCACCGCTGCGTCATTGACCGGCACCTCCACTGTCCTCCAATCGCACAAGAAGACACCGCAGAAGTCCTCGCGAGCCGTTGATGCCGCCCAAGTCACCGAGAGGAAGAAGGTTCGCCGCTAGCACCTTCGTGCGCAGTTCGGCCGCGCGAGAGATATAGGCGCGCGAAGAGACGTCGGGGAGAGAGAAGAAGCACGGTATCTCGGGTGCACTGTTCACCCGAGGTCAAATCCCGGTCAACACCATCTCGGGTGAACAGTGAAGAGAAAAAAAAAAAACAGCCGCCATATGCGTAGCCGGCCGCGCGAGCGCGCGCGACGGCGGCCGCCGCCGCTGCACACGATGCAGCTGCGCGCATGGGTCAAACCCCGGTCAAACCGGGGGAATTTAAAAAAAAAATCCCGCGCATACCGCGCGGGCCGGTGGGCTGCGCAAGCGCGCGCGGCGCGCAGCGGCCGCGGCCACTGCGCGTGACCCAGTCAAAGCAAGGGGGGAAAAATGATGAATGCCACGTTGGCCAGCGGCCCACGGGCGCACGCGGGTGCAACCGCGCACTACCCCCGGTCAAACCGGGGGTGATTTTGGTCAAACAGACCTTAAAATCAAAAAAAAAGAAAAAAAATGGGGAGACTCGATCAACCAGTGCCCCCATGATCTCCATGTCCAGGGAGTGGCCCCACTCCTTGGATCCGGTCACCCCAAGGTGACTTTACCACCAGGTTTGACTTTCGGTCAAACAGAAGCATAAAAGAGGGAGAAAAGGAGGTTAAACTCACCACTGAATCGGGTCACCCCCCACTATTACGAAAATGGGCTTAGTGGGGTGATTTTTGTGACCAAAATATCCCTCCAAAATCTTCTATAAATACCCCCACATGGCCATACGTGGGAAAGGTTGGAGAGTGTTGGAAAGAAGTTGGCTTTAGAGGAGAGAGAAGCTCTGATCTTTAAAGTGAGTCTCAATTTCTCCAAAAGGAAGGAAGGGTTTTGCCCAACTTCCAAAGAAAATTCTAACCGCCTCGAATCGGCTTTTGGCCATTCGAGAAGGGAGTAAGGGTTTCGCCCAACCTCCAAAGTCCAATCGATCCTGATCCTATCTCGTTTCGCGAGAGGGATCGAGTAGCCCGCATTTAAAAATGCGTACTTGAGCTACTCGGGATCAAATAGAAAATCCAAATCAGTAAAGCCGAAATGCCGATCAAACCGAACGGGAATTCAAAGAGAAAACCCAAATCGGTAAAGCCAAAATGCTGGTCAAGCCGAAAGGGAATTCTAAATGAAAACCTAAATCGGTCAAACCGAAATGCCGGTCAAACCGAACGGGAATTCTAAATGAAAATTTAAGTCGGTAAAGCCGTAATGCTGGCTAAACTGAACACAAGTTATGATATGTATTGAGAAGAAAGACTTGAATGCCCTCTCATTTGTTGTACTTCTATGTACACAGATCGACATGAAATGAAATTCAAGTTCGATTGATGTGTTATGTTACTCCAAAAGTGACATCAAATCCCCATGGACTCCAAAAGATGGAATAAACTAAATAAATCATTTAAATAATTTTCCAACTTAATCAAATAATTAAATTTGATTAAATCAAATCAAATAATTACTTATTTATTAACAAAAATGCCATCATAATCAAATCAAATTCATGCCATAAAATCATACATAAAAAATGACTACAAATGGCTACAAAACATGTTAAGTTTGAATCCGACTTAACCATAAAAATTAAATCAACCTAAATAGATAATGCTACTTAATTAAATAAGTATGCATAACAAAATCCAAATCAAATAAATAATCAAAACATTAATAAAATGTTAACATAATCCAACCAAAATTATGTCGTTAAATAATGCATAAAAAATGTCAACCAATGACTACAAAAAACAAGTTATGTTGGATTAAAATCAACCATGAAAAATTAAAGTGATCAATATTATTAAGAAAAAATCTTAATAATAATAAGAAATTCACTTAAATCAAGCAAAAAATGCTAACAAACACATTACAAAGATGGAAATTAATTCCTACAAACAAATAAAAAAAAGAGATCAACTCAAAATTATCTAAGTCAACAAATGACCAAAGACATGAACAAAACAAAATCAAATCAAATCTTAAATAAAAAAGAGAATCAATGAACCCAAACTTAAAAGTTTGAATTAAGTTCAACCAAATTCCATCTCATAAGGCCATGGGGATATGTCTTCTAGCTTTGTGTTTATGTGGATGAATGACTTCCGATTAGTATGTTGCTGTGACGGTCAATCAAGGGTGTTCGAGTGTTCGCTCGATGTAATTAACACCGGAATATCGCAAGTCCGGTGGAGAGAGGTCAAATTCTATTTTTAAAGAACTCAGATAACCTCATAAAATAAATTGTGGTTCAGATCATCTAAGTGATGGGTGATACCCATGTCGGCACTTAGCAAATCTGTGGAACCATCGGTGTTCCTATAAAATAATACCACATCAAATTAGCTAATACTCCTATGAATACCACATATTTTCATAGTAATCAATGCTAGCCTAAAGCAACAGAATTTTCTAAAAAAGGGAATTCTGATGAGAGAAAACTCGAGGTTTCAACACATTACAACCATTGAACATTGAAGTTCTCATTGATCAGGATGAACTACACATGTGGGAAGGGATGCAAGCCATAGCTCTCATCAGTTGGGTAGGGTATAACCTCATTGTATTTACCTTATCGGTTAGGTATGGATATGTTGGCATTAAAAACTCATGCTTGGCCTTTCCCTTAACCTAAAGTTTATGAGAGTGATGCATATTACATTGAAGTGCATGTGGAAAGGAAGGAATCATAATTCTCATTCAATTTTGACATGATATATCCTTTCCCGGTATCATCCTCACTTAATTCAAGGGTTGGTTTAGTATGGCAGCATGCATGACCTCCCCTCAAATTAGTGAGATTTTTTTTCTTAGTAGATGGAGTTTGATACTCCTTACTTCGGGGAAAGGATCAGTATAGTATATGGGGGCATGCCCATCTACTAGTTTAGGATCGTTACATGCCGGGGGCTTATCTGAGTGTCAGTCTAGGGTCAAAATGGGATATGGCCATGTGAATGCCAAAATTATGAGATTTAATTGTGTTTGTTGATTTCAACGTAATTAAGATTTTTTGCTCAAGGGGTTTTGTTGGTCCGTTCAGTCCTCGTTGGGCCTCAATAGCCAATTTGGTTCTTATTGGGCCTTGATGGTCTGCTTGAGCTTAAATGGACCTTAATGGTTTGTTGTCCTTCATTGTCTTCAAGCCCAATGGGCTGATTTGCATCATCTTGGCCTGGATGGCCTATCTTCTTCATGTCTTCAAGCCCAATGGGCTGATTTGGGCTGACTTGCATCATTTTGTCCCAGATGGCTCGTGTGAATTGGACGTTGTGGGTCTGCCATCTGGTGCCTCCTTAAGCTCAGTAGCTTGCTGCCATATACCTTTAGATCTTAGGACTTGCTGCCCTATATTTAGGCCATGCAAGAGGCTGTGTAGGATATGCAAAACATGGAGCTAAGAGGCTGTTTTATGGATCAAAACATGTTACAATTTGGAGGGTATAGGTGTACGCTTGCAGGTGGTCCGGGTATCCTTAAGCTCAATGAACATTAAGGGAGCCGAATCCTCCCTGATTTATGGATCTAAGTATATGTTTAAGATGTTCATCATGGGGGCTGTAGGATATGATGTTAGTCATGGGTCTATAAATGTATAGGATAAAGGGATGGGTAGATAGGCATGTGTGGAGAGGGTTATGATCCTCCTCACCTCCACCCTGTCCCTTCATGTGATGTGCATTATTAATGGCTTTAGCACCCTCGACAGGAGCATGAGACTTTGACACATAGCACTCAATTGTAGCATGACAATCTTGTAGCAGGTTCTGCAGCAACGCCTACCAGGGCACTGGTTTGCAGTATATTCAGCATAGTATAGGAAGCATCCAGAAGAACTTGTGACATGGGCAGCATCATGGGTTTACGGCTTTCAACACCATGGAGGCAGCATCATCATCATTTCCATTACCAGCAGGAGCATGGATAGGAAGAATGGAGTGGGCATTAGTCCATTCTTCACTCATCTTGGTGTGTAGCATCATGGCAGTAGGAGCCAGCATTGGCTGACATGTAATCAACGCATCACGTATAGGCTACAGGTGTGGCATCTATAGAGAAATTGGGGTGGGTATTAACCCATCATCCCTTCATCCCTCCATAGCAAACAGCCACAACAGCAGCTATTGCCTCGGTATAGGCAAGGCAGCATGGCATCAGGACTGTGGCAGCAATGACCTGTGGTTTGGCAAGCCTCTGCAGCAATAAGACCATTAGGAGGAAACTTTGGCAATATCATCTTCATTTCCTCCCATGGGTGCAGGTAGCAGGAACATAGCAGCAGCAAATCTATGGTTCAGCCATAGCAGCACCATAGCACCAGCAATAGCATGAGAGCATTAGGAGCAACTCGGCATCACTGACAGGAGCATGGGGAAGGCTGTGGCTCTTCTTCACCTCCCTGGTTTGCAGCAGCTGCAGGAATACCAGCAGCATCAGGATCATGGGCAGGCGGTTACCCAGGACTGATTTGAGAGCATTCTCAGACCAGTTTAGGGGTGTATTTCAGGGGATTTTCAGACCTGTGCAGGTATTTGAACAGAGGGATTTGTTGACCTTTTGAGGGCTGAAATGGGGGGGTTTGATGACCTGTTTTTGGACTGCTTTGTTGTCCGAACAAGGTCAAGTTTCAGGGGTTCACAGGGGCTGTTAACAGAGAATTTTAAGGACCCGTGATAAGGTATTTTGAGTACGTATAGGCTACATTGAGGTCAACTTTTGGGTCAAAACAAGGGGTTTAAGTAAGATATCAAGGGAATTTCAACCCTATTTGGCTTGGATATGATGGGCCTGTGTAGTAGTTAGTGAGGACACTAGATTTTGGCCTCGGTTCAATCAAGTATATGGTCGACGTAGAAGAAATTTGGGTTCCATATGGCTCGGAGATACTTATCCATATTTCTTTTAGTTAGGATTTATTTTTCTTGATTTTTCTAAGGTGTCTACCTAATTTTTAGAAAATTTAGAAATTTCTTTCGTATTTTTCATTTGTCTGCTGTTTTTCTGAATTTCTGTTGTAAATAGTGGGCCGGATCCTATATAAAGGACCGAACCCCTCCATTCAGCGCATGATACATTGAATACTATTCATTGAGTTTTGCTTCCGGTTTTACCCTCACCTGTACGCAGGTCTCCTTAAACCCTTGTGGGCTTCTCTCTCTCCTTCACTTTACGCGGATGGCTGGTTCGCGCTCCCGAGCTCCTCCCGATGGCGAACCCTAGCGGTGGTCATCTTCCTCCCGTTCTCCCTCCTCTGATGGAGATACTGGTGTGCGCCTTTGGAGAGTTCTTCTCCTCCTCCTCCCTGGATCTACTGGTTCGTCTTGAGCTCCATCTCCGTAGGATCACTCTTCCGATCTCTACGGGATTTCCTCTTTCTTCTACTCCTTGAGGATAGCTCGTCCTCCCCTTCTCCTTCTTCTTCTTGAGGATAGCTCGTCCTCTTCTCATTCTTCCGGATCTGGTTCTGGCGAGTCCTCTTCATTCGTCTAGACTTCTTCCTCTTGGTACTACTGTGCGGAACTTCGAGGCTGGCATTACTGGTAGCCGAAGTTCTTCTTCCTTGCCGGATGCAGAGCCTTCGCTGTTGCCTTTTGTTGGCTGAATATATGCTAATCTCCGTCCGCAGAGGTTGTTGAACCTAGCTATTCCGAGGCTCCTAGCCGATGATGAAGGGATCCACGTCTTAAGACTGTTGCGCTCGAACAGATATTGCCTTAGTCTTTGAATCAGGCTGGAAGTCAGTGGTTTCCTTTCGGATATGAGATAGCTTCACTATGCTACCTCTGAGTCAAATCCAGAGCTCTACAGTATATTAGGAAGCTGTTTTCCCGATTCATCTTACTGTTTTGCTCCGAGATTACGAAGGTGTCAGTATTCATATGAGTTTTCGATCGTTGCTGGTCCGATGTCTTGGAACGAAGATAACAGGATTAATCTGTTGAGTTACTTCATTGGAATCATTTGACGCTAGGACTGGTCCTTATTCCAGTCCAAAGATTTACTCTTACTATTCCAAATTGGATTTTGTTGCTGCGTTCTTTTTTCCTGACGTCCTTCCTGAAGCTCGACTGGTCCTCTTCCAGTCACAGTTTGAGTTCTCAACTATTCGTAGTTTGTTTGCTGCAAGTATTGCTGACAGATCTATTGATTTGAGCTGAGGCCGAATTTTGAATCACCATTTGGAAAATACAGTTTCCTACATTTTAGAGCTAACTAGATGGTAGATTCATTAGTCTTCCTACAGTGACGAATTGAAGATGATGTTGACCATTGATCTCCCGGAGCCTTGGTAGCTTCTTTAAGTTGCCGGTATTGAGCTGAGTCTCTACAGGGAACGATCAAGAGAAATCTGGTCATCTGATTCTTAGGCTGTGAGGAATTGTTTTCTGAGCCTATCATAACCGCTGATAAACATTGCTGGAGATCAAGATTGTTGTTGAAAAAGCCAAGCAGGTGCAGACTATTGGTTTTCTGTCAACCTGAAGATATGGTATTTCTCTGAATGAGATTTGTAGACCTTTTACCACCCCGTGAGGTGTGGGTCAACAATTGTTTTGTACTTATTTGATAAATCGTTGTAACTAAAAGAGGAATACCCATCTCTCAGCTGAAGACTGTCTTCCCCACACTCCGGTGTGGAGGTAATTTCTGTCTCCTCTTCCTTGCATGGTTTAACTTTGTTTGTCTATTATCTAATCCGAAATGCCATGCCTGGTGTGATTTAGGTCCTAGCTCTAATTCTAGTTGCTGTTGGTCATTGGCGAGCACATTAGAGTGAACCTAATCCATATAACTCAAATCTGTTGCGTTAGTTGTTAGAACCGATTTTTTAAATCTATTAAGATTTTCAAAACTGGCGGTTCTCCCTCATTCTTCTTTCACCATTCTGATTCAATAAAAGAGAAAGCAACTTAAGTGGAATATTTCTTAATTAGATCACTCTAAAAATTGAAAGACCTAGAACTAATTTGTGGGAGTCATAATTTTAGTTTGTGGGTTATTAGCCTCGATTTCTGTTTCATCAATTCTGTTCCCCATCAGTAGTGGGTGCTAGGGGATGCAGGGATAGGTTGGCGCCAGCCATCAGAACCCTTAACATCTCATATGAGCCTTTAAACAGGGGTAGAGAAAACAAGGGTTGTACAACAGAGGGATGACTGCAAACAGTGTTTAAAGAGGACTAAGGATAGAAAAAGCTGTTTTTTGTGAAGATTGGAAGGGCTGGGGAGGGCGCAGCAGTGAGTTCCCCTTCCTTTCCTTACCTTTTTTTTTCATCCTATCCTCTCCTTGGCGAAGCAACAAAGGGGCAGCCCCTTCTTCTTCCTTTCTTTTTTCTTCTCCCTCCTTTGGCTTTATTTGGCAGGTGCGCAGCAAGGGGTAGGTTGGTGCGTCCTCCTTTATTCTCTTTCTCCCTCTTTGGCAGGTGGTGGCTAGGGCAATGGCTGAGAACGTGGTAACCCTTGGTGAAGCCTTTTTCTTGTTTTTCTTTATAAAAGATGGGAAAGAGAGACTACATTGTGGAGGCAGGTTAGGGTAGGATTCGATCTCCAATAAAAAAGATCAGTGGAGGATAAATTGGGATGATTTTCTATTTTTTGAATATTTTAGGAGCTTTTTTTGTTTTTTACCACCTCGACTGATTCCAACATGAAGAGGTAAGGATGAGGGTGTTTTGGGTATTATTTGAGAAATTTTCTGGAATCTTTAGAATTTATGGGATTTATCCTCTATTTTTTTGAATTTTCAATGAGAAAATGCACAAAATGCCCATTTAGAGAATATTCAGAGAACTTCAAAAATAATATGGGCATGAAATATCGTTTTTTACCTAATATTGGAACTCTTGGAGAGAAAATAATTTCCTGGAATTTTTCAGAAGAAAATTCCGTAAAATCTGGAATATCAAGAAATATGCTTTGAGAAATTTTTATGAATTTTTAAATATTTTTGTGATTTGACTGAGTTTATCTTGATTTTTGAATGTTTATCTTTATTTTTGTGAAATAAAAAGGATAAGTAAGAATTTTGGGAAAGCGGGCCCAATATTAAATCATTGGCTGAGATGTCCATTTGACAATGGATTACGAGAATTTTTGTATTTATCAGAGAAAGCATTGCAAAATTGAATTTGGATATTAATTTGAGATGAAATGAATATCCCAATTAATATGCAATTTGGAAAATTTCTAGAAAATTTTCATTTTTTTGTGAAATTTTGGTGTCAACATACACTCATCAAATTTAAACTTTTCATATGTAAGATATGCAAACAATGTCTACCAACTAAGAGTCATTTGAATTTCATTTTTTTGATATTTTAATGGTTTGTCGTCTGTTGCGGTACAAATGGAGAAACAATTGACCACCTATTCATCAACTGTGGGATTGTTAGATCCATATGGAAAGTGTTGTTTATGGGATGGAATATTCAATGGCCTGAACTTGTCAGTGTGCAATCACTCATTGCATGGTCAATTTTTAATCCCTGGCCCTCGGAGTCTAAGCTGTGAAGCCTTATTCTACCGGTGATGCTATGAGCTATTTGGCACACGAGGAATAGATGGATTTTTGAGAAAGTTTTCAAGCATGCGTGGTTTGTCATACATGGAATGCCTTACTATGCGAGAGATTGGTTGTTGGCCCACTACAACAACCACTTAGGGGAGGATACTTTTAAGCACTTTTTTCGTATCTTTCCCCCTTTTTTTTGATCCCCACCCTCAACTATCACCTCGGCAGTTGATCTCTGTGGAGTTTGCATTTCCCTCTGTTTCTTTGTATTTTTCTTATTTATTACATTTGTACTTTTTCCTGAATTAATAGCAGCTCGTGGCCCAACCACATTTCAAAAAAAAAAAAAATTAACTGCATTGGAGCATCCCACCGTGGGTTGCAAATAGGTCACTAGCAAATAGGTCAGTAGTTCTTTCCAATTCCTATAAGGGTTAAGACATTTCAATTTTGATTCCGGTTAAATTAGAGTCATTGTGTTTTGATTTCAGATTCAATTCAGTTATCGGAATCAGGATTGAATTCCATTATTTTTGAAATATATGTTTATTAAGAAATAATCTAATAATTTTTATATAATTACTAAAAGTTGATCTAATCACTTTAAAATTTATACTTTTATTATCACTTTCTATATTATATTTTTGTATTTTACTTGTTTTATTATATTATAATATTATTTTTAGAATATATATGTTAACATTTTATTGAAATTGAGAAATAAATACATAATTAACTTATTTTGATTTTGATAAACTATTGGAATATCTGATTTCAATTCCGATAGTTTATAGGATGCATTAATGGGTTCTAAATTTGTTAATTATTATTAAAATCAAATTGGAAATTTCAAATATTGGATTCTCTTCACACCCCTAATCTCATACCGTTGGCAATTTTTTATTCAGCGTTGCTTGTTTACTTTGTGGATTGTACATCTTGGCTATGATTGCTTCCTTCTTATTATTGTCTGTTACATGACTCTTGTAAGCGTATAGGGTTTCCTTTTTGTGGGACAAATTTTTACCATTTACTTTTTCTACTGATACTTGAGAGTATTTCAAATGGCTATTGAGCAGGATCCTCACTGGAAATACTTAGC
Source organism: Cryptocoryne crispatula var. balansae (assembly GCA_036172225.1). NCBI lineage: Eukaryota > Viridiplantae > Streptophyta > Magnoliopsida > Alismatales > Araceae > Cryptocoryne > Cryptocoryne crispatula. The sequence goes on along the minus strand of CM069927.1, from coordinate 23,280,222 downwards.
TACAATTCACTGTGTAGGTGGCACCGCTACCCCTCTGCTACCAAACAGGCCTGATCTGAGCCCAGATCAGGGTCAGATTGGACAGGATTGGCCATTCCTGCAAACCCTGGACTTGTCTGTCTTTTGCATGGAAGCCAACTGATACATGGTTTTGTCTTCTTTTTCTTGAACAGCCTTTCAAATGGCAAAATTTAAAATTTATGTTTAAGTAATCATTCTTACCATCTTGTTTTTGGTAAACCTTTGGTCATTTATAAATAATCTCAAATTTTATTCTTCATTTTGCAGATTATATGAGCTGCAAGGTTATGATTCAAACATAAAGTTATTAGCCAAGGATCTGCCTCCACTTCAAGCCGCTGGTCATCAGAAATGTTTGGCCTTTAGCACAGATGGTTCTAAATTTGCTTCTGGGGGAGAGGTATTTGCTAACTAAATATTGATTAAGCAATTTTTTGTTTTTAACACTAGAGAAAGAAGCTCAATGCTGTCTGTAGGCATACAGCCTTTTATATTCATGAGAGAACAGCAGAAATTGGAGATGCCTTTCACTAAAGCTTCTAATGGCTGTCATTTTGTAAATAGCAACTTGATAGGATTAAAAAAATGTGCACTGAAAAATTCTATCTCACAGGATGGTCATCTTCGAATTTTTGAATGGCCAAGTCTCCATGTCATTGTGGATGAACCAAAAGCACACAAATCATTCAGAGACATGGATATTAGGTAAGAACTTAATGTTTATTAATGATAATTAACATATGATTGATGTCTATGAAAATGCTAATGCATATGCTGGGAAAAGGTTTGTGTAAGGATGAAAATTGATTAGTTAGTTTTTTAGTGACTAACTTCTGTTGATTCTTGTATCTGAAGAAACACTTCTCTCTCTGCTTGACTAAGTGCTTAATATTGATGATAGTTATGGGGTTAATTTCATACATATCTTTAAATGTCCTTATTTATCACCTCTGTAGAAGTCATTGTTTTGTACACCATCTAAATTGCTATCAGGTTGCAAGTATGTCACCACTGTCAATACCACCTGTACAACTATAGAGTATAGGTAACAATCGAAATTACCATTGATTCTGCTTTAGTGGTCACGAGAGCATGCTTACCCTCCCCCCAGCTTTGAATGCTGTGGAGGATGTTGTCGGTGGTGAGGGAGGCTGGCAACATTGGCAGTTGGGATAGGTTAGGACAGAGATGGGATGATGAGATTGGAACATCGAGGGCAACTTTTAGGGGGCTCTCTTCATGAGGGTGGGAGAACCTATCACTCTATCAGTAATGCACAACTGCTAGTCCTTTGACTTCGTAATTATCAAATATAGTTCCAGCCAATTAAATGGCAACAAACATTTTTTCCCTCATTTCTTTCATGGATAATAAAGAATTTCAAAAATTATTTTATCTTATCATCAAGATTGATCTTAGTAGGATTTGTGTATCAGTGTCTTCTTGGCTTCAACTTGCACTAAGTGATTAGTTATGGGTTTTCAAGTCTTCATGATTTACATGGCTGATAAGAATCAGCATAATGACATCTTAAAAAGAACTGTAAATAATTTATTCCAAATTATTTTATTGGAGCATCAGCAGGCCAATGATAGATCATGTCATGATCTCTTGAATCTTGATTTGGCAATGAAACTCGATAGTCTGGTGGCTATAGTTCTATGGTGACACATTTTACTGCAATAGAAGCTCAACAGATAAACATTGAGAGGCAGCAGTATCTTGGAGATGGTACACATCAGCAACTCCCCTCAGTTCAAATTCATCCAAGGTAGTGTTCTTCATGGAATGCGATCTCCCGAGAATCTCTCGAGGTCTCCCGAGAATCTCTTTCTCTTCACGTATCCGAGAAACGAGATCGCTGAAACAAGAACATATATAGTACCTCTTGTGCCTTGATCCACTCCGCCTATTACTACTCCTAACTTGTTAGATGGTCATGTTAAGTTTGCTTCATATACCAATTTATTATGGAATTCATCCGAATTATCATCTAGACATTATTGTTTGATAAAATTTTATAACTTAATATTTTTATGACTATTTATGTACAATTGACCCAAAATGTCACTAATCACCTATCTATATTATTCAAGATGAAACTTGGTCTAACATAAGATTTCTTGTATGTCTCCTGTTAACAATAGTTCGTTCTCTCTGTATTAAGTTTTTAATTCTCTCACAACTTATTTTGATGTATAAAATAAGTTCCCTTATCCTTTTTGAAGATATTACATGACATTTTACACTTAAATATGCACATTGATTGGTATCTTCGAGATATAATCTCTTAAGATTTTTTCGAGATCTCTTATTTTCAGTCTCCAAAAGATAAAATTTAGATACAAGATGACAATCCTTGGGTAAGGTATACCCTGCATAAATGAAATCCGAGATCCAATCTCCTGAGATTTTTTCGAGAATTTCACGAGATTTTTTCTCTTTCACCTTTCCGAGACAAAGCCGATATCCGAGATGGCAATCCTTGGTGTTCTTTAGCTAAAATCTTCCACTTTTTAAGGAATTGACCACCAGCAGCTGGGTCTCCACTTAGGCTTCTAGAGAACCATTTTACGCGTTGGACACCCTCAAGGGTGTTAAATGGGCACTCACTAGAGTAGTGATGCGAATGAGCCAATGAGCCAAGTAGTATGCTATTCAAGCTTGGCTTGTTTATCTTACTTGAGTTTGAGCTCGATCACCTACGAGTAGGCTTGACCCTTGTTCAAACTTGTCTTGTTATATAATGGAACAGAGCTTAAGCTCGAGTTCGAATAGCAACTTGACTCAAGTTCAATCTAAACTTCAGGTCAAACTCAAAACAAGCTCATTTATAAAGCTCAAGCTCGGTCTAAACTCATTTGTGAAACTTGGATTTGAGCTTGTTACTAAAGCTGGATCTAAATTTAATCTCAATTTAAATTATATTTCAAGTTATTTTATGTATTTAAGTGATATTATATACTTGTTAATAGTCATAATTTAATTATATGTAAATATTTAATCAAGTAGTTAATTGAGCTACTCACGAGCTTATCGAGTCAAATAGAGATCAGTTCAAGCTCAGCTTGTTAATGAATCAAGCAGCCTGTTTTATTAAAACTTGTTTTTTAACATGATAAATGACTTGAGTTGACATTTTATTGAGTCAAGCTTAAGCTACTTGTCGCGTGTGTTGGCTCGTTTGCACTCCTACCCTAGAGCTCATTTCAGTCATGTCCATTAAGCCTTTGGTCATGTGGCATCTTCTAGAGGTGGTTCATGCCTTCCTGAAAGTAGGGCATGCATTCCCTTCTCTTAAGCTTCAGATTGAATATATGATGATGGTTAGTGACATTTAGACATACTGAGTATCAGCCTGGCTGATGCCTGACAGTTTTTCAAGTCTAAGGTTAAATGTCAAGCTGAACATCAACCATACTGATGCCCCACTATTTGATTGTGGGTGATCAAAGCATTCATGGGACCACCTTCACATTGTGACTACATGTTTTATGACGTTCAATGTGCCTACACGGGAGAACAACTTGCATATACAGATATTATCATTGTTGACATCAGAGTGCAATAAGAAATTTACATCTGATTTTTTTTAATTTTTATGTTGTTTGAAAACATTGTTGTTGGCCATATTTTATTCAACATGTAAATAACATATTCACGTTGTCAACCATGTAGCCTCACCAACTGCGCATGCACACCTACAAAGATGTGCAGGAACTCTCTTAGCATCGATGGTAATAGAGTCCTGCCTTCATTAGGCACTACTATCAGGATACTTGGCTTTGTTTACTGTTTTTTTAGGAACAGGAAGGATAAACGACCTGATGGCACTCCTCCATTCTATCCTTCTGGTCACTTTGGTTGAAAGGAATGCAATAATTTTTAAGATGGAATCCTGGGTTGTCAATCAGTTGGCTATGCTTATCATGGCAAGTGTCCTTTAATGGGCCAATCTTGTAACTTTTGTTTTCTTTCACTTTTTGAGGTTGTTGAAAATGATGAATGAGCTTGACCTCATGTATCTCTGTTTTCTTATTTTGTACACATGCACATTCTCTTTCCTTTAAACATTACAGTGTAATGTTATACAGTCCACTTTATAGGAAAAATCATATTCCAGGACAACCTATTGCTTAGTTGACTTGATTTGCTTATTTTGTTCAATTTGACATTGTTGTTATATTTCATATACATGGGAAATTTTCAGATCCGGCAGAACAACAGTTGTTGAACACTGATCAGATCAGGTTCATTCCTTGCATACTATCTTCTTTGTTAAGTTATGACGCTGTTGTAATCAGTACCTAAAAGTTCAAATCTGGGGCAAGTGCATCTAGTTTTTACATTTTGTTGAAACAAGATGAATCAATTTTTTTCCATTTTCTAAAAAAAATACAATTCTATACTACAATGCGTGCTAGTATTAACTTAAGAAGGCATGCTTAGCTATCTTCTTTAAAGTTACTGATTATCTTCATATAAATATGGTGTCTATTATGGTTTTTTGACTTATATTTATGAATAACTTTAATGAAATGTTGTATTTAACTTATTATGATTTCTATTCTCTACTTTTCTTGCAGCTTAGATTCTGAATTTTTGGTGTCTACATCTGTCGATGGTTCAGCATGGATATGGAAGATCTCTGATGGTGTTCCACTGATATCTTTATCCCGTAGCTCTGTGAGTACCATTCACTCAAGTGTATGCTTGTTATTTCCGTACATCTTATTGGCTTATGTTTTTATATGCATACATACAGGATGAGAAAATTGAATGCTGTCGATTTTCCAGGGATGGAACCAAACCGTTTCTGTTTTGCACTGTAGTGAAAGGTTAATGTCTTGTGAACATTGAAAAACTTGCAGTTTCTTTAGCTTTTCAATTATAAATTTAAAAAAACTTTCAATTCTTTTAGTGTTCAGACATGTCATGATATAATTTAAAACAGGTACTAGTGTGGTCACAGCAGTTTGGGACATGAGCAACTGGAAAAGAGTAGGACACAAGAGGCTCCTAAGAAAACCTATATCAACTCTATCAATTAGTCTGGATGGGAAATACCTTGCTCTGTAGGTTTATCGATTATTTACAACTTCCAATGCTTAGGTTGTTTAGAAATCATTTTTGAAGTAGTATGGTTTGATATTTGTTCTTGGTTTGTGATACATGAAAATTAAATGCAGGTTTGAAGAACTAAATACTTAGAGATGGAAAAATCAGATAACTCCTTTGACTCTCAAAATTCAATTTTATTAGGGTTTTAGACCTTGGGCTACATTTTCATGTTTAGGAGGAGCTTATACCAGAATAAATTGTAATAGAGTTACCCTAATTGAGCAATGCTGAAATGGGTAATGCAGACCTGGACACCCTATTAGAGAATTTCATATTTGCCATCAATGTAGCTGTCTGATAAAGTAACCAAGTGAAGTTTGGGCTTTAAGAATCAGACTTTTGGTTGAATTTGTTCTAGGAAAAAGCCTTTCATCCAGGTTTGTGAAAATGGTCTGATGAGAGGAATGAAGTTGCTGGCACAACTGCTTTGCTGAGCGATCAAGTCAGCAGAGTAACGCCTGCACAAACTTTTAATGCTCTTGGCAGGCTTGTTGGTGGTTAAGCCGTTAAGGTCCTGTTCATAACATCTCCTAGATTCCTGTTTCTGCAATTTCCATTTGCCAACTATAAATTTTTTGGCACTTGGAGTACACAAATTACTTTGTTATTTTCTTTGTTCTCATGTATTTGGGCCTCAACTTGAGTCTCTACTGGAGTGAAGCACCAGAGATGGTTTACTGGATCTTCTGATCTAGATTAGTATCTGGCTCGGTTGATCCAAGAGGGATGGACTAATGGTTCTCCGACTTCAGCCAGAATTGGCCAGAGTCAAATGGGATTGTGTGGATCTTCCGTTCTGGGAAAATGGATAAAAAGCACCTCACCTGTGCTGGATTGTGGTTAGCTAGGCCAGATAGGCTGATCTTGCCTGTCTGACTACCATCTGTACTGATTCTGGGCCAGATCACTTGGGCATCTTAAAACCTGGCATGCCTTCTCGTACAGATAGCTCATTCTGGTGATTTTTATTTATGTACGTAACATAAAAAACTATGTAATTCTTTATGTCTACGAATGTGTATTATGGATGATTGTAGTTAAAATTTTGATTTTCTTTACAACCACTGTTTGAAACGTCTCTATAATTACTTTCAGAATTTTTATGTTACTTTAGTTTTTATGATTATTTTAATTTTTTTATTTTTTATTTATATTTTTTAATCAGGTCAATACTAAATCAACCCAACTTCTCTGGGTCAGACACGGCCAATCTGATCTGTTACATATCGCTATTTTTATTGGAAGGTCATATCACGATCATGCGTGGTTAGTGGAATCGGCTGATCCGGATCAAAATTGGTTGATTCAGATTTGGATTGACATATGCCATCCCAATCGCGGGGGGGTGAATCCGATCCAAGATCCTTGAATTGGCCAGAATTGACCTAGATCTAGATCAGCCTTAATTGATCAATTTGGAGCTGATTCTGCTGAAAATGACTGCAGGGGATGGTGGCTTTGGCCCTTGTGTCATAATACTCTCCCATTCAGGCAGGAAAGAAACTTATATTACGACAGGTGAGATAGTGGGTCCCAATGGACTTAATACAGGGAAGATGCCCCCTGTGACAGGGGTGCACGGTCCCGATCCAGATCGATTCTTCGAGAGAATCCTGATCTCTTATTGTCCAGATTGGAATTTTTTTATTTTCAAAATAATTCTGAAAAAGTGTGATAATTCTAAAAAAATATGAAAGCACCTAAAAAACTTTAAAATTATAAATGTGACATCTAACACACTTTCATATGACTATGACTTCATGAGACATTTTAAGACAAATAGATATAAAATAATATCAATATTTATTATAATAGAGAAATAAAATGGTATAACTCATATACAATAAAAAATATCTTCTTATCACCACCATGGCACCATCTATAGAATTTTCTTTCATAATTTTTCTAAATGCTCCATTGAAACTGGTCAGTAATGCATGGCCTGTATCCATATGAAAATAAGTATTTGACCATTGAACTAAAGTAATACACATTATCTGATGCTGGAGTTGGAGGTGTGGGTGGATAACATGGCTTGAAGTTTGAAGTAAATTCTAGATAATTTACCGTTGTGTACTCATAAAAAAATTATCTGATTCTAGCATTGACTTTGTTAATTTGAATGTTTCCTCTGACCCAAATCATTAGGATCTTCTTCACTCATACATCCACTGCTTAAAAACCACCTTCTCCTCCACCTCCATCTCCACTTGAACCATCTACATCTTCTTGTTGTATAGGTGGAATAAACTCTTCGTGTTAATCATCTGATGAAGGTACTTGGGTACTACATGTGAGACTCACAGGTTTTCACTTGGCTAAAAGCTTCCTCCTCTTTGCCACTTCTTCCTTTTTGCATCTTGTGGCCAAATTATGCTAGTATACCTTCTTCAATAATTTAAATCCACCAAATCTTTCTTTCTTTTGTGAAGTCTTCCGAGTAGTAGAAGGACCTCGCAAATCGAAGCAACATGAGAAATTGGACTTAGAGCTATGGCTGGAGTTGTTGCTAGAGTTGTGGTGTGAAGTGGATCCTAGATTGGAGCTGTACAAGGAACCTAAGTATCTCCTCCTCCCTTTTCTTTTTCTTCTTCTTGCATATGTTCATCCTCAGCAACTACACTGTCAAGCTCTCTTTCAATCCATGTATAATCATTGGGGTCGAATTTTGGAGTTCGTTCAGCATCATTGTCATCTATTCATACTGCAAGTGCATGTTTTTCTTCTAAGAGGCATTCTAACTCAACTTTCTCTTATGATAATTCATGACCAACTGCATCGTGTCTTTAGTTATAAGGACCAATTGCAAATTTTCAAAACTTTCTTCAAAATATTTTTGCCGGTCCTTAATATTCTTGATTCCTAACCACATATTGTAATGGCAAAATACTAGTCTTTTTAATCTCTCACTCTTTAGTCTATTTATTCTTTTTGTGTATTAGGTTGAAGGTGCTCCGATTTCTCTCACACTATGATGAACCAGTGTTTTGACTCAATGCATGTACTGCAATAGCGGGCAGTGGATTCTATCCGTTTATGTTGTTCACTTAAATCCACCACTCAACTACAAAAAAGACAAGTAGTATAGTAAGTGTGTAATCATCTTACCAAAATATTTAACATATACCAAATATTATTAACATACTAGAAGAAACATTGTCATATTAATATCGGAAATATGGATCTTTGTAGACTCTAATTTAGTTCTTATATGATGTCATGAAATAAAAGTTAAAATTTGGTCTTCAAAACTCATTAAGCAAGCAACAACTTCAATTTCCAATTCTATTATATCTTGTAGAGTTTTAGTTAAATGTTGTATCATTGACAATGTACCGCATGTAACCTCTCCATCACTAGATACTTGTCTACTGTATTGTATCCTTGAGTTCAAGAAATGTCCTACAAAAAATGAAAGACAACCATTAATGGTAGTAACATATTACTACAAGTCTTAAATGAGTAATAAGATACAAACAATTACTTGTGACATGAATATCATGGTGAAATGTCTTATCCTATCTATTGTCCATAATCTTCCACCATTTCTTATAATCCTTTAGATGTTTCTCTTTAATTTTTATCTTTGCATCATATAAGTACTCATTTGGTTTTTCTCATTGAAATTCACCAATCTCATCACATGTAATAGGGTATCTTCCATGGACAAATAATATTGCACTCTTTTCCACCACCTATTAGTTTCAATAATATACTCAATCTCAGCTAGGATCTCAAACTGGTCCATTCTGCCATGTAGGTTAGCTATGTAATCGATGTTTGTTGATGAAGTATGAATCTCTTCAAAGTCATGTAGATGTCTCGATAGTCCTTCTAATGTAGTTGGTGAAACCTCGAATGAAATTTATGAAAAAAATTCGGTATTAAACATATCTTGAAATATCGAAATATGTTGTATTGGAAATATGGTTTGAAAATTCATTTGACTTCCGTTTATTTGGGAAATGAACTTTCGTTATCTTATCTTTGGCTACTATGAAAATATATGATGTTTCATAGAAAATATTAGCCAAAATACGTGATATGCATAAAATATGTATATCGAGGTTAGGGTTCATGAAGTTTGTCTTTGGATCTCTCTCCATTGGAAGTTGCGAATTTTCGATGTTAATTACATCGAGATTCTCGAACACCCTCTCTACAAATATCGAAATATGTTGTATTGGAAATATGGTTTGAAAATTCATTTGACTTCCGTTTATTTGGGAAATGAACTTTCGTTATCTTATCTTTGGCTACTATGAAAATATATGATGTTTCATAGAAAATATTAGCCAAAATACGTGATATGCATAAAATATGTATATCGAGGTTAGGGTTCATGAAGTTTGTCTTTGGACCTCTCTCCATCGGAAGTTGCGAATTTACGATGTTAATTACATCGAGATTCTCGAACACCCTTGATTAATTGTCGTAGCAACTCGTATATGAAAGAAAACATTCATCCACAAAATATCAGCGTATGGGGATTATGACCCATAAAATCAATGGAATGCAGACTTAACATTTAAATCTGACAACATAATGGCCATATAAGGTTAAACTTAGTATCTAAGCTTAAGAGTATGGGCAAGGATTCCAACAATACCTTGCAAGAGATTAGTCTCTCAGCCCAATGACTTATATTGAGACATAGGTCAAATCAAGATCTGAACATATTCAGATCAAAATCTACATTGATTTCATATAAGTCCTTTTATATTAAACAAAGTGAAATCTGGCCATATATACCAATTTTATGGGCTAAGTCCTTTCTTTATTGGACTTATGATATTCGCACTTAAGTCTATTATTTTAGACTTGGTGATGAAAACAGAAGATTATTTAAGTCTTTATACATTGACTTAACAAGATGTACCCTTACTCATAAATTTCGGAGGGTCAAAGGATGATATACTTGGATCCGGAAAGAACCAAAGTCTTCCCTTATGTTTCAACCATGAGGTTTTTGAAGATGCATAGGACTTTGTCCTAAAAATATATATTTTCGGGATGTCCTGGATCTAGAACTGACTTATGACTAGATTTTCACATAGTTCTTACTATTGAAAGCTCCTAGTCTCTACGTACATGAGACCGGCCCTAGGACTTATCATATCAGGAGACAAATATCTCACTCCCTCTCCCTCTAAGTTCTATCCTAACCCCGCCGGGGATGGGTCTACTGGGGTCATATATATTCCCCGGTTACATCATACACAAGTCCGCCATACTGCTCTGATTTAGGATTTACCAAAATTATCATTTGAATCTCAAGTTCACAATTCATGTCCCCCTTAGACTTGACACCCGGCCTGCTTATTCATAGGCTCTAGGCCTTGACTTTTTGCCAACCATATCTTCAAGCAATTAGCTTCTAAATGCCTCACGGATGTGAACCTGTTATAAGATGGCCATGATTACGTATTCGGATTACGGCCGAACTCCCCGGGCTCATCCCTTAACACTTGGACCCGGCTATGGTCCGGTCAGATTCTGTAAGAACCAAGTTTCTCCTTGGGAATTATGCAATCCAGCTTCAACATTCAATGACCTAGACCTAAACATTTCAACTTAGGCTCGACCTTGACCTTAGCTTGGTCATTAAGATTTATATAGGTTATAAGATACCTCTCTCGGCCCTCTGCACAATCCAAATCAAGAGCCCCTCTTTTGCCCTTGCTTTAGGCAAGTTGGAACCAGGGCCGGAGACCCAATATCTTGATTTCTACTTAGAAATCTCTCGAATTCCAACTAGGATCTCAAGGTCTAAGATACTTAGAGTGGAATCTTATGGGATTCCCTCCATATTTTGATCGGGATGGCAGGTTCTGGTCAGTCTCCAGTATGAGACCATTCTCCCTCTGTTTATTTCTAGAGGTGATCCCGCACCTAGGGGCCTGAAATCAAGCCCATGAGCCTGGGATCCGAGGGTTAAAACTCAGTCCATTATTCTCATATATTCAAATTTATCATACCAATTAGCTTCCTGAACATCATATTTCATTTGTGCAGAACGCATCCTCCCCCCCATTCCAACTTGGTGATTAAGCCTATTAGCTTCCTCTCTATTGGGAGATGAACCAAGTGAATGAATATATATATAGCCCCGGCTTTAATCCAGAATATGTGTGTAAGGAATCGTCCATTAAAATTTGGTGCAGCGGAAGCGACGATTCCTATGGGTTCCTTTAGAATCCGTCTCAATCAGAACCGAACGACGAAAACTGAAAACCGATCAAATCGGGTTCGAATATACCTGATAGGGATTCATATAATCCCATGGAGAGGAAGGAGATGAGCTTCTCAAGCTCTCAAAACCGTTCAAGTGTCCGGTCTCCAGCAGTATCCACACGAACTTCATCCACAGCAGGTTCTCCCTTCGCGCCGGCCTCGAGAACTCTTCCCGAACGGAGCTCCATCGACCATGGACACCTTCTAGAGAGAGGAGGAGGTAGGGAGAAGACTTGGGACGTGGTTTTCACCCTTGGCTTGATGGGGTTTAGCTGAAACCATTGGTATTTATAGAGAATTATGGAATTTTTCATAAAAACCCAAAATCTCTATAAATTACGTCCTTGCCCCTGTACTTGTGGATAAGTCCTTTTGTGTGTGACCCACTAGGCCCAATAACCTATTTGGTTGAGGCCTAAATAAAATAGAACAATTCTATTTAATTTAATTAAATGTTATCCGATAACGTATTAATCGGCCTACCGATCATGAAGGGTACAAGCCACATCCCATGATCCCAAATGGCTATGGGGATAATCTCATCTCCATTGAGCCTTTCCATCATCAGTTACCACATGGATATAAACCCTCATCCATCCAATGTCCTGGTCGGAAAGGAGTACGGCATCGACTGTCAACTCCTTAGTATACCGACTCTATAGGATCATGTACTCGGAATTGGATCAATTGGAAAACTCCTTTTCCAATTATCCTATCTACCCTGGCCAGGGATTTAGAGTACTATCCCATAGGACATTCACTCTCACTTACCGAGAGTGGACGATCCCTTGTTGTCCGCTCAATTGCCTCCATCGGATTTTCCTTGTACCCGATCCATCGCTATATAGGACCATCTAAATTGTGATCCATAAGTCAATGGTCAAAGCACAAGTTCCACCCAACAAGGCATCTTTGGCGACTCAGGTCAAAGGTCCAACCATGCAACCGTGATGATAGAAAACCCTGATAGACAGTTCGGTAAGATACCATTCAGGGTTTCTAATTCGGTCGATTCGGTGAACTCATTCAACTAATGAGCACTCGTACGTGTACCTCAGTGTCTCCACACTGATGACCAATGAGATCGGTCATCCTCATCACATGAGAAGACATCACATACACTAGTCTATCCGGATCCTTGATGTCCCGTCTCAAGTATCCTATGACTAGGAACATTTAGATCAAATACCTCTAGATGATCAATCTCATTATCATGATCTCATCATGATTTAATCATCATTGTATTTGATCAAGGACTTCATTATTATATTCGCATCTAATAAGAGCTTATAATGAAGATTTGCCTAATTAATTGAATGAGATATTTCTAGAAATGTCGAATCATATCATATATGATTGGCTTGTAGGGCATACATTTCTATCAATCTCCCACTTGCACTAAAGCCAATCACCCATCTGACTGATCTGTATCAGCTCAAGGTGAAGCTCAAACACTCTTTGAGTAACTGCTTCAGTTAGTGGATCTTCAATGTTATTAACGGTAGATACTTTATCTTTAATTATATCTCTATAAGTTGCAATTCTCTGATTGTATAGTATCGCCACAAAAGTTCTAAACTTCTGATGAGACACCGGCTCTACTCCACTGTTTTCTCAAAACAATGATACACTTTCAAAGAAAATTGGGACAATCCCTTACCTTAGATGAGAATCTTCATCTAGACTACTTCTCAAGTAGTGTGCAACCACCATGTAAACTTGTTTACATATGTTGTAGAATTTACAGTGTTCTATCACATAGAACTCTTTCAACTAACTGCACCACCATTATTCTGACTTAATATCAAACTTATTTGATTAGAAGCTTGTGTTTGTAAAACTACAAGACTTCAAGTCTTATCCTCCAGTGTATAGAGATACATTCTCAGTGCTTCTCAAGTACCAAATGATATGTCTCTAAACTATCCAGTGACTCTCACTTGGATCTTCTTGATGAATGCTCATAACACTTAGAGCATTGATTACATCATGTACGTAGCATCATATAAATGATAGACCCTATGACAAAGGCATAGGGGCTCCATTTATGTGATCTCTTTATCTTTCAAGAAGTCTACAAAGACAACACTTTAGAGAGATCAACTCCACACCACATAGGTAAGAAACCTATCTTGGAGTTTATCATGTCAAACCCTTTGACTATGGTGACTACGTACATTAACTGGGCATTGATTTTAGATCTATCTCCATAGATCTCAAAACCCAAATTGTGTTTGGAGGATCAATATGATAGCTAGGTTCACTTATGATAACACACCTACTTCATTCTCAATGAGTAGTATGTCATCAACATAAAATGTCAAGAAAGTAACAGCACTCCCACTTATCTTGTTGAATACACAAGGCTCCTCTTCGTTCTTAACGAAGTCATAAGATTTAATCTCATTAAACCTTATAAAAGATCTATGGGAAATTTTACTTTAGTCCATAAATGAACTTAATACACACTCTTCTTGGATGTTATTGGGATTTGATTCCCCATAGTTGTATCATATACACCTATTCCTCAAAATACTTTAGAGGAACACTATCTTAACATCCAATTAGCTTATCTCATAATCATAGAGTGTTACAATCAAAATCCGAATGGATTAATCCATGGAATAAGAAAAAAAAGTCTCATCATAGTCAACCATTTGACTTCAATGATATCCTTTTCAACTATTCTCACCTTTGAAGGTATCTACCTTCTAATCCACTCCAATCTATTCTTTAGTGATCCATTTATTCCTTATGGATACAATATCCTTAGGTGGATCTATCAAGTTCTAAACTTGATTAGAATAGATAAAGTTTATATCGGATTTTATTGTCTCTTCCCATTAATGAATCAATATCTCATATTGGTTCTATATAGAACGTAGGATCAATATCCTTATTATCCTATGCCTCATTTCATCTATCAGAGATATGTCTCACATATCTCTTAGGTAGAATGAACACAAGTAAAGACCTATGATTTGTCCTTGTGTAATTATTAATTAGCACCTTAATAGAAGTGTTATTGGGTTGTGGGACTGGAACATCTTCCATATATACCTTGCTCCCACTATCTTTCTTAAGAAGGAACTTTTCCTTTAGAAATATAGTGAGCTAAGAAACACATACCCTTATACATAAGGGTCGTATATTTAATATCCAAAAGTTTCCTTTGGATATCCCACAAGCAACACTTCATAGTCTTATATTCCAACTTGTTAGAGTTATACTTCTTCACCAGGTCGGACATTCTGAAACCTTAACTTGCTTAAGGTCAAGTTTTAACTCCTTTTTCCATATCCTATATGGAATAATCAGAACAGACTTAGAAGGTACCTATTAAGAACAAGTGGTTATAATTAGTACTTAACCAAAAATAGACAAAGAGGAAATTTTGCAAAGCTTGTCATTGTTCATATTATGTCTTACATAATATGACTTTTCATTTTAGCTACTCAATTAAGCTAAAAATGTGTAAAGATGTCCATTAGATTCTATTATCCTTCTATTATATGTAAATTATGTACTTAAGTATTCCCCTCCTTGATCTCATCAAAGAGTTCTAATACTCTTTCCATTAGTATCTCTACTTCATTCTTAATCTCAGATAATTTCTCAAAGGTCTTAGATTTGTACTTCATAAAGTACATGTATCCATACCTAGAGTCATCATCTTTGAAATAATGAAGTAGAAATATTCTTCTTTAGCCTTACTAGATATGGGCTAACATACATCTAAATGTACGAGTTCTAATAACTCATTAACCCATTCTCCATGTCTATATAAAGCTAAAGTGTAGATTGATCTAAATCAACCCATTTCCTCTTAAAAGGAATATTCACACATAACATGAGAGCTAACATATCAAATATGATTAAACAATTCATTAAGCTCCCACTGGCAAACACTTTTCCATTCAATCTATTAGAACATCTATCAATTCCATAGCTAAGAATAAATCAACATTTATTCAAGTAGGAAATCATATAAAGTCCTTGTAGAAGGATATAATAGCAATATTAATTATTAAGACATCTCCATAAGGCTATTAAAGAATTGCACCTCCCACTAATAATGATGCAACTTTTGCACCATTTCATATGTAGGTCAATATCTTCTTTATTAAGCCTTCATTTACTTGTCATTATCTACAACTCCTTGTAGATATAAGATGCATATCAGGTATCTCATACCATTAGATGCATCCATAGTATCTAATATTATGATATACACACATATAGTATCTAATACTATTAAGTGTATATTTATAACAAGTAAGTGTCAATAACTTGGATACATGAAGCTTCTCAAGCTCTACCTTTGCATTATATACAAAACACTTTGTACTTTCTCTTCCACTTATCTTCATCATGACAGTGTAAGAATCATGTCTTATTCTGGCTTTATTATCTTGACCACCTTCTTTTACTATTAACTCTCTCCTAATGATTTTACTTCTTACTATTGGTCTTACCAACAAGAAGTAATTAAGATGTATTGTTGATCTAAGTTGCCCTTTAGTTAGCTCATCACTATGAGCCATGATGGATCTCATATCCATCTATCCATGTTGTCTCTATAATTATGTCTCATAGAGACTAACATCTAATTTAAGGCAAACAATGCATCTTGTCTATGAGATAAGATCTTATCTTTCTTTCATATCACTAGATAATTTAGGAGACACCTACTTCTCAAGTAGAATAGTTAATTGGTCAACTATGAGAACAATTCTCTTAGTTCTAAACCAAATTCTAAGAAGTGTGAGCCATTAAGCTATATGGCATCTAATATGCCATACTAATGGTGGCTTATTATCGTATTCTACAACTGAGATATAATTTTATCAATATAACATTGCAAACATTCATTAAAATTAAGATATGGTCTTTGATCCTAATTTATGCTCCCACTAATTATCGACGAATTTGCATAACCCTCATTATGCAAAGACGGGATATCACGATGAAATCCTAGTGGGGACTAAGACCCTATTAACCTTATGGTGATGACCTTGTGGTAGCACAACAAATCACCCCATACTTAATAGGTAGGCAACTATTGTCACAGTTGCAACTCTTGCAACTCTTAGTCATTTAGCCTCTAAAGTTATGACCTTGTGGTAGCACAACAAGCCATATACTCTAGTTAGGTCAAATCCGCTTGTTACGTTATGAGAATGGATTCTTCACACAGCCCTTGTGGTAGCACAACAAAGCCATGCAAATGGTCCACCCCAAGGTTCGGCAAATGCCTTAGCCATGATCACCAATCCCTTGCTGAATGAGTCTTGTGGTAGCACAACAAACCCATCCAATCTAAGATTGGCTCATCAAGACCATAACAATGGAAGGCTACGTGAATCATTCTTAATGTCACACGTTTATCAACCTAATTATGACAAGGAGGGATTTTATTTTAGTCTCATCAATAATATGTGCTAAGTATATATAATACCTTTGTAATATCATATATCTAAGGTATAACCTGTAGCACACATCCACATATCAAATATGCACAAAATCAGGTGATCATGGACTTAACCCTAAGCATGCACCTAAGGCACCCCTATAGGTGCAAATCCTTGCTTCAGATGCTTGAGTTGGCATGCTCCCACTTCAGAAGGGTGCTTCTCCAAGTGGTCCCGCTCTCCAACCTTCCACGAACCGGCTTCTAACTCTTACAAGCGGCTTAAGGGTATGCAGACCCCACAAATGTACATAACTCAATAAGAAACCTTGGTTTTAACCAAGGGGAGTACATTAATGGAGGGAGGTAGAATGTACAATCAGATTGTATAGAGAGAGAGGAGGCACACGCAGGCCTCATTTAATAACATAACCAACATAATTAAAAGCAATCACAAGCCAATCACAATTAAGTCCATGATCACCTCCATACACACTAATATTCATCACATGAACATAGAGCGCATACGTGATAATTATATGAGATATATCATATATATCAGCATAAAATTATATATAATTTATTTTGAAATTCTCAATTTCATGCATGTCGAATTTTTCATGAAATAAATAACATGAAAATAACATGACAATAACATATAAACAATTTATATGAAATGAACATACAAAACTAAACTATTTAGAACATTCATGCATTCCCAATACTGTGCAAGGTCAGAAATTAATGTCCCAATTTATATTCTGTAAAATCTCATTTTACAGAATTAATTAAGACACTAATAATTTAAGTTAAACCTTTAAAACAATTTTAAAGTTTAACCATGAGTGAATCTATGTAAATAGAACTAAACATCATCTAACATGTCATTAAACACTTTAAAAACATGTTAAATAATATTATAGAATTTTTAAGAATTTTTATGGAATTTTATGGCAATTTTTCGGATTTTTCTATGATTTTAAACAATTTAAAATCATTAAATAAATAATGTGGCGCATTGCGCCGCGGGCGGCGGCGCACTGCGCCCGTCCGGCGTGCGCCGCAGGGTGCGCCGGGCTCAAGAGATGCGTGCGCCAGCATCCGTACGCCGGCGGGTGCGCCGGTCGCCTCCCCGAGCAGGTACTGTTCATTCGGAGGAGAGTTAATCTCATTAACTCGGGCATATCTCCCTATACCAGACTCCGAAAAATCTGGAAAAATATGCGTTGGAATCCTTATCGAATAAGGAATCCAAAACAGTCGGCCTCATATCCAGTAAAAATCCAAATAGTCCTAAAAATGAGGAAGAAGAGGCGGCGGTCACCCAAATTCCGTAGCAGAAATCTCTATCTTGCAACGAGGATAACTCCTTATCCAGGAAGCCAAATATTCTCAAAAAATACAATTTAGAATCCTCATCATATGAAGTTTCCAAATATGTATATATCCCTTCATAGAAAAATTCTCTATCAACGGGAAATCAGGAAGAAACAAGTCGGCGCCGCCAGATTCCGCAGAACCCTAGTTCGTCGGAAAACTCAAAAATTCTCATCCTCCGCCGTCGTTCAAAGATGGATATCAAAGTTAAAGGCTAGGTAATCATATTACCCATCTCCTAAAACCTTTCCAAGCCTCAATTTCTTCTATGGACGGAGATTTCACAAAATCCCCAAATCCGGGTGTTGGTTCGAGCATGACAGAAACACCAACTTTTGATGCTTCTACCGAACACTACAGAGATCCAAACTTCAAACGGTTTGCGGCGTTGGAAAGCCCTATATCACGAGATTCTACCAAGGCCAACCAATCTTTTATCTGAGTCATACACAGAATATGGTCGCCTCGTCAAAACAGACGTTTGCACAGATTCGGGAACACATACATAACATGAAATAATGTCGATTCGACGTCGGTTTCGACCGAGACTTGAACCGGGCTCTGATACCACTGTAAGGAATCGTCCAATAAAATTTGGTGCAGCGGAAGCGACGATTCCTATGGGTTCCTTTAGAATCCGTCTCAATCAGAACCGAACGACGAAAACCGAAAACCGATCAAATCGGGTTCGAATATACCTGATAGGGATTCATATAATCCCATGGAGAGGAAGGAGATGAGCTTCTCAAGCTCTAAAAACCGTTCAAGTGTCCGGTCTCCAGCAGTATCCACACGAACTTCATCCACAGCAGGTTCTCCCTTCGCGCCGGCCTCGAGAACTCTTCCCGAACGGAGCTCCATCGACCATGGACACCTTCTAGAGAGAGGAGGAGGTAGGGAGAAGACTTGGGACGTGGTTTTCACCCTTGGCTTGATGGGGTTTAGCTGAAACCATTGGTATTTATAGAGAATTATGGAATTTTTCATAAAAACCCAAAATCTCTATAAATTACGTCCTTGCCCCTGTACTTGTGGATAAGTCCTTTTGTGTGTGACCCACTAGGCCCAATAACCTATTTGGTTGAGGCCTAAATAAAATAGAACAATTCTATTTAATTTAATTAAATCGTTATCCCAGAATGCATTAATCGGCCTACCGATCATGAAGGGTACAAGCCACATCCCATGATCCCAAATGGCTATGGGGATAATCTCATCTCCATTGAGCCTTTCCATCATCAGTTACCACATGGATATAAACCCTCATCCATCCAATGTCCTGGTCGGAAAGGAGTACGGCATCGACTGTCAACTCCTTAGTATACCGACTCTATAGGATCATGTACTCGGAATTGGATCAATTGGAAAACTCCTTTTCCAATTATCCTATCTACCCTGGCCAGGGATTTAGAGTACTATCCCATAGGACATTCACTCTCACTTACCGAGAGTGGACGATCCCTTGTTGTCCGCTCAATTGCCTCCATCGGATTTTCCTTGTACCCGATCCATCGCTATATAGGACTATCTAAATTGTGATCCATAAGTCAATGGTCAAAGCACAAGTTCCACCCAACAAGGCATCTTTGGCGACTCAGGTCAAAGGTCCAACCATGCAACCGTGATGATAGAAAACCCTGATAGACAGTTCGGTAAGATACCATTCAGGGTTTCTAATTCGGTCAGTTCAGTGAACTCATTCAACTAATGAGCACCTGTACGTGTATCTCAGTGTCTCCACACTGATGACCAATGAGATCGGTCATCCTCATCACATGAGAAGACATCACATACACTAGTCTATCCGGATCCTTGATGTCCCGTCTCAAGTATCCTATGACTAGGAACATTTAGATCAAATACCTCTAGATGATCAATCTCATTATCATGATCTCATCATGATTTAATCATCATTGTATTTGATCAAGGACTTCATTATTATATTCGCATCTAATAAGAGCTTATAATGAAGATTTGCCTAATTAATTGAATGAGATATTTCTAGAAATGTCGAATCATATCATATATGATTGGCTTGTAGGGCATACATTTCTATCAATGTGGACACAACCTCGCTAATCAATTGGATATCATATATATACCCAATTGTGATGGTATGAACAGCCTTCTATAGATGTTCGGTTCATGATGGACCCCCTAATCATATTGTCCCAATTCCTAATTGAGAAGAAATGGGCATATTGTCCCAATTCCTGTCCAGGAGGGGTGTGTAGAGCTATACTCCACCTGATCATTTCCACAGGCCTTCCCGGCCTTGATCTCCAAAATATGTTATGTATATATTGGTGATCAACATGTTTAAAAGTCCTATTTATGGGAATTTTGCCCATTTATGTCCGGGCTTTGCAACCTGTTTTTACTTTGACAGATTTCATTATCTTCTCCTTTTTAGGCTGATTCTCTTATGTACCTTGAGCAGACCGGTCAGGACTTGGATATCCAAGTTCAAAAGTCTGGTCTGGTAGGTCAATGCTCAGCCTGCTCTTCTAGCTCCCTTCTTCTCGGGCTCTCTTATATATATGTAAGAGATGGTCTGAAGTCATCTCTCCCTCTTCCCATATGGGTCTGCCCCATGACCGGCCTTCTCTATTATGAGATAAGTCGAAGGGCTGTATATGGTTATGATCTTGCTTGGGACAAATGCACTGAACCAGACCCAATATATTAGGCCTCCATGATGACTTGTTATGGGCATAAATTCTGCACCACATATGGTTCTTGCAACCGGGATATAAATATATATATATGCACTGGTTTTTGCTCATCTTTGTAAGTATCAATACTTGGCTCAATCATGCCATATGGCATATTACATATCCTCATATGGTGGGATATACATATAACCATAGCCTCATTATGTTGAGACTATCCTTCCCCTCTAGGGAGTACATATGGAGATGGACCAAAAGGACCGTTTGTGTATGCTTTCGGTCTGTCCGAGATGCGCTCAAGGAGCTAGGCCCAATATTGGGCTCCAATTATGTCCTCGGCCCTCTGATTTTATAATCATAGGGTAATTCATTGCAACATGTTCCTTTTCGTGGTCGGATATCATATCTCCTTCCAGGCCCGGTTGGCCATGTCTTTTCCCCATGTCCAAGGCTACCCGGGGAATCTTTGGTCCATCATGTGGGTTCCAAAGAGGCCGGGTATAACCTTCACTCTTGCTTGGTAACCTGAAACCTCATTGTACTGCTGTTGGAGTAGTTGAACTTTGAGGGATCTTCTCCATAATTTCAAGGTCGGGGAGGACTGTTAGAAGAGATATGAGGGAGGAAGGGCAGGCCCACTCAACAGGCCTATAAAGGTAATATGGGAGTGTATCCGGGGAGCAATATGGGCTCAATTATTGGGTCAATTTGAGTATTTGGACATGGCCTTCCTCATGTTCCAGGACCAGGCCCAAATATGTCCGAGAAGGTGAAGAAAGAGGGTCTGCGGGATCCTAATATATGTCTAGGAATTGCAGGTTTAAGCAGGGAGATATCCTGCTAATATAAGAGAGGAATTGAGGGGATTAAGCTCAAGATGGGTGTAGCATCTAGAAGAGGGGACGGCTTTAGGTAATGGCCATGATATCTTACCTTAGATCCCTCGGGACTTGCCCTTGTTTCTCCTGCAGAATCCCTTCACCTATTGCCTCTCTCTCCTTTGAGCTGCGCGGGTGTCCTCTTGGAAGAATTTTGCAGAGCCTCTCTCCTTCTCTTCCTCTCTCTTCCCCTTCCTCCTGAACATAGGCGGGGGCTGGCCCTTTTATAGGCCACTGGATGGGTGCTGTTCACCGGGGGGTGAGTGGGCTGCAAGGGAGTGTGCGCATGGAGGGAGTGGGGCCACTTATCCTTGAACGTGGGGAGAGTGGGGGCTTGACCAAGTCCTGGCTGTTGCTGGAGGATCCGGACCCTTGATTGGCTTCAGCTATGTGCCTCCCTTCCACTGATCCAATGAGCTCTCTTGATGGGCTCATCGCATGGTAAGTATTCATCTCAGCCCTTGATTGGATGCCCTCGGATCCCATTTGACAGCTTCATCTAAGACTTCCCTCCATTGGTCAGTCGATGGCAGATTATATGTCATCTAAAGCTTAGTTGAAGCTAGGCCTTGTTGCCTACGTAAAGAGAATTATCCCATGTAATCAAATATTGCATTGAAGATGGATCCAATGGGTATTATCTTGTTAAGGATCCACTTTGGCCATCTCAGTGGACCGGGGAGGATTCATGCTCTAATGATCTTGTTGATTGGTCAATCCCGGCCCTTGATCATGTGTCTTTCCAATTAATCAAGGCCCTTGATCTCTTATTGGATATTAATCCTATTAAGGATCCAGGAGGATTTATCATCCGGTAATTAATTTTGCTCAAGGGCATCTACCAGATATCCTATTATGAAGGATCCATTGGATATTATCCCATTAAGGATCCGGTAGACCATCTTAATGAACCGATGAGGATTAGGATCCAATCAACTAATCCCGGCCATTGGATGACCTTGGCTTCCCTCTCGGACCTGATTTTGAATTGCGCAGCCTGTCTTTTCTCCCCCGGATCCTCCTCTTGTTAGTTTTTTTTGTTAAGTCTCCCGGTTGGAGTCAAACTCTCTACCCGCGGGGGCCTTCTTCTAGCTGGCCTTCCACCTTCCTCTGTCGCACCATTCTTCACACCGCCTTCAGCTGCAGCTAGGTATTGTCAAGGGGAGAACATTGTGCCTCGCTGTTTGGAGCTCCCGGGTGCCTCTTTCTCCTTGGTCTTGATCCGTGAAGGTAGACAGTCCCTTAGCTAACTCCGGGTGAGTAGAACTCATATGCATTCATCTCTTCAATTCTATGTATGGTAGTTTTTTTTCTTTTCTCTCTACCGGAGTACCATGTGTGCTGGACTTCTCTTCTTTTTAAGATCGGCAGCACCCCAATTGCCCCAATTATTCCATATCATACCACATATATATGGCCGGTTGTATGGAGATGCCTGATTTAAGGGGACATGTCTGTCATATGCAGGGGGCTTAGCTTCCTCCTATGTCACCCTTGGTCGGGGTCTTTTATCATATCCCCCTTCCCTTCTTTTTGGCTAGACAGGACACATGTCCTGCAAATATATGTATGAAGTTGAGGACCCGGCCCTTCAACATGTTGGATTGGGTCCCCTAGAATGGGTCTATCGGCTGCCATATGTTCAGTTATAAGCATGTCTCTTTATGAGCATCTCCGAGGCCTTCAAATAAGAGCCAATTTGGCTTTTGCAGATTGTCCCCGACCTCTCCTCCTTCTTGGCTAGATAGGAGATATGTCCAATGAATATATTTGAGGACCCGGCCTCCTCCTAAGCTGGATTGGGTCCTTTTGAGTGGGATCCATTGGCATGCCCTCTCTCTTTTCATATATATCCGGCTGTGAGCCTCCTGTTGACAGCATATCACCCAAGTGATCATAACCGGATCTATTAAATAGAAGCCAATTTGGCCTTCTGTTTGTCATTTCCGGCTCTCCCTTTTTCAAATTCTTGTTGTGAACATGTTTTTCACATCACTAACAAGTATATGTCCAGCTAGATATATATATCCGAGGCCTTCAAAGAAGAGCCAATTTGGCCTTTCCTCTTCCAAATTCCCATTGGCAGCATGCCTTGGGTTATAGGCCATGTCTTGAATGTAATGAGGTATTCTCATTGGGACAGCACATTTCACTTTCCTTTCCTCCCTTTGATCCATATGCAAGGGCTTATCCTCTTCATAGGCCACATTGACCGGTCCTTTACTGTTTGGATAGGAGTCTATGAGCTCCTGGATGTCTACACCCCTCTGAATTTATATTAAGACTTCAAAGGGGGGGCTGGACATGACTCACTTTCAGCCTTCTTGACTCCCTTCTCTTTTGAACCGGGGGGCAGCTAACGGTCCTCTTATTCATATACCGATGGTAGGTCATAGGGAATTGAGTATTTTTTTTATTCCCCATAATCTTTCATTTCACTCCTTTCTATGTTCTTATATCATGGAGTCCGGGTGCTGTAGAGGGTGTTGATTGTGGGCCTCTTTTGTGCTCACTATCTTCTGCCTTTTGCTTGGACGTATGTGTACCAAACTTACCCGGGCCTTATGTTTCATATGAAATTTTGAGTGCCAACAGTAGTGAAATGCGTGGCAAATCTTATGAGACTAGGTTGCACTAGATCACCGTTATGTTCTCTAATGATGTGCAAGGGTTTATGATATTTATATATAAATGATGTAATTATTTGTCTTTGACTCACCAAAGACTTGACAGATGACTTCTCAATATCATCCAACATCAAGTGTATGGAGTGTACAACATAGGACACCCCAAACAAGTGTGGTATGGCCTCCATTAGCTTCTTCCATGCAACCTTATAAGTTGTTTTTCATTGTCAGTCACAAATTGTATAATGTTGTCTTTGCTAATCTTCTCTACAACACCATTCATAACATCAAATAAATGTCAAACATTTTTTATGTGACCCGATGCATCAACACTCTTCAATAAGTGGTGTCCTTAAAAGAGTAGACAAGAGAATTTATCATAGATCTCCTTGTGATTTTTATTCATCTGTTGCACATTATAGTGCAACTCCTTTCTTTTCATATTGCCTCGAGTCTATCTATCTACGAGATCAACTCAACGACCTCGACATCCAACTCACCCTCATAGATGTATTTTGAAATAAGTACTTTTAATTCTAGTCCAAGCCTCATAGATAGTATCAATCATCGTTGGAAAGTATTGATTGTGGCCGCGTAGGTTGGGATGTCTATGTCAACTAGAAAGAACATACAATTATTAATATTTGTTTCCAAAGGATATAATACACATTTAAAATAAGTCAAGTTTTTACATAGTTGCATGTAAAAATCATTTGCAAATATGTTTGATTGCTTTCTTTACAGCCCCCCTTTCATAGTCAACACTTATTTCAAGGTCTACTTTATCGTCATTTGACCTCTATCACTTTGCTTATACATGGAGGTATCCATTGCTCAGACTGACTGTAACCAACAAAATTTAATATGTTTGCCTACCTAAGGTATAGGGTGTGTGTCTTGATCCACATTCGAATGTTTGGTGATAAATCTTCCTGTCTCCTTCTCTCATCTTCGCAGGCCTGAGCCCTACGTGCATGCATTGCTTTTCTTCCTTATGTCTCCTCTTGATCGTATGAATTTGATGAAGACATTTCAACATGAGTATGTGATTTTTCTATTTGCTCTTTTCGAACATGACATTTGTGTCTTGACGTCCGAGCAACTCATCGTGCAAGTTAGCTCTATACTTAATTCATATATCTATGTGATGCTCTTTCAGTTAAATATACTTTCATCTCTTCTCTCAATTCCACCGGTACCTTGTTGCACTTCTTCACATTTCTACACACACCCCACTAATGTGTTGTTTGAGCAGGTACACACCTCTATTCATTTCTTTCCCATACTACTTACATTTTACCCTTTTCTTGTCAACGTCTAACATGTGACTGTGTTGCCATCCAATGATAAGATGTGTAGGGGCACCAGCACTATGCTTCTCTTTGACATTTTTTCTACTTAGACAACATAATTGAGATCATATTTAGTAATTATATCCGGCAGTGGGAAGACAACATGATAATCCAAGGGACCCAAAACTAGTCACCCGAAGGGGTGATTGTCACCCTTATATAGTCACTCGAAGGGGTAAGGTGACTGTCACCCCTACACAATCACCAACCACTGCACAATTAGGGGTGACTGTCACCCCTTGAGGTGCAGTGGAGTTCCCCCTAGTGGAACTGTAGATATGGGGAGAAATCCCCCCTCCTTTTTAACTTTTAAGGGCAATTGGCCGGGGGAGGGGAATCAAGGTGGGAGGGAGAAGGATGGGGGGGAGGGATATCTGGAGGGGGAAAAGGAGGAAAACTCACCTTGGAGGGGGGTGTTTTGAGCTTACTAGAGGGAGATGCTGGAGGGAAGGGAAGCTTTATCGAGGTAGGGGGATTCCAAAGAGAGGGTAGATGGAGGGAGGTGATCGACCGATTTCCCCCTTAATAGGGGAAATCAGATCAGAATCAAAAGTGAGGGGAGATGGGGGGGGATCAACTGATTTCTCCTTTAATGGGGGAAATCAAATCGAAATTGGACTGGATTTTAGAATTTTTGGTTTCTTGGAGAATTAGCCTGGATTGGTCAATTCTCGGTCTGATCTTGGAGAATCGGCTCGATCCATGCCGATTCCTTTAGGAATTGATCCTGTATTGGTTGTCTAGCACATGGATGGAATCGACAGGGGTTGATTTGATATGAAGAATTGGCTAATTCCGATCCAGATTGGCCGATTCTGCGAATTATGCTTCGGAGGGCCATTTTGGGCAACACTCGACCCTATTCGGTGTTGAATTAGGCCAAAATCGGCCCATACTGATACAGGACAAATTTGATAAAAACTGATCAAAGTGACTAAATCTATTTTAAACACTAAAACCCAAATTTAAGGCTCGTAAAAGGATTGAAAATCCAATTTGTTCGAATTGTGGAGGGTGCCTCGTTGAACCGGTTGAAGCGTCCGCTCAGTTGTGCGTGGAGGAAGATGGTTCACGGGCAGTCTGTTCACGCGTGAAGAGAGGAGGCAACCCTCCCAATGAGGTTCGTTGCACTACCAGATGAATCGAACGGGAGGGTAATCTAGTGCATTGTGAGCATCTAGCAGCGCAAAAGCTTCTAAAGAACATCTTGCGAAGAAGTTGAGTCTCCGAGGATCGTTGGAGTATCCTCTTCCGCAGATGATGTAGTTGGCGGTGTGCCTATCTTCTCTAAAGTTCCGTCATCGTCCAAGTGTGACAGAACAGAGCACGGCGGACAAAGGAACCACGGGATGCCGATGTCGTGTCGTGGCCCTTGATCCAGCTCTGTTGATGCGTGAACGCAGCTTACAGGAAGCTACTTATCAAGCAACAGTGCCCGAGCGTGAAGTGCAAGGTCTCGTGGCATCGTAGCCACTCGTGCGGAGCTAGTCTCTGGGAAGAGGGGATCGAGGAGGCCTGCGTGCGCAGACGTCAACCAAGATTTGCCAGAAATGGACCTTGCGGGAGATTCTAGAGGGCCGAACTTCGGGGATCGCCGAAGTTGTTGTAGGTTCCTTCCCAATCAACCTCGCCTAAGTCTATGGGAAGCTATCGCAGTGGATTGTAACAAAAATCTGAACATAACCTGATTTGTTGGAGGTGAATGTGTCGCAGTGGCCACCAGATCTGAAAATTGGCATTGTTGTTGATGAAGAATAATGACGAACGGAAGATGTTATCCTAGGATTACCGGATCTCCGTCACCATTGTCGCTCGTCGATGACGAACTGAGAAGGGGGAAAGCCCCATCAAGATGCAGTTGAAGGGGAACCGAGAAGGACGAGACGTCGGATGAAGGCTTGGAGGCTGGAGGATGAGGATGGGGATAGAACGGTGACCTCGCCGGGGGAGGGGGAAGGATCGGGAAGGCTCGCAGCCGACTAGGGAAGATGAAGGGAGAGGATGGGGGCCGCAACCCCCTGTGTGCGGGAGAACACCCAAGGGGACTAAAAATTCACTGTTTATTTAACAAATCAACTAACTCTCTCAATATTTACATTGATCCTCATTATATAAATGATGAAAAAAATTAAAGAGAAGACCTCCTAAGTTTTCTATTTACAAACTTGGGTTTAAATTTTAAAAACTTAAAATATCAAAATTTCGTCCACATCATTCTCTCTCTCATTTTTAGAAGAGGTTTTTTTGTGTCATACTAAATTTACTGATTTTGATCCTGCATCCTGGGTTCTAGTATGGTCGATATAGGACTCAAAATTTGATCCTACTTTCCTTGACTAGAGTAGCATAGCTATTATAATATACGTTTCATCCCTGTTAGGACGAGATCTCTATGGAACATCAACAATGACTATCTATTAGGACCTTGAATCCAATATTTGAATACTGTTGGGCAAAGATTTTTGTGTTGGGACTGACTTTTAGATTGGATAGGAGGGCTTGGTACTAATCTCTGTTGGCTTGACCAATCTGAGGAAAGAAAATTCGATAGTGGATCATCTTAGATTGGTTGTTGGAGACGTGGCTGGTGGAGATGGGCAGAGGGATGATCCAAGGAAGGCTAGGTCGGGGGTCCTTTTGGGGTTGGTTGGCCCCCAAACTGGCTTGGTCGGTCTGGCCCGACCCGACCTGGTCAACTTTTTTTGAAATTGTTAAAGAAATACATGAAAAATAGGAAAAAAATGTAAAAATTCTAAAAAATTAAGAAATATGACTAGAAACATATTTCATCTAATTTTTACTCAAGTTATATTGTATTGTTACTCTACATAATGTACGTACTCTGCTCATTATATTGTAAAGAGTACGAGGCATTGGATATGTATACAAACTGATTATACTCATCACTACCTTGTATAATCATTTTATAATAAAATGTAAACAATCCATCGTAACTATCATACGTGAAATCTATAGAACTATCGAAAGATGTTTCATGTGATGTTTGGGTCATCCCATATCTCTTTGTGATACGTCGGACGCCAAGAATCTTGACATGAAGTGTGTGTCATGCTCCTTCATCTCCATGTTGCCTTGCTCCGTGGTTAGCGTCTTGTGTTGCGTAGGTATAATGTTTCTCTTCAGTGAAGTGTTGCAGCGGAGAGGACGTTTCTGGATTGGTTCTCCTTACACCAGAAGTGGTCCTGGTGGTGGTACCTCTGGCTCTGCGTTCTTCGTCCCCTGCTCCATCGTTACTATTTTTTGAAGAGGAATCATTTTATATCTGATATTGCACTCAAATGTTGTCCGGTGCCGTATATATATAATCAACGTCTTGTCGGTTCTGTAATTTCTTCATGGATGGTATCCTTATGTCTCTTTGAAACTCCTTTTGATTTTTCCAAATTGATGCATTCTAAATTGTGCACATACCTCAGGTGGAGTCTGTGTGCACATTGCAACACCTCTCTTGATACCGACAAGATGATGCTTCAATTGGTAAGTTCCACTGTAAAGAACTTTATTGCAATATTTACACTTTATTTTTCTTTATTTCAGTGACACCACGGTGTAATGGAGACAAATTAAATTATTCCGGGTCTAACGGGAAGCATCACAGCTTGGAGAAGACATATTGAAATTCTCGAGATTAGCAAAGGAACTAACAAAATGATTAATACCAACTTAAATTAGAAACTAAGAGAGAAGAATATTAAAAATACTTGAGAGAGAGTGAGAGATGAGAGGAGTGGGAGAGAATTATAGCCCCCAAGGGGACTGAAGTGCCTTCCCTCCCCGCCAAAATTGTTGCCATGTTGGCCGACCCGGTCGGTGGTCGCGCGACCCCATGCCAGGCCGCCGCGGGGTCACCCCGATCGGGTTGGGGCCGAACTGGCCTACCTGCATTTCGACCAGGTCGCCTGACCCGGTCTAGACTGGGGGTGACTTGGCAATCCATGCAATGACCAATGTAGATGGAGTGGAACCATTGACCACTCTCTGCCTGTCTTGAATAGGGAAGTTGAACAAAATCTGATTCGGGATCGGCTCTATTATGTTTTATTTTTACATTGATAAAATTCATAAAAATCAAGAAAACATAAAAATAAAGTTAACATATCTCATTTCATTGAAGTCATACATCTTTGATATCAATTAAAACCAAGTTTACATAAATTGAACATATAATTCAATTTTGATTAATCATAAAACACAATTTATAAATCCTAGTTAGTATTTTCAAATGAAAGTAGATTTTGAACCCTAATTAGAGTTTTTGGTTTGAAAACCCATATTAGAGTTATTAAGTAAAGAAAAACCCTAAATCACCTAGGATATAATGAGAATAACCCTAAGTAGGGTATTTAATTACCTAAACTAAGAAAAAATCCTAAATCCTTGTTGATTTGCAAGCTGGATTATTAAATGCACTAGTTCAAAGTATTTTCTAGTCTAAAGAACAAAAATGTAGTTAGAAATAAGTTTTTTATTCGGAGAATTTATGGGTGCGTTTGGCAACTTGATCGGAGGATTTCATGTAGAAGGACCTTGTTCGTAAAGCATCTTCTTTCAAAATTCCTTCTCATTCACGGAAGCTAAAAGTGTTTGGATCTTAAAATTTTTCAAAAGGTCGCCATGGGGGGCCATCACGAGGGCCGGCCGATCGTCTCCCGGTTGGCCTCTGCTCGTCTACAGGTGGCTTCATCACAGCAGAAGGGGCTCCATGGGGAGTAGCAGGTGCTCATCACCGGGGGTGGCTCCAATTGTCTCTACAGCGATGGTAACTCCGGTTGTCTACAAGGGGAGCTCTGCTCAGTGGCCGTTGCTCCGGTCGTCTCAAGGGGGAGCTCTGCTTGTCTACACGGGGGGCTTGATCATTGCCGGGGGTTGGCTCTGGTTGTCTTTACAGCGGTGGCTTTGGTCATCTCCCTCCGATCTTCGCCCGCTGCAGTTGTTACGAATTTGGCTCTTCCTATTCTCCCTCTTGCAAGTCTTCATCGTCGGGGGGAGGGTTCGTGAGGTTGCAGTAGGAGGGGGATGGCCTGTTGGGGAGGGTTTGTGAGGTCACAGCGGGGAGGGGGGCTTGCCGGTCGGGCTGTCTTCGCCGTTGGGGGAGGGTTTATGAGGTTGCAGTGGGGAGGGGGGATGGCCCGTCGGGGAGGGTTTGTGAGGTCGCAACGGGGACCGGGGATGCTCATGCTCGCCGGCGGGGGGAGGGTGCTCTCCAGTGGGGTTGTTGTCACCGTTGGCCCGTGGGGGGGGGGGGCTGCGGTCACCGCTGGGGAGGAGCACGATCACAACGGGGACAGGGCGTGGGGGGAAGGATACGAGGGCACGAGAGTTCTCTTCCGTTATGAAAGGAGATATTTTCTCTTTCGAATTTCTGCCTTCGACAAGGAGGATAAGTAGAGATACGAATGTTGCCAAATGGTGTCATAAAATTCGGAAGCACTTCCGAGAGAAGAAGTAAAAAAAAGTCATTCGAGTGAGTTCCCAAATCGACCCTATGATCCTCCTTAAAAACTAAAAATAGAAGAAATGAAAAAATAAAAGAACTCACCTGAGTGCTGATGGATTGGACCTGATTGGCCTGATCTGTTTTTATTTTATTTCTTTTTTTCTTGTTCTTTCTGTTGTATTGGGTTGGGCCAGTTTGGTCCCATTGTGGACTGGGTCGGATCATCGGCCCAAGACTGCCTGTTCAATCCAGACCAAACCTGGTGAAAATCAACCTTATGGTTAGGCTTTTCTAGGATCCAATTGGCACCTGCCATCCTTGCTGTCAGCCCCCTTCCAGGCTGCTGCCATGTCTGAGAACAGGACCAGCGCGGGGTACCCTGGCTGCTGCCTTCTCTAGTAGCTCTGGGGCCCTTCCAGTGGTCTGTTTCACCTCCATCAGATCTTGGCAGCCCATCGAGAGACAATCGTGTGAGACCTCGTCTTGTCGAGATTGCTTTCATTGGCAACTGACTGTTTGGTGAAGGTGACAGGTTAACGCATGCATGGGGCTTAAGTGCAAGTCCATTACAAGCTCATTTTGCTGAATGGGTTGTAGAGATGACAGTGGATGGCATATGCTAATGGTTCAAGTGTTAGTACGATTTTAGGCAAGAGGGTTATTGCGCACAATCTGGATTTGTGACATGTAGAGCTTCATTGGTTCTGAGTCAGAATATGGTGAATTCACAGTGCTACCATATGAATTAGTCATATGTTGGTTGGAAGAGTCTTGACATGAAAAAGGAACCCACTTGAGAAAAAAGCGGAAAAACCAAAATATTTGCTTGAAGTCTGCTTGTTATACCTTATTCTTCGCTAGCATGATAGACAGCCGGTTCAGAGCCTTGTCCTCGCCAACAAGCTGACATCTGTGTGGGTGTCCTGTCTGCTTGTAGTGCAACCATTCTTGTGTGAAAGGAGGGGTGGAGAAGTAGGGATTGAGAGATGGTACATGGATCCATGTGACAGCACACAGCAGCATTCCATAACTAATAAATTAGTATGAGAAATTGCTGCATGCACCTCTTGTTAGGGCATCTGCTCACAGGACATGAACAAGGGTCCTCATTCATTGTGTAGAGATAGTGATGAATGAACCAACCACTAAGGTGAAAAATCCATTATTCTGCTTTTTAGTTGCTTGCTCTATTAACTTTTTATGTTCGCTTAACGTGGTATATTTGTCATGCAATGCCAAGTTCTTCATCTTGTTAACGTAAACAGGGTTAGGCAAGCTGCAGATAGACTGGTCATGCAGTTAGCTTGATTGCAGCCATATAGGCTCTTTTTCTTTGCCTCTGTTCTTCTATTGCAGTCCGAAGTTGTTGCATAATAACTAACGGAATTGACCTAGATCCAGGTGATAGGTTTAGACAAAAAAGGAGCAAGAATAAGAAAAGTACTTATATTAGAACAGAGGAGAAAGCTATTGAAGAATTTCTTTACCGGAGTAGAGAATAAAGAAGAAAGAAAGTTGGTGTCCTGAGTTGTTTGCAGGGCAAGCTTGGGTGATGTGGTCCGGGATGGTACTCCAGGCTGTGCCATGTAGGACCAGATGCCCTTGCCAGCAATACCTCCAGTGCACCCGATGAGAAGGATTGGGTTCGGGTCTACTACAGGTGCTGTTGGCCTCTATTGCTGGAACTAAGTCTTAAGCTTTCTTTCCCTCATGGTGTCCCCTTGAACAGGCTTAGCCCTTATTGGTGTTCCAGGTACTTCAACCAGGGACATTGCACATTGTGCTGCCTACAGCCATAATGGGGTCTGGTGCCTGATCTGTTCCACCATAGGTCACATTAGTCGATCATGCAAGCAGGTTTCATGCTTTAGTGGTTGGACGTTGGGCATTGCTTGGAGGCTGGCTGTCTAAGCCGGGTGCAGGGGTGACCACATTACTGATTTCATGAAAATTCTGTCGCGGAACTGCAGAGAGGTGGGGGCATAAAGCAGCTGAAATTAAAAGAAAAATACATGGTGAGAGCATGTTTCTTGTGTGCCTACAAGAAACCAAGATGGATACTAAAAATGATGAAATCTTCAGAAAGGGGGGGGGGTTCGGTTGAAACTTGGAAGGATACTCTTTCAACGTTGCTGATAGTGGAGCTGTGGTTTAGTTGTCTTGTGGAGAAAAAGGAAAATGGATGCAGTACCATGGTCTTCTTGATCAGAGTTAAACATCTTCAGTGCTCGTTGCCTACATTGTGTGGTCCTGTTCATAATTACTTGAAAGATTTGTTTTTAGTAGAATTGAGTGAGATTAAAAGTAGCTGTAATCTTCTTTGCATGATCTTGGGGGATTTCAATACGATGAAATTCTCAGGAGGAAAATCTAACCAATCAAGGTGCTGCATGGAGATGCATATATTCAACAATTGTTCTGAGTTCACTCTCATTTAGTTAAGGATTTCTGAATCGGAATCGGTCACCAAATCGGTGGGGACCAATCCAATTCGAATCAGATCGGATTGGTCCGATTTGCATAGATTCTCAGGAAGGCTGATCCAAAATGGGATTTTTTTTAAAAAATAAAAAACTTTTGATTCTGATTCCGATATGGACCGATTCTGGTCAATTTGGTCCGATTCTGGCTGATTTGGATAGGATTTTTTTAAAAAGTCAGGATTCCGATCTAATTCAACCGATTCAACCAATTCAGGCCGATTGCGGAAGAATTCAGATTAGAATCAGTCATTCAAGCGGGAATCGGATCAAAATCAACCGATCCAATTATGGAATTGGTTGATTCCAATCCTATTCGACCGATTATGCAATCCTGATGTAACCTCAAAAATCTCAAGCTTTAAAGATTTTGGAAATTCATTTTTCTTTTGAATTCGAATCAAATTTGATTTGACCTTAGTATTGACTTTGTAAGAAAATAGATGATATTTCATAAAAGTATTAACTAGGGTCAATGATATGTATAAAATTATTCATTGAGGTTGTTAGGTTCTTTGAAATTAATTTTGACCTCTCCCCGTCGGATGGTGCGAAGATCCGGCGTTAATTACATCGAGATAACTCGAATACCCTTGATTAATCGTCATAGCAACTCATTGAAGTAGAAAACATGCATACACAAAAATAAGCATTCATGCGTACACATATGGACATAGGAGAAAATAATCCCATGAAATTTGATGGAATGCAAGCACTCAATTTGAGTTTGAATTTGAATTGACTTGGTTGAATTAAAATTTGTTGGTTTGAATTTTGATTTAGTTTGAGTTGGATTTAATTGGTTGAATTGCTTTTAGTTTGGTTTAGAGTTTGATTTGTTCATTTAAATTTGATTCAATTTGGATTTGGGCAGATTTTGTTTGTTCTGACTAAGTTTGATTTGAACAGGTTGGGATCTCAGCGAATTATCTTCAGATTTCAAGTTTCAGATTCTTTGAAGTAAATGGACTAACTGCGACCATAGATCTTTCTCCTGCTTCTTGTGCCTTCCCTGCTGCAGCTTGCTCGATTGCTGTGCAGCCTAAGTCAAGATTATCATTGGTCACAAGCTGAATGGTTTGTCCAAGGAAGCTCACTACTGATATCCAATGACTGAAGTAATGTTCGCAAATTGTTTGACATGGCAAGGCGAAGAGATTTCCTGCAGGTGACATGGGCTAGACTTGTACAACAATGAAAGTCGAAAGGAGATGATTGAAATCATCATCCCACCGAAGCTTGGATTGACATTTGTTGTAAATGATTTTTTTTATATATGTAAAACCTGCAGATGTGTTATTGGAAACCGGCAAATGTATATTATTGGCGCTGCTCTCTCTCTCTCTCTCTCTCTCTCTCTCTCTCTCTCTCTTCTGCACTGTTTGACAAATTGGATTGAATCATGGGATGTGGGAAAAGGATTAATCAACATCACTTTCTTTCCTTTGCGCTAGAAAATTTTTTTTTTTGACAAGGGCATGTGAAGATGTCGCCTGCACAGAATAACTCCGAGCTGATGGCCTTGCATAGGCATGAACGTCGATTTGCATAACGACTCTCTTTTTCTTTCTGCTCTTTTTTTTTTTAAGATTAAATTTCTCATAGTTCTTTGTGAGCACCGAGAAATTTATCACAAATGAGTTTTTGGGTATCGGAAATCGACCCAACAAATAAAATTAAATCTCATACGACCTTTTATAGGTATTAAGAGACTTAAAATTGAATAGATTTTAAGTAATCAGAAATTGACCCCACATTTGAAAATTAAATCTCATATGGCCTTTTCTAGGCATTAAGAGACTTAAAATTGAATGGATTTTGGGGAATCAGAAATTGACCTCACATTTGAAAATTAAATCTCATGCGGCCTTTTATAGGCATTAAGAGACTTAAAATTGAATGGATTTTGGGGAATTAGAAACTAATCTCGCAATTGTTATTAATCGAATTAAGGGAGAGTAGCCCCGACCCATAAGGACTTAGTGGAGGATCTCCCAAGGACACCACCTCATCAGCTCGTAGACTAGCACACGACTGAATGATGAATATTCTTTTAATTTATTTACTTTTTTTTAACCGGTTCAGATTGTTCTCGGAACATCTTTCATTGAGGATGATGTTCTCCTCTGGATATCGGCTTGCCCGGTTAGTACGACTTTCTTCTGTGTAGACACCCGCATGGCGTAGGTCCGGACTGAGCTAAGGCCCGACCAACTTGTTTGCGCGGCTCGACCATGCGTCGCGGGGGAGAGAATCCGATCGCGCTGTCCCGAGCTCACGGGTGCGCGTCAGCCGTCTTCCCCACCCCTTTTCCCGGCGGAGTTCTTGGCGGCGGGACAGACTCACTCCGAGGTTGCTTCGGCGATGGTTCTTGGGCGAGCTATCCAGGTTCCGCGACGTTGGACGGCGGTCCAGGTATCCACGGCGGATGAAGACGGCAGGACTCCGGGCTGCCTTGGCTGCGATGGTGCTTGGACTGCCGGAGGGAGAAGCGTGGGAGAGAGACGGCACTAGGCAGTCGATCAGAGCCGGGTTGAAGATAAGGCAGCCGCGGTCAGAGGTTGGTCCTCCTCTCCTCTTCTCTTCCCTGCCTCTTCTTCCTACTTCGCGATACCCAGCTTCTCTTCTTTGCTTCGCGATGCTCTCTTCTCTCCTCCGCGATGCTCCGTCTCTCGGGGGTTCTGCGCGATGCTCAGTCTCTCCGGCCTCGTCAATCCTTTTTTCTTTTTTTCCCCTACGATGCCCAGCCACTCCTTCCTTTTATCGTCCGAGCCCCTCTGCCAAAAAATAGAATGTCGCCCCCAACGCCATCTCGCCCGCGCTGACTGCGGGATGGAGGATCCCCTGGCGCGGCGACTTGCCCCATAGGGCCTTTCGGTAGCGGAGGAAAGTCCTGCCGCGTTTTGCAGCTGTTGGCCTTCCTGGAGAGGGGGGGTCGATGATTCCCTCCCCCGCGACAGATTCCTTGCTATTTGGAGGACCCTGCGGGTGCTCATTTATTCTGGGTTGGACTAAGGTGGGTAAACAAAATTGGCCGGCCTTCTGTTTTCCTCCCGCTCGGGCGACGGTGTGGCGGGTACGGGCGTTTGGCGCGTGGCTCTTCCCGCCATCGACGGAAGGAGGAGGGTTCCCTTGGCGGTGATCGCGACTATACTGGCGGGGTCGAGGAGGAGCTATCGTCCTGCTTCCGACTGGAGCTGTGCGGTGGCGTGAGATTCTCATAGGTGATTCCAGGAGGGAAAGAGGCTCTCGACGGTGCCGCGGAGGCAGGAAATCGGAGACGGCTTGCTTCCTGGAGGACGGTTCGGAACCTGCTGCGCCTAGCTTGCCTGCGGGGCGTCGACATCACCACGCGGATTCTGGGCAGTCTTCGACATCGACATCGGTGATCTCAAATTACTCTCCTCTTTTTTTTTTCTTTTTTTTTCACGCAGCATATTTTCTATTTTGTTCGGCGGCTAAAATTGTAGCATTCCAATAAACGGCCTCTTTTTGGTATGTCTGATCAGCGTGTAGTGTGGTTCAACCAATACTGCATGTTTTTTTATGCATATCCAGGATATGCATTCACAATGCATATGTCTGAATCATGACCATTTTTTTTAAACGGTTAAAGTATGGATATGAATACCAACAGTCTGTCTATCAGCCCCTGTACATGCTCTTAAAACACCAGATAAACCGATTTCGCCAACTGCTATACCAGACTCATTGGTGAGCTGAAATAACTCCGAAGTCTGACGAAATTGAAAATTTCCAGCGTGACCAACAGCCATGGCAATTCCACGACTGCCGGCTGTGTCCCGACAGCGACCGAAATCCCCTTTTGGCATCTTCCAAACTGTTACATTTTGCATACGCATCCAGAATAGCCGTATTCACTATAGTGTCACAACTAGAAACCACTTTTAGAACATGTACATTTATTATCGACCACTCTGCAATTTTTTAGGTGTTGACAAGTGCCCCCCACGGGGGATTTCTCGTTAAACGTAGGTTAACGGGGAATCGCCCGTGTGAAGGTGCCAGCCGTTCTTCTTTTTTGACTCTTCTCTGTTTGTTATCTTTTCTTGCTCATAGGTGCTCCAATGGCCAAGAAGAGAGTTTCTGATGTGAGGTCATCTCCCATGCCTGCGCCCAGTCAGATGCCTAGAAGTAAACTTGGGCAGTACGATCATCATCTAGTGGCTAAAGAGCCCACAGGGGCTGATCTTGACAGCGGAGTTGTGGATGTTGCGTTGATATATTGTGAGCGTGGCCACTTCTCTTATACCCGACCGACTCACTATCCAGTGCATTTTCCTTCCGATGAGGCCATTATGAAGTTCATTCTGCACCCTTCTGCTCGGGGTTCTACTGCATCCGATTGTTTGACATTGGCAGAGAAACTCTGTTTGGAACGCGCCATACTGCGAGATAGAGACAGCTTGCGGGGTTCTGTCATATATTCTTACCCATCTTTTCCCATGGGGCTTTTTCATCATCAGCAGGTTCCTTCCCGTCATTTCATGGGTTCCTTGGGAGATCTTACAGCTGAGCTTTTCCGACTGCTTGATTTTCAGCCTGGAACTTGGAAGTTGGACCGAGCTTGCTATTCGGACGCGTCTAGGCGTCGACAGGGGTTATTCTTGATGCCTTGCAGCTCTCGCTTTAATGGAGAAGGCTGTGATGGCCGTTGCATTCTGGATGACATTCTGGCACATCACGTGGACAGCTGGTATGGTCGCTTGTCGGTGAGGCATTCTCACATCCCACGGGCCGGAGCGAGCGAATGGCTTGAATATGTACTGTCCAATTTTAGTGTTCGCCTGGAGCATATCAGTTTGAAATCAGCCGTCGGTGCCGCATTGTATAACTATCCATGTTATGAGGGCTACATCCAGGCCTTGGCTGAGCGCTTTAACAGGCGCTGGAACATTTTTGTTACTGCGGAGGGAGAAACTTGTTTGGACTTATGGGCATTTCACATGATTTTCGGTCTACCCATTCACGGTGATCCGTACGAGGAGGTTGTCCTCGATGACCTCCACAGATGTTGGACAGATGGGCAGGGGAACTATCTTTTGCCTTATTGCCATCGATTTCTCGTAAAAGTATGGCGTGACTTGGCCGAGGCACACAGAGATCACTCCTCTTCAGGCACTTGTGAAGTAAGTTGTGAATCATGGCTGCGTTATTTTTATGGCGGACCTTTCTGTTACATGGAGACTTTTGCTATCCCTGGGAAGGACCGAACTTCACTTGTGCAACTTGACAGGCCTCATTCTGATGATGTTTATATGGGTCTGGAGGCATGTGTTGAGACAGAGGACCCCTGGGAGCTTGGGGAAATCACCCATCTTGCCGCCTATCTAGCTTTCTGGCTCGCTACATTTGCTATCCCCTTTGAGAACGCCAACATTATCAGGGCTGATGTACTGTATCCTGCTTGTAGACTGGCTTGTGGGACCCGTCTTGCCATTGCGCCAGCCGCCCTTGCTACCATATATCATTCTTTCGGGGAAATCGCCTCCCACCCTTCACCACGGGATTGTGATATTGTGATGGCGACCCATTATGTCAGCGCATGGGCATCTTCTCTGTTTGACAGGCTCCCTCCATTAGGAGAGGGACTGGCTCCTTATGGTGCCCTGGTTCATAGGCTCATCGGTGGACCAAACTCACGGCAACAACAGGATCTTGTCACTGGCCGCCGACTCCTTGCTACATTACCCGTAGATGGGGCCACGGGCCTTAGATTTGATCATTGCTCAGTTGGTCACCGCCCACACATAGCTGTCAACCACGGGAACCGACGTATATAGGTTGATCCTCTTTTGAACCAGCCTCACGTGTTGGCCAACTGGGAGTGGCATTTATGCATCCGTACGAGTGTTATGGTATTCCGTCAAGGCCGTCGGGTCCTTCTTGAACCTTACTATCCGCACCTCTTCGGGAGGAATTTTGGCTATGACCAAGAGCTTCCTCCTAATGCAGATTGTGCCATCACCGCTCGGGTATATAGCCAGTTAGACCATCATTTGGTTGCAGCCGAATGGTGGAATTACTTCTGTCGGGCTGAGAACAAAGGTCAAATAGATATTCCTTCATTGAACACTTCTGGTGATTTTGATATTGGCTATGGTAACTGGTGGCTTGCTCGCAGTCAGAATTACAGGAAATTGCCTAAGCTTTTACTGGATATGGAAAAGGCTCGTCTTGGCTTGAAGGACCGAGCCCCCCTGAGATCGATGCCGATTTCCTTTGGCGCCACTTCAGGTCATTCAAGGACCAGGTTACTTCCCGACGTGCCAACTGGGCAAAAATGGGCCGATTGACTTTGTCGCCACATATTTCTTATACCGGGATGATCGACCCTTTGGTGGAGCCACTTCGGGCTTCTCATTGTGTCCCCCTATAGTGCTGCCCCAAGCTGTTGATTGGTTCAATCGGATGACATTTGATTGTGTGGGTCATCATCAAGTTCCTCCAAGGGAAATCTTGCCTCCTGAGGGTCCCGTCCATCGTTGGCTTGAGCACTTGGGCCGGCTGGTTTCTTCTTAGGGTCCTTTAGAGGATGCCCTTGACCTAGAGAAAGCTCGTTGCTTTGGAGACGTAAAGGTGGCTGTCATAGAGGCCGCAAGCAAAGTAGGGCGTGACGCGGGGCTTTTGGTAACTGTTCCGCCGGACCTCCCGGCACTGTAGATACGCGAATTTGGCCCGATTACAGAAAGAACAATCTCATTTCTATAGTTAACACTTGTTTTCTCCCGATCAGAGAGGTCGATTTGACATAAAAATAACCAAAATTTGGGAAATATGGAGGCGTCCCGACGCCGCGACGCCTAGCGTCGCGACATCAGAGCGCCTGTAATTTCCCGCCTTTTTACCCTTCTGTCCGGCCGGACGGCATCGTACCCAGAAACGTACGAAAGTACAAGCGCTCCTCTGACGGAGCGCCTGCAATTCCACCCGTGACAGACGGCTTTTCAGACGGTCAGCGATGCGTTGTCGAAATCGTACCGAGGGTCCAGGCGCTCCGCCGTCGGAGCACCTGGATTCCCACCTGACAACCGTCCACCGCAGGCTCCGCGTGCGCCGAACTTGCCTCCGACGGCCGTAGGTCGTAGGTGCTCCCCGTCGAGCGCCGGGATTTCCACCGACAACCGCCGCCCGACACGCAGGGTGGTAGGTGGCGACAGGTATGGTCGGACGTGCTGGTCCGCCGACTTGTTGGCGGATTTACAGGCGCTCCCATACCGCGACGCCAGGCGTCCTCAGGGCGGAGCGCTAGGGTCACTTTTGCGCACCTATAAAAGGAGACCCTTCTCCCACATTTAAGAGGTTCCAAGCTTCCAAGAGAGACGTTCCAAGAGAGGTTCCAGGAGAGAGATTCCAAGGAGCTAAAAAGAGGGATTCCCAGAGCCTTAACTTCCTAAGAGCTTTCTTGAGCCTTCCAACATCCTCCCACCACCTTCCAAGCCCCCATCTCACTCCCAAGCCTCTCCATCCTCCATTACACCCCTTCCACTCCGCTCATTCAATACCACTCAAAAACCATTCAAGACCCCTGCCATCATACCATTAAAAGCCATTACAAAGAGTACCAAGAAACCTCCAAAACCAACTAGGAATCCGATCCCTCGTCATTGGAACCGGGAGAAGATTGCATTGAAGACTGCCGCAGAATGACCGGAGCGCTCCCCGACGCGACGCCAGGCGACCTGTCGTCAGAGCGCCTGCAATTTCCAGAAGCCAGAAGCACCGGGCTTCTCTACGATCTTCTTCCTTACCTTACCCTCTCCTTTATTGTTCATTTGGGTTTCATTATGCATGTTGCATTAGTGTAGCATAACGCATCTTATTCTTAGGTCATTTAGATCCTCTCTTAAGAAGGGGTTAGGAGTTAGTCCTAATCCGGTTCGTTCAACCCCTTTTGTCATTGCTCTTCTTTCTTACGAATAGTTACTGCTCCATCTTTAGTTCTAATCGTTGTGCTTTCATTCATACTTTCTTTTCAGGCAAGCGAGTTTCTCCAAGGCTCTTCTTCCCCGGCCGGCCGAGGAAGGAGAAGATAGAACCCCCGCAATCTCCCAGCTTATAGAGGTAACCGGTCACTCTCACTTCCTTTACTAGTTCATTTCTTTTACTTCTATCTTCGGAGCCTCTCTGGCTCCTGGCGACCACACCATCCCTTCCTCTTTGGGTTTGTAGGTTAAGTTAGTGTTGATAATGCCACCGGCTATCTGATCTTCTTTCCCCTCGATTCTCCTCACGACCCGGACCGGTCCTTCGATGCCCAAGTGACATCAAGGGTTGAGTAGTCAGGGGATCAAGGTGAGTGCGGAGAAGGAAAGAAGGAAGAGAAGCAGGCAATAGATCGGTCCGTCGGAATCATCCACGACCGTGTCTATGGCGTGATTAACACGAACCCACCCTATCAAGACCGTAAGAAAGGAAGTGCACACACACACGAGGACATATCTCTCCCTCTCCACCCCTCTTTCCCGGCGTCCACATCCTTTGGCGACCACGGTGGGACCTCTAAAGCTAAGGGAAAGTCGCTTGCCATATTTCTTTGAATGAAAGCCCCTTCCATCACGTAAGTCTTCTATTCACTCTCTCTTTATCTCCACGTTTATTCGTATTTAGTTCTTTTCCTTTTAAAGTCGGAACCTCTCTTGCTCACCGCGTGGGCCACAACTCCTTGGCTCCCGCGTGAGCCACCTCTCACTTCCCCACTCACCGCGTGAGTGGTACATTATCGGCCCCCACGTGGCCATCTCCTTCTGTTAGTCCCATCAAAGGGGCACCAGCTGCCTCCCTTTGCTAGGACATTTGCAAACCGAGCTCCGCGAGCTCAAAACCTCTACAAGCATCGACTCCTGCGCGAGTCAACCCTACTTTTAGTACCTTTTCATCTAAAAGAAAAAAAGCATTGTCATTTATTGCTTTCTCAGCATCATATCACTTTTATGTCCCCGCGGGACCCTTGCTTTCTAGCTTTTCTTAAAATTTGCTGATTCCCGTTAAAAGCATCCTGATACCGCGACGCCTGGCGGCGCGGTACCGGAGCGCCTGCAATTCCCCGAAACTGCTTTTAGTTCCCGCTTCTTGTTTCACTTCCAACCCTTATCACTCTTACTACCTTCTAATTTTCAGCATGCAAACATGTCTTAGTGTTTAAATTTCTTTGTGCATCATCATCTCTTAAGCTTCTTTGTACTTCTCTCACGTTGTATTGCTTTTATTTTATTTTGCTTGCTCCTTTATCCTTGCTTATTCTCTTGCATTAGCTTGCATTGAGGTACCGGTTCCATCCGGCCTCGTAGGTCATCCGAGAAGGGGGGATCACTCTCCTCCCAAAGCCATACACATCCAAAAACACCATTCTTGGTGGATCTCGA
Organism: Cryptocoryne crispatula var. balansae; assembly: GCA_036172225.1. NCBI lineage: Eukaryota > Viridiplantae > Streptophyta > Magnoliopsida > Alismatales > Araceae > Cryptocoryne > Cryptocoryne crispatula. The sequence continues at coordinate 23,237,206 of CM069927.1, read as the reverse complement.
CTTCTCTTCCGGGGATTCCCTCTCGGTTGACTAAGTTGGTTTCCGCCAAGGCCTCCGTAAGTCCCCAGACGTGAAGGATTCCCTCTTCACCGATCGGGCTGGTTGTACCATTTCCCCAAAACCCGAAGTTTACCCATTACCTATCCGTGTGAGAAATCGTTCCACCTTACGTTGCTTGGCGTTGTGTGAGCATGGGATCCCACCCATTTATTTGAGTGGACAATACTTTGCTAAACAAGCCACTAATCTAAGGTTGGAACAAAAATTTGCGCTAAGCATTCCAAGTCTTTGCTTTAACTTGTTTGTGTAACCAAAAAGAAAAGAAAAAGGAAGGAGGAGACTCTCTCCTACAAAAATCTAGAAAAGTCACCAAAAGAAGTTGTTCCTTTGAGGTAAAAAAACTTCTCTGATCACGACAATCAAAGAAAATAACCTCTAAGAAGCAATCCAAAAAAAATCTTTGTCAAAGAAAACTTTGCTTTCGGATAAAAACTTGTCTTCTAGAATTAAACGACCCAAAAAGAAAAATCTGCTCAAAAGAAAACACCCAAAAAGGAAACTTTGTCTTTCTTTGCTTTATGCCTGTGTCGCTCAGGTCCGGACGAGTTATCATGGATCAACACTACGAGCAAACAGAATATGAACATGCTTACTTTGGGGCAGAAGGCGAGCCGTCACTCCTTCCCGACGCTGTCTATGCCGTTAACGAACCAGGAGCTCCCGCTGAGCCGGATCAAGTTTCTCCTCCACCCAACCCGGGTTCCCTTTGGGAGGCATTCTCTCATGCCGACCCCACCCAACTTCAAGCCATCGAGGCTATTCTCAAGGGCAAGTCGCCCGTCGATCATAACCCTCTCACCAGTGGTTTACGTGTTTCTACCCCTCGTTCAGTAGCACGTCGACCCGATGCGGCCGCCCAAGGCCATTCCTATACCGGGCCATCGCCCCCAAGTTCTCCTCATCCGGTGGCTATCCTAAACCACCCGGATCCAAATTTGGCCGCACCATCACGGCCACCGGTTTTCTCTTCTAATCATCTTAATCTCCCCCGTCAAGCAACATGTCCACCAACCCACGTTCCATGTCCGGCCGCTTTGGCCTACTTGGCCCCCCCTCCGGTGTATCAAACACCCCCTCCTCCCCCAATTGTTCGAGAGCCCTCTATTGACCAGGCCATGCTAAACCGCCTAAGTCAGATGGAGGAGCAGTACAAGGAAATTCGTCGTCTGGTTGGCACCAAAGTTGCCCCTGAAATATCTCTCCCCTCGCTCCCTACTTTCCATCTTCCTCACTCCGAAATGCCAGTGTTCCGCCGTTACAACGGGTCCGGCAACCCCTTCCTCCACGTCAAAGACTTTCTATACGAATCGTCACATGGCAGAATGATCCGAGAGCCCTTGCTTTTCTATTTAGAAGATCATTGGAGGGCTCGGCGCTTGAGTGGTTCTATTCACTTGATTCAACGGAGGCCGGTAACTTTGATATTGTCAAAGCCAAATTTTTGCAGAGATATCAAGACCGAGTTGGAATAGCCTACTCCATCACCGACCTGGTAGCTGAGAAAATGAGAACATATGAGGATTTTATCAGGTATGCAGATAGATGGAGGGCCATGGCAGAGAAGCTCACAGATCCGATGTCAGAGCAAGAGCAGGTCAAGCTGATCATAACAAATGCAACCCCGGCCATGAAAAACATGCTTGCCCTTCACCATCTCACTTCCATGAGTGAGTTATATGAAAAGGCGCGGTACATCCAGACCCAGCTCCGGGATTCACCTATTATGAACCTATTTGATCCCCGACCTCGGGTCACCAAGAAAACCTTTCCTTCCACCTCCGGACCAGTAACTGAGGGGATAGTAAGCCATAAGCATGTTAGTGTTGTGGGGAACCCCCCTAACAATTACCCACACCAACATAGAAACCCTCCTCCTAACAGGAATGCTCCAGTCCTCCAGCACCAGCCCCGGCCCCAACTTCCCCCACGGCCTCCCCAATACCAAGTCCAACAATGCCGACCTCGTAACCAACAACCCTTGATGCCTCGAGCCCCACAACGCAGGGCCCCAGACACCTACCACCAGGCCCCTCCTCCAGTTGCACACCAACCAAGGAAAACCGGTCCCCGACGAGAAAATTACCCGCCATTGCCCTACTCACTTACAGATATCTTCAATGCCTTGATGGCCGCACAACAGATAGAGCTCCCAAAAGAAAGACCTGTCTGGCCAGGCACGGCAAACACTGGACGGTATTGCATGTATCACCGATACCCGGGTCACGTGATCGAGGATTGTTTTCAATTCGTAGACTACATCCATGATCTTCACGACCAAGGGAGTATTGATTGGGCACAAATGGGGGTATATATTGAGTCTTTGAAAACACAACGATCAAGACCTCGAGGGCGAAAGAAGAAGAAGAACAACAACAACAACAACAACAACAACAACAACAACAACGGCCGCATGATCGGGGCCTTGGGATAGTGCGCAACCCTTTGCCAAACCATGCGCCCGCTCCAATAGCGACACCCCTCGCCATCCCATAAATCCTATCCTAACCCCGGCCGAAGAATCGTCCCGCCGAGGACAAGATTGGCAGATGGACCCAGCTACCACCTCCTTCCAAACATACACCCCTCACCACCCTGATAGGGCCATCTTGTCCATCCCCCGTACCTCTCCCAACCTACCACCTATCATCCGTACACCGCCACGACCTGTGGAGGGGTCTGTCACCACAACCCCTCTTCTCTTAGGACCAATTATCCGACCACGTGCACCACCTCCATTAGCCATCACACCCCTCTACCACCCATCATTAGACCAGCACCCCCGTTAACCAATCCGGCATCCACCATGCCGGTAAAATGCCACAACCATCACCCCTCACCATTCGGCCCATTAGCCCAGTAACAACCCCGCTTAGCCCTGTCAATGCCCCACCACCTCCGCCCAAGCATACCCAGTCCAGTCACTTAGATCACACGCCAGTCCCCGTCAAAACATCACATGCCGGGCCTACACCACCTCTTGCTGCCATCCTACGGAGCGGACGTATGGTCCAACGCATCTTTCCCCAAGCCGGTGCAACGCAAGTAGCCCCAGAAATTGAGGAAGAACCAGTTGAGGAGCCAATACCAGGAACTACATATGATCTGCTGAAACACCTCGATAAAACACCAGCCAGAATTTCTATTCTGGAATTAATCAAGCGGTCCAAAGTTCACCAAGAGGTGCTCCACAGTATTTACAAAAGGTGCTTGTCGGTGAAAGCCTCCCGCCCGAGAGAATCACCGCCGTGTTGGCTCCCCGGAGAGAACATCCAGCCCTGAATTTCACTGATGAGGAGATGGCAGCCCTGAAGCCGGGAGGTGTGCATTATGCTTAACAGTAAACATTCGAGGCACCCCGATAGATTCATGCTTGGTAGATACCGGTGCCTCCTTAAACATCATACCTCCCGAGACATTGAACTGTTGCGGCATTTCAGAAACAGAGATCCAGCCTTCTCACATCACTGTGACGGCATTTGATAACATGAAGCGACCCGCGCACGGCACCATTCTTCTTGATGTCGAGCTCAGTCCCAAGATAGTCACAGTCGACTTCCATGTGTTGGAGATGGATCCTACCTACCGAGTCATTTTGGGCCGTCCTTATCTTGAGGCATTAGAGGCGGTAGCATCTACTAATCATCAGTGTATCAAGTTCCCTCACAAGGGGCAAATTGTAAAGGTAACCAGTTATGTAACAGTGACGCCAGCTACTGGATTACCAAGCCAGTCAGTTTCACATTAATAGAACCACCAAGAAAAAGATGGCAGCCAAAGCAAAAAAGGAAGGACGCAGAAGAACCAATAGGATGGCACATCATGAGAATTTTGGGGTATCAAGAGGGCCAAGGGTTGGGCAAATTCTTGCAAGGCATCACAGAACCCATCAACCCCGCCAATCGACTTACTAAAACTGGCCTGGGATATGATGGGACAATCCAGAATGGCAAAAGGCCCGAACAACAGTCAGTAGCAGAAGGCCTTGCAAAATACTTTCTGAGAGGGGAAATAATCCAGATTAAAGAAGAGGAGCCAGGCTATCTCAACGACATCAACAATCGTCCACGGAAAAGGCAGAAGATCGACGAAGGTGAGGATGAATTGTTCTTACCTTTATCGTTATTATTTCCGGTCGAGGAGGAAGAATCAAGGAAAGAACCGCTTGAGTCGCCAAGGATCAGTAAGCACCCCGGCAGTCAAATTTGCCATTCCCCCCTAATCATTCCGCGAGGACCTTCCCTCAACTTTTCATTCTCTGGGGCTGAGCCCCTCTTTCAACTAAGCTTCTCCCATGGGCTCCCAATGCCCTTCTGTGGAAGGCCCTTTCCGGCCCACGCAAGGAATGAACTACCCCCGTCCCACACGGTCATCGCCATTGGGCCCGAGAGCCCTCTCCATTCTACATTAATCGAGGCCTTTGCCTCTTTGGCCATTGAGCAAGTTCAATCCTGGGTCAGACCAGATGGCCCGCCCGATCCACTAAATCTTCCCCTTCTAGGGTCAACCGACTCCTCTCCGATCAAAGAGGACCACGACCTCGTCCAAAATTTTCTCAAACTTTCACATTCCTTTCCCTTCGTAGTGAAAACAGTGCCATGACCCGTCCTGTGCATATGATTGGCACTACCCAAAAAAAACGTCCTTCTCACAACTCGCATTTCGATCGAGGAAACATCCATCTTTGCCCCCAAGGACTTTCCGACCTCGAGGACCAAGTCTTTGAGCGAGTTGCTTTGCCCTTCACCCCCTGTAGATATTACTTCTCCTAACCTCCCCTCCTCACCATCTCATTCATTTCCCCTAGGGTTAGTGTCCAAAAAAGTCCAGGCTAAGGGTAAGAGGGTACCAAATCGGTATTTATATCAACTAGCTGGCAAGAGCTTAGAATGTGCGAAATTGCCAGGATTTTGGGATAACAGTATTCAGCTGGATGAAGTCTTCTATGAGGACAAAGAAAACATGGATCAATCTTTGGGAGTATATGAAGTCGGTTCAGAAAAGGACATTGATACAGATGAGGAAGAGGATGTAGCAGAACCCTAGTTCAGGCTTGAGGAGATTTGAAGAACCCTTAGCTTCTGCTGATGAGCCTACGAAGGAACTTAATCTTGGAACGTTGGATGATCCAAAAATTGTTCTCATCAGTGCTAGTCTATCCCCCTCTCAAGAATCAGATTTGATAGGGACTTTGCAAGAATACCGGGATACATTTGCATGGACTTATCAGGATATGCCGGGACTAGACAATTCACTGGTCGAACATCGTTTGACACTTAAGGATGGAGTCGTCCCGGTAAAACAAAAGCTTAGAAGATTTCACCAAGTGGCCCTAAAAATGAAAGAAGAGGTCGATAAATTGCATCAAGCCAAATTCATTAGAGTCGTCCTTTATCCTCAATGGGTGGCCAACATCGTCCCGGTAATGAAGAAAGATGGCAAAGTCCGCATCTGCATTGATTTTAGAGATTTGAACAAAGCTTGCCCTAAGGATGATTTTCCTCTCCCTCACGTCGATGTACTTGTTGATAATACAGCCGGTTTTGAAACCCTCTCGTTCATGGATGGATATTCTGGGTACAATCAAATTCGGCTAGCAGAAGAGGATCAGGAGAAAACATCGTTCACTACGCCTTGGGGAACGTATTGTTATGTCGTCATGCCTTTCGGACTAAAAAATGCAGGAGCTACCTATCAGAGGGCAATGATGGCGATCTTTCATGATATGATGCATCAATGTATAGAGGTGTACGTGGACGATTTAGTGGTCAAATCCCGAACCCGAGGTGAACATTCTGAGGTTTTAAGAAAGGTCTTGCAGAGAGCTCGAGAGTTTAAGCTAAAGATGAACCCGAAGAAATGTATGTTCGGTGTAGCATCCGGCAAATTACTGGGTTTCATTGTTAGCAAAAGGGGAATTGAGTGATCCCAATAAAGCCAAGGCTATCATCGATATGCCCCCACCATGGAATTTGAAAGAACTTAGGGGGTTGATCGGAAGATTACAATTTGTCCGTCGGTTTATCTCGCAGCATTCTCAAAGGTGTAAGCCTTTTTATGAGTTAACCAGGGCAAAAACAAAATTTAAATGGGATCAGAAGTGCCAAGAGGCTTTTGACGGTTTGAAGAAATACCTTTCTAGCCCTCCTGTACTCCAACCCCCAAATCCAGGCAAGCCTTTAATTTTGTACATCTCGGTTCTAAACGAATCCTTAGGTGCCGTGTTGGCACAAATAGATGAGGAAGGAAAAGAACGGGCTGCCTACTATCTCTCTAAAATCTTTGACCCCTGTGAGATGAACTACACCACCATGGAAAAGACCTGTGTATCTCTAGTTTGGGTGGTACAAAAACTCAGGCACTATTTTCTCTCTCATGAGGTCAATCTCATCGCCCGAATGAATCCTATCAAATTCCTCCTCGAGAAATCTGTCCTCACTGACCGACTTGCCAGATGGCAAAGTTTTCTCTCCCAATTTGACATCACTTACATCCAACAGAAATCAATCCGAGGGTATGCCATTGCCAAACACTTGGCTCACCATCCCATCCCTAACTTTGACCCGGTCCAGTCTGAACTACCCGACGAAGGGCTCTTGTCCCTCCATCATTCTGGACTCTGGACCCTTTATTTTGATGGTGCTTTAAATTCCCAAGGAAGAGGAATCGGAGTTGCCCTTCTGTCCCCGGAAGGGGTTGTTATTCCCCAAGCCTTCCAACTCTGCTTTCCCGCCACCAACAACATTGCCGAATACGAGGCCCTCTTAGCCGGATTAGAGGTCGCTCGCTTCCACGGAGCCACCAAATTAAGAATTATAGGCGACGCCAACCGATTCTTCGGCAAGTGCTCTCCGGATATCGAACATCTCATCACGGACTCAAGCCATATCAAGAACTCACTTCTTCTTACATCAAGCTCTTCACCAAGCTCGAATTTGTCCATATCCCTCGTGCTCAGAATATCCTTGCTGATTCTCTAGCATCGTTGGCATCCTCTTTATCAATCCCGCTAGGCATGTCTGATAGGACCATTTCTGTCCAGTGGAAGATGATACCTACTATTAAGGATGCTCGATTTCTTGATATCCAAGAGGAGTTCGCAAGAAAGGAATTGCTTGAGAAAAAGGAGGAATTGTCAATCATTGAGGTTGAAGAATTGAATGAAGAAGAAGAGAGGCCATGGTACCATGAGATTGCTCAATATTGCCAGAATCAGACCTACCCACCCGAGCTTACGTCTGATGAAAGAAAAGGCATCGAAGAATTTCCCAGAAATATCTAGTGCTGGGCGGAACACTCTTTAAAAGAAGCATGACAGGGGTTCTGTTGCGTTGTGTAGATGAGAAAGAAGCCGAAGTGATACTTGAAGAAGCTCACTCAGGGGTGTGTGGGGGGCACATTAGTGCCCAAGCCCTTGCCAAAAAGATCATTCGGCAGGGGTATTACTGGCCCACATTGGAGGAGGATTGCTCAATCTTTGTCCGGCACTGCCACCAATGTCAACTCCATGCTGATAAGATCCACTCTCCGGCATCCTCTCTCCATCCTATTCATGTCCCCTGGCCTTTCGCTATGTGGGCTTTTGATATCATCGGTCCCCTTGGTGATCCCAACTCCACGAACAAAACCAAGTCTTTTATTCTCACCGCGACGGAGTACTTCACCAAATGGGCCGAAGCAGAAGCTTACACGGAGATCAAGGCATCAACAGTGTGCACCTTCATCAGGCGCAACATCCGTCCCGTATTCGGAATCCCCGGCGACATCGTCACCGACAATGGGCCTCGGTTGTCTCTCAAGAGCTGCAAGACCTTTGCAACAGGTATCGCATAAAATTGCATCATTCATCCCCATATTACCCGCAAGGCAACGGTTAAGCAGAAGCCACTAACAAAACCCTGATAAAAATCATTAAGAAAACATGTGAGTCCAGCAGGTTCGCGGATTGGCCGGATAAGTTGATCGATGCTCTATGGGCCTACCGCACTTCGGTCCGAACCCCAACGGGCCAGACTCCCTATGCCTTGGCATACGGAATGGAGGCGGTAGTCCCATACGAAGTACTTGTTCCCTCCCTCCGAGTTCAGATCGATCGAGACATCCCTACGGATGATCGGCAGGAATCTCTCCTAGCCCAGCTCGAACTCTTGGACGAAAGGAGGATGGCCGCCGCCGAACATGCCCGGACTTACCAGAATAGGCTTAAAAGATTTTATCAGAAAAGGGTGGTTGAGAGAAAATTTGAAATCGGTGAGGTTGTGCTAAAAAGAATTTTCATAAAGCCGGGCGGTCCCCGCTCAAAGCTTCAACCAAATTGGGAGGGACCCTTTGTGATTTCAGAAACATACCCTGGCAATTCTTACAAGCTAGTTAACGCAGATGGAGACGAATTGACCCACCCTTGGAATGGACTCTATCTTAAGAAATATTTTCCCTAAAAATGACAAAAAAAGATGTGAAACACTCAAAATTGTGGGAGGAGTCCGTTCTCACCTGTCCTTGCTTGCTATTAGGCCCACCCGTCCAAGTAAGGGTTAAGGATAAGCATCACACTATGCACATCGCACGCCTAGGCTCCGGGATTCGACGGTCAAAGCCGGAAAAGAAAATCGGGTAGCGCTGGGCAAAGAAGATCAACCTTGCCCTATTCTTCTCTCACTTCGGCCCGAGGAAAGATTCAAGGGACTTCGGGCGAGGAATACCGAAAATCTTTACCATCTGGGAAGAGTGGAAAATCCTAGAGGGTCTGTCTTCTCAAAAGAAAAGGCACCAAAAGATGGGCAATGAACCCCTCAGGTCAACCGAAAAAATGCATAGACCTGTCTGAATGAGTGCTTAAAAACAGCCCCAAAAAGAAAAGGCTCCAAAAGATGGGCAATGAACCCCTCGAGCAAAAATGACTGTCCGAATGTGGGCCACAAAAATGGGCAAGAAGGAATGACCCAAAAAGATTTAAACTTGGCAGATGGGCGTCAGTACGGGAACCCGCTTGATATCCTTTGAGTTTGGCCAAAGGCTTATCTTAATTTCTTCCTTCTTCGACCACCATGGGTAGGGTTGATCAACCGAGCCCCAGCAAGACCCTGGTTTGTTGAAGGCAGAAAGCCTAAGAATCCCGGGAAGAGGCACATCACCTACACGTGGCACTTATCCTTAGCCACTACACGTACTGTGAAAGGGGAACCCAGTTGCAAGCAGGGCAAATGGTGAGAACATCTACTTCGTCCACGAACAAAAAAATGAATATATCTAAAATCCAAACAAATCTAGAAATTTCAAAAGAACAAAAAATCTGCAAAATTCTCAAAAAAACCCCTACAAATTTGAATATCCGAAACCCCAAAAAAATCCATAAAATTCAAAATCCAAAAAAACAGGAAAAATCCCCAAAACTAAAAGAGTTAGTGCTCGTAAGTTGACCGCATGTCTAGTTGCATTCATATTTAATTTTCTGTCATGCACGTTTCGTTTCTGCGCTACATAGTTATGTTCTTATTTGCCTAGTTGAGAAGGCTCATGCCTCTTGACATCTTGCAAGAGGCTAAGCCTAAACAAAATCTAACCGCTCTTCTGGTTCAGTGAGACAGTCAACAGGTACGAAGATAGCAGAAGCAGATGGCCAAAATAAATCCACTATGGGCTCAAAAGTGTATACAAGTATATCACGTGGCGAGAGGGGGCCGGCACATCGAGAATCGCCGCCTCCCTCCACCGCCGGCTCTGGGGAACCGGCTCTACTACGGGGAGGGGGAAGGGGAGTCCTCTCACCGCCCGCTCGAGAAGTAGTGCCCGACCGGCTCGGGCCGTGAAGCGTCGTCCGCCGAGAGTCGGTTCGATGTGACCGACCCCGTGATCGAGAGCGGGCCGGCTCCAACGGCTACGTCACCCGCCGTGCCTCCGGTGCCCGCATCTCCTCCAGATGCGGACCCGCGGCCGGAGGATGCGCTCGCTCTCGGGGAGGGCCCGAGCCCTTAACTGCTCCAGCTGCAAGGTCAAACAAAGATCAACAACAAGCAAAGAAAAGAAACAAGACTGGAACAAACTCGAGAGACTCACCCCCGTCAGAAGGGCGGAGTCGGCCAGAGGAGGGCGGCTCTCCAAGTCGGCCACCTGGGCCTGAAGTCGAGCAACCTGCAAAGAACGAGATTAAATACCACGAGAAAGCAAAATGAAGCAAACCAGGGAGCATACCTGATCCCAGAGGGCTCGCTCCGTCTCCTCGGCAGCTCCTCGGGCACCATCTAGCTCGGCCACACGGGCCCGAAGTCGAGCAACTCCGCAAAGAACGAGATTAAAAACCACGAGAAAGCAAAATGAAGCAAACCAGGGAGCATACCCGATCCCGGAGGGCTCGCTCCCTCTCCTCGGCCGCCCTCGGGCACCATCTAGCTCGGCCACTCGGGTCCGCGGCTCTCGAACTCCGCACGGAAGAAAGATTAGAGCAAGCCAACCAAACAGGAAAAGGAAAGAAAGGCAGAGACTCACCTCCTCGGGGAGAAGGGTCGCCGCCTGTGATGGTCCCTCTGCCGGGAGCTCCAGTGTCGGCTCTGCCGCCGACGGGACCTCCACCTCTGGGAAGTGCGCCGCCGGCCCCACCGACGCCGGCCTCCCTACGCCCGGCCCAAAGGCACCCGACTCACCCTCCTGCTCGGGCGGCCTGCGGACGGATGGCTCCCCCTCCCCCTCCATCGAAGGCGCCCCCTGAGAAGTACGGCAGCGTCTACGCGCTCGCGGAGGCCGCCAAATGCCACGCGACCCCACCTCTCCCTGTGACCTCGGAGATGGAGCCGCGACACCGAAAAGAGGAGACGATGAGAAGGCAAGGAAAAGAATTACCATGACCAAGAGAAGACCGTACTCGAGCGAGCTGGGCCTCCAGCTCCCGAATCTTGTCATCCCGCTCCGTGATCTGGTCACGAAGGCGGGTGAGCTCTGTCTGGGTCGCCTACAAGGAAGGATTGGTCAGAACAGAACAAGCAAGCACAAGAACAATCAGAAGGTGAAACAACGTACCGTATCGGTCACTGTAAACAGGTGACCGTAGAACTCGGAGAACTGCCGTAGATAGTCCGAGCAGTCAGCCGCCTGGGAAACCACCGGGGTGCCGCCCCGATCCCAGATCTCCAGGGCCAGCCGGCCCGACTCTCGCCAGTCCACCTTGTGGACCAGCCCACGAGTACTCCTCCCCATCTTTGGGTAGGGAGGAAGGGTCACCCACTCCTGGTTGAACCCCAGTGACCACATCGAGAGACGCTGCCACAGGGGCTCAATCTCGTTCAGGCAGATCAGGTAGGTGTCCCTACCAAACACTGCCTAGGACTCCACCACCCAAGGCTGGGCAGTGTCATCGTCCTGGAGATAGGGCCTCCACACCACCGCAAGGGAGGTAAACAAATGTCAGAAAGCAGCGACTAGACAAGATAAGCCAAAGAATCAAAGGAGCGGAAGCCGAAAACACTTACCCGGTCATGGGGGAGGTGAAGCAAGGCCTTCCGCAAACTCTCCACCTGGTACTGGTGGGGAGATGCGGCTCGGTGTGCCACCCACTGCCGGAGGAGCGAGTAGCGAACTGGCCCCGTCTGTCGCACCGCCCGCCGGAGGGGCAAGTGCAGGTAACTCCAGACCTGAGAATGGCAAACATGTCAGATACACAGGTATGAAATATACGACTTATAGACTATGTAAAAGTAATTACCTGGAGAAAGGGAGTGAAGCCGGCGACGCCAACAGGGCCCGACTCCATGGCGAGGGAGGCAAAGAGATGCGCTAACATGGCGGCACCCCAGGCATACTCGCCTACCCGCGAAAGGCGGGCGAGTAAAGGCGAGCACCTCGGTGGATCCTGTCACCCTTGCGCCCGGCCAGGCCGGGTAAGCAAGAACAACAGGAACCGACGGAGGTCCCTGTCTGCCTGCTCCGTGCCCTCCTCGCCACAGAGCTCCTCCTTCACCTCAGCGGTCAGGCGACCCCTGACCTCTGAGAGAAGGGCACCCTCCTTGGGAACTGCTGCCGAGCGGAACCCCACCATATGCCCGATGGCCTCCCGCTCTAGCATCCTCGTGCCGCCAGGGAGGGTCGGAGTGTCAAGACCCAGGAGGTCCCGGCAAAAACCGGAGTAATCCTCATAGGTCTTGCCGGTCACCGGCCGGCCGCGTACACGTAGGCCCGTAATGCGGGCCACATCCTCCAAAGAAGGCACCATGTGCCCCCAGGGGAAGATGAACGAGTGGGAGACCGAGTCCCACCGCTCCCTCAGGGCCTGGATCAGGGAGAGATCCTCCCAGATCGCAGTGCAGGAGAGGAGCAGACCGAAGCCCATGGCACTCAGTCTGCTCTTCTGGAACTCCTGCAGCCCCTCATATACGCAGATGACTAACTCCCACGAGATGCGGGAGCGGAGCTTGCCCTGCATACAGAAAAGAATATTTTTTTTGTCAGTTTCATAAAAGTACAGGTGAATTGTCAAAAGCAAGGCAAGAAAAGGGGCTCACCTCGAGGCGGGGGTGCGGACGGGCCCCTGGTGCAACCAAGGGAACCTCCTCGGCTGGGGGAGGTGACTCCGGGGCTGGCGGGGGAGGCCTCCGGCATGCTCGGGAGGTGCGTGGTCGTCGCGCCATCTGCAAGGCGAAGAATCAACAGGTTAGTGTCATACAGGAATGAACAGAAATCAGAAGAAACCCAGTTTCCGGAAATAGCAGGCGCTCCCCCTTCGGAGCGCTTGCGCTGGCGTCCCGAAGTCAGCGCGCCAGCTTAGCGCTCCAACTTTGCGACGCTACCGAAAGCGTCGCGAAGACAGAGCGCTTGAATAGCGCTCTGCCTTCGCAACGCCAGGCTCCTGGGGTCGCCGCTTCGCGACGCCTGGCCAGCCAGATTTGACCGACTTCGACGCCGTCAAAATCGGTCGAAAAATTTCGGAAATCTCGGAAAACTCATGCCAACGGAAAGTTCATAATCTATTCTACGACTTCCAAGAAGAGCCCAACTGACCTGGATGTATGTGGAAGATGCACGGAGCTCCGAAAGATGCGACTTTTTTTAACTAGAACTAGAAAATGCTCGCGTGAAAATGAAGTTACTACAGTAACTCTGTATATATAGTGAAGGCAAAATTTTCTGAAAAATTCCAAAAAATCTGAAAAAAAATCTTCATAATTCCCTAAAAATCGCAAAAGTTACAAAACCACCAACCTCGAGGATCTTCCGTCAACGAACGGGTCGAAAATCGAGGGGAATGTGAAGGGTCACTAAAAAGCCCGGTAGTCCGGATCCGGGACGCCTGGCGTCGCCACATCGCGACGCCAAGCGGCCCGCTCCCGGAGCGCCTGTAAATTCAGTAGCCAAAAAAAAAAATCCTTGTTTTATCATTTCTTGCCAAATGTCATAACATTTTCATGTATCCATACACATGCACTCTTTTGGAAAATTCTAACAATTTTGCAGAAAAAAAAAAACAAGTTTGGTACAAATAGCCACACCCGGCCTGAAAAGTACAACAACACAACGGCCGCGCAGGGCCCAGAAACACTACAACCAAGATAAATGGCCGTGCAGGGCCCAGAAAGTACAACAACATAAACGGCCACGCAGGGCTCGGAAGAACAAACAGAACATAATATTGGCCTCACACGGCCCAGGAAAGGCTGCACGTCAGGACCAATCACTGAAGAAGGGCCCGCAGCCTAGCAGAGTAACGTGCCAGTCGATCGCCATCCTCCTGCACCTCCTCGCCAAGCTGGAAAGTCCGGCAAGACCTCCAAAGCTCGATGATGCTCCGGCACTCCTCCGCGTCATCAGGGGTACCAAAATGGCGATCCTTGATCGCAGGGAGGTGAGAAAGACAAGGCACCCTGGATCGAGGAGCACTGATCTGTGGAAAGCGGCGGTGTGGGTTGTACAGAACAAACGATGAACTAGTAATCAACCTCAAGTCCACACCTGGAGAGTGGCGGAGACTCGAACCTCTCTCCCTATCATGGGAGGAGGAGGGCATAGAAAGGCAGAGAGGTCATTGGCTAAGAAATATGCACGCCAATCCTGGCGGGTCTTCACTGATGGACAAGTGTTCACAACCCTCTCTTCCATACCTAAGATATGGGTAATGGTGTGAAGAGGGCTATGAAGAAAATAGCGGGAAGAAGACACGCGATGATCGGCCACGCTGAACTTGAAATGCCAATCGGCCCACGACGCTAGAAGAAGGAGGCCGCCATGCGTGGGCCGACCGATGCAGCTGAAGATAAGCCATCATATAAGAAACCGAGGATGGAGGTGATAATTCTCTCCCTTCCGCCAAACACCCCGGATACTAGATAGGCACCCGGGGTGGATCCGGCCGTCCTCGGCCGGGGAAAAGAAGAGTGGAGACAAGAAGGGTGGCAGCCCCTTCATGCCGGGGAGAAGGTCGGCATCACTACCGGCTCCTTCTATGGCGCCGATGGTCCACTTCGGGAGGCCTTCCACACTAATCCCGTCCCCAGGATGATTTGACGAGCTGAAGTAGGACTCATGAATTCCTCAAGGAATTCCTGAGAAGACAAGAAGTCAGAAGGGACAAAAGTGAAGAGTTCTTGCTGAATGGGGACTGCCTGAAGACCAAGAAGGATCTCGGCCTCCTCTAAAAGAATAGTGCACTCATAAGTGCCCATGATGAAGGTGTTGGTCTCGGGATGCCAACACTCTACTAAGGCAACGAGAAGGGCAAAATCCCAATGATACTTCAATATATTGCGAGCATGGGTAAGAAGACCCAGAAGGCCCCACTCGCGAAGGAAGGCACGGTTATGGTAAAAAAGGCAAATAATGAGGCGGTCTATCCAGCCAAACAGACCACGGCAGCGTGCACCCGGGAATGGAGGAGGTTCCTGCACAAGAACAAGTTTGAACAAAATCAGAAACTGTCATCGGAAATAGCAGGCGCTCCAACGACGCGACGCCTGGCGTCGTGAAGACAGAACGCTTGGATGAATCCGACAGAAAACCAGAAAAAGACGGAAATGGGGGAAGGAACCGGCCAAAAAGAGGGCCCACAAGGGAGCAAAACGATGGAAACAAGCTTTCAAAGGACCAATAAAGGCAGAAACTTACCACTCCCGCCGAAACTCGATTCCGGATATGCCCCGGAATGCCTGAAAACCACCTCACCTTCAATGGAGCATCGGGTCGGTGTGGAAGCTCCATGGTAGCAGTGGAAAGCAAGAAATGAAGAGGAGATAGAGCAAGGGGTGGCCCAAGGAGAGTTTGGAGGGTTTCTCCTCCCCTTGGGCGACCTAGGGGTCAAATAGGGGCGGGGAAGAGAGAGGGGGAGCCCCCCCATTACCCACGACGAGACGGGCGACAGGCCCTTGACAGAAAGCCGCGCAGGATTGCAGGCGCTCTGACAGTGCGACGCCTGGCGTCGCGTCGAAGGAGCGCTTTGAAGGAACCCGAAAAGAGGAAGAGAAAATAATTGAAAATGGTCAAAAATTGGTATTTTCTTGCATGTTAACTATAGTAGTATTTGAAATGTTGAAGACCACAAGTTCTGAAAACACCGGGCCCGAGAACCCCTCCAACAAAATCAAGGACGGAACGGTTGTTCAATTAACTTGCAGATAAGCCAAAATCACGAGTTATGGGGACGACGGTTCCTGATCAGTATCCTGACCCACCACTCATGATCTATATCTTCAACTATGTTTCTTAATATTAATTTTTATTTCTTTCTTTCACCCAGCATACATCTGCATGCATCATCTGCATTTGGCTATCATCATTATGGTTGTCTTCATGAAGAGTCGTTTTCTCTGACGAAGCAAACGAGTGTTTCTATTGAGATTAGAAGTTATTCCAATCCGAGCCAGATCATGTTCCCGCAAAGACCCGGATGAATCCCAAAGACTTAATCCCAATTGATTAGAGGTTCTTTTGGTTTTAAAATCAACTTCCGTTCAGCCCTTCTTGGTACAAGCACACCACAAAGCTGGGCCGCTAACCAAGATGAACTCACGAGCCGCGCTCGGAGGTTCCCCGCACGCAGGGAACATGCTTTTATTTTCCTCTCTCGTGCCCACGGCACATCTCGTCTCCAATCAGCCACGGAAGCGGTCTAGAAGATACAAAAGGCAATTGTGGAACTCGAGATGGCTCAATTCACCTGGTCAGGTCAGGAGTCACGTATCTAAATCTACGCCTTGACGTCAGTTTTTCAGTCCGCCACCACTTCACTCCGCTTCATCTCGCTACGGTCACTTCCGCTACACTCCGTGCCGCTCCCTTGCAAAACCAACGTCAAGGGGAGGCAAGCTGTAGATACGCGAATTTGGCCCGATTACAGAAAGAACAATCTCATTTCTATAGTTAACACTTGTTTTCTCCCGATCAGAGAGGTCGATTTGACATAAAAATGACCAAATTTTGGGAAATATGGAGGCGTCCCGAGCGACGCCTAGCGTCGCGACATCAGAGGGCCTGTAATTTCCCGCCTTTTTACCCTTCTGTCTGGCCGGACGACATCGTACCCAGAAACGTACGAAAGTACAAGCGCTCCTCTGACGGAGCACCTACAATTCCGCCCGTGACAGACGGCTTTTCAGACGGTCAGCGATGCGTTGTCGAAATCGTACCGAGGGTCCAGGCGCTCCGCCGTCGGAGCACCTGGATTCCCACCTGACAACTGTCACTGCAGGCTCCGCGTGCGCCGAACTTGCAGTCTGACAGCCGTAGGTCGTAGGTGCTCCCCTATCAGAGCGCCAGGATTTCCGCTGACAACCGCCGCCTGACACGCAGGGTGGTAGGTGGCGACAGGTATGGTCGGACGTGCTGGTCCGCCGACTTGTTGGCGGATTTACAGGCGCTCCCATACCGCGACGCCAGGCGTCCTCAGGGCGGAGCGCTAGGGTCACTTTTGCGCACCTATAAAAGGAGACCCTTCTCCTACATTTAAGAGGTTCCAAACTTCCAAGAGAGACGTTCCAAGAGAGGTTCCAGGAGAGAGATTCCAAGGAGCTAAAAAGAGGGATTCCCAGAGCCTTAACTTCCTAAGAGCTTTCTTGAGCCTTCCAACATCCTCCCACCACCTTCCAAGCCCCCATCTCACTCCCAAGCCTCTCCATCCTCCATTACACCCCTTCCACTCCGCTCATTCAATACCACTCAAAAACCATTCAAGACCCCTGCCATCATACCATTGAAAGCCATTACAAAGAGTACCAAGAAACCTCCAAAACCAACTAGGAATCCGATCCCTCGTCATTGGAACCGGGAGAAGATTGCATTGAAGACCGCCGAAGGACCGGAGCGCTCCCCGACGCGACGCCGGGCGACTGTCGTCGAGCGCCCGCAATTTCCAGAAGCCAGAAGCACCGGGCTTCTCTACGATCTTCTTCCTTACCTTACCCTCTCCTTTATTGTTCATTTGGGTTTCATTATGCATGTTGCATTAGTGTAGCATAACGCATCTTATTCTTAGGTCATTTAGATCCTCCCTTAAGAAGGGGTTAGGAGTTAGTCCTAATCCGGTTCGTTCAACCCCTTTTGTCATTGCTCTTCTTTCTTACGAATAGTTACTGCTCCATCTTTAGTTCTAATCGTTGTGCTTTCATTCATACTTTCTTTTCAGGCAAGCGAGTTTCTCCAAGGCTCTTCTTCCCCGGCCGGCCGAGGAAGGAGAAGATAGAACCCCCGCAATCTCCCAGCTTATCGAGGTAACCGGTCACTCTCACTTCCTTTACTAGTTCATTTCTTTTACTTCTATCATCGGAGCCTCTCTGGCTCCTGGCGACCACACCATCCCTTCCTCTTTGGGTTTGTAGGTTAAGTTAGTGTTGATAATGCCACCGGCTATCTGATCTTCTTTCCCCTCGATTCTCCTCACGACCCGGACCGGTCCTTCGATGCCCAAGTGACATCAAGGGTTGAGTAGTCCGGGGATCAAGGTGAGTGCGGAGAAGGAAAGAAGGAAGAGAAGCAGGCAATAGATCGGTCCGTCGGAATCATCCACGACCGTGTCTATGGCGTGATTAACACGAACCCACCCTATCAAGACCGTAAGAAAGGAAGCGCACACACACACGAGGACATATCTCTCCCTCTCCACCCCTCTTTCCCGACGTCCACAGGCACTAGGTGCTGGAACACTTTTACTTTATTCTCTATCTTCCCCTCTTGCATCGTTGTGTCATCTTTTTTTATTGTGATGCTAATTGTTCCATTGCCCTATTTTTCTCAACAGTTCTTCCTGCTGATGTTGTTGCTACTGAAGCCGAAGGTTCTCGAGGGCCGGCAAACGCCGCACGCCCTCGCAAAAGGGTGCGTCTTGTGGAAAGATCTTTGTCCCCTATATCGGCCACAGAGGCTCCTGGTATGTCATTTCTCTTTTTGTTTGCCTTGTCAAGTATATTTTTTCATGCTTCCCTCTTCTTCATTTGTTTCCTCCTTTATATGTTTTGCAGCCTTTTCTCCTACCCGAATGGTGAGCCCTATTCCTTCTGACGTGGGCATTACTTGCGAGAACGATGCTCCTCCTCTGACTGAGGGGCGACATCTTACCAGCTCGGTGGCTCCAAATAAGGTTGTTGACAGAGCGGAGGGATCTCCTGCTTTGGCGACTGAGGCTATCGCTGATGCGCCTTCACCACCTGGTGTTGTCATGCGATCGCCATCGCCAATGGTGTCATCTCCTGATATGGAGGACTACCCCTTCATCGAGCCCATTACCATGCGGTCTCCCTCCCCTTCTGACTTAACCCTGGTGGAGGTCACGGTGCCTACGTCTCCTCCGAGGGGTTTGGTCACTCGAGCTTCCCCGTTACCAGGTATGGCTTTCTTGATTGGCGTTTAATCAACAATTGCTCTCTCAAAACCTTTGCTTGCCCGTTCTTCAGGTGATGTGAGTAACTCGTCTGCTGCTAAAGGGGCTTCGGATTTGCCTTCGGCCATACCACCTCCAGACACCTCGAGACTTAATGTTATCTCACCAGATAACAATGGGACCGAGTCATCCTCCGTTCTAGCATTTCCGTGGGTTGAGGGTAAGCTTTGAATCACGAGCCTTCAAAATGTTTATACTTCAATATGCTTACTTCTCTTTTGATTGTTTGTGGCAGATCTCTCTCTTCCTGGAGGTGCCGAGATGACGGGAGCAGAGGACGACCCGCCTATATTGGGGCTGGTCTGGCCTTCTGCTCTTTCCGTGAGTTCAAGGTTGGCCGAACCCGTCGGCCAAGAGATGCTTAGGACCCTGGATCGGCTGCTGCATCCTCTCCTGCCTGTGGACAGCATGAGGGCTGAATTGGGGGCGTTGACTTCTATGTATCACTCCCTCGGCTGCCCCATGGAGCCGTGGATATCAGCTATTGAGACACTCTGGAGACAATACTGCAACCAGCTTCGAGAAGAGACTGCTCGGGCGCGGTGGAATACCGTCTTCCTTCCATTGGTCGAGGAGAAGTTGACCCTTATGAAGGGTAATGCAGAGGCTGCAACATTGAGCAAGTCTCGACTAGAGGCCCTTCGCAGCGACCAAGCTCACGCAGAGAGTGCTATCAGTGTGGTTCTTGCGGAGTTGTCTGCGCTAGATGCCCGACGACTAGTGCTGGAAGGTCGTCTTGCCACTGTTTACTCCGAACATACACGTATATGTGAGGGCTTGGCTGCGACGGAGGAGGAGTGCACCTTACTGGCTACTACTGAAGGGCGCTTGCAGCGCGAATTGCAGGAGTTAGATGAGCTTCGACCGGCGGGCTGTCCTATGCCGCAATTGTAGTTCTCTTCTTTATTCTTGTTGTCAAACTGGCTATTTTCAATCCAATAAAGTGATAGTGAATTTCCTTTTCTCCATTCCTTTCTCTTACACATCTTGTATGAGTATTCAGTGAATTAACTATGCAATCCAATGTTACCCAATCTCTTCTTCCTCTCTCTCTTTTCCCTCTCTCTCTCTTTTTTTATGCAATTTGTGATCTTGTAACAACCATTGTCATCCTTTTATTTGCTAACGCCTTGTTCTGGGTATCGCTGCCCCGTGGACCATCTTTTTTGTTCTACGAGCTAAGGCGGATCAGTTCTTGCACTTGCGCCTGGTTCATGGGGTGTACAACTTAAGGGGACATAGCGTCGCCTTACCCGCAGGCTTGTGGATGCGAAGAGCCGCATTGATGTGACAATGCCCAGTTCTTTAGGATTTGATTTTGGTGGTGGCTTGATGCCGAGGTGACTTAATGCCAAATGACAATTGCATGATGCCGAATAACCCGTAGGGCATATGAGCGCGAGAAAGAGTCACACTCGGCCTATTGGGTATCAATGTAACGGCCTATTGTCAGGAAGGACCCGTGGGTCATGCGAACATGAAGGAGTCATGCTCAGACCATTGGGTATCAATGTGAAGGCTTAATGCCAATGAGAACCCGTAGGTCATGTGAACATGAAGGAGTCATGCTCGGACCATTGAGTATCAATGTGAAGGCTTAATGCCAAGGAGAACCCGTAGGTCATGTGAACATGAAGGAGTCATGCTCGGACCATTGGGTATCAATGTGAAGGCTTAATGCCAAGGAGAACCCGCAGGTCATGTGAACATGAAGGAATCATGCTTGGCCTATTAGGGCGGTGGCTTAATGCCAAAATGGCCAGCATGGAATGTAAGTATGGGAGAATCATATTTAATAATTTTTTTTAGTGTAAATATATATGGTGATGGCTTGATGCTCAGAGAATATTATGACTTGATGCTAAAAGGACACTATGGCTTGATGCCAAGAAAATATGGTGGCTTTATGCCGCAAAGTGGGTGGGGTATGTGAGTACAAGTTGTGGAAACGAGACATAAGCTCGTGCACATCAAGTTCGTCTTCATCGCTTCCCCAGAGATTTGCTACCTCAGCATCTGACAGTTCATCGCCTTCAGCTATCCTTTTTTTGAATGCTAAGAGCCACTTCTTGAATTTATTATATTGAGCCCACTCTCCCCAAGGGATGTATGCATCGAGGGGGACCGGCCCTGAAGGTTGTTTCGGTTCATACTCTTCCAGTTGATCAATCAGTTTTTGTAGCTTTTGTAGGGGTGTTGGATTCTGCGAGCGTGCCTCCATTGCCTGCAGTTTCTCCTCTTGGCATCTCATTCTTCTTTTATCTGACTTCCTTTTATTCTTCATTTGCTTCCTTCGGTAAGTCTGATTTGCTGGTCCTTGTGGTGGTGCTGGTTGTGGAGCCTCAGTGGCCTGTCCTTCTTGTGTGCTTTGCTCTTCAGCCTTTATGCGGGCTGCCTCTGCTCTAGCTTCAGATTTCTCTTTTCGAGTGGGGACTTTTTGCCATGGTTGATCTGACTCCTCGGGAACAACTCCCTCGGCTGCCTCCTGACAGAACTTACTAACAGCCTCAACATTCCTTTTAACAATTTCAAAAGGAAGTGTTTGATATGCTAAGTAGACTTTAGGCCATGTCGGTTTCTGTGACGTGCCCCCTGTGACACGCCCTTGTTGCACATTTGCTTCAGATGTTGTATGTATGACATAAGCTGTGGGGTGTGACCCTCTGATGGCATGCGGTTGTGGTGGTTGAATAAGGTGACGTCCCAAGTTGAGGACTTCATTCCTTATAAGATGTTCAATTTGTGCCCTTGCAGCCTTGCAGCTTTCCAATGTGTGCTCCATGGTGTGGTGATACATGCATCCCTCCCGTGGATATGAGAAGTTGTGCGGTTCATCTCGGGAGTGAGGGGCAATCAAACCCGCTCTAGCACAATAATGGAACAGTGAATAGGTCATCCCCTGAGGGAATGAATACCGTGCATAGTAAGGGAATGGGAGAGGATTCTCTAGCCTGTGTCTTCGGGGTTGTAGGTTAGGGATCGTTGCTGAATTTTCACCAGACACCTCTTGCTCCCTATTATCTCCACCCGGTGACGCTCCCCATGATCCCCATGAATCGGACCGATTCACCGTGTTTTCTGGAATTTGTGTGTGACCCACTGCTCGAGAAGTTCATTGACCCGCTGTCATTATCTGGGTACAATCTCTCCTCTGTTATTTCACCAGTCATTAGTGGCGTCATGTTGACTATAGTGAGCCTCAAATCTTGCTCCAAGCGGGCGCACCTCTGGCGGAATCTTTCCAAAATAGCGGTGGTCCTAGCATCCATGTTGTAAATTTCCGGATGTATGTGGTCATGTAGCACATGTTGAAGCTGTGGAGCTAGTACTCGCCTACTGGTAGGAAGTGAGCACCTGCGGTGTACCACATTCACCGTAAAATTGAGTGTCTGCTTTGGCCTCACATGGGACTGAGGTGGGTGAACTATGTGTTTTCCCATGTCAATGGTTCCATCTCGGATGAGAGCTTCCGCCAGATCCGTGAACAAATAGCAATCTTCGAGGGGATGTCCCAACATTCTGTGGTATGGGCAGAAGTTGGGCTCGTTAACCTTGTTAACATCTTCGGGCCGCTTTGGCTGTGGCAGACTGATAAGACTTTCTTTAAGGCATATATCAAACAATCTTTTGGTGTACTCCCGTCGAAAGGAATAAGGCCTCTTCAACCGCTCAGCTAGCGTGATTGTAGGACCGGATTGACTGACATTCCTTGGTGCCGAAGTTGCCGCTTGTGCTTCCTTCTTGCCCCCAATATTACCACCCTTAGTCGGGGCAAAATCCACAGTGTATACATCTTTGGTTGCAGGCTGCTTGTCTTTGGACATCCTTTGTTTGGTTGCCATCACTGACGGGTTGTCAGCGTAGAATAGTTCTAACTCTGAGACAACCCTGTTCAACTCATCGAAAGTGCGAATGTTGGCTATCAACAATTTCTCCAACATTTCGGGCCGCAACCCCCTTTTACATAAGCCTACCGCTTCTTCATTTGCAGGTGGGCTAGAGCACTTCATACAAAGATTTCTCCATCTTTTGATGTATTCCACGGCCGACTCATCCCTGCGTTGACGCAAAGAGGTCAACTCAACCAGTGTGAAGGGTCTCTCGGTTAAACTGAACCGTTCGATGAACTTTCGCTGGAAGTCTTCCCATCCTGAGACTGAACCTGGCTTCAATTTGGAGTACCACTCGAAAGCCGACCCAGTCAGAGTGGTAGCGAAGTACCTAAGGAGGTATGACTCTTCTAGTGCTAGTTCACCCATATGCGTGACATACAAAGCTAGGTGCTCCTTTGGGGACCCACGCCCATCAAATCTTGGACATTTGGGGATTTTAGTAACCTCAGCAGGTAATTTCTTGAATTGGTGGTAAATGGGGTAAGGAACCCGGTATAGATCCACCGTTGCGAGCCCATCATCGTGTTCAGCCAACTTTGCCTCTATCAAGCGCTCAATTATAACCTTTTGAGAAACCGTGGCGTAGTCTTGTTGCAACGGGTAGGTCGGCAGGGTGACGTGTATCTCATCTTCAGGTGGCCCTACTTGTGCTGGTTGTTGAACATAAGGTTGTTGAGTAGTCGGCTGCGGAGGCGCCACCGGGGGTTGATCTTCCTAGATCAATGGTGATTCTTCAGGAGCTCCAGCTGCTCTGGAGCTTTGTGCTAGTTGAGACTGTAAGAGCCCGAGGTTGCTGAGAAGCATCTTCAACTGTCGATTCTCCCTCCATAGCTCGACCAAGTCCAGGTTCTAGGGTACTGCCCCTTGCTCGTTGTGATGTGCTTCTTATTCCTCTGATCTGTCTTGCTGCAGAGGGTCGGCTGCCAACGGTTGTCGCGGAGGGTTACCTGCTAAGGGTTGTCATGGAGGGTTACCCGTTAAAGCCTGGAAAGCAGATTGGCTTCGGGTATTCACACCAGTGCGAGTTGAACTATGGGTCGAGGTGGAGTGACCCTTGGTTGTGTGGAATTGCTGGGGACTCTTGCCTCTGGTAAAGACTTTAGGCTGGAAATCTTCGCCTTTGGCACCCAAATTTGCTTTGTCTGGGGAGAGGATTGCTTCCTCTGCCCCCTATTGACATGATAGGTGGTTGTTGTATCTTCATACCTATTCGAACCAGGGTGACATGGGAGTCTGCCCCTGGCCGAATGAATAGCTGCTTGAAACCGGTCAGCATACCGACCGGGAGTAAATGTACAGTGAGTTGCAGATTGATTCCGAACCCGGGCATAGTCGGAGGGTGCTCCTCCTGGGTGAAACTTAACTTGGGCATTGGATTCATTCCTTGCCCGAAAATTTTTTTGAAACCATATTGGTTGTTGAATGATGTCGACTGGACGACGAACATAGGATTGGTTCCTAGCTTGCCGAACAAATTTTGGGACCACTGATCGGCCATTATGGCTGAAATGGTGGGCTGAGGGTTGCTCCCTCCCCATGATGAAAGATTGGACCGCTGTTCGGCCCGAGACACTTTGGTAGACAGTTGATTCCTTCTTTACTCTGGAAGTTGTAGGAACCAAAGGCTGATAAATGAGCTTGTTATTCTCATCCAACGAAGCCAAGGTGGCGAATCAATTGGTGAGTTGAAGATTGATGAGCTTCGACTTTTGTTGTGCTATCTCGGCTTCAGTGTAAATGGGAACAGCATTACGACCTTTCCAGTAGACTCTCATGGAACCCACTGTTGGTGACCGGCGTGACCCGATTCGCGGGCTGACTTTGCCAGGCTTGAATTTTCGTAACTTTGGCTCGGCCATGGAAACCGAAATTTGATTTGAAGAACACGTCATCAACTGTAGAGCTGGTTTTTCTTCCTTATCAAGGACCGGCTCCATTGCCATGGTGGCTAGTATCAGTTGTTCGACCGGATGGATGTCTTCATCATTCGCAATGGGATTCAACAACTTGACGCCCAGGTGGTGTACTGGCTGGATCACTTCTGGGAAAGCTCCGAATACGACTGGGTAGGGCAGTGCGCCAACTGCCTGGTACAGCACGAAGTTTTCGGAGTAGAATACCCTTTCCTCGTACGTCATCCTGCGGATGACAAGGTTAACTTATCAGGCCCAAATAATTGACAATTGGTTTGGAGATACATGCCTTCTTAAATTGCTATGACGGGAAGATGAAGAGAAGGAGAGCACCCACAGGGCGTTCCATTTGATGTAACCTCAAAAATCTCAAGCTTTAAAGATTTTGGAAATTCATTTTTCTTTTGAATTCAAATCAAATTTGATTTGACCTTAGTATTGACTTTGTAAGAAAATAGATGATATTTCATTAAAGTATTAACTAGGGTCAATGATATGTATAAAATTATTCATTGAGGTTGTTAGGTTCTTTGAAATTAATTTTGACCTCTCCCCGTCGGATGGTGAGAAGATCCGGCGTTAATTACATCGAGATAACTTGAATACCCTTGATTAATCGTCATAGCAACTCATTGAAGTAGAAAACATGCATCCACAAAAATAAGCATTCATGCGTACACATATGGACATAGGAGAAAATAATCCCATGAAATTTGATGGAATGCAAGCACTCAATTTGAGTTTGAATTTGAATTGACTTGGTTGAATTAAAATTTGTTGGTTTGAATTTTGATTTAGTTTGAGTTGGATTTAATTGGTTGAATTGCTTTTAGTTTGGTTTAGAGTTTGATTTGTTCATTTAAATTTGATTCAATTTGGATTTGGGCAGATTTTGTTTGTTCTGACTGAGTTTGATTTGAACAGGTTGGGATCTCAGCGAATTATCTTCAGATTTCAAGTTTCAGATTCTTTGAAGTAAATGGACTAACTGCGACCATGGATCTTTCTCCTGCTTCTTGTGCCTTCCCTGTTGCAGCTTGCTCGATTGCTGCGCAGCCTAAGTCAAGATTATCATTGGTCACAAGCTGAATGGTTTGTCCAAGGAAGCTCACTACTGATATCCAATGACTGAAGTAATGTTCGCAAATTGTTTGACATGGCAAGGCGAAGAGATTTCCTGCAGGTGACATGGGCTAGACTTCTACAACAATGAAAGTCGAAAGGAGATGATTGAAATCATCATCCCACCGAAGTTTGGATTGACACTTGTTGTAAATGCTTTTTTTATATATGTAAAACCTGCGGATGTGTTATTGGAAACCGGCAAATGTATATTATTGGCGCTGCTCTCTCTCTCTATCTCTTTTGCACTGTTTGACAAATTGGATTGAATCATGGGATGTGGGAAAAGGATTAATCAACATCACTTTCTTTCCTTTGCGCCAGAAAAAAAAAATTTGACAAGGGCATGTGAAGATGTCGCTTGCACAGAATAACTCCGAGCTGATGGCCTTGCATAGGCATGAACGTCGACTTGCATAACGACTCTCTTTTTCTTTCTGCTCTCTCTTTTTTTTTAAGATTAAATTTCTCATAGCTCTTTGTGAGCACCGAGAAATTTATCACAAATGAGTTTTTGGGTATCGGAAATCTACCCAACAAAGAAAATTAAATCTCATACGACCTTTTATAGGCATTAAGAGACTTAAAATTGAATAGATTTTGGGGAATCAGAAATTGACCCCACATTTGAAAATTAAATCCCATACGGCCTTTTCTAGGCATTAAGAGACTTAAAATTGAATGGATTTTGGGGAATCAGAAATTGACCCCACATTTGAAAATTAAATCGCATACAGCCTTTTATAGGCATTAAGAGACTTAAAATTGAATGGATTTTGGGGAATTAGAAACTAATCCCGCAATTGTTATTAATCGAATTAAGGGAGAGTAGCCCCGGCCCATAAGGACATGTGGAGGATCTCCCAAGGACACCACCTCATCAGCTCGTAGACTAGCACACGGCTGAAGGATGAATATCCTTTTAATTTATTTACTTTTTTTTAACCGGTTCAGATTGTTCTCGGAACGTCTTTCATTGTGGACGATGTTCTCCTCTAGATATCGGCTTGCCCGGTTAGTACGACTTTCTTCTGTGTAGACACCCGCACGGCGCAGGTCCGGACCGAGCTAAGGCCCGACCAACTTGTTTGCGCGGCTCGACCATGCGCCGCGGGGGAGAGAATCCGATCGCGCCGTCCCGAGCTCATGGGTGCGCGTCAGCCGTCTTCCCCACCCCTTTTCCCGGCGGAGTTCTTGGCGGCGGGACAGACTCACTCCGAGGTTGCTTCGGCGATGGTTCTTGGGCGAGATATCCAGGTTACGCGACGTCGGACGGCGGTCCAGGTCTCCACGGCGGATGAAGACGGCAGGACTCCGGGCTGCCTTGGCCGCGATGGTGCTTGGACTGCCGTAGGGAGAAGCGTGGGAGAGAGACGGCACTGGGCAGTCGATCAGAGCCGGGTTGAAGATAAGGCAGCCGCGGTCAGAGGTTGGTCCTCCTTTCCTCATCTCTTCCCTGCCTCTTCTTCCTACTTCGCGATACCCAGCTTCTCTTCTTTGCTTCGCGATGCTCTCTTCTCTCCTCCGCAATGCTCCGTCTCTCGGGGGTTCTGCGCAATGCTCAGTCTCTCCGGCCTCGTCAATCCTTTTTTCTTTTTTTCCCCTGCGATGCCCAGCCGCTCCTTCCTTTTATCGTCCGAGCCCCTCTGCCAAAAAATGGAATGTCGCCCCCAACGCCATCTTGCCCGCGCTGACTGCGGGATGGAGGATCCCCTGGCGCGGCGACTTGCCCCATAGGGCCTTTCGGTAGCGGAGGAAAGTCCTGCCGCGTTTTGCAGCTGCTGGCCTTCCTGGAGAGGGGGGGTCGACGATCCCCTCCCCCGCGACGGATTCCCTGCTATTTGGAGGACCCTGCGGGCGCTCATTTATTCTGGGTTGGACTAAGGTGGGTAAACAAAATTGGCCGGCCTTCTGTTCTCCTCCCGCTCGGGCGACGGTGCGGCGGTACGGGCGTTTGGCGCGTGGCTCTTCCCGCCATCGACGGAAGGAGGAGGGTTCCCTTGGCGGTGATCGCGGCTATCCTAGCGGGGTCGAGGAGGAGCTATCGTCCTGCTTTCGACTGGAGCTGCGCGGTGGCGTGAGATTCTCATAGGTGATTCCAGGAGGGAAAGAGGCTCTCGACGGTGCCGCGGAGGGAGGAAATCGGAGACGGCTTGCTGCCTGGAGGACGGTTCGGAACCTGCTGCGCCTAGCTTGCCTGCGGGGCGTCGACATCACCACGCGGATTCTATGCAGTCTTCGACATCGACATCGGTGATCTCAAATTAATCTCCTCTTTTTTTTATTTTTTTTCATGCAGCATATTTTCTATTTTGCTCGGCGGATAAAATTGTAGCATTCCAAGAAACGGCCTCTTTTTGGTATGTCTGATCAGCGTGTAGTGTGGTTCAACCAATACTGCACGTTTTTTTATGCATATCCAGGATATGCATTCACAATGCATATGTCTGTTTCATGACCATTTTTTTTAAACGGTTAAAGTATGGATATGAATATCAACAGTCTGTCTATCAGCCCCTGTACATGCTCTTAAAACACCAGAAAAACCGATTTCGCCGACTGCTATACCAGACTCATTGGTGAGCTGAAATAACTCTGAAGTCTGACCAAATTGAAAATTTCCAGCGTGACCAACAGCCATGGCAATTCCACGACTGCCGGCTGTGTCCCGACAGCGACCGAAATCCCCTTTTGGCATCTTCCAAACTGTTACATTTTGCATACGCATCCAGAATAGCCGTATTCACTATAGTGTCACAACTAGAAACCACTTTTAGAACATGTACATTTATTATCGACCACTCTGCAATTTTTTAGGTGTTGACAAATCCATACATTAAGTTAATCCCAACAACATGAAGTTCACTTGGGCAAATAAATTAGGGAAACAAAAAAAATCAAAAGGGTCTTTATTTATAAAGATCGGCAATCGGCATTGAGTTGTATGGCTAGATGTCTGTTGGTAAGAGTCTCTAATTATAATCCTATTGGTATCAGAAATGATTTAGGCAGTGAAAAAGATAGAAAAATATTTTGTTTCGAAGGGCATGGACTAAGGTGGAATGTTTTTCATAAATGATGTCTATTCTGTGGTTCAAAGCTCCAAGACATTTAATTCAGCTCCCAGTCTACACATCAAACTGAAATGGGCATGGAACAATTGGAAAATGAGATGGCGAACAGAGAGCTGAAACACATAAGAAAAAGAGGCTGTTGCAATTTCTAGAAGAGTTCTAGCTTAGAAATGAGCGAGCGAGGTTTGTTGGAGGATGACTGTTTTGCATAGAAAATTAGCAAGGCCGCATTTAATACACTAATGGAGCAGGAGTTGAAGTTGCAACAAATGCTAGATTACACTTGCTCATCGAAGGGGATAAAAATACCAAGTTCTTTCATGCAATGACTAGTAAGAGAAAGAGGATAAACTTTAGTTTGTCGTTAAATAACAACGGTAAAATCATAATTGACGATGAAGTGAAAGTGTCTCAAGGTATTCATAATTTTTATACTAATCTATTTAAGGAATATGAGAAATGGCATCTGTCTATTCATATTTAAAAAGTTTGCATTTCCGTCACTGAGGACTGCAAGCTATGTAGTCAAAGGTGAGGGGTGAATAAGGTGAGGGACCCCTCACCTCACGCCAAATGTCTTGCTCCATCACCTCTAATGATGGAAGCAATCCAACGGTGGCTACCACAAAGGAGTTGATAAACCGGCACTTCGGGCAGAGAAAGCAAGGCCCGTGGATCCGATCTCAGATCCCGCGAGCTTAAATGGCCAGATCTACAACTTAAGTTGTGGTCTGCATGGTGCCCAGGGGGTCCACTTTTAAGTTGCAAATCTACCTATGAAACCTCGAAAAATGATTTAAAATTATAGTTTTTTTTAATTCATAAATTTTTTTTTGTTTTAACTTAACCTTGAAATTTTTTAAAACTTTATAACTATATAAAAGGATAATTTTCAAAAAATCTTTCCTAAAATTTTATTTATTGAATTTAGTTTTACAATTAAGAAAATACGCGATATTCCATAGAAGCATAACTAGTTCAGATATGTATAAATGTATAAATTCGATGTTGGGTTCTTTGAAAATTTGTTTTGACCTCTCTCCATCGGATCGTGAGAAGATCTGATGTTAATTATATTGAGAATATTCGAACACCCTTGATTCGCCGCCGTAGCAATTTTGAAACGAAGCCATACATCCACAAATAAGATAAACTCACTAGGAGCAACGGCTTTATAAATTTGTGTTTTGAATTTAATTCAAATTTTTTATTTTAGAAATTCTTGATTTATTTGGTTTGTGACTCGATGTTTTTTACACTTTATTTTTTATTTAAAGTTTGATTAAGGGTTTGAATTTAGTTTTTTATTTGAATGTTTGATTGATTTTAGATTTATTAGACTTATTTAATTTAAGTTTTATTTAATTGGTTTATTAATTGAAGAAATTTAATTTAAAAGAATTATTTTTAAGGTTTTAATTGTTTATAATTTAGTTTAGGGGTTATAGGTATGTCGTTTTCTTTTAACATGATTTTATTTTTTGTTGTGTTTTCAAATTATTGAATTTTTTAATTGATTAATTTGTCTTTTGACTTAAAAAATCCTTTTGTATTTTAATTATTTAAAAATTATTTTTAATTTTTAAAATTTAAATTTCACATAACCGAGTTTGTTTTGTGTATTTTCAAATTTTTTTGGTTATTTTTAATTTTATCGAGTTATTAGATTTACTTATTCTTTAATTGGTGATTTATCTTGGGAAATTACTTTTGGGTTTAAAATTATATGAAAATTGATTTTTAGTTATGAGGTTTTTTATTTGACCAATTTTAATATTTTGGACTATTTAATTAATTTATTTTTTTTATTTTTGGTTATTTTAATTTGATATGAACTCATTAATTTGACGAGGGTGCGTAGATGTCGAGGGTGGGAAATGTCGAGGGAGACGATGAAGGCGCGTTGACGTCGACGGACGGGAGATGACGAGGGTGCGTAGATGTCGATGGGAGACAACGGCAACCCTTCAGTGAAGATAAGTCTCACCTTCTCTTCTCCTCCTTCCTCCTGTGCTTCTCTTCCTCTTCCCCTCTATCCGCCCTGCCTCCACCAAGAAAAATCTCAGCCCCGTGCATCATTGCGTGAAGGGCTTTTTATGTCCACTACTGCCGTTCGCCATCCGGGGAACCCCATCTACCTCGGACGTTACTCGGATGGACAACCGTCGCGGATCCTCTGCCTCCCTGGAGGTATCGTGCATAGGGCAGGGCCATTGGAGAGCTGGTGCCAGAGTCGTGATGCAACAATGGTTATGATCGGCTGTTGATGGGCTTGGGGAGCTCCAATGGGCGTCTGAACTGTAGGAAAATCGTTGCAACGCCCTTGGTTATTTTTTGTAGATGCATCATACCGTCGTTGAGAGTTGCGAGACTTGTCGCATAAATGATCACACCATTTTCTTCTTGTTGGCGAGATGATGTCATAATGGATTTGGAAATTTGACGTAAACGTCGCACCTTTGGGGGCCAAATCCAGCAAGTACGCACCATCTTGCCAGGATTCTCTTTTCTTTTAGAGGTCGTCGAGCATTCCAGAATCTCCGTTCAAGCTCGTTTGCCCTCTCTTTTTTTTGTAGGCATCAACACTACCCTATGGGGTCTGCTAGATCCGAAAATGGTTCCCATTTCCTTTCTTCCTTGCCTAAACAGAGCACCGAAGGTGCTGTAGGTGACCTGCCTCAATACCGGAGGCAGCAAGAGTGACCACCTTGGCGGCTCAGATTGAGCCTAGGCAGTGAGGGCTGTCTCACCTTGCCTCCTCGCCTAGGTGATTGCCTTGATTGCCTTTGCTAATAGAGATAACAAGTTGTATGTGCATAAGTTTTCGAAAGAAGTGAAGTGTTTCAAACTTTCTAGTGGGTGTAAATAAATCTTCAAGCCTTGTTGGTTTTTCTAGAGAGTTCCTCCAACATTTCTGGTAAGTCATTGAGGAAGATTTAATATTAGCAATGTAGGCAATCCCGGATTGTCCTAGGCTAATTAAGTTTTTCAATGCAACTTTTCTTACCTTGTTCTCAAAAGAGGATGTGATGAATGTTGGTGAATTTCACTTTATTAGTCTGCTCATTAGTACCTACAAAACCTTCGATAAAAGTGTGGCAAATAGACTTCAGTAAGTTGTTAATGTTGGTGGGTTAATCTTAGTTGATTTTTTTTGAAAGGCAAATGATTCTGGATAACATTTTTATTATGTAAGAAAGTGTTCATGAACAAAATATAGTGAAGAAGAAAGGAGCTGTAGTGAAATTGTCTTTTGAGAAAGCTTATGATAAACTTAATTGTAGTTGTCTATATAATGTGCTTAGCTTGGTTACAATGGATTGGGACACATAATGGTATATGATTACTTTCTCTGTATTGATCAATGGTAAACCAGCTTGGTCACTTTTTGACATCCATGGGTTTTCAATAGAGCGATCCACTTTCTCTTTATTTTTTTTTGTTTTTGCTAGTAAGATTCTAAACTTCTTCTAGATAAAGATGGACTATGGTCTCATAGAAGGCTTAGAGTTAGATTGATCGACATTCACATTACTCATGCAGTTTGCAGATGACACATTGCTCTTCCTGTGGATGCTTGATATGGTCCAGCAGTGGGATGTGGATAAGCTTTTGGGTTAGAGCTGCCGAAGATCAATCCATTCCCTTTTTGAAAGCTATAGTGCTTTTTTGTACAGCTGCATACGGATCAGAAGTGGTCTTTTGTACTCAGTTTCTTTTTTGACGATGGTCATAAGAGGATCTACCATTTGATAGATCTTAAAATGACCATTATGAACTTTGATGTTTTATATCCGCTTGGTGACACAATATTTTGGTTTTTCCATTGAAAAGATATCATGACTATTATTATTTTTTCTTCTGGCTTCCACAGGTTTGAAAGTGAATTTTAGCAGAGTGAAATGGTTAACGCCAATCTCAGTGATAGTGTGCTTAAATAGATCTTCTGATTAGGGATTTAGGAGCAAAAGTTTCCATCAAGTGTTTGAGACTACTTTCCAATAAACCTTTAAAGGAGAATGATTGGAATCCGATCTTGAGAATGTTCAACGACAAAAAATGTTTGAAAGGGTAGTTTTTTTTTGTAGGGAAGGTGGACACTGGTGTCTTCAGTGTTATGTAACATGCTACCATACTTTTCCAAATGTTTAATTTGCCTATGGGTACTTGCAAAAAATTGAAGGCTCTTAGGATGACTTTCTTCTGGAAGGGCAGCTACAGGAGGCCATCTTGTTAAATGAGATCATGTCTGCAGATTGCTGGAAGAAGGGGAATTGGCTTTATCCCCTTGGAAGTGTCAAACTCTGCCTTGCTTTCTAAATGGCTATGGAAGTTGAATTCAGATCAATCTTTCTTATGGGCTATTGTCGTTAGAAGTATCTTCCATTGCTGGGCAGAAACTCAGACCCCCTCACCATATTGGTCCAATTTATGGATAGTTTTTTTATGGATAGATCTTTTTTCAAGTCAACATCTTCAGTGTGCTTCTATCATTATCATTTATAATGACATAAGAAAGAGATCTTGAAAGACCCTTGGTTAGGAGGTGGCTTTAAAACAACTTGTCTGTGATTTGTAATGGATTGCAACAAATTAGGATTGCTTGGTTAATGATTGTTGGGTCAATGATTCATCCACTATGGCTGGTGATGTTTGTTCAACAAAGGACTAGCGCATGGCGAAGTACTTGCTTTGGGTTGTTTGCTTAACGCTGCCAACAATATACGCTTGCAGAGAGATTAGAATTTGAAATTGGTTTGCCAACTGATCATTTTCCCCTTAGTCGGTTGTGAAGATTTTAAGTTAAGGCGGAGTGAAGGTTAATTGGGCTTTGCTCATAGATCGTGGAATCGGCCGATTCCTGGATCGGATCGGCCATTGCCGATCCGATTCTTGGCTGAAGAACCGATCCGGAAAAAAGTTCTGGCAGAATCGATCGGGATCAGCCAGATCGGTCGGAATCGGAATCGGATCGGCCGAATCGGTCGGGATCGGAATCGGAATCGGAATCGGGATTTTTTTTTGCTATTCCAGTCGGATCGATCAGGATCGGCCAGAATCGGCTGGAATCGGATCGGAATTGGAATCAGATTGTTTTTTTTTTTTGCTTTTTTTCTTACCGATTCTGGATCGATTTTCTTCCATTGGATCGGTCGGAATCGATCCGGATCCGATCCGGATCGGATCGGTACCCACCGATCCTGATTCTGATTCCGATCCCGCGATCCTTGGCTTTGCTAGTCTGGAAAAAGAAGGTGCCTTTCAAACTCAAAACCATAAGAAAAAATTGCATGCCAAAGATTTCCTAGCTTAGCTAGATTA
The DNA here is from genome assembly GCA_036172225.1 of Cryptocoryne crispatula var. balansae. Classification (NCBI taxonomy): domain Eukaryota; kingdom Viridiplantae; phylum Streptophyta; class Magnoliopsida; order Alismatales; family Araceae; genus Cryptocoryne; species Cryptocoryne crispatula. The sequence continues at coordinate 23,202,978 of CM069927.1, read as the reverse complement.
TCTTACTGAAGGATCTTCTTTTTATACCATCTTTTGTGGCAGGTTTCAAGAGGATCTAGATCATTTACTTTTGAAATGTAGCATTATTCAATTGCTATGACAGATTTGCTCCTAGTTGCTACAAAAGTCCTCAAGACTGAGAGTTCTGTTTGAGTGATCTGTTGTTTAAATGGCCATCAGAGCTACCTCTTTGGGCTGATCCTCAGGTTTGGGATGCTTTATCGGTTTCACGCATTTACTATGGAGCAAATGGACTACTGGCCCAAATTATATTTTGGTCTACAGTTGTTGGACTGGGCCATTGCTGGAAAATGGAATGATGAGCATATTCAGAACTTCCTTTGGATCATTTTGCAAGCTTCTTTGCTAGGTTAACTTAGGTGTCCTGGCTACTGTACATCACTCTTGAGGGAATTTTGGGTTTGATGTTTTGCAATTTTTTCCTCTGCCTGTCCTGATCCATTCTTTTGATAGATCTGTTGGCTCCCACTCGTTTGGAAAACAGTGGGGCCAAAATGAGGCATCTTAGACATCCGGAAAATGTTTGATCCATCTAACAAAACCATTTCCACATATCGCATTCTCTAACAGCCCAAACAAAATGAATTTATTTTGGTTATGTTCTGCCAATTCTAGTTATCTGTATGATTTTTATGCAATGGTATTGCCCATTTGTTTTACTTCATTATTATATATACATATTTGTGGCTATGTAATTCCTGAATACTGAACTCCTGGTGTCCAGATCTCTTAATGCGATTATGGACAAACTTCTTTTGTTTTGTTTTGCTCATTATCTTCCGTGACATGCTAGTGAGATCTTCCAAGAATTGTTTTGACAACTTTTGATTTGTTCCTGGCATCTTTTAAGAACTCTGCCATTTTGTTTCTATATTTCTTAATGAGAGCCATTTCTTGATAAATGTAGGGGAAGCAATGATGGTGATATATGTGTTGTGGAAGTAAAACAGATGGAAATTTCTCACTGGAGTAAGAAACTTCATCTTGGTACACATTTCAGCTGTTGAATTCTGTCCTACAGAAAGGTACTGGCTGCAAAAGTTCTTCCTTCATTTGTAGCATAAGATTCTGTTTAATTTTCCGTATTTTATGTTCCTGAGAATACAGGAATGGTAGACATGCATCTAACAGCTTGGATAATTCATCTGGCCATTTAAATTTTGGTCATTTGATGTGTTCTTTCAGGTTCATACTTTCCACTTCAAATCAATGGGGCACAATCATTACCAAGCTGAATGTCCCTGCTGACTGGAAAGGTTTTTCTATTTCCAAGTCATATGTACATGCGTCATTTATCACAATTGAGTTGGCTGATCATCTCTTCCTTATGCAGAATGGCAGGTTTGTGTTGCTTCTGGGACTCTTCTTGGCATCCCTAGTCGTGTTTTATTTCATCTATGAAAACTCTGATTCATTTTGGAACTTCCCTCTTGTAAATAATCAGCCTGCAAAACCATCCTTACTGAAGACGTTTAGTGATGATTCCCAAGCTGCAGATGACCATGGCGTCTGGTGACTCATCTGTGGGCTGCCATTCGGGCGACTTCACTATGATGCATGGGTGAGAAACTCGGTTATTATTCTGGCATGCCGGCATATCAGAAATCTGCCAGCAGCTCTAGTCTCATTGTAGATATGTAATTTCTACAACTCTGTCATCTGGACCTTTATTTAATCTCTCTCTCTAGGTAGACATGTATGTGGGACATGTTAATCCTATAAAGAGTGGAGATTCTTTTGTCGCTTGCATTCTTTGTTCAACAAGAAAACTTGGGAAACATTTTGTGCAGTAGTCTAGATGAGCTATTGACTTCTGTACCAATGTCCAACGTCTGTGGCATGCATCTGTGGCGGTTGCGGGCCTTGTGGTGCCACAAACTGAAAGGTGGAATTGGTACTTCTAAAGACTGTTTAGTCCTGATCTGGGTCAGAGTTAGCTAGGAGTCGGCTAATCCCTGTCTGTTTTAGAGTTGCATTTATTACAAGGTCTAGCTTTTCCTTATGGAAGGATTTTAGATGCAACTACTTAACGTTGCCTTTTAAATCCATAGCATTAGCCAAAGATGTTGATGTCTATTGGATAAACGGTAATCACGTTTGTCATATGTGCATTTTTTGGCAAGCAATTGGAGAAGCATTATCTGATGATTAGGGGTAAAGATTGTTGGCTTTTTTATGATAGTTCTCTCATTTGAAAAGAAACTAGTTAAAATCTACATTCTCCGCACCTGTGGATATCAATTTTTTAATATTTTCAATATAAAAATGTTTTACAACAAAATAAATTTAATAATTTATGTAAGTATGTCCGAAGAGGATTTTTAGTTATGATTTTTATTTAAAAAATTGCATCATGAAAATGATGTAGTTAACCATTAAATAAAAGCTCTACTCAATTTTTTTGTATTGAGTTTAGAGATATATTTTAAAGTCTTGCTGAGTTGCCGGAGAAGTCATGGGTGAAGTCTTGTGAGGCACATCGGAAGACCCGTTCCTACTTCGGACAAAGAAGTTAATGAGTAAGAGGACACATCCAAGAATTCAAAGTGATGGGCGAAGTAGGCAGCAACACAGAAAATAAGCAGGTTTTAAGATAAAGAGGTAAGACAATTTTAAGAAAATGAAGAGTACAAAGTACAGAACATACTCAACTTTTTTATACACCAGGCTTGGCTTTTGAAGTGTCATTTAGGATTTTAGTTGGCTGTAGCATCTTCGGGAGAAAGTTGTTTTATCACATATCGGCTTCAATCCAAACCTCCACCTTTTTCCCTTAGAAATCTGCTCTTCGAGTAAGTATCGGAGAGCATAACAAGCGTTCAGGCCACACGGAGGAGGTGAAAACAGGTTCCCTACAGCGACCATGGCAACCGCCGGACAGAACATTCCTGCAAGGACGCAATGAGGCATGGAGAAACAGCACCAGGAATGCCCCCATCGGCTTTCTCCAAATACATACACTATCTCGAGAGGAATCCAAATGCTGTTTGGGAACCAAGCGGGAATCTGTCAAGTATCGCACATGATTATATCAGAAAGGAAAATGATGGTGCACTTGCAGCCCCGCCGTAGTTTGTTTTACAACAAGCAATAAAGCACGGGGATATAATACGACGATAAGACGAGGTTAAAACAGTGCAGTAGATTCCTACGTTAAAAAATGTTAGAACGAAGTAGAACCATCACTGTTAAGTATGAGCATTTCAACTATTCAATCATTAATTCATCACATTTGTACAATATTTCAAAGTCTAGAAGCAAATAAATCGTCAAATGCCACACAAAGCAGAAACCTGAGAGAGGCTTGTTTTGTTTTATTGTGATTCTTTTGTTTCATAATCAACCGTTTAAAACAAGTTATGTTTTGGATTATGAAGCATTATTTTTTGTTTGGTTAACTTTGCAAACGAGACGAAAAACAAAAGAATGAACCACACGATTAAGAGAAATTTAGCGCTTGTTTTGGTTTCCACAATCTTATCATGTAATTTAAAATACTATAATTGGGTGTTTCGATACATTTTTATACCTTTTTTTACCTAAATTTTAAAAATGAAGATGGTAAGGTGTTTGGTTTATTTTTTGTAGTGCTCTTTCTTTTTTAGAAGTGAGGAATCCTACTATCTCTCTCCAAAACAAAACAAGAGGAGAGTTGTTTTGTTTACGAGAGAGAACCGGCATCTCTCTCGACGGCCCCGCATTTCTCTCTCTCGCATAGACGATTTCCCCATCTCCCACTCATAGTTTGACGCCCTCTCTCTCCCCAGGATGACCTGCGCTATCTTCACCATAACAACACGAGCATAGGTAACGGCTGCATTTAAGAGGCCTTACCATAGTGACCCGCCATTGGGAACCCGCTATGCAGCGAGTTACGTCAGCCTTGGTTCAGCTGGAGTCCATCGAGAGGGCTTTAAAGCGGCGGCGGACCTACCTCTACTCTTCCTAGTTCTATGTTCACCTCCTTGCTGCGGAGATGCCGATGATCAATTCAGCTTTCCCAGCCACAATGAGGTCGTGATCGGTGGCCTCAGGGCGGTGAAACCTTCGGCGACGATGAAGATGACTCTGTCGAGTATCTAGGTACATCTCAAGAGGGACAGAGATGACGTCTACCATGACGACATCGCGACGGTTGTGAAGGCGTAGATGATCGGTGAGCACCACTCATTGCAGAAGAAGTCGGAGCCACCAATGCCGAGTAGAAGTCCACAGCCAGGGGACCCTCACTGTCGCCCACTGAGGAGTACCACAAGCAGCAGCTCCAATCGATCAGGTTCGTTGCCATATGCACGCTCGCTCGAACCTTCTCATCATTTTCATTATCCGTCGATTAATGCTTTCTATGTCTTCTTTCTCTTGAGAAATGCCCAATGGAGAGCGTCACCGCATGGCTGTGCTCAACTTGAGAAGCTGGCCACTACCGACGATGTGGGCGGTGGGGAGAACCAACATGCCAGCCTGGCATCCAACACTGACGCAAGCGGAGGCCATACGGGGCCGCATTTGTTCTACCATGAGTGGTCCATGGCAGATCAATCCAATCTGTCACCTCTTTGCCATTGCTAAGTGTAGGAGAACGTGGGGACCGACAGGAAGCAACGACCAAGAAGAGCGAGGTTAGCGTAGAAATCGGTAGTCAAACACTTCTCTATAAATTTTAAAAATGGTGACAATTTTGCCAAACACAAAATAGTTGTGATTCTCTTATTTTAAAATTAAAAATGAGACATCAAGTGATTGATCTTGATTTCAAAATGAGATTGTATCGAAACTAAAAGAACTACCAAACACCCTATAAACCATCATTCCAAAATACATGGTTTTACATTAAGCAAAACAAATGAAAACAACTGCAGAATAGGACAAGTGCACTATTTGGTGAAATTTCGGAAACAAACAAACATTCCTAGATGAAAACGGGGAGTTTCGGTGCAACATCTAGGAATCTAGGCTAAATAGTTATGAGGACAAGCACTGCTACACCTTTGCAAAAATAAGAAACTAGACGGTGATTAGAACCGGTGAACTATACGAAGCAACCTAGAAGCATATCTTGGGTGCATGCACACACCAACATCAATAGAACTCGTAACGAGATGTGTCAATCTCCTATGTAACATGAATCATAAGTGTAAACAAACTGGAGATAGATTGTTAATAGATATAGACATACGGATCCAACTCTCCCAGAACACAACATGGAAACCTAGCACCGAGTAGAGGAAGCATCACTTGCACTCCCGAACACAATATGTCTTATTCATGTTTACGTTTCTTTGTTGAACAATTACGTAGTTTTACGAGAGATTATTGAGATGTTGAAGCTTCAATTTTTTTATTAATTGTAATGTGCTCAACAATGGTGCTAATATAATTAATTCCTTTGATGAAATCTCGCTTCTGCAAAATAATATGTTTTATTATATATGAGGTTCAGAAAAATTAGAATATGTAAAAGTTTTACTAAACTAACATTTTTATCTTTTAGAATATATACTGAGACATCAAGTATATCCTCAGCTTGGTAGTTGAATAATGTAATTCACATGTTTGTTGAGTTATCGGCAATGTTTAACCTTAAACAATACCTTTTAAAGAAATATATATTTCAAATGACCACATAATGGTTAATGTAAGAACAACAATGTAAGTTATTTTTTTTGATTATGTAATAAAATATTTGTAATAATGGATATCTTATCTTTTTATTGCCTTGATGTTGTTGTTAGAACATCTTGAACAGCTATAAACATTATTGTCCTCTTTGACAAGTTAAGCATAAAAGGAATATGCTTTGTACCATAGATCTTTGTTGTGTAGAACATCATGTGTTCAGACATTTCTTTGTAAATGAAATTACATATGACATATGGTATCATCAAAGATTTCAATATTGATCATAGTATTGTGGTATGGAATTGGAAATAATACATGCATGTGGTTTGGTATGAAGTCAATAAAAACTTACTTCACAACTAGAGTTTGTTGTGTTGTCGAGTAATTGTTGTAAAGATATCTCTTCGGACTTTATTGTTGTATTGTCTTTAGTAGGATCTTCTAGTATTCAACAAGACAATTCATACGTGCTATTCTTAACCTTGTGTGTTATGTAAATAGGCGAGTGTAGAAGTTGTTTATAACAGAGAAATAAAGATAAATGATTTAAAATTAATTTAAGAATCATTTTGAAATTCACATTTTTTATTAGTGATTTTCAGATTTTTGAACCTCTCATACTTTTAAGATTTTTGTTTTATTTTTTTTTGCTAGTGTTCTGACTTCTATTAATTTGTAGAGTTTTAGATTTCCCCTGAATTGTTAGGCTTACTAGGTTGCAATATGTCACATATTCAAGGGTATTTATTAAAAGTAAGGGACAAATTTAACTCCTCACCCCACTTCTCAAATATTGAAAGTTCACTTTTTGGCCAATGCCCAAAATTTCTTTGTTTCATAAGGAATAGTAAAATTTTGACTACATCTAATTATTGGTTTGTGCGAGCACTACAATACTCCTTATGAAACAAAGGTGAATTTCAAAACCCCAAAACTTAAACTAAAAACATAAAGTTTTAAAATATTTCTAAATCTATAATAGTAGCCCCTTTCACAAATTGGAGTGTTTAATGAAATTGTAACTTTGAATTAATAATCTAACTGAAACATGCTATCTTTGTCTATTCTAGTGTACAATTCGGTGGTTAACAATATAAGAGCAATGTGATTTTGAGAATTTATAACAAACTAATGCTAAAAGAACTTGAAATGTAGAACCTGTATTATGTTAGTTTTAAAAACAAAGCCGGATGTTACATCCCTCTTGTAAGAAATCAATCTAACTATTTAAAATAATTTTGATTTATTGATTTCAACGTCTTAGCCTTAATTGAAACCAAAATGACAAAACCAGGAACTGATTAAGAAGAGGATCGAATATACCTTCTTGGGATTTGAAAAATCCCTCACCAGGAAGATGAAGAGTGGATGTTCCTTGATGATTGGCTTGTTCGAATGGACGGTCCTCTAACGGTATCCACACGAACTTCTTCCGATGAGCTGTTCTCCTTCGCTCCAACCTCGAAAACTCTTCCGGAACGAAGTTGGACCATGCGAAGACTCCTTCCGGAAGAAGAGAGGAGAGAGGGAGGCTGCCAAGGATATTCTCCCACCCTTTGGCTTGATAGGGTTTAGCTTCTTAAGCCTTTAATATATAGAAGATGCATTTTTTCACAAAGAACTCAAATCTTCTATATATTTACATCCTTACCCCATGTCCTTAGAATTAGTTCTAATGTGTGTGACCCATTAGACTTAATAGTCAATTTGGTTGAGACCAAATTTAAAAACAATAATTCTTTTAAAATTAAATCGAAATATATTATACGAGAATAGATTTGATGACTTTTTACGTTCATATAAAGGTACAAGCCACATCCTATGATCCCAAATGACTTTGGAAAGTTAAATAACATCCATTGAACCTTTCCATCATTAGTCTATCACACGAATATAAATCCTCATCCATGCAATGTCCCTGTCGATCGGGGTTCAACACGACTAACAACCCCACTTAATAATCGACTATATGAAATCCTATACTCGGTAATGGATCAATTGAAAAACTCCTTTTCATTATCCTATCTACCTTGGCCAAAGATTTAGAGTACTATTCCATAGGACATTCTCTCTCTCTCTCTCTCTCTCTCTCATCTCTCTTATTGAGAGTGAACGATCCACTTGTTGTACGCTCGGTGTCTCCACCGAATTTTTCTAGCACCCAATTCATTAACTATATTGGACCATCAAGGTGGTGATCCATAGGTTAATAATCGAAAAGAACAAGGTGTATTCGGCAAGACATATTTGGTGACTTAGGTCGAAAGATTCAACCGTGCCACCGATTGATGATAGAATACGATAGACGATTCGGTAAGATACCGATCGGGGTTTCTAAGATGGTCAATTCGGTGAACTTATTTTCTTAATGAGCACTTTGTATGTGTAACTTAGTGTCATCACACTAATGACCAATGAGATCGGTCATTCTCATCGTATGAGAAGATATCACATACCATCTGTAAGATGCTCTACATCTGAATCCTTAATGTTCTATCTCAAGGACCTATGACTTGAAATATTTAGATCACTAGCATTTAGATGATTGATATCATTTACATGATCTCATCATGATTCAATCATCATTGTATGTGATCAAAGACTTCATTATGATATGCGTATCTAAAGATATTTGGTAATGAATAAATGCCTTTTATTTTGAATAAGATGATACAAGAAATGTCTAATCATATCACATATGATTGACTTGTAGGGCATATATTTCTATCACCTTTTGTGGAAGATGATGCCAAAGCAGTTTGTAAAAGTTTAACAGTGGCAATTGAAATCTTATTGAAAGAAAGATAATACCAAATAAGATTAGAGCAATCCATTGGTTAAAAATGTAAGAGCTACTGTTTCTTTGAAATTTTGACAAACAGAAATCTCGAGATTTAATAAGTCAAAAAATCTTAAACAAACAAATTAGAAATCGGAAGGATTTAGATTTTACTGAGAGGTGCATAGGTAAGTATTGCTTGTCTTCCTCTAAGTCATGCTATGAACAAAATTCTTGTATTTAAAATAACTCCTTAGAATGCTTGTCCAAAACATATAAGAACATCGATGGAATTCAAAATTTTCCACTTGCAAGTCGAAAAACAGCAACAGCAGAGGTGATGTGATTAATCTCTTATGTGCCCCTTAATTCTACAAATTTTAGATTT